>CM060937.1:1033866888-1035113565 GCA_030765085.1 Allium cepa | reverse complement strand
CTCGAGCATACCGATATTGTACTACGTCGTTGCACCGGCTCTATGGTTCGCGACCATGCGATAACGTCCCGTTTGTGATACACATGTTGGTGAGTTTTCATGCTCCCGTTTTGTGACAGGCCTCTCCTTTTTTTGTGATTTCTAGATTTCTATTGATGATCTCAAGAATTTATGATCCACCAGCTTTCATGATTGGCATCGATATGATGTCAATATTTGTGACTTGGTGAATAAAACTAAAGAGTATAACATTCTTTTGATCTTTGAAAAGATTCTTGTGATATTGGTTAATCTCTGGTTGATTTTCAATTACATACTTATCATAGTATGGCTTTACGGTCATCATACGTTTTTGTCATATCTCTTATTCTATATCATTTTATCTGATATTTATAGTTAGACTGATCCGTTTATTGTTTTCTTATTAAATAGTACTCGGGTCAGACCGAGATGTTACAGGTGCTTCTGCTTGACTTCTCATTTGGGATTGTTATCCTGATTTTTGGCTAATTACTTAGATTAGTAGTTTTTGGTTGTATACATTTGAGATATAGACTCATTTATGTATACTTATTCTTTTGTGTAGCAGTTGTAACTATTCTTTTGTGATATTGTGGGTCTTGTTTGACCACTACTCTGATATACGCTTTCATGTGTAATATTCATATCTGTTTCTGCCTTTGAGATATGAACTTCTATGACTGATTTGTGTTATGCCTATTTCTATATTTGTTTCCGAAGATATTATAGCCACTATGTAGTAGCTTTGAGTTTGCATTGGTATGTCGGATTCTATATTTTTATCTGGTATATCGGTACTCACATAAAACAATTACACGGATGGTCGCTCCTCAACAGCCTTATTCTCCATGCTAGTTGACGGCATTACCGTGTAGTGTCATTGGCTAGCGTGGGTATAGAGGTGGGGAGTCACAATGATAAACATCCTCGCCTTCTAAAACCTAGCTAAATTTTAAAAACTTAGTTAAGTTAGTTAAATGTTTATAAAACTTAGTTAAGTTGTTATTGTAAATTTAAATAAATTTTTTATAACCTACTTATATTTTATAAACTTATTTATTTTTATAAAGTTACTCAATTTAATAAATATTAGTGAACTTTTATAAGATTATTTAATTTTTATAAAATATAGCTAACTTGGTTAAATTTGTAAGTGCACATGGTAAGAGAGTGATTTATTATTTAATTTTTATGTAAGCAAGTAGTTTCTATTGCCCTACCGCATTGCTATTAATTATGTATTTTCTTATAGTGTGGTCAACTGAATATATAATTTATTTGCAATACCAAAACTCATACATGATCAAATTTATAATAAGGAGTTCGACATAAAATCAATGAAATAGGGACATGCATGTTTTAACAGCCAGTAAACCGAATCTGCTCATGAATATAAATATAAATAACATTACCCCTATAAAAAATAAAATGCATACGATTAGTGGATGACATTAATACAAGCTACCAGCAAACTTAGAAGGTGTTTGCATTTTTTTCTTTCGGAGATTCTTGTTTATGAGAATCATGGAATCCGAGCTTTTCAAAAACATGTGTTTCACTTAGCCTAATCAAACGCTCGCTAAGAAACATATTAACTTGATAAAACAAATTCTAGTTCGTCGCGGGTATGCTATATAAAAATAAAATCACTATAGACCATTAAGGAAAATTGAAATTACCCTTGGTTACTTCTGCTACGGGAGTCTTGAAACATGGCAAGAGATAATGGTTGAGGACTCCAGCAATCCTGCGTCACCTCGATAATAATTGTGGTTCGACCATCGCGATGCCGGAACTCTCTGGAACCTACCTCCGTTGCCACTTCCGCCATGGTACGTATTTGCAGTGAAGTTTGGTTTTCATCAGATTTGAGTAGTTGAAGAAATCTAAACTAGAATTTCGATCTCCAGGTTGGGAGACTTTGACTGGTGCTTGCGTGCAAAGTATCTGTGGGTTTGATTAAAGCATAGATCTTGATTTTCCAATGGGGATGCCATGATTGGAGATTAGATCGGTAGAAATTGAGAGAACTAGTTTTTGGGGTGAAGGCGAGGAGGATTGTTTTTGGAGTAATAAAAAAGAGCAGGCGACCAAATTATTTTACCGCCTCATGTTTTTGAGGTGTGTTATAGCGCGCGTAGCCAAATTTTTTACGCTGAAGGAACCTAACAATAGCAAGTTCAGTCCCAACGTTGTCCTACTTTGCCATTATTAATGGATGTTCTTGTAGTGACAAATGTTAGTTTTATAAAATAACTTATCTTTCTCAAATTAAAATAAAAATATTTTACTAAATTCAACTTTTACAAAAGTTAAATTTTAACCCAACATTACCACCGAACGGCTTATAGTCAAACCATAAAACTATATTCACAAGGTGATCATTTCAATGGACCCACAAATATTATCTACCTAACCTATGCGGTAAAGGTTAAATTGCCCATAAACTGGTCGAGAACAAATCAACAATAAGCAAATGATAGTTAATGCCCATAAACTGGTCGTGCATAACTAAACTAATCAACAAGGGATAATAGATAAACATCATTAACCCCTACGTTAATTAAACTATACTCTGACAGTTCACTTATATAAGCTTCCTTATATAAGATCTTTAATTTTCGCAGTTACAATTACCATTAAGGTATAATCTTATAACAATTACAAATACGCTCTCGTAAGTACAATATACTAAACTCATGCTAAAGCATTTCATTATTTTAGCTCTTAACAAGTCATACCCACCAAAGCTAAGGTTCTCGCTTAACCTTCACCACCAATACCAGCTGTAACGACCCATCATTTCGACCCCTAAATATTGACACCGATACATCTACAGTATTCATATGCTGAGCATCCAAGTACTGTAAGGACGAATTGTTACGGTAAAAATAAAAAGAAATATAACAAGGAAGAAGGAACACAATATCAGAATCTCACTAGCAGAATGTAATATACAATATCAAAAGAACAGTACAAAGAGTTACTCCAATATAGAAATTTGGGAGTTACAAAACCTAAGTACCATCACAAGCTTGGAGAATTATAACGATCTGTCCTCATAACTGATAATATGTATGATATATAAATGCGGTGGAAATAAGAATAGTACGGTAATTGAAAGATCCAACTTGTCTTCTCGAGTTCCAAAGAACATCAACGAAAACTTGCCTTTCCCAAGCTACTCGATAGAGCACACGAGGAATATAGGGAAAACAAAGCCACGTGTCAAACATAAGTTTGGTATGAAAAACTCAAGAAATATATGTATAGCATATAATAGTACTTTTGAGACCACATGGAATGCCACAATGATTATCCCCTGAAAAGAACAACCATCTAGTTATTACATAAGGTGATATATTTGATATTGTACAGGGTGTAGAATATAAATCATATCAAATAGCTATGATGCTTACATTAGTCATACAATAACATATTTAGAGTACAATCAAAATCGATAAGGCCCGTTTGCATATGGATTTTCCATTGGAAACTTCCCCAGATTTTCAAAGGCCGGCATCTTGACAAGGGTGATCAGAAAGTATCTTCTGAGCAATGTATATCTCTAGATAAAATATGCCATTATGGCAAACACAACTAGCCCAAGCACAAACGAGCGATCCCGAACCACATGGAACCTAGTACCATCAACTCCCATGTGCAACAAATCGAGAAGAATACTCCAGATATGGAGTACATATACCCCATCATAGGTAAAAAACATCGAGTTGTGTGTCCTACTATGTTTTCTATCATAACCGATGTCGAGGTCACGTTCGGCAACTTTCACACGAATCTTCATCACTCGAACAAAATACGAATCGCCAATTGGATTCACACATCTCTAAGAGATCTCGAAACTACAAATGGATTCCAACATCTCGAGTAAATCCACTTCTAAGAGATAAAACATGTATCTTGGCCTTAAAGTAGTTTTCGATAAGTAAAACACTTGCAGATCCTGGTTTCTTCAAGACTGAATTGACGAATTTGGTCAATCAATGACAATGAGAATGATTACATATGGAAGCCAAGTCTCGAATACTTATCATGTTGTAGATATTTTCATCTCACACTATCACTCGATTAAGAGTGAAGCTGGTAGGTTAAAGCTCTATTGCTCGTATCTCTACACGAACATCAATCTAAATTCCTACGGATAGACAAGCCTACTTCATTGGCTTTTAGTGCTAAGTATACGACTAAATATTTTCCATAAACGAGTAAACTTACAAAGCACGATCAAGTCACACAAAGCATGATCAAGTCACATGAGCGACTTCTAATCCCCTTTTTGTTAATTAATTTTTTATTAGTTAAAACCTCCTTTATTAGTAAAACTTCTTTTATCTATAAAACATTGTTTATCAATTTCTACTATTTATTTGTACTCTTTTCAATACATCAAAAAGTATTCAAATACTTATCTCAAATGGTATGAGTATATTCACTAATCACTAGCTAGATTTCTTACTTAAAAAGTTAATCTTTCTATACTTCTTCCAAAAGATTCTTTTCTTATAATTTCCTTCAAAATACCCATTTTAAGGATCTAAGTACTTTCACAACTACATTTAAAAAGGTTTAGGGCTGATGTTACTCTAACAATGTCGCTACAAACCCAAAACCTTCATTTATGTTTATATTTAAAACATTATTTTAAAGATCTATTTATATTCATAAGTATAATCAAAAAGGGTTTAAAACGAATGTTATTAACACATTATCACGACAAACCCAAAACCATTTTGCTTATGCTTATCTTTAATACATTATTTTAAAGATCTAAGTTAAGTAATAGGTTAAGTTTGATAGTCGACTAATTGACTATCTAGTTAAAACATTTGCTTACACAAATCAATGTTCGTATACTTAACTCATTTCTGACATTTCAACTTAACCATTCCTCATTCATTCATGAGCCAAGTAAATTAGAGCACTGGTCACATCAAAGCCTTGGTTAGACACTTTATTCTTGAATCTCATAAATAGACATGCCTACTCGTCGGCTTTTAGTGTTAAGTGTGGTATCAATGATTTCCATAAACAAGTTAGACAAAAATATAATTAACATATTTTTGACATTCCTGACTTAACAATTCCTCGGCCAAATGGGAAGCCAGTAGGTTAGAACTCTAGTACTCCGTCCCTAATCGACATTAATTTTAACTTTCATAAATAGATAAGCCTACTTTGTCGGCTTTAAGCATTAAGCAAGGTTGATTACATTTCGAACAAATAAAAAACAACAAGATTAGCACATTTCTGACATGCACTACTTAACTATGCCTCGACCAAGAGGAAACGGGTAGGTTAGAGCTCTATTACTCCGCCCTTACTCGATATCAATCTTAACTCCCAGAAATAGATAAGTCCATCTCGTCGTCTTTTATTGTTAAGCCTAGTCAATTACCATTTTCAAAGCTTTTTAAATACTTATAAATAGGTTTTAAATACCTATGTAACATATTATTTGAAAATAACTAGTTTAAAATTTGATGAAAAACATGTTTTGTATTTTAAAACCTCTTTAATTTGAAAATACATATGTAATTATTAAAAAAATATTTAAATTTCAAACCAACTTTAAGATACTTCAAAATATGTTTGAAAAAATTCTAAAAAGATTATAAAAAATACCAAATTTAAATTTCATGTTTGAACACCTAAAACTATGAGCAATTTACTATAGCATTTATAAATGCTGTTAAAAGTCCTTGTTAAATAACGCATTGAAAAGCACGATCTTTGTGACTAGTTTCAACTACTTTAACAAATGATTTAAGACTTGAAATTTTTAATATTAAGTACTACCTTTAGGGTACTTAAAAATTATGGAAAGAAACCCCTAAGAATATCTTTTTATTTATTTATAAAAATTCCAAAAAATAAGGGATTCAAAAGTACACTTATAACGATTATTCTTCCTTCAAGTACTTTCAAACTTACTTCAATTTAACACACAAGTTAAACAACCATTTAAACATCAAGTCAAGGACATGCCACATGTTTAAGAGGGTAATAGAAGTAATGTTATATGATATAAAATTATCATTTGCTTTTAAAAGCAAGAGGAGTACAAAGTTTACAACATTACATAGATAATGTCACTTGAACTTTATACTTCAAACACAACATATATATACACTGTATATACTTATAAGTTAGTGATATAACTCACTTAGATCCATGCCAAACCCAAGCCTAAAGTCACAAGAATAAAGAACCACCTTCCATCATCACCAAAAGCTTAAAAAAAACCAATATTTAGCTATAACACCTTGTACTTTGGCATTAGTTATTTAATTAGTTAGTTAATTAATTTAGCCCCAAAAATGAAATTTGTGCAAAAGATGGAATTTGACCATGAAACTTTCACCACTGCATTCATGGTAAAATTCTTAGCAACTTTCACATTTAGAGTTTTGCGATCGGAGTCCAAACGAAGAAGTTACGGGCGAAAACGAACTCGGAATGAATTAAATAAATAAGAAAAAACAACTAAATTAATCCAAGCCCATAGGTCAACCCACCATCATGGGTAGTCCAAGGGTGGTCAACCCCTTGGTAGGGGTCGTTGACTATTCCCTGCGTGGCGGCCAAGGTTAACCTAGGCCCAACGACCTGAATCTAATATATTTCGATCTGATAGTTGAGGTTGATTCTTATGCCTATAAATTCAGGCCTAACCCTCTCTTCTCTTTTCATGTTTTTTTTGGAGGTAGTAGTGAAGCTCTTCCATCTTATTCTTCACTTTCTTTCTAAATTATAAAAATAAGATATTTATATCTATATTCATACAAATTGAAGAAGAATAGAAATTTGATAAAAAGAAGAAGAGAAGAGAATCAACTATACGTGTATTTGAGGTAATTTATATGTATTTGTATATGTTTGATTTTTTATCCCAATACCGGATCTCTTCTCGGATCTGTAATTCTAGTATATATATAAACTCTTTTATATATATTTCTTGGATTAAAAAGTCGAGAAGAATTCAAGATTATACTTCAGACCTAGAGATTTGGATTGGTTTTAAAATTGAGTGGGAAATTTTATATATTGCTTATGATTTTAAATCTATTACGTTGGCATACATTTGATTTTTATGCCTAAATCAATTTCATTTATGAATAGTAGGCTTAAATTAGTATGGAACCCTATTGCCTATATATTCTTGTTTTTGATTTAATTTGAAATATGTTTATACCTAGATCTGGATATCGATCCTAAATATTTTAGGGTTTGAATGTTGTGTATTTTTATTCCAGATCTATACTTGGGTGCAAAATAGGATTTTTAGATTATTGCCCTAATTTTTATTAAGTTGTAGATTTTTCATAGTTTAATTTATGGGAAGGACATCCATTTTATTTTTATAAATTTGTTCACATTTTCCACTTTTGATTCAAAAAGGCGCCGCTTGATTTAATAGGAAATAAAACAAAATGAAATAGATGTGTAAAGTACAGATTTATTCTCCGTAGTTTACACTGTTTATTCCAAATAAAAAGAAATTATTCATTTCTTGTAATTTCAAGCGTAGTAAATCTTTTTTTTGTGTGTGAAAGCCAATTTATGGAAATCATAGTGGAAAATCTTCTTAAGGAATTCAATTCTAGCAAATTAGATATGAAATTCATATTCTAGTTACATATTTATGACTAGAATATATTTGGATAAGAATAAGTAGCTTATACGTATTTATTATGTTAATAAAGGAGAACAGAGTTTATTCATGCATTATTTATGTGTAATGTTCGTTGGTTATTATTTTATTTAGGAAAGCGAATAGGTAGAATTTGAAAATGTAACAACTTCTATTAATGAGCAATAAATTAGGAATTGCCAATAATTAATAAGAAACAAAGGATTGTAACCCTAATTGGTGGGCAATTAATGGGAAATAATGGTAGGATAAGATTAGGGGTTATAATTGGTTAAATAAGGATTGTAACTCCAATTAATGGGCAGTTAATGGAAATGAATTTGGGAGTTACAATTAATAAGGACAAATGGATAAAAATGGACTAATAAAAATGAAATCGATATAAAAGTTACCAATTTGAGATTAGTAGTCGTACATAAATGTCCTAGGAAATGTATGCTAGGATTTTATGGATAAATTTACATTTATGAGCATAAAAAGGGATTTTATGGATAGATAAGTATTAAAGGTAAATCTTATTGCCTTAAAAAAAGGGAATTAGTAAGTAAACTCTAGTGTCCACCTAAGATAATATAAGTAAAGACTTAGGATGAATTAATTGGACTTAGTAGGCTAGTGATGCGAGGTCAGTAGAGTCACTTGATGGAAGGCTGCCCTTAACCTTGAGGCTACCAGCAGTCGGATGCACTTATTACTGATGTGAGATATTACTAATCCTAGGACCCATGACGGTTGAGAGTTTGGACCTACTTTATTAATTAAAAAGTATTAAATGGTTCGAATTTGGAATCAGAGGTGGTGAGGGACATCTCCATAGGGCTTCGTTTCTAGTTTGAGGTATTAAGTGGCTGTAGGGTTTGCCTCTCTCCTAAAAGGAAGTATTAAGTAATCTAGTGAAATTCAAAATAAATAAATAAATTCTTTAAAGGATTTACTTCAGTTTTGAGGTATTAAGTGGTTATTTTAGGCCTACCTCCCTATCAAAAAAAGTAACCTAATGAGATTCTATATTTACAATTAAGAGTAATATTGGATATCTTGGGAAGCGTTTGCTTTGGTTATGAGATATTAAGTGACTTATCTAAGGGTTCACCTCTCTCCTAAAAAGAAATATTAAGTAACCTAGTGAGATTCCAAGTGATGTCAGCTAGATAGTACTAATGAGTAGTACTCCGTCTTGGGTTTAGGTATTAAATGAAAATGACCTACCTATAAATAGGTGTTAAATGGTCAAGGGTCTGCCTAGTCCTTATTAATGAGGTATTGAGTGGCTTGGGTACAGCCTCTCACATTGCTAAGGCCATAATAATGATTGTACGAGTGAGGAGTCCGCTTGGAGATAGGTATTAAGTAATGAGGAACTACCTAGAATATAGGTATTAAATGGTTAACGGTCCACCTATTTAAACGTATAAAGTGGCTTGGGTACTGCCTCATACATGGATAAGATTTTATTGGCGATGGATGCAGTAATAGTTAGACATTAAATGTCAGAAGCCTTAAATGGTGGTTAAAGGTCTTTGTAGTTAGGACCCATCGACGATTGACAACATTGTTAAAAATCCACCTAGGGAATAGGTCTTAAATGATGGAGTCTACCTTGATTGAGATCTTAAATGGTTGAGTTTAAAATTATTTTATGCTAATTATAGAAGCCCGCTTCATATTTAGATGTATTAAGTTGCAAATGTGTTTAGAACTATTGGATGGTTGATAAGGTTTCATCGGTATTTTATACCTTGGGAAGGGGTAGGTAAGTCATCGTGTGTGAATTGAGAATTACTAACCTTAATAGATATAGATATTATATGGAAGCCAATTGGTATAAATTTATGTTATGGATGGTATATAGATTTTTTAGCACCAGAACGTTGTTCTACCTCCTTCACATTACAACCCACAGGATAGATATAGAGGAATATATCACTAAAGCTGGACATACTTTGTTGTTGGAAAAGTCTTCTTTTCTCTCATGATCAACGCTGATGTGATAGTATGCTATCAAAGTAATACCATTAGTTCTAAGGTAGTAGTCATAGTCAGTAATCCTATGCTAATATTATTTCCGCTGTGCGTTTAGGTTTTTATCAATCTATGATAGTGCTCATGCTTATTTGCAGGTACCAAAACTAACGATCTGTGTTTTGATGAATTTGGGTTTCAATTTTTGTTGAAATTTAGGCCCATTGAGTTACGGGTTATTATATTTGGTATCAGAGCCTAGGTTAGTAAATCGGAGGAATTAGAAGAACATATTCGTACTTTCTTGTCCTGTAATTTCATATTTTTATGCTAGATTCTATGAATTCTACCTATAGAAGTAGTTGTAGTCCACTCTGAGGGAATGTGCAAAGCAATTATGGGTTGAAAATATCTTAGGGTTAAGATTTTCACTCCAACTTCGAAGTACTCCATGGAGTGCTGGCAAACATAAGACGTTGTTGATGAAGAGCATGAGTACGGCATATGGCAGAATCCTGAAGATTGGAGGTGTTTGATTTGATGGTTGAGATTCTCGCCACCTTGTGATTTTGGATTTTGATGGTGAGTTCCAATCAGATACACATTTTATCCCAGATTGGCGGGAAATTAGAGTCTATGTTGTAATTGTCTGGAGGCAAGTTTTTGTTAGGGTGTATTTATTGATCACCTCTTTGATGGCAAACAAGATTTCTATTTGAATAATTAATGTCAATTCCTTAGTCTAAAATTGTGAGAGAATTTTTATAAGTATATTTGAAAATGCCTTAGATTTTGGAAAAAAGGTTTTCAAATGATTTCTTTTTCCAAGGGTTTATTTTGGAATTTTTTATTGGGAAAATTTTGAAATTTTAATTTTCAAAGAAACACGTATACCACTAAGTTGGTTGTGTTAAGAAATTTTTAGTTTATAAAAGGTTAATTTTTGAAATCCTTGAATATTTATATGTATATAATCAGTAAAGGTTTGGTTTTGATTTTTAGCAAGGAAATAGTTTTTCCATTTCGGAAATTTATGTTTTAAAAGAAGGTTTTTGGAGACCTAGAAATATATATAAGTTTGATTTAAGGAAATTTTTGGTATAAAATAGTTTGTATTGTTTAGAAATAAGTATAAAGGAGCATATATTTAGGTCAGTGATTTTTTCGGTTTATAAAATTGAGATTTTTATATTTTCTCTCTTTATGATATAGACAAAATAGGAATGACATTCAATTTTATTTGGGTATGTGGTTTGAAGTGTTGTTGCATCCACTAACTATTGGAATATGTTTCCATACAAAGTAGGTAGAAAATAGCAGTTGGAATATTTCAAGTTTTTGGAACTGTCGTTGGTCATAGCTGTTTTGTTGGGACTACTGTGAGTTGTTGGAGCATGGTTCGGGACTAGGTGATAGACTTTGACACAAATGTGATGAGGACAGAAATTTTCCAAACCATGTCTAATCAAAGGAGACGACATGAAACGACTATTGTTATTTGATCCGACTTTAATTGAGGCTAGGTTCAATTAATGCCCGAAGCCCGACTACCAGTTGACCACCTAGCGGTAAACCAAGAGTGGTCTACTAATTAACAAGTTTTTGCATAACTTGAACCGGAAACGGGACTATAAAAGTTGTGTCTAAATTCTCCTAAGTTGTCTTCTTTCATTTTTCCTTCCTCGAAAAGCCGAACCCAATCTCCATCCTCCTCCTCCCCAAGTATTAGTCTCTTTCTTCCTTTCCTCTCTAAACAACACCATTTTTTCCTAGGAGCAGTAGCATCGCCCCCCTCCCCTTCATGCTGATTTGCATGTTAGATCTCGCCACACCACCTGTCCAGATCTAAACCCTATTTCCTCCTTCTGACCACTTCTTAGATCAAGACACCTTCCCACACTTTTAGTTTTTCCTTTCACATTATGGTCTCAACTCTCAAGAAGTCACTTGGCTAGACCGGAAAGAGCAGAAGGTTTTGCCACTTTTGGGCTAAAAAAGCTATTGGTTGCGATAGGATTTGCACCGATTCTTTGCTTCAAGATCTTTGAGCGGGGATGTTACCTATGTTGCATCTGCCTTCTCGATGTCCTACTAGCACAAAATTTTGATGGAGGCAACAATTTGATTCGTTTGGAGGTAAAGGGTGTCATGATTGAGCTAACTAATGATGATCTTGCTGAGATTTTAGAGGCCTCCACGAAGAATGCGAACTTGGATGATTTTGAAGGACCGACTCAAAGATTTTGCAACAGATCTTTTCTCCAAAATATCAGTGTTTGGAGGTGGATAAACTAGGTCTGACTGTCCGTCTGATTATGTGCATCATTCGGCATAACGTCATCCTTAAGATGAAAAGATATGATCAGATCTATCCCTTAATGCGGAAGATCACCTATGCTATTATTGGTGGAATCACCATCAATTGGATTCGCACCCTTATGATTTAATTTATTGATCAAGGATTCGCACTCCACAGAGTCACATTCTGTATTTTCACCTATCCGCTCTCATCTTTAGGTAATATGGGTGGACCTCCATGGAGAGTCATTTTAGCAGAAGGTTCCTTCTGCTATCATTAGATCCCTTCTTAGGAAGATGGCAATTTCGAAGCCGTCAGCAACACCATTCGCGCCAGCGGCACGAGAAGTATAGTTGTCATGCTACAACCATTCAAGGGTTATAGCAATAGATCGAACTCCAACCGCGGAGCAATATGATTTATGGTGTTTCTGTCTTTTCCCTTCCAGCATTTGTTGTTTTCTTTTAGGTTGTTTGGGTTTTAAAACTATTAGTGGTCTCTTATTAAAAGCACGCACGATATTATGAGTTTCTATTTATTAACTGTGTTATGGTTTCTGAATATGTGAACTGCTCCTATATATATACATATTAAAAAAGCAATATAAATATGGGAATCTCATAAAGACACTTGACTAACAGTAAATGTAAGACTAACAGTAAATGCAATATTAGACTAGAAGCTTAGAATAGTTGGGAAATTCTAGCGAAGGACATGATAAAGTTATTTTGGTATCATGGGTCATTGCTCATGCTCCTTAAAAGCTAAAATTTTGCAATAATAGATGTGTTGGCACTTTTCCTTTATGTAAAATGTTAAGTTTTATGGGTAAAGGTTAGTTGTAGATTTTAGAATTTGGTATACGCATTTAGTGCATAACCGACTTCCAACTACACTAAAATAGTGGCTTGATTTATCAAAATATTTTAGAAGGAAAATATTTTGAAAGATTCCCATATTTGAAAAATTCTCTAGGTTTTAGTTATTTTTGACTCTTAAATTATTTTTAGAGTTTTTATCCAAAAATTTGATTTTAAGGGAAAATATACGTTTAAATATTTCAGGATCTTATTTTGACGTACGAATTTGAAAAGTAGGAAAGGTTTTTGTGAAATATTTGATTTTGAAGACTACATGTTAGTGTAGGGAAGGAAGTTAAAGTTAGAATTTGTGAATTTAGCGATGCATTAGGATCGACGATGCGATAAATGCAAGCGGCAACAAGGGAAAAGCTGTTTTAGCCTTGGAATTTCTATTTCATACCTTGTCGACGACGCGGACGAGTCTATTTTTAAATTTAATTCCATTTTAGAGCTTGAAATAAGCCTCCTTATGCGTTTTGGGTGTGGAAAATTTGGAGTAAATCCGAGGCAACGGGGAATATTTCCACCATACTACGGGAATAGAATGATTATAGAGTGGAAAGAATGTTGAATTCCCTACCTGAATTTATTTTTCCGGCGTAGGAGTAAAGTTTAGGAAGTGATTTTTCGATACATTGGATTTTTGGATGGGAGGAATTGGATGCAAAATTATTTGCTTCATACTTTACTCATGGCAGTGTGAGTTTTGGTTCAAAAGATTTTTCAAAAAGTTGTATACATGTAGAATTGCAAATATATATATATATAGGTTGTTTGCATCATATTTTTCAAAAATGTTTCCTAAAGAAATGCATTCATATAGGAGGATCCGATTTCGAATCATTCTGCATACATATTTTCTCTGTGGTATTGCAGTAATACACTATGCACTTGTGCACGTTTGATTGCAAAGTTGATTGTATACTCATTGGTTGTGTAGTTTAGGATAATTAGAAACCAAAACCATAACTTAGTCACTGGTGAAATTTTGCGGATGAAATTCTTTTTATGTGAGGAAGAATGTAACACCTTGTAATTTATCATTAGTTACTTAATTAGTTAGTTAATTAATTTAGCCCCAAAAATGGAATTTGTACAACGGAATTTGATCATGAAACTCACACCATTTAGCGAAATTCTAAGCAACTTTCATATTTGGGTTTTGCAATCGGAGTCCAAACGAAGAAGTTACAGATGAAAAGCGTATTCGGAATGAAAATAAATAAATAAGAAAAAATAACTAAATTAACCCAGGCCCATGGGTCGACCCATCATCATTGGCAGTTGACCCCTAAGTAGGGGGCGATCGATCGTTCCCTGTGTGGCGGCTAGGGTTAGCCTAGGCCCCATGCTCGGACTTAATATATTTCGATCCGACGATCGAGCTTGATTCTTATGCCTATAAATTCAGGCCTAACTCTCCCTTCTCTTCTCATATTTCTCTAAACGCAGTAGCAAAGCTTTGCCATTTCTTATTCTCCACTTTCCTTCTAAATTATAAAAATAAGATATTTATATCCATATTCTACAAATTGGAGAAGAAAAGAAATCTGATAAAAAGAAGAAGAGAAGAGAATCGACTATATGCGTATCTAAGGTAATTTTTATATATTTATATATTTGTATATGTATTCTCTCCTAATCTCAAATCTTTTCTTAGATTTGTAATTCTAATATATACATATACGCTTTTATACATATTTCTTGGATTAAAAATAATTTGGAAATGAATTTAAGGTTCTACTTCAAATCTGAAGATTTTGATCGCTTTTAAAAGGTGGTCGGAAGTTTTACATATTCTTTATGATTTTAAATCTATTCCATTGGCATACATTTGACTTTTATGCTTAAATCAATTTTCTTTATGAATTGTAGGCTTAAATTAGTACAGAAAACTACTGCATACATATTCTTGTTTTAGACTTAATTTGAAATATGTTTACACCAAGATCTGTAAATCAGTCCCCAAAATTTTGAAATTTGATTGTTGTATATTTTTATTCAAGATCTGTACTTGGGTGTAAAATAGGACTTTGGATTACTACCCAAATTTGTGTTAATTATAGATTTTCCATAGTTAATTAGTGGAAAGAACATCCTCTTGATTATTTAATTTTGTTTACTTTTTTCGATTTCGATTCAAAAAGGTGATGCCTGATTTAACAAGGAATAAATCAAAAAGGGAAGATATGTAAAATACAGATTTTTTTCTCCGTAGTTTACACTGTTTATTCCAAATAAAAAGAAATTATCCACCCTTTGTAATTTCAAATGCATTAAATCTTTTCCTTTGTGTTAAAACCAATTTATGAAAATTATAGAGGAAAATCTTCTTAAGGAATTTAATTCTACCTGGTTAAATATGGAAAACATATTCTAGTTACATATCTATGACTAGAATATATTTGGATAAGTATAAGTAGTTTATTCATATTTACTGCATTAATAAAGGAGAACAGCATTTATTTGTGTGGTATTTATACATAACATTCGTTAATTATTATTATTATACTTAGAAAAGCGAATAAGTAGAATTTGGAAATGTAGTAATTCCTATTAATGGGAATAAATTAGGAATTGCCAATAATTAGTAGGAAATAAAGGATTTTAACATTAATGGGCAATTAGTGGAAATTAATGGATAAGATTAGATTAAAGATTATAATTGGTTAATTAAAGATTGTAACTTCAATTAATGTGCAATTAACAGAAATGAATTCGGGAGTTACAATTAATAAGGACAAATGGATAAAAAGGAATTGATAAATATAGAATAGATATAAAAATTACCAATTTGAAATCAGTAATCATATATAAATGTCTTACGAAATGTCTATTGGGATTTTATGGACAAATTGACATTTATAAGCATAAATACGAGATTTATTGATTTGAATAAAATGGGAATTATTAAGTTAAGTTCAATGTCAAATTGCAAGTCCGGAATCGCCAACCTTTAACTATCGAATAGTATTATTTTAATTTGAAATATATTTGAGAATTTTAAAGTGGATTAAGAGCTATTTTTAACTAGCAGTGTAAAAGGTAATGGTGGCCAAAAAAGGTTAGTCATTATTTTAGAGATACATACATAGAGAGAAATTAAAAAACCTTTTTACCCATTCTTACTTGATCTCAACCCATTATCTCCAAGCCAATTTCTTATGTTTTAGCCACCTCTAGACCTTCCCAAAATCAAATTTTTGCTGCCCTAATGATAGTCCTTAAACCCATCTAAGCCCAAGCCAAAATACTATGCAATTAAATCTAATTTAATCACTTGTCGATATTGTATATCGATCAATATATTTATAACTATTATAAATATATATAACATTATTTATTTCTTAAATCATATTCAAATTTTATAATTAATATTTCATAAATATTAATTAATTTAATTAATTTATAACAATTATAAACTAATTAAGTCGTTCGGTCTTAGAGGAATTCATCATTTCGGCTGTGTAACTCTTGGGTGTAAATTTGGTCAGCGATTAACATCGAACTATTCCAATGTTAACGTTCACATGTCACTTACCTGGTGATGTGACATTAAGGCCAAATTTATCGCTTACTCATTTTCAGTAAAATTCAATTTTAACTTAATAAGCGTTACCCAGTTGTGATATTTGTTTGCACCAATTCTCTTCGTCAAAACTATATCACTTTGGACGTATAGAATTTGGTAATGGTCAAAATTCCAACTTCATCCACATTCAACTTTATAGTCCAAATACAAAGTCCTTAGTTCAATAATAACAATTATTTTTAACCGAAATACTCCGGCCAGAGACTTTGACATTGAGTTGAATTGAGTTGACCATGATACTAACCGTATATAACTGAGGACGGATCCTCTCTTAAATAGTGCTTCACTTCCAATACTTCCACTCAACCCCACTATAGTCACTTGATGGACATCATGCCATGATTTGGCTTTAATCATAGCAAAGGTTTCATTTTGTGGATCCACAGTATTCTTAAGTCAAGAGAACTGTGTAAATCAATCACATCGATATTTTCTGTTTGACCTTATTTATATTAACCAACAGAAACTATCGAGTGAGTCGTTCCATTGTTATCCAATAACTATTAGTATGTAACCCCTAGGTGCCCCCCAGTAGTCATGAGTAATACACTACCTAACATTTGGAGAGCGTTACGTACTCCAGTCTCAACGAATACATCGATATTCAGTCTCGATGCATCTTGACTAGGAACGTTTAAAATGATATATTTGTTTCGTTGTGATAAATTACTTACAGTCACAACATTTTGTAACTACTATCACAAAATATACCTTTTATGGATTTTTCTATTAAATATACTTTTAGTTAAGTTAATTAGTTAATTACATTATATCAAGTATATAATAGGAAGAAAATACCTTTTATTTCGAACAAGACTGGTCAACGAGTTAGATATATGTAACAAATTGCATAATTGCCCCTGGGGCATACCTCTAACTCTAACAATCTCCCACTTGCACTTGAGGTCAATTATGGAATTTAGTTCCAACTTCTCGAATCAGTTTTCTCAAAATCAATTAGGCCAGTCTCTTAGTGAATGGGTATGCTATTATGTTTTAATTATCTATTTTGTCGATTAACTCTCTCAGACACTGGTAAACTACTTTTATCGTGTGGAACAATTCGAAGTATGTATTTCGACTTCTAGTGAACTTTAAGTTTTATTATGACCAATTTCATGACATTGTTATCTTATAACACTATTATGGGAATCTCAATATTTGGAATCACCTTTGGCTCAATTATAAATTTATGCATTTATATCTATATACATTGGTTTATTGAAGCGCTATTCAAGTTAATGTTCTCAACATTTCATTGAATCGACCACAATCATCTTTATTTTGAAACATTTTCAAATTAAATATTTTAACTTGAATTTTATCATTGACATGTTATACTCAATATCGCTTATAAAAGTTTGTGTCCAAACGTTCCATCATAGCGAGTTCATTGTTTCTATAAACAATTCTCTAGTATTTCATAAATACACGAGAACACCTCAAATAACCATTTAGTGATATCAATTTGGATTTTATATTTTCTCCATGTATCAAATACATAAACAAAATGCAATATCACACACAACATAACATGTATGATAATTTCTATTGCTAATGCATAAAGAATCCAACTTACATATTCTCTTTTTAATAAGGTGCTCTTGCATGCCATTTTAGGACAATCCCTATATCTTTTATATTAACCATAAAATACATCATTTACAATCCAAAATTGAGTATTGAAACAACTAAAGTTGATTTTAATACAGGCATAATGTTAAAATCAACAACGTGTTGTTTGTATATAGTTTATAAATATCAATGTACGTTTTAACATTCTTTCTTATGAAAACATGCTTCATCTACACTTTGATTGAAAATCAAACTATTTGATATTTCTATCAATATACTTATTCAGTCTTGATGCTTATAAAATGATACATTCGTATCATTTCTTAGATCATATCCAAAGACTCACAAACCCAATATCGCTCCCACTGACTTTGAGGCATTTTTGGTTAATATGTGTAAACGGCTTACTCTAAATCATTATTTAGAATTTCCTGTTTCAACACATAAGTATCAAACACTATGTCTTATCGAAAGATAATTTTTTGAGTAAATCTGAATTAACTTGAGCATGTTGAATACCGAATATATTATGCTAATTTCAAATTTTCAATAATTGAAATTTGTGATATTATTCTTATTAACATTGCCCATTTAATTCCAACCACATTAGCCTTTCCAATAAAGACACAATCTCGGCTGATGGATCACATCTCTTTGGTTACGACTACCAAAATCATAAATTGATAGCATACTTGGAATTTTTTCATATGCATTATACCATATAGGGTGAACCATCTTGAAACGACAATTGTTTTTAAGTGCAAATAGAATAGGGATTCATAAACGCTTTACGAATCCTTTTATTTATAAAACTGATTTTAATTTATAAAAATTATGTTCAAAACATAAATATTTCATTTGATGACAGACCTTTCCAAAAACCTCTTGCAGATTCATACAAGATCCCTCATTAACAATTATTAGGTGCAATCTTTCGATTCCCATAACCTGCCAACTCCTTGGCCCAGGATATGATGGGACTTCTTACAAACCTTTATCTTGTATGATTTTATAAATTGTTGTTTAAATGAAATAATATCGACCTTGTGCGCTAATCTTAAGTACATGACCTTATAGAAAGAAACTAACTCAACTTCACTCAAAATTAATCGTAAATTGTCCAACAATGTCTGATTACTTCTTATCGATGCATCATTATGTATCACATGGAGGAATGACTTTTGAGTTTGAATCAATATTTATTTTTAGGTACATTTGGTACTCTTTCCAATATACTCACTTATTTGACCAAATCAAATCATTTTATTCTATTGCATGTTATTGTATTTACTTTTCTTTTATATTCTATGATTTTATGATAAACTTACTACATGTGTAACTAATACACATGTTCATGTTGGTAATTAAATCATCGATGAATATAACAAAGTATATGAAACCCTTTTGGTATTAATAGACTTGTGATTGCATACATCAATACGCATTAACTCAAGGAGTTCATCAACCCTTATGATGCTCCCACTGAATGGGTGCATAGCCATTAATTGTTTAAGATATAATTTACCTATATCATATGATTCATAAACATATAGTAAAGTTATTTCTCAAAACTACGATTTAGTCTATAATTCCAAAACAACTGTAAATAATATTAGATACATATGTATTTTTGTTGCATCACTTTTACTATGAAAACAAATTCCATGATATAGTTATACTTCGCAGTGTATTCATAATACTCATATTGAAAACATTTATATCTATTTTTCAGTCAATACAAAAAAATAAACATTATTTCACAAATAATGTTTGGTACATTTTATGAAAACAATTTTCGTGATTTGATGCAATCGTTAGGTGCTATATGGCATGCTCCGACTATTACCGCTACTACTATAATAGGGTGCTAAAATTTGAAGGTCCATAGTTAGCTTAATATTGTTAATATTGTTTACTTATTTATATATTGCAAGTAGTTTACAGTGGAGAGTTTTTCGATCAAATATCTTGAACTCAAAGAAATAAGTGTTATAGAAAATAATTTTCTATATGAAAATACATTTCGGAATAAAAATCATATTTCAAATTCTGATATCAAGTATCAATTATTATTACAATTCTTGTTTCCAATGCTTCTCTATGAAGCAGAAGTGGTTATTCTGTAACAACCCTAGTTTTGGTGATTATCTGTGTTATTAAATTATAGCAGTGGTTATAATTTAATAATGGAGAAATAAAATAAATTGGATATAAATTTGTTAAATTTGTTTATTTTAAAAAAATGGATTTGGAATAAACAAAATGGAATTAAGTTGAATAATGGCATTTTTGTTGATATGGAGATTAATTGAATTAAATTATTGAAGTAAAATAGTTTAATTCAATATCATTTGTGGATATATATAATGTTTAAAATAAAGTTTTAAAACTTATTATGTTAGTTTGTAACAAAAATGAGCATTATATGGTTTTAATTTGGTATAATGCAATAATTTTGCAAATTATTTCCAAGTGTCGTTTGTATTAATTTTAAATGAAGTATTTTAAATTTAATATGTTTTATATTGTAATAAAAGGGAGAAATTAGTTTTAAAAATAATATTTGGATGAGAAATGATGTTAATATGGTTTTTTGTATTTAGTTATACAAGAAAATGATTTTTATGTAATTTTTGGTGTTAAAAATAGTGTTTTATGTAAATTATAGTGTAATTGAGTATTTAATTAAAAATGAAGTTTAATAACGAAAAATAAATTTTATAGTTAAATAACTTTTGTTTGTTGTAAAATATTTTTGTACAATTTTTATAGGGTTGAATCATGTAAAAATAGGTTGTTTTGGATAATGATATAAGTGTTTTTGAGATAATTAGAGAATTAAGCTATCTCTTTTTCTTAATTGGGTTAAAGCCTGCTTATCATCTTAACCAAAAGAAAAACTCCTCCCTCTTAAAACAATTATACGTACAGGATTCTCAAATCAAAAAAGAAAATAAAGAGAAAGAGCTGAAACTGTTACAATATATGTAAATTATAGAGTAAATATGCTTTTATGTTGTTTTGTTTAGTCCCACATCGTGGAATAGGTTAAATCCTTAGCTCCAAAGCCTTTATATAAGAAGGCTATGTAATGTAAATAGACATCTATTCTTAGGAATGAATAATATATCTTCTGCCTCTCTCTCTAATGGCTTCTTATTTCTTCATTTTATGACACGTTATCAGCACGATCTCTAAACAAAAGGAAAATTTTCAGATCTGATTATAAATCTTCAAAGCGGTAAGACATTTCTGATCTGATTACTCAAATCTTTCTGATCTCGTTCTATTTATTTTATTTCTTTTAGACCTCATGTTATTATTGATCTAATTATTCAGATCTGAATTTATTTTCATATTTTATTTTATTTTTATCCATGTATTTTAGATCTCGTTTTGTTGTAGATCTAATTTTTCAGATTTCATTATATATATATATATATATATATATATATATATATATATAAAATCTCATAGATCTTTCTCTATTAATCTTATCATTTTAGATCTCATTCCGTTATTTGGTTAAAAAAAGGTTTTCATTTTGAATTTTTTTTGTTTGGATTTTAGTTTGAATGAGAACTACAGAAATGATTTTGGCACATGATTTATATTTTCAGAAAAAATATTTCATTGTTTCTTAGAGAAACAAATATAAGGATAATATGTATCTAGAAGATCGTATTAAGTTTATATAAAAGAATAGGAACCTGAAGTTCATATGTGCGAAGGTGAAAGACTAAAGTTTTCATACGCTGAAATAAAGCCTTGAAAAAAAACGAGCAATTCCAGAAGAAGATATTAATATGTCCAGAAGACATAACATAAAAACAATATGTTGGAATAACATTACAGATATGGTAAAAACTATTTCCTCGAAGAGAAATAGTACTATGATTCTCGTGTTCGAATACAATTATGAATAGTCCTCTTGTTTCATTGTGTTTATTTAATATTGGAGACTTGAAGTTCTCAAATAAAAATTATAGTTTGCATTTCAAAAAAAAGGATTATACATCAAAACTCAAATATATAAATTTGAGATGTGAAGCTTTGAATTATTAGAAAAGCTAATTCAGATTATGGTAAATTCCAATTGCAATCAAACCTGAAGTTTGATAATAAAAATAAAGTTGTACCATTTAGGATCTAAAGTACTAAACAAAGACTTTATTTAAAAGTAAAATTGGAACCTGAAGTTCTAAAATATTTGTCAATGGTATTAACTACTAAACCAAATAAATGTATAGAAACTTGTTCACTCCAGAAGTAGTGATAATAATATATTAAAAAATGTCTCCAGAAGAGATTTATTGATATATTTGGTGCTTTTACTAAACCAAATAAATACGTAGAAACGTATCTACTCTCCTACTCTCTTTCTTTTTAATTAAAAATAAGGTATTCTAATAGAAAGTTTATTTCTTAATTCTTTTTCCTTCTTCCATGCATCCAATCGCCTTTCAAAAGGTAAAATATAATAGATCAAATATAATAGATCTGAAATAATCTTAAATCCCTAAATTTCTGAAATATCTTGTGTTGATTTGAAGATTTACATGTTTGTTTTGATATATTTGGTAAATAATTATGAAGTTAGTTTTCTTATGAAAATAATAATAATTTGGATCTGAGATGTATAATTATTTATGACTATGAATGATATGGATAGATTTGAGATGATAATTCTGTTTATTTAGAAATTCAGATTATTGGGAAATAAATTTTCACTTTAAGATGTTCATTTTAATTTTATTATTGAGTAATATTGAACCTAGGATTGAGATGAAATTGTGTTACTTGAAGTACTATTTGTTCAATTGGTTCATATATATTTATAATGAAATTATTTTGTTGTGACAGTAGTTATATCCTAGACCACGTAAAGGTTAATTGTAGTTACGTTATCATAAATGAACTAATTGCAAGTGCTATGGTAATAAATTAAATTATTTATTATCATAAATGCATTAAATGCATTGATTACAGTAAATTAAATGATGTTGTATTTTTATGTTTGGAATAAGAATAGACATATGGTTTATTATATTGTGTATTCATTTTGGCAAACAATACTCGATATAATGAAAGAAATAAGTTTGAACAACAACCTGAAGTTGTGCAAAGATTTTTTTTTCAACCAGAAGTTGTATACTCAAAGTCCAAGACCTAAAGTCTTGAGTTATGCAAAAAAAATTCTGATAAACTTTACAAGCTCGAATTCTTGTCAGTATTTTTTTTAATTTGTCAAAATGTACAAGTCTTGAAATAAGAATAGACTTTTATTTTGTAACAATATGGTACAAAAAAAAGGGGGAGAAGTTTACACAAAATTTGAGAACCTGAAGTTCATAACAAATTAATGAACTTGAAGTTCATGAATTAGAAGCCCGAATCTCTATTGAAATTATGTAAAATGATAAGGTTGTACTTCCTGAAGAAGTTAAACAAAATTAATAAATAATCATATGAGAAAATGATGTTGCATTCAAGAGATTACAAAAATCTCCAAATGAGTTATACCTTACCTTATATCTTAACATTTATACTAAATTAACCAAATATCCTGAAGATATTATGTTATATGATATTTCAAACACCATTGGATGTGTGTGTGTGTATTAATCTGTTGAGAAGATGTTTTAGAGATTTATTTATATTTATATTGCAAAATCTAACATCCTAGAAGAGATGTTATAAGAATTTTACTTTTGTTACATTGCAATTCTTTAAAAGAAAACACTATATTCCCTGAAGGAGTAACCATATAAAAAAAATTGAAGCAATAACAATAATTTTTGAAAAAAAAAGGATATTGTATGCCAATATTACACTCCAGAAGTAGTGGTTTTATCTCTTACATCTTACTTTCATTTGGCGAATCTAATTTTGTTACCGTATTTAAAAGTTTGGTATGCCATTTCAAAGACAGTTACAACATAAATCTCCAGCAGAGATATTTTATGCCACTGTAAAAATAGTAATTATGTAATTTATGTAAAAGAAATATTGTATATTGATATGACATTCCAATAATGCATATATATATATATAAGATAAGTACACTCCAGAAGTGATGATACTAAAATATCTCTAGAAGAGATTGATAAATTTGAAAATGATAACATATCTCTAGAAGAGATTTGTTTATATATTTGGTAATTTTATTAAACCGAATAAATGCATAGAAATTTGATACTTGAGATACAATTGAGGAACAAAACTTAACAACTTGAAGTTGTGTGTGTATATTGTTCGAACCAGAAGTTCGATATGGTTCCAAACCAAATGTTTTGAACATTATCATGCGGTTTTGACAGGTTTGCATTGACATTGATTTATAAATAGAAATTAATAGTTTGAATCCTTATAATAGTTTGTTCTAAAAATCACTAATTCAAATGAGAAGGAATATGAAAATTTTATACTATATGTGTGATACATGGACGCACGTATACATCCATATATGTAAATATTTAGCTAACAACCTGAAGTTTGCTATAAGCTCATCTTATAGATTATGCATAGATATTATTTAGTGATTTAAAATTCAATCAATATAAATGTTGAATGACCTGAAGTCATGTATGTATTCAAATGATATACACAATAAGTAAATTCCTCCAATTGGTTAGATCAATAAACGAGAACAAACTCTAATAAGCTATATCAATTGAATGCATCTTATCGACCAATAAAAGAATTATCCTCCTATTATTAATATTTATGATGTATTTTCTAGTAGCAATATCATAATGGATCAAAATTAGAGTCCAAAGATGATTATTATTTAATGTGACAATGTTTATCAACATTGGGGGGAGGATAAAGGGATACAAGTTCATTTTGATCATCAGTGTTAAACATTTATTAAAATATACAATGATGCAAAATATTATCAGTATTATCCTTAGTAGACTTTGTCCAATATAGATTTGAATCCCTGAGGGATCAAAATGTGAAAACCACATCTGAAATATGGTTCAACAGTCAGTTCAAAATACTTTTGGAGTAAGTAATAAAGATGCAAAATAAAGGAGGTGAGTGTTCTTGAAGAAACACTTAAGGGTGCTCTGAAAGAGATCCATGACATGATCGTCAAATAACTCTAAAAGCGGATTAGGTACCTAAAACATGATAATTAAAGAGATCTCAATAAAATCATGTCTAGAACTGACAAGAAATAATCATTGATGATAAATTTATAAATAATAAAGCGCTTATGCATATAAATGGATTAAAGATCCTGGATTAGAGAAAAACATGATTGGCCATCATGAAATTCTCATAAATAAGAAATGTGAACCTATAGTTTGCATATATATATATATATATAAAATAGAAAAACACACTGAAATTACTGAAGCACACGTAGTGCTACATCGTGTTAAATGCTCTAGGCATATGTTTTTATAAATAATTGTATTCATCGAAGCAGTGAAAGTGTTTGAACACTTAAAATACCCTGAAGGTTTAAATATTGTTAAAACATTATAAACAATGAAAGTACACAAATTCCTGAAGAATATAAATAACTTTGGTGATTATAAAGAAGATAAAGAACAAGACCGTAGATTACAATTTCTTTTAAGTATTTTTGTAATGAAAATCTTGATATAATTCATGATGAGTAGATTACTTCCTATTTTTAAGTATTGTTGTAATGAAACTCTTAATATCCATTGAATGGTAGTTGCGATATGCAAATACTTATTAAAGTATACAAATTTTTGAAGAATATATATAACTTTTGTAGTTATAAACTATGCAAAGGACATGAAATGTAGATTACAACCTTCTTTAAAGTATTGTTGTAATGAAAATCTTGATATACTTCAAGATGTGAAGATTACTTCCTGCTTTGTAGTAATGTTGTAATGAAATTTTAATATTCATGAAAGATGTATAGTTGCAATACGCAAAACTGATTTGAAGCACAAAAATGAAAGCACACGAAGTGTTTTTCATAAAAGTAGCATACAAAATGCATAAAATGCAAACCATATTTGGAAGAAACAATCTTAGAAAATTTGATTGTATCGAAGGAAACTATTAATAAATTGTATTATTAATGAGATACATATTTATGGATTCAGAAGTATCTATAACCAATTTGAGTTATCGAAAGACGAATATGAATTCAGAGGAAAATTTAAAATCAGGGGGAGCATCCATAAGTATTTTATAATGCACTCTTTTTCCTTAACTAAGATTTTTCCCATTGGGTTTTTATTAGTAAGGTTTTAATGAGGCATTATCTTGATCCAGAAGTATCAACTCCCCGGTAACATTTGAAAATAAGTTACAATGTACTCTTTTCCCTTATTTAAGATTTTTTCCACTGGGTTTTTCTTACTAAGGTTTTAACGAGGCATTATCCTGATCTAGGAGAATCAAACGTCTTTTCAAGAAATAACATCTCAAATATGTTATTTAAGTTGAATTATATTTTTATCCTTTACTAAGGTTTTTCCCATCGGGTTTTCCTTTATAAGGTTTTTATTGAAGTATTAAATTGATTCAGAAGTATCAAACTCTATTTGATGTAGTAAATTATTGAAATATGACATACTATATTGTACTCTTTTTCCTTCACTAAGATTTTTCCCATAGGGTTTTACTTAGTAAGGTTTTAATGAGGCATTAGTTTGATCCAGAAGTATCAAGCTTCATTTAAAGAAATAAGAAAATAAAATATGTCATTGTACTCTCTTTCCTTCACTAAGATTTTTCCCATTGGGTTTTTCTTAGTAATTTAATGAGGCATTATTTTGATCCCGAAGTATCAAACTCTTAGACGGAATATCATTTTTAGTATGATATCTATGATTTCACAAGTTGCACACTTTTCCTCTTTCAAGGTTTTTCCTATTGGATTTTTCCTAATAGAGGTTTTTAATGAGGCAGTAGACAATATCTATATTGACTGAATCGATAAATGCAAGCAAGATAATAATGAGGGGGAGCAATCATCATATACGTTTCGAAATGGAAAAAATTTCAAGTTATCTGAGCATTCAAGATTTTGAAGACGCATATTCAAGGGGGAGTGTTACAATATATGTAAATTATAGAGTGAATATGCTTTTGTGTTGTTTTGTTTAGTCTCACATCGTGGAATAGGTTAAATCCTTAGCTCCAAAGCCTTTATATAAAGAAGGCTATGTAATGTAAATAGACATCTATTCTTAGGAATGAATAATATATCTTCTGCCTCTCTCTCTAATGGCTTCTTATTTCTTCATTTTATAACAGAAACTAAATTTCCTCTTCAAAAAATAAATTCAATTATCCAAATTCTCCAAATATTTGCTCAAAAGAATCAAATTGAGCCCAATTATTTCAGGTAGTCCATCTAAAGTCCAAAATCAATTTCATCCTTTTTAATTCTCAGGATTTTGATTGTCTATAACTTGTTTTCTTTTTGCTGCATGTCTGTTCTTTTGCAAGTTTTGGGGTCTTACAGCTAAATTTAAGGCCAAAGCTCCAATCTTGCTCAAGATTGCTCAACATTTCACTAAGGTGAGTTGCAAATCACATATCTGTCTCTATTAAGCCACAATTCTTTGAACTGAGTGATAAGTATCAATAAATAGTTGAATGGTTTGAGAAATTTGATTGAATTGTTGAAATTTGCAAAGTGGTTGCTGAAATTTATTTGTGAACATTGCTGTAGCAAAACAGTAACATCTCAGCGTAGAATGATCTGAATTCGTTCATTCTTTTTGTGGTAGAAAGATATTTAAATATGCTATAAGTTCTATTTTCATTTTTCGAAATTCTATGTTTAAAAGGGTGTAAATTAAGTTTGAAACTGATGTTATAGCACGGCCATTTCAAATTTCCTAAGTTGAAATGGCCATAACTTTTTCGTCATAAATTCGAATTAAGTATAGTTATATTTGTTAGAAATCTAAGACATTAAGGAACAACTTTCATGTTGTAAGTTTCTACAAATTCTATGATCTATAGGGTCGCAATTGGGTTTGAAACTGATATACATGCTCTGCTCTGTCGATTTTCTAAGTTGAAACCTAAAACTAAAATCACCATAACTTTGGAATCGTAAATCGAAATAGAGTGAGGTTTTTTTTTGCTGGAAGGTATATTTATAAGGAACAACTTTTATGTTTATCATTTTCTGTAAATCTACATTTTGCTAACTGTAATATATGTTTGAAGAGCAGGCAGCCTCTCTGTCATGTGTTTTTTTAATTTCAACTTTGAAACGCCGAATTGTTTAGGCCATATCTTTTTCATCTTCGACTGGAATTTGATAATTTCTAATGTTGTGTAAAGCTAATATTTTTAGCAACAACTTTCATGTTTTATGGTTTGCTAAATTTTGAGCTTTATATAGTCAAAATCATAATTTTTGTCGCTGCCTTGAGAATAAATGACAGCGACAATGAATTTGAAACTGAAAATTATTTCGATCATAACTTTTAAATTGTAAATTCAAATGAAATGATATTTTTCTTCTTTGAAAGTGAGACTTTTGCCTACAACTCTCATGTTTTAAATTTTGTAAAATTATGAGATTTATGTGGTCGAAACTATTTTGCTTCATGATACAATATTCCTTGACTTGAATAAAAAAAATCTGGAGTCATGTCATATAAGTGAACATTCGTTTCTTATCATTCAATGAGCATCTTGTATTTCATAAAAATTGGGAGTAATATAGTCCTTACGTAAGGGCCAGCCTATATAGATCCTGTTCATGGATTAACGAAAATGTGCAAAAGCTCTATTTGCCTCTGCCATTCTATGAGTCTCTTCCTTTTTGCGTACGGCATCGCCACTCCCTTTGGCAGCATCTACTAATTCGGAACTTAATTTGAAAGCCATATTTCGACCCGGGCGTTTTCGGGATTCCCCTAATAACCAACGAATGGCGAGTGCTTTTCCTTGTGTATATCCTATTTCAATAGGAACTTGATGAGTCGACCCGCCTACACGTCTTGCTTTTACTGCTATATCGGGAGTTACTCCACGTATTGCTTGACGTAAAACGGATAGTGGATTTGTTTCCGTCTTTTGTTGAATCTTTTTCATGATTTTTGACTTTTACTTCATGTTTTGTGATATTCCTGAAATGTTTTGAGACCATGACACCTATAAGCAGACTAGCCAAATTTTGAAGATTTTGAAATTCAAATTTTGGATTAAAATTGAATATAATTTGAATTGAGTTCGAATATCAATTTGAGTAATTTATTGGGTCTTTATTCATTTTCGAGCATGGATTTTTCCAAACCTTTTTTGAAATAATTTTTAAAATAAATGGGCATTTTAAATTATTATTATATGATATTTTTAAGGCATTTTCAAATATCTAATTATTCTCGATAATAAGGGAATTTTCAAATATGGCTTTCAAAATTGGTATTAAAAGCTTGCATTCTCTAGTAAATTATTTTATGTATAAAATAAATTTTTGCACTATTCGAGTGAATGAAAACGAGAATTAAAAGGTTTAGTAAAACACATGGTACGCGACATATGCATTTATCTTATCGGTTAATTTCCGACTTGTCTGTTTGATCATTTTGACTTGCAGATTGAGTTTACCGATGAGATGAGGTAAACTTTTTACCGCTTTGAGTGTGAAATTTACTAGCGATTAGTAAACCATTTAGTGCGAACGTGTGGTATAGGACACACGCGAACACTATTCGGGTTCCTATGTGAGAGTTTGTGACACATTTGTCTAAAAGACGTATTTGCCAGTACTAGACCTTCAGGTCATTTGTCCTTCGAGATGTTTGTCTAAGAGACATTTGTCATTGCGACGTATTTATCCTTCTGGACATTTGTCTAAGAGACGAATTTATTTATCCTTCTGGACATTTGTCTAAGAGACGTGGCGCTTTATTTTGAGATAATGATACTTGGCAGGCTTCGGCCATTTGAGAGCACGTGCTATATCTTTGAGATGATTTCATCAGTATTTGTGATTTCCCTAGTGTATCGCCCTTTTTCAGAATTGGTCCTTTGAACCATTCGATATATATTTGTGGCGATTACCTTTTGGAAATTTAGACTCATGGAAGTTCTATTTTTGAGATTTAAATTACCTACACTGCGTTATATGAGATTTTCCTTTTGGCGTTTAATTGAGATATTATTCTCCTCTTTGGATATATATTTACCTTATGCCATGTTTGAGATGAGATCTCTTTATGCATGTTTTGGATTTGCCAAGATGCCGGGTTTAGGTTTTCCTCTAAAGCATATTTGATGTTTTATGAACCTATGATATGAGGCTTGCTACTTTTAGCGTTTTATGAGTTATTTTATCTCTTTTGAGATTATATATTTGTGTAGTGATACCATATTATCACTTGATATAATCATACACTTTAGATTGTTCCTTCCCATTCGGGAATATTATCACATTATCCTCATGCTCATATTATCGATTATTCTTGTGAACTGATTTTTTTTTAGCTAGACTGACCCGTGTATTTTATACTCGGATCAGACCGAGGTGTTTCAGGTTAGGTACCCTTTGGACTTAGCATATTCTGCTTCCGCATGGATTTTTCTGCTAGCTCTTTTTTTGTAGCTTTTGTGTAGTAATATTCTTTTGACCTGCTTGTATATTGTGGTTGCTATACCACTTGACATGTATCATTTTGTATAATCTGTAATGTATTTGTATATGTATATATGTGTGATGATCTACTGTTTTTTGATGTGTTTTGCATTCGAGTTATTCTATTTTGTTCTAATAGATCCTATAGCCACCTATGGCTTTGTATTAAATATTTATTGGATATGTTAATCCACTTGAGAGAAAAAGACGGCATTGTCGACCTATTCAATAGATATTTAAGACAAGGCTATAGATGGTCACTCCTTTCCAGCCCCATTCTCTGCATTAGCAGACAGTATTATCTAGTTATACTCTTTGTTAATGTGGATCTCAGGATGGGGCATCGTAAAAACTTTCTAACCTTCGAAGGAGTTTTCTTTGTACGGAGGGACTTTCAAATAATGGAAGTATGATAAATAAGATATATATCGACCAAAAGATGGTCGAAAACAATTTATATAAAAAAAATATTGCTCCACGGCATATAATTCACAATATATACAACTTTAGAAGTAAAAACATACCTAAATTTGTGATTTAAGCGAGTTCGCTTAATTTATATGTGTTTATGCTCCAAATTTGTCCATATGATCTTTAAGTACCTATACTTAACTCAGTTTTTAACATTAATCCCATTTATGAAGATTCGACAAGTATGAATTCATTTGGCGTAAAAATATAAACAAACATAGACATATTTATAACTTTCATTCATGTAAGGGAGGCAGATTATGCTTTGCGCCATAAAAATGCTTAATAGAAACATAAATTTACTTTTAATGCTATTTCATTTTTACTCATTACACTTTGGGTAAGTAATAATGTTAAGTATTTCTTGTGTTGATCGAAGCTATTATTGCCTATTCTAATACAAAATTTCAATAAACAGAATTTTCAACCATGGGTACACATTAATAAACAATATGCAGTCAAACATCTTCTTGCAAATGATAATAGCATCAATACATAATAAATGATGGTTGCAATAGATTTATAACTAACTGCAAGGTGACTTTCAACCTAAATGATAATAATAGCCTTTTTTATTTTTTATTTGCATCGGCATATTTTTTACTATCATTTTTTATATTGTATTTTTATTTACAAAAATAATATTTGGATGCATTATCATTTCTCAACAATGGACACTCTCTGCATATAGAAGAGAACAAAGGTATGTTCCCACTTGCAATCAATTACATGCTACCATCTATACTTAAGTATAAAACATTCCCTATGTTTTGGGTATCGGTATAACAAGAAGTTTGCTTTCCATAATTAGAGTCAAGGTTAAATTAAGTTATCAAATCGTCCAAATAGTTTGTCAATAAGTAAAATATTCATGCATCTAAGCTAATTTTATGTCATCAATTCAAGGTATTTCCTACAACATCCTAGTCATAATCAATTATGGCATGCACATTTATTAACAAGACTATTTATATTATAGTTATTTATGGAAAAATTTGATGCAACCGTTATTATTACTCGAATTTCTTGTACTTAAAAACACAACGTTCGATTTCTCAACTAATAAAGGGATGAGAGGATAGGAAATAGGACAAACAGCTTATACATTTACAACTATGACACCAAGTGACACGGTTGGTCAGTGCTCAGAAATACTCAGCATCTATTCCCGAAAATTGGTTATAAAGGTTATTTTCCATCTTAGCATATTAATTGATGCAACTTGAAAAGTGAAATTTTCTCCTTATGAAGTTGCACATGAGATTAAGATTCTATTTATGTTTGAACTGGTTAGTTGCATAAATAATATTTTTAGTAGAATTTATGCGATTTGGGTAATTTAAAGTCTGCAGTCATTAAATATACATATGGTTAGTTCATATGTCCTAAATGGAGTACTAAATTTAATACTTCGCATTTCACCTAAATTTATATATTTACCAAATTATTATTATTATTCCCACTTCATTGCTGCATATGGCAGCAGCATGCTGCCGCTGCATTGCAGCAGCCCTCTTCCACATTTTATTATTATTTTATTTTTAAACAGATTCATTATTATTTTTCTTAATTAGTATTACATTTGAAACTTTTGTGCCGGTATGCCTCGTCCTAGTGTTTATAAATCCCTATCAATAATGTTGGCCAGACGCATCGATCGAAATTATTAAAGCACTCGACGGATAAATTAACGCCATAATAAACTGTTAAATGATTTTCAATCACTTAAAAAAATGATATTCCTATTTTACTAAATCGTATGCTTGTTTAAAATAAACACTAAGCTTCAAATTCGCATATATATTCAATTCAACACCCATTAACTACCATACAATCTTCACACATCAATAATACCAATCAAGCACTCTATTAATTTAATTTTAATTTAATTTAAGTCTTCATTCCACATTTCAGTTGCATATATATATATATATATATATATATATATAACTTTTCCTCTTATGAAATAAATATACATATCTCCTTGCACTTCTTTCTTAAATAAAGAAACGATTGGATTCTACAAATATTTGGCTCTGTCCAGATTCAAGTGGGTTTATAAATTTTTAAGTGATAACTTCTGCCTAATTCTCACATTCTACACTGAGCCCAAACAAACAAATAACATAATCACTAATACAACACACATCAAAAAAACAAGCAAACGTCTTCAGCGGAAAATTATCTATCAGTATCCACTGCGCACTCTGATCACTACTGGATCAAGCTACTATATTCAAAGCCACACATAGATTTATTCCCCATCACCAATGCCGACACTACTGGTCTGGCTAACAACTCTTAATTCCACAATCTCGATCAACAACGGAGGTTAACACAATAATGTGATAGAGATAAAGTTACATATATATATAATAGGAAAAATAACAAGTACGATCTTAGATGATTACTCTAGCAATCATCGTATACTCCTACTATTATTTTAATATAGTATAACTACCCAGCACAACCGGAGGGATGGGGACTCTAAGTCTCTCTAAGGTCAAGACTCGCGTCTCTTATATATGATGTATTGTTCTAAAGCTGCTTTCATACCAACTTGTAACGACCCCACCTTTATATCCATACTATTCAATAGTATTATAAAGTAATACTGTCGGATAATATGAAGAATGAGGTGATATGAGGTTCATACATGGATATTCCCTTAGGTTAACACTAGTACATAGTTAAACATCGAATGAATAACTCACCTATACGTACACAATATCAGCACAAAACTACAAACATGTGTGTCTCCGGGATTGAATAATACACAATATACAGTAAATAATAGAGATCACAAAGTCAATCATAGATACAATATACAATATACAATATACAATATACAATATACAATATACAAAGTATAATATACATTACGAGGTCTTATACACACATCAGTCTATACAATACGAATTAATATGCAACAATAGTGAATAACTAATCTCCTCTATACCCAAATAATACAACCTCGCCTCAATGTCCATGTGCTTAAAATGTCTCAGACTGACTAGAGTATAATAAATAACATAAGGAACTGGGCCAGCCGGCAACAGAAGAAATGGTTGAATTTCAAAAAATTTAGCCATTTTGAATCATTAATGGGCCTATAAAGTCTAAATATACTTAGAACTTTTCTAAGTTTCTTTAAAATAAAATCAATATTTTATTTAATTTTATAAATATAGTTTTACTTTAATTTAATGTGTATGTAAATTAGAGTATATCAAATATACTCTAATGTACATATTTGTGTGTAATAGTTCTTGTTAAATTTATTTAGAGAAGAAAACTTTTCATTTCCTATCTCTTAAATTATTCAATTAATGAGGAAGCATAAATTATTTAGAGAATAAAATTTTTATTTCCTTTCCCTTAACTTATTCAATTAATGATGGGGGATTAATTTATATGGAGAGAGAAACTTTTCATTTCTCTCTATTTAACTGAATTGATTGATCATATGAATATCATTAATTAGCAACATGCATATGGCATGAATACAAGTATAAAAAATATATGTCATAGTGTAAATTCTGTAAGTGCAATACGTGATAGGTGTTATCAACTGATGGCACGGTGTAGACATATAAACAAAATTAAATGGATAGCTAATCACATAAAGGAAAAGTGAAAAACAAATAAAGGGAAACAATGATGATTGAATTAATTCCCTATTTTGTAAACTTAATTAATGCATCATATAAATGACAAATTATAGGTATCGTAATGTAAGGATAAAACGGTAGAAAATAAATATATGTATGCCTTGTTGCCTCATTTAAGTTGTTTCCTCCTTTCGGAAAGATATCTAATCATAATTTAATGATATTAAACACATGTAATGAATTTTATATATGCAAACATACATATAAAATAAATTGTGGGTATATAAGATTAAATCAAGTCTTTCTACTTAATAAAAATTAGAGATTTATAGCAACCAATTTAGAAGTAGATTTATTGTCAAAACATTAATAGTATGTAGGAAATATCTCTAATTAATACAAATTATAAACTTATAAGTAATCAAATTAAAATTTGGATTTATTGCCAAAACAATTACCATTTTTTAAATTTCTAAAACAATACAAACACAGAACACGTATATGTATACTTTCAAATCTAAAATTACATTTTATTTTATATGATTTAAAACATGAACCTTCAATAAAACACTGTAATATTCATACACAAATTTTAATTTAATTTTGTAAAGTAAAATCCAATCAAAACAATATGAACATACAAAGTTTTAGATCTGAAGGATTATACTTTGAATTGAATGTTTACATTTTGGATCTATAATAAAATATTATATCTAGACATATACGGATTTTAATTTTACTTTAACAAAATAAAAACCGTTTCATAAATTAAACATACAAAAAATCTGATCTAAAAATAAGACTTTAAATTGTATATCCAATATAAAACATTATATTTAAACATATATTAGTTTTGATTTATTAAATAATACACTAATTGATTCATTCAACAATCATTTTAAGCTACACAAAAAATTCTCAACTTAAATGAGGCATTGATATGTACGTACAAATTATGATGATTAAATTTCTCTTTCAACAAACCTTACATCATATATCATTATCTATTAAAAAATATACCTTATTATCCAAAGTCTTGAAGCACATCTTGAAAATGGACTCCCTTAGGATGTTGCCTAGAAGTCACACCTTGAACGATGATATCTCCTCAGATCTTCAAAATTCTCATCCTATCCTTTCAATAGATGGATAAACCACTTTTGTTTTATTTATTCGATGTTTTCAAATGGATTTGAAAGAATTTTGGAAATTTTTTCTGCCATGAAAAGTTAAGAGGAGAGAAAGAAACATATCGAATGAGAAAGAATGAATTGTACATACAAAATGAATTAGACAATTTGTTTTATATGAAAGAAGGAAACTGCAACAACCCGCATATTTAACGATTTGTATATTTAAATATTTTATTTAAATATAGCATCATTAGTCGGATTTTAGTCCGAAAGGTTACTTTTTGCAAATAGCCGAATTAGGATTCGAGACCACTTCCATTGAGTCCAAAATGGCGTTTGCGACCTTTTTGAGTATAAACTTTGATATGTTTGGAGCTAGATAAAATTTTGACCTTTTCCCTTAAGGGTTTGGATTTAGGGTTCAGCCCACTAACCAAACTCATCTTATAATCCTAACTCCACCACCTCTCCTCTTCATTCCTTCATAATAATTCCTACAACTCAAGCTTTGGCAAAAATGGTGGAGAAGATGGAGATTAAGATCCTAAGCCCTAGTTTCATTTGCAAATCCAAGTTTTAGCTCCAAATTCAAAGAGAAGCTATTGGTAAGCATCCTCTTCTTCTTCTCCAACTCATTCTCCCTTCAATTTCAGAAATTCATAAACCCTAACTTAGGAAATGTTTTTCTTTTAAGCTTAGATTCAAGTTTCTTGGGTTAGAGTTGAAGAGTGATTGTTCTTGCCCTGCTCTATAGCTTCTTCTTCCTTATTCTTGTGTAAAAGGTGAGATTTTTATCTCACATCTATGTCTATATCTATCTTTATTATTAGGTATGAATTCCTAACTTCTATTCCGTGTTCATTTTCTATGGATTGAATTGGTTTTATGAATGTTCCAATTTTTGGTGTTTTGAAGTCAAATCTTTAAAAATGCTAGCTTCATTGTTTGAACACGTTTTTGGTGATGCATCGAAGAGCCTATAGGGCTGGGTTGTTGATTGGCATAAAACCCTAGCGCCCAATGCTCATCCGGTCGCGAATTGGCTAGAGTTTGCTCTTCATTTAGATAGGCTGGAAATGCTGGAAAACAGACACCAGTCGACTGACTTCTGAGTCCAGTCGACTGACCTGGAACCCGAGAGTTTTTCCAAGCATTGGCCAGTCGACTGTTCTCAGAGTGCCAGTCGACTAACCTGCTTGCATTCAGTCTATTTTGCCTATTTAGCCTATCTTGCTTGAGATTCCAATTTTTATCGATTCGTGATTATCTGATTTCTTGTTATCATTTATTATTGACTTTGATGACTTCTTTTGAGAACATCCATTTGATGAATTCGATAACAATTTTTATGGCTTTGATTCACGCCTTCGAATGTGAATCTTTGGTGATTGATTGTTTCTACAATCATTTTTGTGATTTGTCACTTCTAAATACAAAGGTTTCTATACTAGTAGTAAATATTCGAACTCTTTCACAAAGATGATTTCAACTTTATTTTCAATAATCAAACTCGTTTATAAAACCTTTTTTTTCAATCTACTAGTATACACAAACCTTTACCTCATTCGTTCGAAAAATCCAATTAAACGACTTTGCAAAACAAGTGGTATGAAACGTTTGCGTTTATTTTGTCGGTTAATTCTTAGACTCGTTCGATTGAAACTCTTATGACAATTTTCGAGTGGAGACTTACAGTTTGTTCGTAAATATTTAAGTTAAGCCAATGGTTATGGGACATGAAGCTAAACTCATCTTTTTACTAGCTTAGTGTAATTGACACTTCTTGATGATCAACGATGATCATTTTGTGATTTAAACTAGCAATGTGCGATGTCTCTTTGTCTGCAGGGAGACTAAACCCCGTTTCTGTGGAGCTTCGGCTCAATTTTGTGGGGTAGCGACCCATGGTCTTCGGACCATTTTGTGGAGCTTCGGCTCAAAATTGATGGTTAGAAACCATGGAATAGCATTCCATTTTGTGATACACGTGTTGGTGAGTTTTCATGCTCCTGTTTTGTGATAGGCCTCCCCCTCTTGTGATTTCTAGATTTCTAATTGATGATTTCTAGAATTTGTGTCTCACTAATTTTAGTGATTTACATTGATGAGTTTATCAATATTTGTGCATTGGTGAATTTGTGTTTCAACAACTTTTACGATTGGCATTGAGATGTTTGCAAATATTTGTGATTTAGTGAATAAAAATAAAGAATATGGTTTTCTTTTTGATCTATGAGAAGATTCTTGTGGTATTGATTAATCTCTGGTTGGTTTTCAAATTCATACTTATCACCGTATGGCATTGCTGTTATCATACATTTCTGCCATATCCCTTATTCTATCTCATTTTTATCTGATATCTATAGCTAGACTGATCCGTTTATTATTTTCTTATTAAATAATACTCGGATCAGACCGAGATGTTACAGGTGCTTCTGCTTGACTCCTCATATGGGATCATCATTATCTGACTTTTGTCTAACTACATTAGATTGGTAGTTTTGTTGTTATACATTCGAGATAGAGACTCCTTGATGTATACATACTCTTTGATGTTGCACTTGTATCTATTCTTTTGTGATATTGTGGATCTTATTTGACCACTACTCTGATGTACACTTATATGTGTTGTATTCATCCGCCTTTCTGATATGAATATCTGTGACTGATTTATGTTATGTTTATTTCTATATTTGTTTCCGAAGACCACATAGCCACTGTGTAGTAGCTTTGAGTTTGTATCGGTATGTCGGATTTCCTCTTTAAAATGCATGTTATACTATCTGACATATCAGTGCTCGCCCAAAGCAATTACACGGATGGTCGCTCCTCAACAGCCTTACTCTTCGTGCTAGTTGATGGCATTACCTCGTAGTGCCCTTGGCTAGCATGAGTACAGAGATGGGGCGTGACCGCTTGGTGTCAGAGCCAAACTTTGGAACAATGTAGAATATTCCAGCAAGGATCATTGTCCTAAGTTCTTTTTAGGAGTCATGCCCTAGGATTTTATTCGAGTCATTGGACCCATCCTATCCTATATTCTTTATGATGCCTTGTTTTATCAATCATGATTGTTTGATATTCATTCTGAGATTAATCCTTTTCTTCTTCTTTCTTTCTTAAAGAAGAGAAATGGTTAGACCAGGCCGTCACAGTGTCGATCAATCAAGTGCTACTCCTCAGGATGGAGTATTTATGTTAGCTCAACAACTTCTTGATCTTGTAAAGAATGCTCAAGCTGTCGGACCCATTCCAGAGCCTACTCACCCAAAATCCGGATTTGCACGCCTGTGCAGTGATTATACGAATTTGGGAGAAAAGCCGTTTAGGGTTCCGAGGGAGTTATCGAAGTCCAAGCTTGGCTTAGAACATGCGGTCGCATCTTTTCTCGCATGAATCTTATTGATCTTCATCGAGTCCAAGTGGCTTCTAGCATGCTCCAAGAAAGAGCATTACATTGGTATGAGCTTCATATTTCTAAAGTAGTCGAAGCGGGTCTTACTTGGAAGCAATTCCGAGAAAGATTCGAATCAAAGTTTGTGCCGGAAGCTGAAAAAGTGACTTTGGCCCGTTGTTTTATTGACCTTATTCAAAGTGAATCTTCTGTGGCAGATTATGTCGCATCTTTTGAATCCCTCTCTAAATATAGGGTCGAGTACATTAATACCCCATTGAAGAAAAATCAGTCTATGGCTTGAATAAGAATCTTAAAAAGCCATTACTCATGAAATTGGAGGTTGCTTTCGATCAGCTTGTTGATATCGCTCTTCGACTTGAAGAGGCAGATAAAGAGAGTGATGTTGAAGTTGGGAGTGCCAAACCAAACTTCAACAACAACAAGAAGCGGCCTTATAAGTTCAAAGGTCCTTATCCCAACAAGAAAGGGAAACAAGCAACTTCTGTATCTAAGACTTCTACCCCTAGTGGTGGCCAATGCTACAATTGTGGTTCTAAGGACCATTATGCAAATAAGTGTTCAAAGCCCCTTGCTTCTCGCTATTGCAAAAACTTGGGTCATTATATATCCGCATGTCCCAAACATCAAAGCAAGAAGGAGGGAAAGCTAAATGTGGTGCAAGCCCCTAGTAACACTTCTCATGGTCAAGGTATTTTCCATTCTATCCTTGATGGCATTATTATGTTTCGTGATCATCCTATTTGAGTTTTTTTATATGGGTGCATCCCATTCTTTTATATCAAAAGAGCTTGTTGATACTTTTTCTTTGAGTGTTATGGCTTTAATGACTTCTTTGAGAATTGCGAATCCGGTCGGTGGATCTGCAACACTCAGTTTGCTTTGTAAAGATTTCGAGATTATTTTATGTGATTTTTCTTTCCGAGCCGATTTGCATGTCATGCGTTACTTAGGCTTCGGAATGATTTTGCGAATGGATTGGTTTAACCGTTATGAAGCCCATATCCTATGTCCTGAGCGGACTATTCATCTTCGACATGCTCAATCTGTTAAGCAGATTTCTATTGTTCTTAAAGATTCGGATTCCAACTTGGAGGCATCTTTATATTCTTTGAATCCTCATGATGACGATAACGATGATGAGGAGGATGTCATTTTTCTTATTCACGTTGTTCGTGAATTTTCTGACATATTTGAGCCCGTTTTAAGATTACCACCTAAGCGAGCAATTAAGTTCAGAATCAATCTAATCCCTGGAGCTCTACTTATCACTCGTCCTCCTTATCGTATGTCCAATAAAGAAAATGAGGAGATGCGTAGGCAATTATCCGAATTGGAGAAGAAGCAGTTTATTCGTTCTAGTTCCTCTCCTAGGGGAGCTTCGGCTATTTTTGTGAAGAAATCCGATGGTACACTTAGGCTTTGCGTTGACTACCGCAAGCTTAATGATATTACTATTAAGAATAAATATCCTTTACCTCGGATTGATGATCTATTCGATCAACTTAGCGGAGCTAGAGTCTTTTCACAGTTAGACTTAGCAACATGTTTTCATCAACTTTGTATTACAGAGGATAGTATTCCTTTGACGTCGGTCCGTACTCGTTATGGATCTTATGAATGGCTTGTTATGTCATTTGGTTTAACGAATGCTCCAGCTTATTTCGTTGACCTTATGAATCGAGTTTTCAAAGACTTTCTCGATCGATTTGTTCTTATCTTTATTGATGATATTCTTGTTTATTCTAAAACCGAGGAGGAGCATGAAAAGCATCTTCGGATTGTGTTGGAAACTTTTACGAGCAATCAATTGAAAACAAAATTTTCTAAGTGCCACTTTTGGCAATCTCGTGTGAAATTTCTTGGTCATATCATTTCTAAATCCGGAATTTCCGTAGATCCTTCAAATATTGAAGCGATTCAAAATTGGAAGAGACCGGAGAGTGTTACGGAAATCCGTAGCTTTCTTGGATTGGTGGGTTATTACCGTCATTTCATAAAAGACTTTTCAAAAATTTCCATACCTCTTACTAGCTTGACCAAGAAGGGAGTTAAATACATTTGGTCAGACAAATGTGAAGCTTCTTTTCAGAAATTAAAAGAACTCCTTTCCGATGCTCCTATTATTGTGATTCCTAAAGGGAACCAAGATTTTATTTTTTATACCGACGCTAGTCTGTTAGTTTGGGACCCGTTCTTATGCAAAGGGATCGTGTTATTGCTTATGCTTCTAGGCAATTAAAGCCTGCCGAGAATAGATACGCCACACATGATTTAGAGCTCGCGGCTATTGTTTTCGCCCTTAGAATTTGGTGCCATTATCTTTTGGGAGAAAAAATTATTTTTTACACCGATCATAAATCTTTGAAGTATTTATTTTCTCAAAAGGAACTTAATTTTCGTCAACAACGTTGGCTCAAATTTCTTGCATCTTATGATCATGATATTCTTTACACTCCTCGAAAGGGGAATCGTGTTGATGATTCCCTTAGTCGTAAGCAACAAGCGGTTGTTTCTATGATGATATCCGAATGAAATGATCTCGGGATTTTGTCCACTTGCGAGATTTGAGATCGTGAATCCGATTTATGTTCATCTCTCGTTTTATGTAGCCTTGAGGCTCATCATTCTCTTTTAGACCGCATTCTTAAAGCTCAAAAGCTAGATTCCAAATTGGCTCTTCTTAGGCAAAGATGTAGGGATAAAATAAATATTGAAGGTTTGAAAGAATTTGGTATTGATGCTCGTGGCGGCATTCGAAATTTGGTAGACTTATCGTGCCAAATACTAGTGATCTTCATAAAGACATTTTAGAAGATTCTCATCGTTCTAAATTTATCATTTATCCCGGTAGTAGTAAAATGTACACGGATATGAAGCGACTTTATTATTGGGATGGAATGAAATCTGATATTGCTAACATTGTTAAGCATTGCATGACTTGCCAACTCGTTAAGGCCGAGCTTCAAAGGCCCGGCGGGTTATTGCAACCTTTGGACATTCCAATTTGAAAGTGGGACCAAATTTCCATGGATTTTATTGACGGCCTTCCCCGTTCTCGTGTGGGTCATGATAGCCTATGGGTGATAGTGGATAGACTTACAAAATCCACCGATTTTATTCCCGTTCGGTCCAATCGGACCGTACCTTTTTTGGCCAAACTCTTTATTAAAGAAATTGTTAAATTGCATGGAATCCCTACTTCTATTGTTAGTGATCGTGATCCATTGTTTACTAGTGGATTTTGGAAGAGACTTCAGAAAGCTTTGGGAACGAAGCTTAATTTTAGCACCGCTTATCACCCTCAGTCCGATGGAAAAACCGAGCGTGTGAATCAAACTCTTGAAGATCTTCTTCGTGCATGTGTTCTTGATTTTGGTGGAGGTTGGAAAGATCATATTTCTCTTGTTGAGTTTTCCTATAATAATAGCTTCCAATCTAGTATTGGTATGGCACCTTTTGAGGAACTCTATGGAAGGCCATGCCGATCTCCTTATTGTTGGCTTGAGGCCCGTGAGAAGCTGGTTTTAGGTCCAGATTTTATTCGTGATTCCATAGAAAACATTGACCTTATCTGCCATAGGATGAAAGAAGCTCAAAGTAAGCAAAAATCCTATGTCGATAACCGAAGAAGGAAAATAGAATTTTCTGTGGGAGATTTTGTGTTTATTTGTGTTTCACCTATGAAGGGTGTTGTGCGTTTCGGTCGATCTGAAAAATTAGCACCTCGATATATTGGTCCATTTCCCATCATCGAACGTATTGGTTTCGTGGCTTATCGCCTTTTATTACCGGTTCAGTTTTCTGGTATTCATGACGTATTTCACGTTTCTCAACTACGGAAATGCCTTAAGGATTCTGATTCTATTCTTGAGCCATGTGTTGTGGAAGAAATTGAAGTTTCGCCTAATTTGACTTATGAGCAGCATCCTATTCGTATCATTGCATCGGAGATAAAACGCCTTCGAAATAAAGATGTCCCTCTTGTGAAGGTTCAATGGTCCTCAAATCCTAAGGATTGTTCTTGGAAATCTAGAGAATTCATCGAGCGAACACATCCGGGCTTACTCTTCTACCTATTTGAAATTTGAAAATTGCATTAATTAATATTTTTTGTCGACATAATAGGATGACTTGTGTTATGTTTTAAATCATTTTAAAATAAGCTTTGGAGGTTGAGACGAAAAGGAAAATATTAAAATAATGATTTATTCCTAGTTTCACAATTGTATCCAGTATAGTACTAAATCTTTGTTAAAAAGGAAATATTCAATTTCACAAACTACTTGTATGTTGTTTTATTTTATTTTAATATTATTTTGTTTGTATGTGTACATAAATTTATATTTTTACATAATATCATTTTATTGTGTGTGTACTTGCATTTAACTTAAATTTTTCAAAAGGAGTTTTGTATAAGATATAGTAGCAAACTTTTGAATTACTTTAATTGGACTTTGAATTATTTGATTTATTGCATGTACTATAAATAAAGTATATTTCAATTTGAATTGCCATGCAAAATATTTATCGTGTATCTATATATACATTCATACATGTAAACATGTATGTACATACAAATATACATACATACATATGTGCGAGCACAAACGCTTGTGTAAATTAAAAAAATTCATGTTTTAGACGACAAAGGCATATATAAAGGGAAAATATTTTCATCACGGTCTAAATCCCAACATCTAAACAACATTGACGTTAACTATGTACACTTTTCATATGTTGCACTTACACTGTACACATGAATGCTTTTGATGTGCTCGTCATAACACATAGTCAACTAAGATTAAATTAAAATAATTTTTAAAAGATTATAATAATATGAGGAAAATTTAGAAAAATTCTAAATGATTTAGATTACATAGGCCCAAAAAAGATGCAATAACTTTTTTTTTGGTAAAATTTGCCCATTTCTTGTACTGCGGGTTTATCTGGTTCCTTCAGTTTTTAGTTATGTACTTGTTTATTATATTTTATCAAAGTGAGCATTATGATATTTATTGAGTAGGAATTACACCACCTCTTTGTTATTATAATTCAAATCTTATACCATTTCTGTGTATTTATATGGATTTATGAATACACCAGATCCAATCTGCATCTAACATATACATCTCAATAAAAATCCGAATGATCGTTTTGGGTTATATTTTCAAAATATTGACACCATTTCTTTATTTCTTTTCTCCTTTTTGAAAAAAAACAAGTAGGGTTAGCTAGTTCCAAATTCACTTTAATTAAAACTGAAAAAGATTAAACTGAAAACAACATAAAAAGAAAACACAAAATCTAATAATTGGTAAATAAGACAAGTCACACAGGCAATAATAGCAAGCACCCCTTCTAGGACCCATGAAATGAGACCTACGTATATCTCTTCTACCTACAAGGTGCGTATGACTTTTATCTCTTCCTCTAAACGTATGAATTTAATCCCGTATTAATTGTCCCTTCTTCTTACAATAATAGCAAGCACCCCTTCTAGGACCCATGAAATGAGACCTACGTATATCTCTTCTACCTACAAGGTGCGTATGACTTTTATCTCTTCCTCTAAACAAATGAAGTTGTGCTGAAGAACACCGTCATTAGTCTTCACCTTCCAGGTCCCAAAAACTTCTTTTCTAACAAATTTGGTGATGTCATAATTTTTCATACTACTACTAAAAGAATTTGCCATTAATAACTAATCTAGAACATGACAGCTAGCTCTGATACCAAACTGTTGTGCGGAAATTTCACTTGATTTGCACCAATTCAAAAAACGCAGCGGAATGCTAATGCGTGGAAATAATCAAAAGAAGGATCTAGCTTGTTGAATAATTACCAACCGCAAATTCAATGAAAAATAATCACCAAACAAAGAGAAACTGAAAAGCATAGAGCACAAAGATTTAACGTGGTTCGGCTAGATTGCCTACGTCCACGACCCAACAACTATTCTTTATTTCACTGAAGAAAGAGAGTATAAAAGAGAGAGATTACAAATTATAGGTAGTAGTGGAGAGACTAACCTATAATTACAAACTGAATAATCAATTTATCAAAAACTTACTTATGCTCAAAACCCCTAATTGATTGACTACAGAAATTAGGGTTTACTGAAGAAGAGGATAAGGTGGATGCTCTCACACACGCTCATACACGTATGAAGATGAACTTCCTTCATTTAAAATAGACTTAATAGAGGAGTTACTTAGAGATTAAGAAAATTAATTTTCGAATTATGTTTGAAACCTTTCCAAGTATCCATGATTTAATTTCTATGTCAATGGATAATGGTGATCTTGGTTTCCATAATTTTCCTTGCTTGAACTAATCTCCATCAGCAATCTTTTCTTTCTTCATATAACAAATTCTTTGACTAATTAATTAGTTAGCAATTAATTAGTTTCCCTTCTCTAAAAGATATCACATATATCCTTCCTCTTTATCTTTCCATATATAGCCTAATTAATTGCTTGACCGAATCAGTTAATTATTTTCTTATACTCTTTGTAAAATATTTGAATCACATAAATTCAGTAGAGATAACTGTGTAAATCAGTCACATTGATATTTTTTGTTTGACCTTAGTTATATTAACCAACATAAAACTATCAAGTGAGTCGTTCCATAGTTATACAATAACCATCAGTACGTAACCTATAGGTTCCCCCAGCAGTCATGAGTAATACACTGCCCAACATTTAGAGAGCTTTACATACTCTAGTCTCAATGATACACTGATATCTAGTCTCGATGCATCTTGACTAGGAACATTTAAAATGGTATATTTGTTTTTTTGTGATAAATCACTCGTTGTTACAACACTTTGTAACTACTATCCAAAATATGTCATTTATGGATTTTCTATTAAATATACTTTTAATTAAATTAATTAATTAATGTAACCACATTATATCAAGTATATAATAGAAAGAAACACCTTTATTATGAACAAGATTGTTCAACGAGTTAGATATACGCAAAAAATTACATAATTGACCCTAAGACATACATCTAACTCTATCAAAACATTCATGTATGCCTAATTTTTGGTTGGCAATAAAAACTAATATTTATATTTTGGGTGTTATGTTAGTTCCAAGAGAGAACAATTAAGCTACGCTAAAGGTTAGCAAATTCATGAAATTTTCGAATAGCTGACTGTTATCTTAGTGGTTTGTTGACCACAACTTCGTCTCCACTATAAATTCCATTCTATAAATGTATACTCCAAGATTTACATCGAAATTATATGATATAGTTACATGTAATTCTACATTGTAAGTCGTGTATCTGTCCTCGGTTATAACCTAAAGTGCAACTATTTATATAATATGCTTTTGCAATTGATTTAGACCATTTAAAGAATTACTGAAAAGGTTCTGTATTTATCTTAGTTAAGCATTAATACAAGTCATTTAATAATTCTTATAACTTCAAGTATTTGAAATTCACTTGTTCAATTGGTATTCAATAGCTTGTGCAATAATGATTTATGCCATGTTTGCATCCTTTTGCCTTATGAATCATCTTTTTGCATTTCCAGTATGCAAGAACTTCAAGCGCATAACCTCGCATTTTCGTGAAACTAAAACAACAATTAGGGCTAAAACCCTGATTAGAAAGACCTAAAAAATGATGATCCAAAGTCGAACTAAAAACCAACAAAAGATGATTGATATTTATTTTGATACGACTAATACAAATAACATAAGGGTCAAATATAAATTTAATGACAATAAAGCCATTGAGAATCAAATGTTTCATGACATTTATAGGAAAATCACAAATCAAGTCAGGAGCTGGTATACGTGGTGGTTGTAGAAATGCCTGTGTGACTTGTCTTATTTACCAATTATTAGATTTTGTGTTTTCTTCAGCACAACTTCATTCGTTTAGAGGAAGAGATAAAAGTCATACGCACCTTGTAGGTAGAAGAGATATACGTAGGTCTCATTTCATGGGTCCTAGAAGGGGTGCTTGCTATTATTGTAAGAAGAAGGGACAATTCATACGAGATTGTCCAGCTCTTAGAAAGAAGAGAGAGAAGAAGGAGAAAGCTTCAGTTTTGCCAGTAGTTAGATCAGAAGCGGATAGAAGTGATAGTAATACATCATTACTTTCAGCCAGTATTTTACATTTAGAACATACAAGTTGGGTGATTGATTCTGGAGCCTCTTGTCATATGACGCCGGATAGGAGCTGTTTTGTTAGTTATAAGAAAATTGATGGCGGAGTAGTCATATGGAGACTGACACATCTTGTCATGTTGTGGGCATTGAAAGTGTGAGGTTTAGGATGCATGATGGTGTTGTTAGGACTATCACGGATGTTATACATGTTCCGATGCTGCGTAGAAGTTTGTTATCAGTTGGAGCTTTGAGTAGACTTGGTATGAGGATAATAATAAATGGAGAGAATTTGAGAATGGCTAATGGTTCCTTGGTAGTGATGAAAGGGGTGCGAGCTAATGATATTTATGTACTTCATGGAGAGACGGTCTTAGAAGAGTCGGTAGTTTTTACCGATTCTAGTATTTCAGATTCTGCTCAGTTATGACATCTTTGTTTAGGTCATGTTGATGAGGAGAGTCTTGAAGTATTAAAGAAGCGTGGGTTGATTGATGGTGTTTGTCAGTCGAAGCCTAGCACTTATGGAATTATTCTTTTGGAAAAAAGAAGCATGTCACATTTGATGTTGGAAGACCTAGAGCTATCGAGTTTCTAGAGTATGTTTATTCTTATGTGCGGGGACCCACCCCAGTTGCATCTTTTGGTGGGGTCAGTTACTTCATCTTATTTTTGGGTGATTTCTCACGTAAGGTCTGGGTCTATTTTTTAAAGGCCAAAGACGAAATATTTGCCCAGTTTTGTAAGTGAAGGCCTTGGTAGAAAAGCAGTCAGAAAAGCGTTTGAAGGTTCTCAAAATTGGAAATAGTAGTGAATTTATGTCACAAGAATTCACTAACTATTGTGATTCCAAGCATGTAATTAAAGATTTTTATATTTCTAATGAGTTACATTGTTATGGAGTGGCCGAGGGTATGTGTCGGATATTGTGGGAAAGAGCTGCGAGCTTGAGAATGACTGCTGGTTTAGAAGAGGGATTTTGGGCAGAAGCGATATTTATGGCAGTATTTCTCCTCAACCATACATATTCAATTGCCATAGATATGAAGATCCTAGAAGAGACATGGAAAAGAGAGCATATTGATTATTCATTCCTTAAAGTGTTTGGTTGTTCAGCTTATTTATAAGATGAAAGACATGATAAGTTGAAGCCTAGGGAAAGCAAGCACATTTTGTTAGGCTGTAGAGAAGGAGTGAAGAGGTACAGGTTGTGATGTAAAAAACCTAGGAGAATTGTGACTAGCAGGCATGCGATATTTGATGAGAGGTCTTTGTTGAAGGTAGAGCCTCTATCAAGTGATGACATCGGGAGGACAGAAAATTGTCAAACACATTTAGAGTCATCAGCCCGTTTCCATATTTAGAGAGATATGTTAGTCCGTGAGATGATGGTTTTGATGACAACAACCTTAGAATAGATTATAAAATATAAATACTAACATTATAAGCTTAGATAAATATGTATATGCAGGATTTAACCATGCAGGTACCAAGAATGAAGACCGTACAGTATAGGGACTCAAGATATCAAGATTGAAGACTCGTGAGTATCAAAATTATCAAGAGTTCAAGAATTGAAGTAATTTATTCTTTAATTAGAAATTTTGTTAAAACCCATAGAAAAGCACCGGCATCTTAAAATCCAATTTATTCGTGGAATGGAATCCACTTCGAGCCTGTTAAAGGGATGGAACCCTAAGTAGGATGGAACCTACGAAAAATCTAGTGGAACATTGTTTTGTATCCACTAATTTTAATTCAAATGATTTTACAAAATTATCTTGTTTTCAAAATGACTTCAAAACTTTCCTTTTAAAAGATTCAAAACCCTCTATCCTGATTTTAAATAATTTTAGCCTCAAAATTATCTTTAATTTCAAAGTCAAATTACTCCTGATTTTAAACTATCTTTTAATATAATATATTTAACTTTTAAATATTTATACTTAAGATTTAAACATAAAATTATAGTTAAATTATATATATATATTATTCTCTATATTTACTTATATATTTTAACTATAGTCAAGTATATTAGAAAAGTTTAAAATAGTTTTAATATAAAATAAAGGTTATTTTCAAAGAAGACCAAATCATCAAAAATTGCTTTGGGATGTCGACATGCCTATGGTGACCATGTCGACATGGTGTCAGTTGAGTTCAAAATTTAAATTTCAAAAGAAGTGTCTATTCGTCATAACTCTTCACGAATGGACATAGCTGTTGTTCTTCTATAAATAGGGGTTAGCGTCAACGAATTTTATATCAGATTTTCTGGTTTTTTTACTCTTCTTCTTCCATATTTCTTAACACATATTCTTACCATTACTCTGCTGAAATCAACATTGAATCGAACTCGATCTTTTCTAGTTTGATTCTCTATCACTATCTCAACAAGGTTCTCAGTGCTATTCAGAGTTATAGGCTTCTTTGTAATCTATTAAGTGAGAAAAGGTGTGATTATGGCCTTGAAAATCAATCAAGCGATATAAGGTGTGATTGTAGCCTTGGTAAATCAATTGGGTAAACTTGTGGCCCGGAAATCAAGTATCTCTACCTAGAGGATTGTGATTATGGAGGGCGTACCTCGTAGACTTGAAATTGAGGGTGTAATTGTACAATTGCTTTTGAAAAGAAATCCATACTTGTGTTGCGGGACTGGATGTAGGGTAACTCCGAACCAGTATAAAATCCAGCGTTTTCTTTCCTTTATTGCTTTTACTTTATTTCCGCATTTGTGTTTGTTTCTGTGATCATATCTTTGTCTGTATATTGCATACATCTGTGTTCAATTCAACATAAATTCAAAAAGATTTAGTAATTCCTTATAAACACTATTCACCCCCTTCTAGTGTTAATCCTAGCCTTAAGATCTGTAATCCGCATTTCTTTCAATTGGTATTAGAGCAAGGTTTTCAAAGTTTCATAATCTGATTTTTGAAAAGTTTTCAAAATGGCTATCAACACTGGTACTGTTACTAACACTGGTATTCCAGTCACTAGTTTATTTGTGGAAGGTCAGTCTACTGTCAGCCACCACTTTTTAAAGGCAGTAACTATGCATATTGGGCATGTAGGATGAAAATATACTTACAATCTACAGGATTAGACACTTGGAATATTACACAAACTGAATATTCTGAACCCACAACTGATATTGTACAATGGATTGCTGAGCAAAAGACTGTTGCACAAAATAATTCTAAGGCAATAAATATTTTGTTTTGTTCACTAGATAGAAATGAATTCAATAGAGTGTCAGTTTGTAAGTCTGCATATGAAATCTGGAAAACTTTGCAAGTTACTCACAAAGGAACAAGAAAAATTAAACAGACCAAAATTTCCATGCTCACAAATCAGTTTCAATTATTTAAAATGAATCCAAATGAGTCTATTTCAGATATGTATGGTAGATTTCAGGATATTGTGCATTCTCTAATATCTTTGGGAAATGAATTTTCTGAAGAAGATCAAGTCATAAAGATTTTAAATTCTCTTACTCCAGAATGGGATCAAAAGACACTTGCTATCGAATAGGCAAATGACATCAGTACTTTAAAGATAGAAGAATTAATTGAAAATCTAATGTCGTATGAAGTTCAAATGATCGGGAGAAGAGAAAACAAAACATCTGAAAATAAATCAATGGCATTCAATGCATTGACCGATGGATCAGACTCAAACAACGATAATGATGAAGAGATAGCCTTTATGACCAGAAATTTTAGGAAATTCCTGAAATATAGAAAGATGAAAAATCTCAAGAGAAATAACTATAAGAACTCTGAAAATCAGAATGTAGTGCCAAATAATGTCAAATGTTACAACTGTGATGAATCGATTTCAAAAGAGACTGTCCGTATCCAGATAGGCAAAGTCCTCCTATGAACAATGATCCAACAAAGAAACGGAAGCGTGCATTTACTGCTACTCTAGATGACTCAGACTCGTCCTCAAGTGATGATGATCAGAAGACAGATAATTCAAATTTGTGTTTCACAGCTGTTCACGACTCCGATGAATTCAAAGAAACGGACTCAGAAAAAGGTACACGTTTACAATACAATTGGTTGAAATTGCTTGCTTAGGATTAGTTGCTTGATTGATTGATTTTGAATTGGTGTGTTGTTTGAATTTTTTATTTTTTATTTTTTATTATTATCTTATTATCTTATTTTTATTTTTGTTATTTTTTAATAGTATATTTTCTGAAATATACTGTAAATATTTCAGATATATATATAGACATTAAAAATAATAAGTATATTTATATATGTGTGTATATATATATATATATATTAGAGAACTTAGGAAAAATAAATTATCAAAATTCACTGGCACATGTCGACATGGTCCCTACCATGATGTCGACATGGGGTACCAGAATTTGAATTTCAAATTTTGAATTCAAATGTTTAAATTTCCCTCCACCTTTTCACTTCATTCAATTCTCTGAAAAGCTACCTTTTGACCGGAGAATATATCCTTTGAGAATCTATTTATTCACTATCTTTTATCGTATCTTTTCACTCTCATTTTCAAATTCAAACTCTCTCTTAAAAAATTCAAGCTCTCTACTCTCTACTTTAATGGCTTCTTCAAGCAACCCCTCCACCATGAGAATTTCCAGAAAAATAAAAGAGCAACTATTCAATGGTCCGGAGGCAATAAAAGCATACATCAATTATGCTAATTATGCCAAAGTCCATTCCGAAAAGTTTGCTATTCAAGATTTCTCTTCTTATGAACTTGGTTCTCTTTTTACAAACAATGGAGTTCTTAGTCTTATTGATGCTTCTCAAAATGACTTTGTTTGCTGTCCAAATATTGTCAAAAATTTCTATGCTAATTTAAACCGTGGATTTTATCATGGAAATGAGGATGAAATTTGGAGTAGCCTTAAATGCACTAGAATTGTTTTGAATGTGATCTTTTGGGTACCATTCTCAATTGCAAGTGTATGGGAATAGATCTTTCTAGTTTTAAAATCGATGAAAATGATCGTGAGACATTTCATCACATTTTCAATGATAATTTTGAATTCAAAATCAAAATTTTCGACCAAAGGCAAGAATTGTCAATCTTCTTTTGCAACATACTTTGACCCCAATATTGAGGAATTTTAACAATCCTACTTCAAAAGTTGGAGCTCTTTTTGATATTTTTGGAAATTATGACATAAATTGGACGCAATTATTTTGGATGAACTTCGTCCTAAAATTCTTTAAATGGGTGAGAATACTTCATATCATGAAATTTATCTCACTCGGATCTTTAACTATTTTGGAGTGGATTTCAAAGGCGAAGAATTTGTTTCTAGAAAACTTTTCAATCATTCCAACATTTTGCTTATGAAAATTCCATTTGTTTTTCAACCTTATGAGACCTTTGCCGAGAAGGAAGAGCGTTTGGCTCATGAGGAAATGGAAGAAGAGGAAGAGGAGGAAGAAGAAGGGGATGAAATGGAAATTGAAGAAGAAGAAGGTGAAACCTCTTTGGAAAGCATTGACTATCCTCCTAATCCATCCACCAAAACCCTTCTCAAAAACCAAAAGACGATTGTTGAGAATCAACGGATTCTTAAACGATCCGTTAGTAAGAAGTTGGACAAAATATCATCCAAGATGAACAAGTTCATTTCCAAAGTCAGCAAGAAACTTGGACTTTCTTCATCATCATCATCATCCTTTAACTAGTTTTATCTTTTCGTATCTTCTTGTATGTGTTTTAGCTTGTTTTAATTCGAAAGTTCATGTAGTTTCGTATGTTTAATCACTGTATCATCTTAGTATGCAATGAAATGAAATTTTCTTTCTGTTATCTAGCTTATCTTATCTCCAGAATAAATGTTAGTATATTATATAAATATATATATATACACACACACAATTATTCACAAAATCTAAATAGTCATTTTTCTCACTAACCCATGTCGACTTACCCCCTATGACCATGTCGACATGTACTGGTCAGAAATGACAATTCATTTTGAATTTGAAATTTGAATAACGACCATATGTCCATTCATTTCAAACGAATTTCTACACCTATATATACCTATTTCTTCCAGAATTCTTCACTGAAAATTATTTCCTATCTTCTAATTCTTCAATTCTTTCACAAATTCAATTATGGCTAATCTAATTCACAATTTATCCGAAAATCTTGAAGAAACTCTTAATTCGTTCAAGAGTATTCTCTCGTTCTTTCTTCGTAACCAATGACACTTAGAATTGAGTCAAATGTAGATGATCAAGGAGCAAGAAAGACATTTCGATTGTAACGACCCAGAATTTTTAGAAATTAAAAATTGAATATTTAATTAATTTTAAATATTAATAAGTGAATTTATAAGTCAAATAAATTTTATTTTGATTTATTGGATTTAATTGAATTATTAAATTGATAATTTAATATGTTAAATTATGGAAATAAATAAAAAATTGAGTTAAAAATGATTGAAAATAATTTGGAAAATTTTATTTAATCATACTGGAGTTATAGAAATATTTTAGAACTTTTAAAATCGAATTAAAAGTTAATTTGTGAAAATTGAATATTTTAATATTTAATAATCGACTGTAAAATAGCCAATTTTTGAACAGTCTCAGAATTGAACGAAACCAGTTTCATTGGATCCGTAATAGTTAGTTATTACCCGATTTCAATTTTCGTGTCAATCGGAGTTATCGTTTGATCGTGGCAGCTCGAAACGCATCGATTTATTTTTAATTTAGATTTGACGAGTGAAAATAGCCATTTTTCAAAAAGTCTCGGATTTCGACGAAACCAGTTTCATCGGATCCGTAATGTGATATTATTGTAAGGTTTCAAATTTCAAGTCAATTGGATTTACCGTTTGTCCGGTACAAATTAAAACGCCTAGAAATCGACTTAAATCGGTTTAATTCAAATTGAGCGTTTATAGCCATAACTCGCACAGATGTCCGAATTAGCTTCCGAAACCTGTTCCATTGTGTCCGGAACGCGGGATAAACCCTAGGTACGCTGGTTACGGCGTCTAAATCGGAGTTCGGAAAATCCGGGATGAATAGTGTCGCTCGTTCCTTATAAATAGCCCCTACCTCTTCATAATTTGATAAAACATCACAAAACCCTAACCCTAAAGTAGTAGCCGCCACTTTTAGATTCTAGGGCCAGAAATCATCCTCTTTCATTCATCAAAATCTCTCAATCCACTCGTTTTTAGAAAAAGTTGTTAACTAAAGAATCGAAGAGCACGAGATGAGCTTTAAATCCATACGGATATGATCGGGAATGGAGCAACGATGGCGGAGCAAATGGTGGCCGTTCTCATCAGTTTTCGCACGCGTTTTTGTGCTCTACAGGTGGCCGAGCTCCACCTAGGGGGGGGGGGCGAGTATGGAGGAGAAGGAGAGCTTCGACATGGGAGTGGTATGATGATGTATTGTTGAGTGATTTGAGTGAAAATGCTAACCCTAGGAATCATGATGGGTTCGGCCTCAATGTTCATAGCCTGGAGATGTTGCGTGGAAGGGGGAAGATAAAGGAGAGGCATAGGATTGAGATCTAATGGCCTGAAATGTTTGTGGGGTATAATAATTAAGTTTATGTTGAATTTAGTTATAAAAAAAATCGTGTACGATCTTATAAAATGCATAACTTTTTCATACGAGGTCGAAAAAATGCAAACTCAGTTGCGTTGGAATCGTATGGACGAGCACTACGCGATGGAGTTGGTTTGGAGTCGTTTGGAGTTAGTGAGAATTTCGGGTAAAATTAAACGCGCGTTTAATTTTATTCGAAATAAAAGCTTAAACGGAAATTAAAACCAAGGTGAGAACTTCTCACTCAATCGAATAGATTTCGATTTTATTTTAAATAGTTAGATTTAAAATATTTGAATGCATGTTTGAATGATGACTGTAAATTATTGATTGTTAAAATAGACATTATGCGCCGTTAGTAAGCGGATGTTATTTATTAAAAACATATACCGCGAATATTTCATAAACAGTGAAATTGGTATTATATATAATATCAATATATATATATTGGCATATGTATATATTGCAGTTGTTGATTTCCCGCATTTTTTTGTTTAGCGGATGAGACCCTATTACGCCGTTATTAAGCGGATAATATTTATTAAGAACATGTACCGCGATAATTTCGTACTGGAGCGAAATTGGTATTGTGCTAATGTTTTTGGATGCAGGAAACAGGTTGGAGGGATCCAACTGGATTCCTCAACAGTTTTTTTTTTAATTTCAGATATTTTGATATTTGATTGATTATCATATCGATATATGATGGATCGTTGTAGTCGTGATTGACTATTTGGTATGTAGCATCATTGGACCCAGACTTTGGGATTTTAAAATGTTTTAAAGTGATTTTTGAAAAGATAAAATATTTTTGGAACTGATCCATTATAAATAAATGAACGTTATAATTTTTAAAGTTATAAAAATTATAATTTTTGAGAAATACGGTTAAAAGCTGATTTTTGAGAAATATGAATTAATGACTTTACAAAATAGTTTAAATTGGACTTTTGAATATATTATAAAAGTTTAAAAATAGGATTTATAAAATTTGATTATTTTATAAATCAAAATGGTGAAACTTTAAAGGAAATTAAAAGATGTTTTAAAGAATAATATTAATTGATTTATATTATGAGATTTATAAATGGATATTTATAAATTGAAATATTGACATTATAAAACTAGTTTTTATAAGTGTTTGAATGCAGTGAAAATGAATTTCATAAATGAATGAAATTTATAGAATTTTAAACTGTGAAGTTATAAATGAAATTTATAAATAGTAAGATTTATAAATTTGTGAAGTTAATTGAAGGATAAATTTGATTAAATAAATAAATCTTATAAGTTATAAGGTTTATAAATTGGAAAGTCTTTAAATGAACGATTTTGTAAAATAATCGTTTTATAAGTAATTAACTTATAATATGAACTTGTAGTTTATAATTGAGTTATAAACTGGAATAGGTTAATAAAGGAATTTATAAAAAGGAAGTTTTTATAAATAAATAGAAATGGAATTTATAAACGTTGTTTTATAAATTCGCAAACGACTTATTTTGATAAGTTAATTGTTGAAACCTATTAATGGAGTTATATTCACATTTTCGAATAGTGAATAATCCTTTGAATTAAAATGAATAAAAGGATGAGATTTGTTAATGAAGTTTATTCACATTTTTGAATAGTGAATAATACGTTAAAGAAAATGTTTTTGAATGTGATGTTTTAAACATAATTAAAACGATCTAACGATGTTTTAAAACATGTTGAGATTCGAAACCATAGATTTCAACATTTATTGTTGAAATAGACGTTTTCGAGAAATAAAAGGAAATGGTAGACTATAACACTGTTGTTATAGTAAATGATTTCCGAAAGGAAATATTTTTGAATAATATTGGGATTTATATATCTATTTTAAATTCGAATCCCTATACTAGTGATTTTGGGTTGTCGTAACGATGTTTTACGTAACATTCGTTTTGGCCCAAGTAAATATGTTTAAGTGAATAATTTCCTTAAAGAATGAAATATATACTTAATTCGATTTAAGTATATTGAATATTTTCTAAGTGTTGAAAATAAAAGAGATTTGTGAATTACTTATGAATAAATAAGTATGGAAATGTTTTCCAATGTGAAGTGAATATTTAGAATTTATCTTTTTGAAGATAAATTGAAAATGAATAATTGAAATCGTATATGCACGAATATTTTGAAATATAAATTCATTATGGAATTTATATGTGAAAAGTGAAATTGGTTAAAAATAAATATTGATTTATTTTTGAAGTGTTGGAATTTTATATCTTGTAAAGATATTTTGGAAAATAAATAATTTGGAAAATTATTTGGAATCTGGTGATGTATGCATATCCATTGATAGTTCAATAATCGACTATCAATATTTCCCTTTGAATGGGTATTTGATGTGAATTGATTGAATTTGGATACACACTTATTTTTGAATAAGCGCTCACTATTCGGGTTAACCGGGAAAGGACCATGGGGTCGTATAACCCACTCCGAATATGTGATACGTCGTTGTGAATTGCATTGAAGATCGGTGTTGAAGACCGGTATTTGCGAAAGCGATAGGATGAACTATCGATTGACTCTGCACCGAGTTGCTCCGGTATTGAGTTCTCCATATGTGATGGTGAATCTGATCAGGATTGTGAATATCCGGATTGCAAGGACTTCTTTGTAAGTGCCTTCGGTTTTGTTCGAGCCCGGAACAAACTTGTATGGATTGTATGTCTGACATTACAAGTTGAGATATAAAGCCGATTTCTTTCAAATATATTTCTGTTGGTGGCGGAGAATTTATTCTTTGCTTAACACCCTTCTTTGAGACGTACGAGCTCAAAGGTTATATAGTTGAAGTTATCAGCGATATATCCCATTTTGGTAATGTGACATGCTGAGTGATGCTGAAATGATCATTGTGTTGATTATTTGTGATAGGATCATTTATTTGATCGTCTATCTTAGTGATCATTGTGTTGATCATTTATTGACCCAAAGCATGGCTTTTGTATAAAGTATGTTTTTGTGGACGTGACTTCGTCGAGCCTCACATCCCGGAAATGGTCAAAACAGGAAAGATGCGGCAAGGTTATTAGGGGTTGCTGTAGCTCCCCTTAGGGTATGTGCATTTCCTTCTGGAAAAGGGTGGTATCATGGTATGGAGCCCAGATACTTACTCATGTTGAAAACACTCTATTTATTATGGTGTGATGTTGGATATCGAGCGCTCGGTTGAAAAGGTCCTAAAGGACCGGGGAATGGCGTGCTCGTGTCAGTAGTTACCCAGTTAGGGGTAACCCGGCCTTGTGTTGGCAGAGATCCGGTTTGGTTCTCGGGGATGTCTTTCCAGAGGCATTCTCAGTGGCAATGGGAAGTTCCTTGGCCTGACCATTTGTTGGAAATCCAATTCCCAATACGAAACTTGTACGGTATTAGTTGTAGAACCTGCTATTCACTTATGGTGGTCACCACTGTTTGGATAGTAGCTATAGTAGGCATAGTTCGAAATGTCTATGTCGGCTAAGATTTATATCTTTATTTTCGAAATGAATTTTTCTCTACACTATGCACTAGTAATAATATAAAATGTTCTTTTAAATGCGTATCAAGCATCTTTGACTATCATAAGGAGAAATCTCCTCCGATTCTGCGTTTGCATTGTGTGTGTGTGCGGGAGGCCTTATGGTAGTCTCATTTTTAAAAGCATTGCGAATTGAAATAAAAATATTCCTCTATTTGATTTTAAAGATAAATAAACTGTTTTGAGTTCTCACACCAGTCACATGACTGACTTGGAGTTTATTGTTTTCCTTCCTAAACTCTGGGTGCCCACCAATTTCCACACGGGCAGTCAAGAGTTAAGGTTTATCAGGATATTCTGGATATTCTGGAGTTGCTGGAGGCAAGCTGGATTGGCATGGCGTATTACTAGTATATAGTATTTCTTTTTCCGCTGCACTGTTTATTGTTGTATGTTGTTGTACACTCTGATGATATGATGTAATGAAATGTAATGTAATAACTGATATAGTTCTTTGTTTAAAGATTATTCATTTATTATTATATGTTGTTCCGCTGCGAATTGTGAGATTCTGATGTTGTTCTTTTTGTTTCCTTTCTTCCCGTTCTATTTTTAAAATGCTTCTATCTTCTATTTTCAAATTTCCTATTTTCTTTTCCCTATCAAAATTTTCTATCTTCTCTTCTCTCTTCTTTCTTTTTCTTAATTCTTTTTAAAACCCATAACATTCCGGTTTTTGGCCTTCGATTTCTCGATAGTCGATAAAGTGAGTGTCGATGTCGAATTTTCGAAAGTCGAAAATTTTCGGGGCGTTACATTTGGTATCAGAGCTCTGATGGTTAAGCGACAACCATGGTTCTGTAGGGTATTACTCATTAGAGATAGAGTCAGCAGTACTCTAGAATGAGTTTGAGTGTAATAATAGTTATGAGAGCGTATTTGTTAGTGAACATAAAAATTGTTTTATATTGTGATGATTGGTTTATTGAGTGGTATATGAACTTTCGTCAGTGTGGTCCGCAAGACTATGCCGAAGGGGTTTCTAAACACTTGAATAGAACAATTCGACATAATATTGTTTTAAATTGGGTAAATGAAATAATTTTGCCTTTGAGTATATTTTATATATAAAAGGAATAATTTTTAGAATTACTAGAGTATATAAGTTGATTGTTTGGTTGTTTGAATAATCTAAATAAAAGAATAATTGTATAAGCAAATGAATTATAAGAATTGAAATTATAATTAAAGTAATTTATAATTGTGAAATAAACTTATATATATAAGAAGTGAAACTATATGAATATATTTATAAATATGAGTTATAAATAAGAAATGAATTTAAAGTTAAATGGAAGTATAACTTAAGAATTGTTGAATAAAGTTGATATTGATATCAAACTAAATTAATGAAGTTAAGTAATAAATATGAACTTGAGTTATATAATAGAATTCAACTTTGTGATTGAATGTTAATCAATTGAATGTAATTTAAGTTGATATGGAATAATGAATGAAAGTATTAATTCATTAAAATCAAATGTTATTAGAAGTTGAATAGAGTGAATGAAAATCAATTTAATTAAACCAAATTGAATGAATATAAGCAAAGAAATTTGGTTGTAACTGATATACATTGGTTGTTATATGATTGTAGTTGATTGTATATAATTCATTAAGAGTTAATGAAATTGAAAGCTATGAAATTGAATTCAAACTTAAAGAAAATAAATTTGAATAGAATTGAATGTGAATTGGATTTAATTAGTAAATGTAAACTAATTGAATTGAGAATGAATGTTGAGAAAATCCAATGTAATGAATGAAATGTGATTTAAAGTGAAAACCAATTCATTGTATATGAATGAAAATATGAATGAATATATTGGTTATGAATTTGTTGAATGGTAATTGGATGATGGTTGAATATATATTGCTTTAGTTGCATTTGCTATATTATGTAGTAGTTATGTTGATATATGTTGTATATCGATACTATGCTTTATATGCATGTTCTCATATTGTTTGTTAAGTGTTTAGTAGGTGCGGATCGCGTTTGCTTCGCATTTGGAGCTCGCTTTTGCGCTATATTAGCCGTATATGCTTGCTAATAAAATATAAGGTACATATCTCGGATTAAATATCGCACTTTTACACTTTTTTCCCTTCGGGATGCCTCATTACTTGATGAGATGTATATTTGTGATATATATACTGTCATTTTTTTCCGGATCGAGCCGCGCAAAGGAGACATGGCGAATTTTTCCGGAAATTTAAGGCGTTAGAAAATTTTTGAGAAAATTGGGAAAATTTTGGGAAACTTTAAACTTTGATTTAGAATTGAAAGTTAAACAATAGTAGTTGTTTTTGAAAACATAACTAAGTATGATTTGAAAACTTAGTAAAGATTTATAAGAAGTTTAACTTTAAATTTTGGAAAATTAATAAATTCTGTAACCTTTCTTACTTATAATTTCGAGGACGAAATTCTTTTAAGGGGGAAAGATTGTAACGACCCAGAATTTTTAGAAATTAAAAATTGAATATTTAATTAATTTTAAATATTAATAAGTGAATTTATAAGTCAAATAAATTTTATTTTGATTTATTGGATTTAATTGAATTATTAAATTGATAATTTAATATGTTAAATTATGGAAATAAATAAAAAATTGAGTTAAAAATGATTGAAAATAATTTGGAAAATTTTATTTAATCATACTGGAGTTATAGAAATATTTTAGAACTTTTAAAATCGAATTAAAGGTTAATTTGTGAAAATTGAATATTTTAATATTTAATAATCGACTGTAAAATAGCCAATTTTTGAACAGTCTCAGAATTGAACGAAACCAGTTTCATTGGATCCGTAATAGTTAGTTATTACCGGATTTCAATTTTCGTGTCAATCGGAGTTATCGTTTGATCGTGGCAGCTCGAAACGCATCGATTTATTTTTAATTTAGATTTGACGAGTGAAAATAGCCATTTTTCAAAAAGTCTCGGATTTCGACGAAACCAGTTTCATCGGATCCGTAATGTGATATTATTGTAAGGTTTCAAATTTCAAGTCAATTGGATTTACCGTTTGTCCGGTACAAATTAAAACGCCTAGAAATCGACTTAAATCGGTTTAATTCAAATTGAGCGTTTATAGCCATAACTCGCACAGATGTCCGAATTAGCTTCCGAAACCTATTCCATTGTGTCCGAAACGCGGGATAAACCCTAGGTACGCTGGTTACGGCGTCTAAATCGGAGTTCGGAAAATCCGGGATGAATAGTGTCGCTCGTTCCTTATAAATAGCCCCTACCTCTTCATAATTTGATAAAACATCACAAAACCCTAACCCTAAAGTAGTAGCCGCCACTTTTAGATTCTAGGGCCAGAAATCATCCTCTTTCATTCATCAAAATCTCTCAATCCACTCGTTTTTAGAAAAAGTTGTTAACTAAAGAATCGAAGAGCACGAGATGAGCTTTAAATCCATACGGATATGATCGGGAATGGAGCAACGATGGCGGAGCAAATGGTGGCCGTTCTCATCAGTTTTCGCACGCGTTTTTGTGCTCTACAGGTGGCCGAGCTCCACCTAGGGGGGGGGGCGAGTATGGAGGAGAAGGAGAGCTTCGACATGGGAGTGGTATGATGATGTATTGTTGAGTGATTTGAGTGAAAATGCTAACCCTAGGAATCATGATGGGTTCGGCCTCAATGTTCATAGCCTGGAGATGTTGCGTGGAAGGGGGAAGATAAAGGAGAGGCATAGGATTGAGATCTAATGGCCTGAAATGTTTGTGGGGTATAATAATTAAGTTTATGTTGAATTTAGTTATAAAAAAAATCGTGTACGATCTTATAAAATGCATAACTTTTTCATACGAGGTCGAAAAAATGCAAACTCAGTTGCGTTGGAATCGTATGGACGAGCACTACGCGATGGAGTTGGTTTGGAGTCGTTTGGAGTTAGTGAGAATTTCGGGTAAAATTAAACGCGCGTTTAATTTTATTCGAAATAAAAGCTTAAACGGAAATTAAAACCAAGGTGAGAACTTCTCACTCAATCGAATAGATTTCGATTTTATTTTAAATAGTTAGATTTAAAATATTTGAATGCATGTTTGAATGATGACTGTAAATTATTGATTGTTAAAATAGACATTATGCGCCGTTAGTAAGCGGATGTTATTTATTAAAAACATATACCGCGAATATTTCATAAACAGTGAAATTGGTATTATATATAATATCAATATATATATATTGGCATATGTATATATTGCAGTTGTTGATTTCCCGCATTTTTTTGTTTAGCGGATGAGACCCTATTACGCCGTTATTAAGCGGATAATATTTATTAAGAACATGTACCGCGATAATTTCGTACTGGAGCGAAATTGGTATTGTGCTAATGTTTTTGGATGCAGGAAACAGGTTGGAGGGATCCAACTGGATTCCTCAACAGTTTTTTTTTTAATTTCAGATATTTTGATATTTGATTGATTATCATATCGATATATGATGGATCGTTGTAGTCGTGATTGACTATTTGGTATGTAGCATCATTGGACCCAGACTTTGGGATTTTAAAATGTTTTAAAGTGATTTTTGAAAAGATAAAATATTTTTGGAACTGATCCATTATAAATAAATGAACGTTATAATTTTTAAAGTTATAAAAATTATAATTTTTGAGAAATACGGTTAAAAGCTGATTTTTGAGAAATATGAATTAATGACTTTACAAAATAGTTTAAATTGGACTTTTGAATATATTATAAAAGTTTAAAAATAGGATTTATAAAATTTGATTATTTTATAAATCAAAATGGTGAAACTTTAAAGGAAATTAAAAGATGTTTTAAAGAATAATATTAATTGATTTATATTATGAGATTTATAAATGGATATTTATAAATTGAAATATTGACATTATAAAACTAGTTTTTATAAGTGTTTGAATGCAGTGAAAATGAATTTCATAAATGAATGAAATTTATAGAATTTTAAACTGTGAAGTTATAAATGAAATTTATAAATAGTAAGATTTATAAATTTGTGAAGTTAATTGAAGGATAAATTTGATTAAATAAATAAATCTTATAAGTTATAAGGTTTATAAATTGGAAAGTCTTTAAATGAACGATTTTGTAAAATAATCGTTTTATAAGTAATTAACTTATAATATGAACTTGTAGTTTATAATTGAGTTATAAACTGGAATAGGTTAATAAAGGAATTTATAAAAAGGAAGTTTTTATAAATAAATAGAAATGGAATTTATAAACGTTGTTTTATAAATTCGCAAACGACTTATTTTGATAAGTTAATTGTTGAAACCTATTAATGGAGTTATATTCACATTTTCGAATAGTGAATAATCCTTTGAATTAAAATGAATAAAAGGATGAGATTTGTTAATGAAGTTTATTCACATTTTTGAATAGTGAATAATACGTTAAAGAAAATGTTTTTGAATGTGATGTTTTAAACATAATTAAAACGATCTAACGATGTTTTAAAACATGTTGAGATTCGAAACCATAGATTTCAACATTTATTGTTGAAATAGACGTTTTCGAGAAATAAAAGGAAATGGTAGACTATAACACTGTTGTTATAGTAAATGATTTCCGAAAGGAAATATTTTTGAATAATATTGGGATTTATATATCTATTTTAAATTCGAATCCCTATACTAGTGATTTTGGGTTGTCGTAACGATGTTTTACGTAACATTCGTTTTGGCCCAAGTAAATATGTTTAAGTGAATAATTTCCTTAAAGAATGAAATATATACTTAATTCGATTTAAGTATATTGAATATTTTCTAAGTGTTGAAAATAAAAGAGATTTGTGAATTACTTATGAATAAATAAGTATGGAAATGTTTTCCAATGTGAAGTGAATATTTAGAATTTATCTTTTTGAAGATAAATTGAAAATGAATAATTGAAATCGTATATGCACGAATATTTTGAAATATAAATTCATTATGGAATTTATATGTGAAAAGTGAAATTGGTTAAAAATAAATATTGATTTATTTTTGAAGTGTTGGAATTTTATATCTTGTAAAGATATTTTGGAAAATAAATAATTTGGAAAATTATTTGGAATCTGGTGATGTATGCATATCCATTGATAGTTCAATAATCGACTATCAATATTTCCCTTTGAATGGGTATTTGATGTGAATTGATTGAATTTGGATACACACTTATTTTTGAATAAGCGCTCACTATTCGGGTTAACCGGGAAAGGACCATGGGGTCGTATAACCCACTCCGAATATGTGATACGTCGTTGTGAATTGCATTGAAGATCGGTGTTGAAGACCGGTATTTGCGAAAGCGATAGGATGAACTATCGATTGACTCTGCACCGAGTTGCTCCGGTATTGAGTTCTCCATATGTGATGGTGAATCTGATCAGGATTGTGAATATCCGGATTGCAAGGACTTCTTTGTAAGTGCCTTCGGTTTTGTTCGAGCCCGGAACAAACTTGTATGGATTGTATGTCTGACATTACAAGTTGAGATATAAAGCCGATTTCTTTCAAATATATTTCTGTTGGTGGCGGAGAATTTATTCTTTGCTTAACACCCTTCTTTGAGACGTACGAGCTCAAAGGTTATATAGTTGAAGTTATCAGCGATATATCCCATTTTGGTAATGTGACATGCTGAGTGATGCTGAAATGATCATTGTGTTGATTATTTGTGATAGGATCATTTATTTGATCGTCTATCTTAGTGATCATTGTGTTGATCATTTATTGACCCAAAGCATGGCTTTTGTATAAAGTATGTTTTTGTGGACGTGACTTCGTCGAGCCTCACATCCCGGAAATGGTCAAAACAGGAAAGATGCGGCAAGGTTATTAGGGGTTGCTGTAGCTCCCCTTAGGGTATGTGCATTTCCTTCTGGAAAAGGGTGGTATCATGGTATGGAGCCCAGATACTTACTCATGTTGAAAACACTCTATTTATTATGGTGTGATGTTGGATATCGAGCGCTCGGTTGAAAAGGTCCTAAAGGACCGGGGAATGGCGTGCTCGTGTCAGTAGTTACCCAGTTAGGGGTAACCCGGCCTTGTGTTGGCAGAGATCCGGTTTGGTTCTCGGGGATGTCTTTCCAGAGGCATTCTCAGTGGCAATGGGAAGTTCCTTGGCCTGACCATTTGTTGGAAATCCAATTCCCAATACGAAACTTGTACGGTATTAGTTGTAGAACCTGCTATTCACTTATGGTGGTCACCACTGTTTGGATAGTAGCTATAGTAGGCATAGTTCGAAATGTCTATGTCGGCTAAGATTTATATCTTTATTTTCGAAATGAATTTTTCTCTACACTATGCACTAGTAATAATATAAAATGTTCTTTTAAATGCGTATCAAGCATCTTTGACTATCATAAGGAGAAATCTCCTCCGATTCTGCGTTTGCATTGTGTGTGTGTGCGGGAGGCCTTATGGTAGTCTCATTTTTAAAAGCATTGCGAATTGAAATAAAAATATTCCTCTATTTGATTTTAAAGATAAATAAACTGTTTTGAGTTCTCACACCAGTCACATGACTGACTTGGAGTTTATTGTTTTCCTTCCTAAACTCTGGGTGCCCACCAATTTCCACACGGGCAGTCAAGAGTTAAGGTTTATCAGGATATTCTGGATATTCTGGAGTTGCTGGAGGCAAGCTGGATTGGCATGGCGTATTACTAGTATATAGTATTTCTTTTTCCGCTGCACTGTTTATTGTTGTATGTTGTTGTACACTCTGATGATATGATGTAATGAAATGTAATGTAATAACTGATATAGTTCTTTGTTTAAAGATTATTCATTTATTATTATATGTTGTTCCGCTGCGAATTGTGAGATTCTGATGTTGTTCTTTTTGTTTCCTTTCTTCCCGTTCTATTTTTAAAATGCTTCTATCTTCTATTTTCAAATTTCCTATTTTCTTTTCCCTATCAAAATTTTCTATCTTCTCTTCTCTCTTCTTTCTTTTTCTTAATTCTTTTTAAAACCCATAACATTCCGGTTTTTGGCCTTCGATTTCTCGATAGTCGATAAAGTGAGTGTCGATGTCGAATTTTCGAAAGTCGAAAATTTTCGGGGCGTTACATCGATGCAATACGATGGATAATTTCCTCCCTACACAATGATGATAATGAAGCACATCCTCCGGTCTCTCTCACCAATGAAAATGATAATTGGGATGCTATTAAGGCAGAACCAATCTTTGGAGAAGAAGGATGGGTGGAAGTTCCACGTAACGTTTGATTTTTATTTGTTTGCTTTGTTTGAATTGTTTGTTTGAATTAATTTGATTTGGTTTGGATTGACACTCGGTGTGGATTGATTTCTTAAATTGGTTTTATGGTTGCTACATAAAACATGTATATATATATATATACATTGAAGTGTATATAATCCTTGATTAATTATCATGTTCATAAGGATAATTATTTCTTAATCTATCTATTATATATTCCATTGTATAGTTTATCAATGCAAGTACTCTAGTCCAAGAATGAAGGGGAGTTAGTTTTTGTTGATGACAAAGGGGGAGAAATATAAAATAGGGTAATTAGGCATAGATTAAGGGGGATTTATTAGTTTTAGGGGGATTATTAAGATAGAAATAGATATTTTATAAACAAAGGTTGTCATCATCAAAAAGGGGGAGATTATTAGTCCGTGAGATGATGGTTTTGATGACAACAACCTTAGAATAGATTATAAAATATAAATACTAACATTATAAGTTTAGAAAAATACTTATATTCATGATTTAACCATGCAGATACCAAGAATGAAGACTGTACAGTATAGGGATTCAAGATATCAAGATTGAAGACTCATGAGTATCAAGATTATCAAGAGTTCAAGAATTGAAGTAATTTATTCTTTAATTAGAAATTTTGTTAAAACTCATAGAAAAGCACTGGCATCTTAAAATCCAATTTATTCATGGAATGGAATCCACTTCGAGCCAGTTAAAGGGATGGAACCCTAAGTAGGATGGAACCTACGAAAAATCTAGTGGAACATTGTTTTGTATCCACTAATTTTAATTCAAATGGTTTTACAAAATTGTCTTGTTTTCAAAATGATTTCAAAACTTTCTTTTTAAAAGATTCAAAACCCTATATCCTAATTTTAAATAATTTTAGCCTCAAAATTATCTTTAATTTCAAAGTCAAATTACTTCTGATTTTAAACTATCTTTTAATATAATATATTTAACTTTTAAATATTTATACTTAAGATTTAAATATAAAATTAAAGTTAAATTTTATATATATTATTCTCTATATTTACTTATGTATTTTAACTATAGTCAAGTATATTAGAAAAGTTTAAAATAGTTTTAATATAAGATAAAGGTTATTTTCAAAGAAAATCAAATCATCAAAAATTGCTTTGGGATGTCGACGTGCCTATGGTGACCATTTCGACATGGTGTCAGTTGAGTTCAAAATTTAAATTTCAAAAGAAGCGTCTATTCGCCATAACTCTTCACGAATGGACATGGTTGTTGTTCTTATATAAATAGGAGTTAGTTTCAACGAATTTTATATCAGATTTTCTGGTTTTTCACTCCTCTTCTTCTTCCACATTTCTTAATGCATATTCTTACCATTACTCTGCCGAAATCAATAATGAATTGAACTCGATCTTTTCTAGTTTGATTCTCTATCACTATCTAAACAAGATTCTCAGTGCTATTCAGAGTTATAGGCTTCTTTGTAATCTATTAAGTGAGAAAATGTGTAATTGTTGCCTTGAAAATCAATCAAGCCAGATAAGGTGTGATTGTAGCCTTGGTAAATCAATTGGGTAAACTTGTGGCTCAGAAATCAAGTATCTCTACCCAGAGGATTGTGATTCTGGAGGATGTACCATGTAGCCTTGAAATCGAGGGTGTAATTGTACAATTGCTTTTGAAATGAAATCCGTAATTGTGTTGTGGGACTGGATGTAGGGTAACTCCGAACCAGTATAAAATCCGGTGTGTTCTTTCCTTTATTGTTTTTACTTTATTTCTGCATTTGTGTTTGTTGCTGTGATCGTATCTGTGTTTGTATATTGCATACATCCGTGTTCAATTCAACATAAATTCAAAAATATTTAGTAATTCCTTATAAACACTATTCACCCCTCCTCTAGTGTTAATCCTAGCCTTAAGATCCGTAATCCGCATTTCTTTCAAGATATTGGTATTTTCGATGATACCATGGTCGATGAGAATATTACAGAGGTTCAGACTCTATGTGGAGCTCACTTGCTGGAAAGGCCTTTTGGTTCAATTGGCCCTATTTGTAAGCATATTTGTAGCGATGATTCTTCATCTTATGCTTTGAATGTTGTGGAGCTTGTTGGTGAGTCTGCTGATGTTGACTTAGGGAATTCTAGCAAAAAATTTGTGGAGGAGATTGGAGTAGATACTATTGAGTATGTCCTCACTCAATTTGGAATGGAGAAGGTGAAGCGCTCTGTTAAAACTCCATTAGTCTCTCGAAGCTTAGTATCTACATGTTCATCTCAACATCAGATTTGTTGAAGAATTTTGGTACTTTCTCGTATGCATTATGTTTGTTGATGTGCATACTACCTTTCTTATGCTTGGGAAAGATTTGGAAACTCTATTTAGGTAATATTGCCTAAAATAGTTCACATTGAGCTTGTTGACGCAGACCCAACAATTTATCGAGATGTGGTGACGCAGAGAGATTGTTATATTTGAATCAAGATGGAGTATTGAATTTATGTGATTCAAATATTTTCCAAAGAAGACAAGAAAATAATTAATTAATTCAGTCAATCAATTAATTAGGCTATATATAGAAGGATAACGAGGAAGGATATATGTGATATCTTTTAGAGAAGGGAAACTAATTAATTGCTAACCAATTAATCAGTCAAAGAATTTTTTGTATGAAGAAAGAAAAGATTGCCGATGGAGATTAATTCAAGCAATGAAAATTATGGAAATCATGATCACCATTTTCCATTTACATAGAAATTAAATCATGGATATTCGGAAAGGTTTCAAACATAATCTGAAAATTAATTTTCTTAATCTCTAAGTAACTCCTTCATTAAGTCTATTTTAAATGAAGGAAGTTCATCTTCATATGTGAGTGAGCTTGTGAGAGAGCATTCACCATTATCCTCTTCTTTAGTAAACCCTAATTTTTGTGGTCAATCAATTAGGAGTTTTGAACGTAAGCAAGTCTTTGGATAAATTGATTATTCAATTTGTAATTATAGGTTAGTCTCTCCACTACTACCTATAATTTTGTAATCTCTCTCTTTTGTACTCTCTTTCTTCAGTGAAATAAAGAATAGTTGTTGGGTCCATGGACGTAGGCAATCTAGCTGAACCATGTTAAATCTTTGTGTTCTCCGCTCTTCTGTATTTCTTTATTTGGTGATTATTTTTCATTGAATTTGTGGTTGATAATTAATCGACAAGCTAGATTCTTCTTTTGATTGTTTCCATGCTTTATCATTCCGCTGCGTTTTTGGAGTTAGTGCAAATCAATTGAAATTTCCACACAACAATCTCGACTTGAGAATACCGTGGATCTTCAATATGAAAGTTCCGCTTTGATTATATTCAAATCATGGCATTGCTTTCCATCGAGCGACTATAATTGGGTAGAGTGGAAGTGTTGGAAGTGAAGCACTATTTAAGAAAGGATTCGTCTTCTCAGTTATATAGGGTTGGTATCATAGTCAACTCAAGTCAACTCAAAGTCAAAGTCTCTATCCAGAGCATTTCGGTTAATAACACTTGTTATTATTGGACTATAAAGTTGACTGTGGATGATATTGAAATTTTGACCATTACCAAATTCCATAATCCAAAGTGATATAGTTTTGACAAAGAGAATTGGTGTAAATAATTGTCACTATTAGGTACCGATTATAATAAGTAAAATTGGATTTACTAAAAGACATGTAAGCGATGAATTCAACCAAATGTCAAACCACCTGCTAAGTGACGTGTGAACGTTAATATTCGAATTGTTCAATATTAATCGCTGACTGAATTTACAACTTTGGATGACATAACCGTAATGATGAATTCTTCGAAAAACCACATGATTTAGTTAATTTACAAAATGTTATAAATTAATCAAATTAATTACTATTTGATAAATATTAATTATTATTTATTTTATTTGATGTTTGGGAGTTATTTGTAATTATTTGAATGCATTTATAAAAGCTATATTTGCGCACATTGATATATGATATCATTATATAAATAAAAGATAGTTAAATGCGTTAATTTATGGAATCTTATGTCATTTGATGGCACATAATTTTCAGCCACACCATGTAAAAGAAATAGGAGTGAAAAGAGAAAGTCAATGAAGAGAATTAATTAGAGAAGTTTTAATTAAAGAACGAGAAAGGTTTTCTTCTTTCGAATATACGTACAATTTGAGTTTCTCATTTTTATTCTTTTTTCTGTAACTTTTATGAATCTATTCTTCTCTAATGGCTGAAAATGTAAGATCTTGCAAGGCTTGAATTATTCCAAACATCAAATACAAATAGAATCAATTATGAAAATTGTTTTACTTCTCTTGATCATTGCAACATCTGGAGGCTGATTTCTGAATCTAGGAGATTTGATTCATCATTCAAGGTGCAAATCATTGACTTCATTTTAGTAATTCTAATTTCATTTATTTGTATAGTCATCATGTTGAAATGGTCTAGATTTATTCATATTATATATCTTCTATCTCATCATGTTTAAAAGGTTTAGATTTATTCATATTATATCTCTTCTATCTTGTAATATAATTTAGATCTCCTTTCATTCATCTCATTTAATCATATGATCATTATGTAGATTTAATTTGAATCTCTCCTTATTTACATATCTATTGATTACACATTTATCGTGGTTGACTTCAAATCCTTTATGTGTTTTATCATGTGTTCTTTTGTATAGCCGAATCTGATTTATAATACAACAAATTTGTATATGCTCAAGTTGTCCGATATTTTTTTCTGTCATTTTTTTGGAATTGTAAAAAAAGAAATGTGAAAATATTTTATCATGTTGTAATGTTGTATATAAAATTTTGTAACATCTATACACATAAACATTAATAAGCTATATTTGTTGCTAGCTTAATACGGTAAAATTAATTTTCAATGTTGCATAGTTAATTTCCAAAATGATTTAATTTTACTTGTTTTAGTAATAAAAGTAAAATTTTCCTTTTGTTTTAGAATTCACAAGTGGTCATTTATGTAAAGTTATAGACTTTTATTTCATATCTAAGATTAAAAGATTGAATCATTTTGTTGGTATTAAATTTAAACTATATGTTACTTAAATTGCAATCTTCATACACATATCTAAATATATGTGTTATTTCAAAATGAATACATAGCTTGCATTTTTATACATATAGATATACATGTGTTTGTGTTATTTTAATCTAAATCAAAACGGACCTTTTTGTGAAACAGTAGAATTTAATTTCAAGCTCTTTCTTAATTGAAACCTTTGTTACAATTATTAATTCTTGTTTTGACAAACTCATATATATAGGAAAACTTATTTTAACACGCGTATGTGTAAACTTATCAATTACTATACATGTATATTTTATTACTAAAAAAATTTGAACAACAAAGGCATATACAAATTCTACTGTAAGGGTTTCTATCTCTGCATTTATAGCCTTATCTTTCCTCACTTTATTATATATGTCAAGAGAAAGAAAATCAAAGGTTTTTCTTCTTTAAAATTTCTCATGCTTAGTTACACAAATATACACTTCTTATATGTTACACTTATATTTCACAACATGAATGTATTTCATACATTCATTCCATTACATATAGATGCATGTGATGTGCTCATATTCATTTTCTATTAATTAAATTAAACTACATCAATGCTTTCCCAATAAATCATTCAATTGAAATGTTAACTTGTTTATTCAACATACTACCAATCTAATCAGAGATAGATAAATATGATATTTCTCTCTCTCCAATTAATATTGTTACTTTCTTAATTAATTGCATAACTATCAGAGAAGAAAACTAATGGTTACTTTCTCATATTTATTTTAATAAGTAACTACTAAACACATAGGTGTATTTGATACACTCATTCAAATACTATTTAAATCCTTTTGAAATCTTTTTACCAAATTAAATAAAATATTGATTTTATTTAAAAGAAAATTTAGATAAGATCTAGGTGCATTTAGTTTCATAGGCCTGTTAATAATTCAAAATAGTAAATTTTTTGAAATTCATCCATTTCTTCCGCTGCGGACTGGCCTGCTTACAACAGTGGTATCAAAGCCAAATAGCCTATGCGATCTAAATTAGTCATATTATGGCTAACTAATTAAGCTTGTGTACTTAATACGGTGTCTAAAAAGATGATGTCCAATATTGAATTGAGTAATTAAGTACCATGTCCTACATGGTTACCTGCTTGGCCTAAAAGATGATGTGAGCCCAAAGATTATTCCTAATAGAAAATGCCCAATTTGAATTGTGCATTGGGCTAATTTTTAAAATAGTTCTGAAAATTAGGACATGTGTTTAAATTTAAAAGTTAAATTTAAAATAAAAACATGTTTATTATAAAAGGTTATAATACAACACAAAATTTTAAAATGTTTGAAAATGTAATGAAAAAGTTCAAAATATTTGAAATTATGTATATATTAATTTCGAAATTTAAAATTACTAATATGATTAATAATGTAAATTAATTAAGTGAGTTAACCAATTAATACTTATACGCATGTATTATATATGCTGATATATATTATGTTATTTTAGAGTGTCTAAGATAATATAAGCATAAGCATACATGTATGTATATAAGATAAAATTTTGAAGTTAATATAATTTAATTAAAAAAATTAATTAGTAAATTAATTAAAGGTCAATTAATTGAATAAAAATACATATATAAGATATATTTGTTACATTATAAAGGTTATAGTAGATATGTCCAATATAAAAGTTGTATTTGAATACTAATATAAAATTAATTAAAGTGTTAATTATTTAAATGAGATTTAATTAATGAAATATTATACATAAAACTATCATATAAGTAATATGAAATATAAAAGTTATTTAACAACAAAACTTATATGATATGAACGTATAAACTAAAAGTGGAACATTAAAGAAATCCATATAGACTTAAGGAATAAATACATATGTAAATGTACGTATAATATGATTTCTGATGTGTTTGACACTTGTATCGCAAGGGTATTTCACAAGAAATACATTATTCCATGAGTCGATATCACTTAATATAATATATTGAAGATTATGAATCTTGAATATAATATTGTCATTTACCATATAAATTAATAAATTATTTGCATACTCCTTAGTTGTTGAGCAAACTCAAGCCAAGAATGTTAAGTGTAGTATTATTAGTATATTAAACAGATGAGGTAAGATAACTATATATGTTGAGAAAACTCAAGGTACGTATACTGTACTTATACATCATAATATGGTAGATACGAGTGAATAATATCTTTTTATTTGTTGAGCAAACTTAAGGCTGATTTGAGATTAGGACAAGGAAAAATGGGTTAGGAGTTGTATGTGACACAACCAATAAGGAGTTACCCATCGTTTGTGGGGCTATGATTTGTTGAGCAAACTCAATGTCAAAATACCAAGACAGACGGGTCCTAACACCCAATATTGAAGTCGAAAGACTTCTATTTTTCATCTTTGGGTTTGAAGAAACATAAAAAACTAGTGGAAGCCTTATTAGAAAAATGAAATGGTAACATTTAACCTTTCTAATATTGTAAGAGCATATGCTAAATAATGTTATAATTATCTACAATGATAAATTTGTGTATTTAATATGATTGATAAAATGTTTATCAATTAATATATACAAAAAAACTGAATTGAAAGTTGATAAATGGAAATATAATACCCACTATCAAATTCTTATTGCATGTTAACGTTCAACACACATGCAAGTGCCTGATTTTACGACTACTGGATATATTCGTGGTTTGGTATCTTATGAATTTCTTTGGTCAAGACCATGTAATGCATTCTATGAGTTTCGAACTCTAAAAGCAATATAAGACTATGGATATTTGATCCATATATAATTGCATACAAATGTTATAAGGTGATTGGTCAAATTTTGTAATGTATATCATTTCGATGAAATTAGTTCATCCGAAAAACCGAATAAAATTTAGTGCGGGATTGAGTATTCAATTTGATTAAATACAAAAGAGATCATATTGTATTAATGTAACACAAGACCAAAAACTATAAGAGAGATATAAGAACTCGATCATTGAAATGTCATTTTGATCGGTTTACATAAAATGCAACATATTTAATGTCCTTAAATGTTAAGAATGATCGAATGCACTTTTATAAAGAGTTTGTTATGATATTGTAGTCAGGTTTTCTTCTGAATAGTTTGACCATTTAAAAGGAAAACTAATGTATAAAAATATATATAATTTAAGATACGGTTGGAATGAAGAGAATGCATACCCACTGCTGCTGCATAAAGAAATAATGGAAATATGAATTGTAATAAATAATTGATACTTAATATTGGAATAAGAAATATGATTTTTATTCTGAAATGTATTTCCATGTAGAAAATTATTTTCTATGAGATTTATTTCTTTGAATTCAAGATATTTGATCAACGAACTCTCAACTGTAAGTAATTGATGTGTATGAGATAAACAAATTGTATTAAGTGAATGGTGGACCATCGAATTTAGTACATTATTATAGTAATGGTGGAAATAGTTGAAGCATGCCATATAACAATTATTAATTACATCAAGGAAGAAAATTGTTTCCGTAAAACTTACCGTACATTATTTATGAAATAATGATTATTTTTTGTATCAGTTGAAAAAAGGCATACCTATATTTCAATATGAATATTCTTTGTGAAACAAAACTATAACGTGGTAAAAAAAAATTACAACAAAAGTGTTGCATTGGAAAATACAAAAGTATCAAATATTATTTACAGTTGTTTTGGAATTATAGACTAAGCCGTAGTTTTGAGAAATAATTTTATTATATGATGATTTTGGATCATATGATACTTGTTAGTTATATCTCAAATAATAAAGGGCAATGTACCCATTTAGTGAGAGTATCATAAGAGTTGATGAACTCTTCGGATCGATACATATAGATGTATGCAAAAATAATTCTATAAATACCAAAACGATTCCACGTACTTAATCATATTAACGTTGAGTTATTGTTGACATTGACATGTGTATTCGATACACATGTAGCATGTCTACGGTGAATTATAGAATATAAAGCGGAAATAATAAAATAACATGCAATAGAAATGAATTGATTTGATCAAATGGGTGAGTATATTAAAAAAATATTCCGAACGTACCTAAAATAATTAAAAATTCAATCTCAAACTTACTCCTCCATGTGATACATAATGATGCATCAATATCGAGTAAGCGAACTTTGTTGGACAATGTACGATTACTTGTGAGTGAAGTTGAGTTAGTTTCTTTCCATAATGTAATGTACTTAAGGGTAGCACATAAGGTTAATATTATTTCATCTGAATAACAGTTAACAAAATTTTACAAGATAAGGATTTATTAGAAGATCCAACATATCCTGGGCCAAGAAGTTGGAAAGGCTGTGCGAATCGAAAGATTGCACTTAATAATCATTCGTGGGGGATCTTGTATGAATCTCCCTAAATTTTTTTTTGAATAGACTGTCATTGGATGACATATTTATATTTCGAACATAATTTTTGTAAACTAAAACCAAATCATTTTTATAAATATAGAAATTCATAAAACATTTATGAATACCTATTCCATTACACTGCGAAACAATTGTTGTTTCAAGATATACCAACTTCATTATGAAGAAATTTATTTAAGGGATTATTGGTAGTAAAATGTAATTGGATACGATCCATAGATAGAACTGATTATATAAGATGAAATGAAATTAACTAACCTAAGCGAACACATAACATTATAATGTCTAATAAGTATTCTCGCACATCAAAGAGAAACTATAAGTTTATTATTAATGTCGAAAATATAAAATCTTAGATCGTTTAATTAAACCATTGAGAGTGTTGATTCTGTATGGTATAATGCGCAAATTCGAAAGAATTTCAAGTTCGCTATCGAAAAATAGATTTGGTGGTCATAACTGAAGGGATATGATCCATCGACCATGAATGTGTCTTTATGAGTAAGACTAATAAAGTTGAGATTAAATGAGCAATGTTGGTAAGAATAATATCGCTAATTTCAACCGTTGAAATTAGCATAATAGATTCGATATTCAAAACGTTCAAGTCAGTTCGGATTTACTCAAAAAATAATTGCTTGATAAGTCATAGTGTTTTAGTACATATGTATTGAAATAGAAAATTCTAAATAACGATTCAGAGTAAGCTGTTTGCACATGTAATAAAAAAATATCTCAAAGTCAGTGGGAGCGATATTGAGTTTGTGAGTTTTTGAATACGATTCAAGAAATGTACAAAAGTATCATTTTATAAGCATCAATATTGAATAAGTATTTTGATAGAAATATCAAATATTTTGATCTTCAATCAAAATGCAGAGTAAGCGTGTGTAAATAAGAAAGAACGTTAAAAGGTACATTAATATTTCTAAACTATAAGTAAACAAAACCTTAGTTGTTTTAATACTCAACATTGGATTAATAAATGAAGTCTTTTATAGTAAGTATAAAAGAAGTTGGAAATATCCCAAATGATATGCAAGGACACTCTATTAAAATGTTTAATATGAAATATGTAAGATGGATTCCTTTGCATTGGCAAAAGGACGATCATACATGTTGTGTTGTCTATAATATCATGATTTATTTATGTGTTTGATACATGAAGCTAATGTCAAATCCAAATTGATATCACTAAATGGTTGTTTGAAGTATTTTCGTGCATTTATGAAATACTAAAGAATTGTTTACAGAAACGAAAACTCTTTCATGAAGGAGTGTTCGAACTCAAACTTCATAAGTCATATTAAGCGTGGCATGTCAATAATAAATTCAAGTTAAGAATCTTTAAGTTGGAAATGTTCCAAATAAAAGACTATGGCTTATTTAATGAAAATATGCTACGTACAACACCTTGAATAGTGCCGCAATAAAAATAATGTATATAAAATCATAAGTGCACAAATTTATAACTGAGCTGATTCCAGATGTTGAGAATCTCATAACATTGTTATATGATAACAGTGACGCGTTATGGCTCGTAATAGAACTTAGAGCTCATTATAGGTCAATAGACATACTTCGAGTTGTGCCACGTGATAAATGATTTTATCACCGTCGGAGAGAGTTGATTGACAGATTAGATAATTAAAATATAATAGCATTCCCATTCACAAAGGGACTAATCCAACCGGTTTTGAAAAACCGATTGGAGAAGTTGGAATAAGGTTCCATAATTGACTCAAGTGCAGATGTGAAATTAATAGAATTAGGGGTATGCCCTATAGGCAATTATGTAACTTGTTACATATGTCTGACTCATTAAACAATCTTATTCATAATAAAGGTGTTTCTTTCTGTTATATACTTGATATAATGTGGTTATGTTAATTAATTAATTTAATTAAAAGTATATTTAATAGAAAATCTATAAATGACATATTTTGTGATAGTAGTTACAAAGTGTTGTAACCGTGAGTAATTTATCATAATAAAACAAATATACCATTTTGAATGTTCCTAATCAAGATGCATCGAGACTGGATATCGATGTATCCGTAGAGACTAAAGTATGTAATGCTCTCCAAATGTTGGACAGTGTATTACTCATGACCATTGGGAGCAACAAGAGGTTACATACTGATAGTTATTGGATAATTATGAAGCAACTCACTCGATAGTTTTCTATTGCTTAATATAACTAAAGTAAAAAGAAAGTATCAATGTGACTGATTTACATAGTTCTCTCGACTTGAGAATGCTGTGGATTTTCAATATGAAAGTTTCGCTTTGATCATAGTCAAATCATGCCATGACATTCCATCAAGTGACTATAGTTGGGTCGAGTGAAAGTATTGAAAGTAAAGCACTATTCAAGAAAGGATTCGTCTTCTCGGTTATATAGGGTTAGTATCATGGTCAACTCAAAGTCTCTGGCTAGAACATTTTTGGTTAATAATAATTGTTGTTATTGGACCAAAGACTTTGTGCGGATATTTTTTCTTTTAAATAGTTGCCAAATATCCTTCTGTAATTCCGCTCTTTTATCATCATAAGCTAGAACTATTTTTTTATTGTCTTTTGTGATTCCTTTTATTTGACTCCTAATTGTGATTGTCTTATTAGCAAGATCTTTCATTTTTGTTTTGATGAGTGAATAATTTTCATTTCCGCAATTCAGGAATTGAATTGCAATCGTCGATTCGCGACGAATCTTATTATTTATATTAGAATCTCTTCCATTTTTATTTTTAGTCGGTTCATATATTTTAACCCTACTCGATTTTAATATGGGTTTTACCTTTTCAAGTTCTTTCATTATTAGGTCCATAAATAGAATTATTTTGATGATCCATCTTGTTTCAACTATAAAGTTGAATGTGTATGATATTTGAATTTTGACCATGACCAAATTCCATAAATCCAAAGTAATATAGTTTCGACGAAGAGAATTGGTGTAAATAATTGTCACTATTAGGTACCGCTTATAATAAGTAAAATTGGATTTATCAAAAGACGTGTAAACGATGAATTCAGCCAAAATGTCACACCGCCTGCTAAGTGACATGTGAACATTAATATTTGAATTGTTCAATATTAATCACTGACTGAATTTACACATTTGAGTCGCACAACCGTAATGACGAATTCTCTAAAAAATCACATGATTTAATTAATTTATAAAAAGATGTAAATTAATTAAATTAATTAGTATTTGAGAAATATTAATTATTATTTATTTTATTTGATGTTTATGAGTTATTTGTAATTATTTGAATGTACTTATATAAAAGTTATATTTGCACGCATTGTTATATGATATCATTGTAATTAAATAAAAGATAATTAAATGCGTTAATTTATGGAATTTTATGTCATTTGATGGCACGTAATTTTCGGCCATGCCATGTAAAGAAATAGGAGTGAAAAGAGAAAATTAATCAAGAGAATTAATTAGAGAAGTTTTAATTAAACAATGAGAAAGATTTTCTTCTTTCTGTAGCTTTTCTTAATGTCACTTTCTCTAGTGGCTGAACATATGAGATTTTCCATGCCTTCGATTATTCCAAACATAAAAAACAAATAGAATCAATTATGAAAAGTAGTTTATTACTCTTGACCATTGCAACGTCTGGAGGCTGATTTCTGAATCTAGAAGATTTGATTCATCATTCATGTTGCAAATCATTGGCTTCATTTTGAAAATTTTAATTTCATATATTTGTGTGCTCATCATGTTGAAATGGTCCGGATTTATTTGTATTATATATCTTCAATCTCATAATGTTTAAAAGGTTTAGATCTATTCATGTTATATCTCTTATATCTTGTGTATTCATCTTGTAATATAACTTAGATCTCCTTTCATTCGTCTCATTTAATTATATCATCATTATGTAGATTTAAGATTCTCCTTATTTACATATCCATTGACTATATGTTTATTGTGGTTGACTTTATCTATTTTATTGTGTGTCTCTTTTGTATAGTCAGATCTGATTTATAATACAACAAATTTGTAAATGCCTAAGTTGTCCGATATTTCTTTCTATCATTGTTTTTGAATTGTGAAAAAAAAGAATGTGAAAATATTTTATTATGTTCTAATGTTGTATATAAAATTTTATAACATTTGTATGCATAAACATTAATAAACTATATTTGTTGGTGACTTAATACGGTAAAATTAATTTCCAATGTTGCATATTTAATTTCCAAAATGATTTAACTTTACTTGTTTCAGTCATGAAAGTAAAATTTTTCTTTTGTTTTAGAATTCATAAGTGGTCATTTATGTAAAGTTATAGACTTTTATTTCATAGCTAATATTAAAAGATTGAATCATTTTGTTAGCGTTAAATTTAAATATATATGTTACTTAAATTGCAATCTTCACATACATATATAAATATATGTGTTATTTTAAAATGAATACAAAACTCGCAATTATTTATTCATATAGATATACATGTGTGTATGTTATTTTAATCTAAATCAAAACTAGAATTTAATTTCAATCTCTTCCTTAATTGAAACCTTTGTTACAATTGTTAATTCTTATTTTGACAAAGTCATGTGTGTGTGTGTATATACATATATATAAACTTATTTTAACACGTGTATGTGTAAACTTATCAATTATTATACATATATATTTTATTACTTAAAAAAAACTCGAACAACAAAGGCATATACAAATTCTATTATAAGTGTCGTTTAATATGTCATTCAGTATGATTAAAAAGAAAAAGAAACGCAAGGGTTTCCATTTCTGCATTTATAGCCGTGTCTTTCCTCAATTTGTTATACATGTCAAGAGAAAGCAAACCAAAGGTTTTCTTTTTCTAAAATTTCTCATGCTTAGTTACATAAACATACACTTGTTATATGTTACACTTATATTTCACAACATGAATATATTTATACATTCATTCCGTTACACATAGACACATGTGATGTGCTCATATTCATTTGCTATTAATAAAATTAAATTGAATCAATGCTTTCCCAATAAAACATTCAATTTAAATGTTAACTTGTTTATTCAACATACTACCAATCTAATTAGAGATAAAGAAATATGATATTTCTCTCTCTCCAATAAGTATTGTTTACTTTCTTAATTAACTGCATAACTATCAATTAATTAAGAAAGTAAAGCCATTAACACACATAAGTTTATTTGATATATTCATTCATATAAATTTATATAATATTCAAAACCTTTTGAAATCATTTTACCACATTAAATAAAATATTGATTTTATTTAAAAAAATTTTAGATAAGATATAAATGCATTTAGATTTCATGTCTGTTAATGATCCCATACGGTAAAATTTTGAAATTCACTCATTTCTTCAGCTGCAGGCTGGTCCAGTTCCTTCATGTTTGTAGTCCGAAACAGTAAGAATAACACATTTGATTAGGACATGTGCACACATGTAATAATATATTGAGAGTTCAATCATTACCAACGACATATTATTACGATCTACTTAGAATATGTAATGGAGTCCAATGAATATTTTCTTGAAAGTTACAAGCAAAATACTTGGTTTTATGGGTAATAATAAACTTGATTCTGGTTATGTAATAACCTTCAACAAATGTCTTAATATACTAATAAATGTTTAATAGTATTTATTCTATTCAACGTAGAGACCTGAGAGGATGTATTTCGAGCTGATCCTACATGTTTTAATTTTAGATGATCCGAATTTTTATGACCGAGTTTTTATGGTATTTTTCATTATTCGGACTTAACCCGTGATACACCGCCGTGATGTAAATAATCTCCACCGTAACTCTTAACAAGAGATCAATGGTAAAGAGGGTAACCGAGTAACATAAATGTCCCTTTATATAAATAACATCGACCATAAATATTGCTTTAAATAAACTTGACCGCAACGAGGGCAAACTGGTAATCGTACTCTGAGGATTGGGTTAAGGTTCCTTAAATACCGCGTCTATCGCCAGAACCCCACGACGAATTTAAAAGGGAAATAAAACGAGATCTAGGGTTTCTATTATATTGCGGCGCTGTATATTTACGGTTCATCTAAAAGATGCCTCCTCGACCGACAAAGAAAGCAGGCGGAGGAAGGAAAACGTCTGTGAAGGCGGTTAAAGGCGCAAGGGCCGTGGCAGAAGATGCACCGGATGCAGGAGTAAAGGGGAGCGAGACGGTGAAAGTTGAGGAAGTGACGACGACTGTTGTTAAAGAAATTAGAAAGGAGATCAATCTTGAGGAACTGCCTGCGATTTCCAACGAGGAATCTAAGGGGGCTGATGCTAATGGTATCGTTTGATGTTTACATCATATTATTGTTTTTTGTGTGCTTTTCTTTCCTTTTTTTTGCAGCTGTTAAATACGTGTTTGATTTTTCAGCAATTTAGGTTAAAAGTTAGTTCTTTTTGTGTCTCTCCAGTTTGCTGCATGAGCTAAAGAGTTGTACAGTTAAAATGGTAGTACCTTATATCTTACTATTTACAGCAAGGCTTAATCAGTACACTTAGCTGGAATGGAATACACCCGAGGGATGTCTACGAAAAGGACTTATTTACGTATATGTATGTACAATATTGTTAACCACTATGATTAGATCAACATGAAGTAAATTCATTATAGTATAGAAAACATACCATTAATGTTATTTCACAAGTAGTTGTAACTTGTAACTTATAGCAATTAAAGCCTAATTGCTAACATGATGTTTCAGCTTTTAATTAGTGAGTCATTTATTATTATTATTTTGAACATTATGAGTCCCTTTTTTTATAGTTTAAGTGGTTATGTGAAAAAAGATTGGCTAGTATAAATGGAGAACATTTGGGTTATTTCAAGGTTCCAACTTCTGGCTGGCATGGTGGAGTTTCGGCCATTCCGGTCCGGTTCCGGCAGTGACCGGGACGGAATTGGAAGAAAATACCGGTTTTGATTTTGGACAGAAAATCTGCCATAAAATCATATTACCAATTCGAAATCATACAAGAAAAGCTTAAATAAAAAAAATCAAACAAAATAATATCCGTACTGTTAAAAGCACGCCTGAAATAATCGTATTTTGCTATCGAGATCCTGGGAAGAGGGGAAAGGCGGTGATTTTGAGCTAAGTAGAATGTTAGGGTCGATTGAAAATTTGAAAGTTGGAGCATTCCTTTTGGGTTTAGATCTGACATTATTTTTGAAGCCAGTGGTTGGAGGAAATGCGTTACAGCTAGGTGTATGAAAGGAGAAAAGTGGAACGAGCAATTTACCTGTTAATTTGAAGTGGGCTTGGGCTAAGTTTGTTAATGGGTTGGTTATCGATTAGTTTAAATTTAGTTGGCATAGCTCTAATTGTAATCTTTTGTACATTCTAAAAAACGTAGTATAAACGTACGTTAATAGTGAAATATTGTTTAAGTGTGTAAAAGTAACGGAACTTGTATACCGGAATTAAAACGAAATTCCCGAAATTTCCGAAACGGAACCGAAATCTCCAATATGAATAATGACCGGAACGGAAAACGAAATTTTAAACCTTGGTTATTTTACATTATTATGGTGGTTGAAGGTTAAATTCAAGTAGAAGACAAGGTTTTTAGTATTTTCAAGGCTGTTTGAAATAATTCATCATCATTTGTTCATATTTTTCATACGTACTAATTATCACTTAATGCATATTAATATGATACACTTATAATTGTCAGAATGTTTTAGGACGTCAAATTCAATGTTTTGGAGTGTCAAATCCTATGAGCACAACATCTTGTAGCACTAGTACATTGTGTTAAGGTAAGCATGTATCAAAATGGAATACGATAGTCGAAATGTGAATTGGTTTGGAACATCAATTAAACATTTTCGAACGTTGAATTCAATGTTTTAGAGTATCGAAATCAGTGACCTAAATCGAATGTTCACAACATTCTAGAGTGCTAGTTATCGTGTTTTAGAATGCATGTACCGAAACAAAGTACGATAACCAAAGTGTGTACCGTGGGAACATAGTTTTTGAATAATGATACCATGTCAAACTTTGATATATGTATGTGTGTGTATGTATATACGCATGTATATAGTATTTTTTGTATGTGATTTATGTTTTGCCATCGACTATCTGCTTGTTAGTCGGTATTCGTTGTAGTTTTATGATCAAAAGCTGAACTTTTTAGTTTTTACCGCTGTTTTTTTATCATACCTCTGAGGATAAAATGATTTCTAGATAGACTAGATTTTTTTTCATGGCCACTTTTAATACACCTTAAAAATGTCAATACAGGGGCTACTTTTCAAATTCCACTGGTCAATGGTTAATTGTTTTTTCTTTAATTTTTTTCATTATGCTTGTCCTTTATACTATTATTAGTTCTCTTTATCACTTTTGGAATTTGTTCAGTGATGGTCAGGTTTGGTTGGCAGAAATATCCCTGACTTTTACTGTCTGTTACCAAAAAATTTGCAGTTAAACAAGAATTCACCTTCTTTTAATACTATAGAAGGAAAAATTGGTCATATCTTTTGCTTGCATCCTTAGAGAAATCCCCAGAATGTAATGCTGACATACAAATAGGACTGGCAAAAAACGACATGATTTGCTAACCAGATATGAGCCAAACCCAAAGTAGCGGTTTGGGGTTTGGATCAAGGAATGGTTGCATTTTTAACTTATCTTTTATTTGGGCCAAGTTCTGGCGTTGGGTTTTAACCCATTACATCCATGATAAAAATGAATTTGAATAGAAAATAAATTGTAATAGTATATTTTTGATAATTGTTAACGATTCAAATAATTGCGTGAAATGGTAAATTCTGTACCATTGGATTGAATATTTTATAAAATTGATTTATACGGTCCATCTGAAATGTGTGACGATTGAGTGATATAGTTATATTTTTTTATATCTCTACCATCAATAATGAGAATTCAATCCGTAAGTTTCAACCTAGTCTTTTTGAAATTTTCAAAATGCCCAATGCATCACATAAAGCTCAAATTGCCCTTTTGATTATTAGGACTTAATAGTGTTAGATGAAGAAGCATTTTGGGTATTGCTACATACTATCTTTCAATTATTATGCAGTCAACTTAACTTTTTATCATTTGATCATTGCTGTTGCTGCCTAAAAAGGGATATCAAACACGATTATGTCTAAGGTTCGAACATGAATTAGAGATTTCGAGATTGAGTCAGTGGACCCTGATTTCACGTAATCATTAGAAAATGATGTAAACAACATTCTCATAGTTGCCACAGAAATAGGTCCTACAACGATTAGTCTAATGTTAATATTTTCAAGAGTGCTAAGTTATTGGGCCATAATATAGTAATGTGACCCACTACTCATTAAATATAAAATTGAAAATACATGGAGCTTGCCAATTAAAAACAAGCATAGCAGTGTAGTTTTATCCATAGTTATCTTACCAAAATATTTAATAATGATCAACAGAACTGTTATTAGTCTAAAAAAATCGGTAGAACTTATGTAAGGAAATTCAACGTGACTACAAACTGACTGACGTTACTTATTGCACTTTGTTATACTTCTTTATATTGTCTTCACAAGTGAAAAGAGCATGACAAATTATGTTTTCCTAAAAGCATAGTCCTATGTTATAGGAGGGAACATGCCTAAGAAAATAGTTCTCTTTTGTGCAACTGACGACAAAACTATAAATATTCATAAACTCATTTTCATTATCGTTGGAGGAAAACTTTTATTATTTTAATTTGAAAGGAAGAAAAGAAAATTTCTTTGTTTTTCTTTTCTACCTCTACTCATACACCACAAATTACTTTATCTCTACTATTAATGGAATCTTGATGTCTTTTGAAATTTCAAAATTATCCTTCTTCGTTAATGGAATCTTGCTACCCTTTCCGACTACCAATCAGCGGAATTTTACTATCAATTTGTCATCGATATCATCAACAAAACAACTTAAAATGTGTTGTGATTACAAACATTTGCATTTAAAACACACATCCATCCAAGGTAAACACCTTTGGATATTAGTTGCACGCACGTGCGTTGTATACTAGTATACGTAAATAGGTTACATCGTGTAATTCGGTAATAAAATTGGTTGGGTTTAAGATAACATAATTTCATCTGGTTCGGTCAATGTGATGACTTGATTCAGTCTGCTCGGTGTATGACAAAAATTAATTCCTCATGAATTCACATGTATTGAATAATGATAGGCTTTTACGTTCTGATCAGGATTTAATGCCTGTGGAAACAGTCAAAGTGGAATGAAGTATAAGAGTGTACTACAGTATCGTACTATACAATTCACGGTCTAAAGTTACTTTAAAAGGAAATTACGTTAGTTGGTGGAAATAGAATATGAATAATTTTGGTAATATAAGCAGCTGATCTACGTTTTACTTGTTTATACAAATATTCAGTTACCAACAGTAAAATTTGAATACGCAGAAATAGAAGAAGAAGAAGAAGAGCAATACGAAGAAGAGGAACACGAACCAGAGGAAAGGTTAGAGCTTGAGGATAACGAGCCTGAGTATGAACCTGAAGAAGAAACTGCAGTGGATTATGATGAACATGACATAGAGAATGAGGAGCATGAGATGGATGGGGATGAAGATAGGCAAGATGGTAACTTGGCCGAGGAAGGCGAAGGTGCTGGTGAAGATGGCGAGAATGAAGACAATGGTGAGAATGAAGATGAGAGGCATGAAGCTGATCATGAGATAGAAGAGCACCACGAAGTTGTTCAAGAGCGTAGAAAAAGGAAGGAATTTGAAGTTTTTGTTGGTGGCCTGGATAAAGATGCAACTGAAGATGATCTTAGAAAAGCATTTAGCGTGGTTGGGGAAATTAACGAAGTGAGGCTTCTAAAGAACCCTTTAACAAAGAAAAACAAAGGGTTCGCCTTCTTGCGTTTTGCAACTGTTGAACAAGCAAAACGTGCTGTTTCAGAACTCAAGGCACCCATAGTATGTTTTGTATTCTTTGCTAATGTCATGTTGGTTTTGATGTTTTTTTGGTGTGTACTAATTGTTGTGGTGTGGTTAATCCAGATAAATGGTAAGCAGTGCGGTTGTGCTCCAAGTCAGGATAATGACACTCTATTTGTCGGGAATATATGCAAGACTTGGACTAAAGAACATGTAAGTATTCCAAATGCTTTGTAATTATATTTGGTCATAGCAAGTTCCTTTACTGATGTTGACTTTTTCTTCATAATTAGTTTAAAGAGAAACTGAAGAGTTTTGGAGTTGACAATATTGAGGATTTGACGCTTGTAGAAGATACAAACAATGAAGGAATGAATCGTGGGTTTGCTTTCTTAGAGTTTTCGTCACGTTCTGATGCAATGGAAGCTTTTAGGCGTTTGCAAAAGAGGGATGTTTTCTTCGGTACTGATAGAAATGCCAAGGTTTCTTTCGCTGATTCATTCATTGAACCAGATGATGAGATAATGGCTCAGGTAAATAAAGTTTCACTGGTAGACCTTTTCTTAATTACAATATTTTATCCTTGCGGCCTTTCTACCATGCTGGCAAGCTGTCCAATTATTGAATTAATTTGCGCTTAAATATTCAGGTTACCACTATATTTATAGATGGCTTACCTGCTGCATGGGATGAAGATCGTGTTAGGGACTATCTTAAGAAATTTGGCACAATCGATAAAGTTGAGCTTGCTCGAAACATGCCATCTGCTAAAAGGAAAGATTTTGGTTTTGTTACTTTTGCCACCCATGATAGCGCTGTTTCATGTGCTGAAGGCATAAACAACAAAGAGCTTGGAGAAGGAGATAACAAGGTTGATTCTTGTACACTGTACTTTGCAATGCAAAACGTTCGAATTTCAATTGCAACATTATTTTAAATCAATGTGATTGTTTAATACATCTAGGTAAAAGTTAGGGCTAGACTGTCTAGACCACATCAAAAGGGCAGAGGAAAGTATGGAAGCAGAGGAGATATAAGAAGTGGTCGAGGTCCTCCTCCAAGAAGTAGTTACTCATCTTCTTACAGCCGCCCTCCTCCACCTTCACGTAGACTCCCAGTACGTTCATTGAGGCCAGTCAGAGGTCGTGGTTCACCAGTTGGTGGGCGTGGATATAGTCGGCCTGCTCCCTATAGAGAAAAGCGGTCTTACATGGATGTGCCGGAAAAACCTAGGCGTTTACCTCCAGTTGATCGATCATATGACAGGAGGCCACCAGGTTAATTATTTTGTTACTAAATTCTGTGCCCTGATTTTTTTAATTTTCATTCATTTTCCTTGATCAATTTTCTACTTACCTTCCAATCGGGAAATATTTCATGATTAATGTATGCGGCTCCCATGGGAAATTACAATTTTTCTTACTCCGACGATGTGGTAACAAAACGACGAGCTTCATTTTTTTGTAAGATCATATAAATTACAAAAAATATGAATGCATGGTTTGTGTAACGTTTAGGCGTTCCCATTTGATGCATCATGCATACTTCTTTTAAACCATTGCTATCAATGATTTTATTTTCCTACAAATCAACGATCATTTAGAATCAAATTACTTCGATTACAATTCAAAATGTTAAATTATGATTCAAAATTCAACCGAATCGCAATCCAAACAATTCTTTAGGTTCATGTCGAGATGAAAATTATCATCATAATTGTTTAATTTAAAATTTAAATTTTACCGTCTTCTAAACAAAATAGAAATAGCATTAAAAAGGCAATAGGGATTTAAGCTCAGTCGGAGAAGCTTCAAAAACAAAGATATTATTATTTACTAGAAAAAGAAGAGTCAGTGAATTTCCAAACTTAAACCTATTTTATAACCAACATTTAGCAAAATTTGTAGCATAGAAGAATATATAAGTATTAAAATTTAATCATTTGATTGTATGATCCACGACCTATCTTGTTTTGATCTAAAATTTGAACTTTATAAACTACGATTTGAATTCCATTTTGAAAAACCTTGTTTTGAACAGTTCCGGCATATCCAAAAAGTATACCAAAGAGGGAGTTCAGTAGGCGAGATGCGCCACCCCCTAGAAGTCGAGCTCCTTCTGATTATGCTTCTAGAGCACCCGTTGAAAGGCGGCCACCACCTTCTTATAGGGATGAATACCCTCCTCCTCGCCGATCTGGATATAGTGACATACCACCTTACAGTGCTCCCCGGGCTCCAGAGAGAAGAGCTTATCCAGAAGAAAGCTACGAACGAAAACCACCTAGGCCACTTCCACCACCAAGTTACAGAGAAGGGCGTAGTAGCCGTGACTATGATTCTCTTGCTGGGTCAAAGCGTGCTTACTCAGAAATGGTAATCGCTTCCTTACTCATTTAATTGTCTTAAAAAGTCGTATTACATGATCTGAATGGGTGGATGTACGCATGTATTATTTATTAATGCAGGATGACATTCCTCCAAGATACCCTGATGCAAGCGCGCGCCATTCAAGGCCACGAATGGAATATGATGTTGGTGGACCAGGTGCTAGTCAGTACGGCGATGCTTATGGAGAAAGGTGTGTTGATATATTCGGAATATGATATGTAATGTTACATGAAATTGAATGTATATTAACTTTTAAGCATCAACCGAAAATTTGTATGATGAACAGGCTTGGACGCACCAGCATGGGGTACGGCAGTAATCGTGGCTCTATTCCTAGTCACGATGGAATGTACAGCAGCCGTCATGGTATGAGTTATGGAGAAGGCATGTACCATTTTCCCTGCATCATATTTAGTAGTTTTATTATGTTCTTAGAAGTTAGTAGTATTAACATTGGTTAATGTATATTTTTCTGCTTTTATATCTAAGTACAGGTTCTGCTGGTGGAGGTGATGTTGCGGGAATGTACTCATCAAGCTATAGTAGCAACTATCTCCCACGAGGATCTGATGTAAATTTATCCTAGTGTTTATTTAAATCGAATTTGTTGGTTACTGTAGATTAATTTAAACTTTGGGTAATTGGTTTTGCAACATGGTTTGAGCATTGAATTTTTTTATTTAATTGGTGGATTAAAATTTTATCATTCTTATCCACTTTGCCTTCTAGTTTTTCAGCAAGTATGGCATGAGTGTTGAGCTTTTTTTTTCAAACTAATAATGAAAAAAATGTCTTATAAAGCTTGTGTATGTTTTGTGATTAAATTAAAATATAATTGCAGGTAAATGACAGCTCGTACCCCTCCATGTATTCTGGACGAAACTTGAGTAGCAGCCGATACATGAGCAGTAGTGGCCCCGGCTCATATTACTGAGGTATGCTTATTTATCTTATTTACTTATTTTCTGTAGTATATACGACGTACGTGTTTGTGGAGTGAAGATTCTGTACCATACGTGCACACAAGATGTGGTTAAGATCATTCTTAGAGAGTGGAGTTAGCCAGTGTGTTCTTTTCACCTTGTTTGGTTGGTGTGCAAGCGGATTCACCATCACATATGGATTTGTCTTTATCACACGGGTTTGATATTTCAAGTGGATCTGTAGGTTGTGGAAATAAATAAAGCTTCTTACTGTGTGATGCCTACAAGCTTTGGAAGAGATCAACTTCGGAATATTTCAACAACCGTTCATTTTTTGGGGTTTGAAGGCAGTGTGTTGATTTATGGATGAAAAATAGTGCGAAGATTTACCATACTGGGTGGAACTAAGATTATCTGGAAATCCCAAATGTGTTATGTATGAAAACTTGTTTCTTCTATGTTTAATGAGACATCTGTAAGTTGCTGGTGAATTTTAATTTTTCAGCGATCAAAGTCAAATAAGACAATGCAATGCACCAATTTTATTCCAGAAGAGTTTATGTTGCCTATTGGAATAAAGCAAAACGTGGGACAACAGGGATTTCCTTAATGGATATTTAAACTTAAAGGTGGCACACATAAACCATGGTTAAGTGGTAACTATGCTGACTTACCAGCCGTGGATATATCAAGAATTGTGTTTATTTCTTGTTTACATTATCCTAAGTTAGCATATTTGATGGATTAGCACCTGGCCTTGCTAAGCTTAATAGCCTCAACAAGTTAATTATCACTGAGTTTGCGTAGTTATTAGTATAGATTTATATACCACCCTAGGATATAAAATGGCTCAAGGCTCTAGGCTTGGTTGCTACCAACTTAGGATTCATTAGAGAGTTTTTAGTCATCAGCCAATTATGATGACACAGTTTAACATGCTGCATTATATCTTTTAGAAATTTACTATATACAAGCTTTAAATAGTATGGAAGTGTCAGTAAATCCCCATCAACAGGGTTTCAGACAATGCTGATTTTGGACTTTAGTTGAAGTTCATATTTATGATGAACGATTGTTGAGGAGTTCTAGTCAGCAAGCAGTTAATATTATAACGTTTTACATATCAGATGAGTTTTGCATGATATGCTGGCATATATGGAAGTGCCAACTATTTTCTGACAAGATCTCAACCAATGTTGATTTTGGATTGACTGAAAGTTCATTTATGCTGATAAAGATATTTATATTGAATTTATGTTTTGTAACCCAACTGATTAGAATGGTGGCATAAACTCCTATAGCATCAAGATCAAGATATTGGAATGGGAAGGAAAGAAAACAAAATTTGTAATTATTTGGTTTTCAATAATAAATCAAGGAGGCATAAATATTGTCAACAAAACAGGTCAAAATTGGTTAATTCTCTATAAGAACACGCCTTAACAATTGTTCAAATAAATCACCTGTATTTTTCTAGATGGTGAAAAGAAAAAGGGAATTTATGGGTAAAATTGGAATTTGAAAAAGCGATCTACGACTGAAATAAGATAGTTTTACTTGTATTGTTAATGGAGGTGATGATATTTGTATTCTGATTTCGTTGATGAATATCAGCGAGCTGTAGATTTGAGGCATTGGAATATTAAAAAAATGGAACAAGTATAATATTTCAATCTTCCAACCTGATATTGGTAACAGGTGATGCCTCTTAAATGCTAGGCTCCGGTCACAGTGCACTGATGGGCATTCCATCCTTGAGCTTTTTAATCAGAGTTTTATATTTATATTAACGACTTCCTGTCCATTATGCTAGAAGTGGTATTACGTAATCATTTCAAACCACCCGTGGTTATTAGGATTTCTAGCTACTCTGTATGTTTATCCAATCTTGATCTTATTTACCTCTAGTTATTAGGATTTCTGTACGCATGAAGCAATCTTGATAAATTTTTAACATATCCCATGAGTAATTATCTCTATTCAACCTCAATATTTTCTTTTTAACTTTAAAATTAAGAATATTAATCGGGAAAAAATAGTCATATATACATTATGAAACCAACCGTTAGAATGAGTTTTGAGTTATAAAGTACTACACCTGCTACGACTAGCGTGGGAGAATTTGTTTGCTTTTATGAAATTAGCATCGTGTTTTATAGTAGTTGACGGATCAATGGGGGATTCAGTTCATTTGAGGGTTGCAATTCCTTTTGTAGTATATTCTCGCTGACTGTATCCTGATAATATATTCCTAATTTTTTAATTCATCATTAGTCATTGCCACGATAACTGATTGAGTTAAGTTAAACGGTTGAATTAAGCTTGATCTAAAAACAAATCACTTTTATTTTTGTTCGAATGGTGTTATTTAAGATCAAATTGTTGGAATTTCAATTTTTTTGTGCTGTACTGCTGTTCATGGTGCTTAAATTTATGTTAGGGTTGAAATATAATCTTTATTTTATTTTAAAATTTATTATCTACTTTAGTTTTAATTTTTTTTGTTAATGTGCTTGAAACATATATTTGAAATATTGAAAAAGCATAATCACAGTGATATACAGTGGTAGTTTATCATGAAAGTTTGTGTATGAATTTATGTGAAGAATGTTGGATTGGGCCATGCAATGTAATTTCTGTATTTTTAAGTAGATTCAATATCAATCTCTTAGAGAGTTTTAACCAAGATTCATTCTGCACTCAAGGTTGCAACACAAACTGAACAACTTAACCATCTTCATCTTTTGGTCGCCTTGACGAACGACACGTTTGGATCGACTTAACTAAACTACCTTTTTTAAAAGCCGAAACCAATTTATCTTCTCTTTAACACAAAAAAATAAAAATAAACTTGTTTAAGACGATCCAAACAGGGTAGAAAATATATTTTCCGACTGTGTGAACAGATGCTTAGTTAAGGATCAAACGTACTGAAATCACCAAAATGAGTCTCTACCTGTCAATCTCAACACTTGGCAGAGCAGCATTCTTGGACCTGGTCTGTGCTGTGTGCCGTAGAAGGCTGATAACAAATATACCTATTTTGGAACATGTGTATACATTTTGTGCCTAGTCACCAGGTACTTAAAGCTAAGCAGGTTCAGGGATTCGTTGGTCTTAACCAGGCATGTGCAAGGTAAGCACCATGATCGTTTCTCGGCTTTGTTGTCTCATTTGTCTTTATGATGCTATTGGGCTCTTCAAGTTTTGTGTCTTGTTGTATTCATATATTTGGACATGCATATCTTGCTTAATAGGAAAACAATTGGTTCTCTATCATTTGTTTTTATGCCGTTTCTTTTCTTTCTTTGATTTTTAACTTTTAAGTGGTTACTTGAAGTGTTGAATCTCTGTTCTGCTTGACATATGGATCTGAATAGAGCATCAATTGTTTACAACCATCAGTCTACTGCATGATGCATCACATTGTGCATCTATTATAACGTACATTCTATGACCTGTTGAGAGATTTGGAGCTACTTTTTTATATCTTGCTTCGTTCTAGCAAATTGTGCGTTGTTTGGAAATTGAAATCCTTTCATTAATGTAGTTTGACTGATTTTGTCATTTCCCTTTTTGATGGTTTCATCTATTTTTTAGTTGGTTTAAGAACATTCTGTATAAAAGAAGTTTCTTTTATTCAGTATTTTGCTGTGATTTTTACGATCAGTATGTGTTCCCACTTCAATCTTATGTGTAATGGCAATGCAATTTGGTTTTTTGATGGAAGTTTCCATGTTGCCGCCTAATGAAATGATTTTTGCCTTGCTGGATAACAAAAAATATCAAGATCTCTGTGTATTTAGACAAGGAACGTGGAATGTTTAACGGGCTGATTATGAATTCTCATGATTATTTGAAGGTCTAGTGATAAGGACATATTTGCCGCTGAAGACACCCATAAATCGATACTTTGACGATAAGGCACTCTTCCATGAGCTTGATGTATTGCTGAAATTACAGAAGAAAAAACACACTGTTATATGTTTGTAAAAGAAGTAATTAGTCAAAAGAACAAACATTAATAAAAAATTTCAATGCAATCAAGAAGGTTTCAAATTTAGGCTTAAGGACAAAATCACGTTCTTTCTTTTTCACGTCAATCTCAAATCCACTTCCATTTCAACTGCCGCCACTTATATTCTTCTGTCAATATCACAACCTCGTAGCCCCTTCTCCTCTCATCTTTATTGCCTTCTACAGCTCGACCTCGACCTACGCAACCTTGACCTGCATGGCGTTCTGCTACGTCTCGTCGGAGTCTTTTTAATTGCCGCTCCTTCCATCGTCGTTGCCGCTCTCCTCATCGCCGGCGTCATTGTCTCGACCTGACCTGCACTGCGTCTTGCTCCGTTTTCGTCGAAGTTAGCTATGAAGCAGATTAAATCATCGATCTGAATTTTAAAGAAATCAATAACATTATAAAATGTTAAATTGAAATAGCATTATATCATTGTAATGCTATATTCAAAAAATGCTAAATTGCTATCATTTTTTTGAATTTTAAAAAAATCGATAACATTATAAAATACTAAAATAAAATAGCGTTATATCATTGTAATGCTATATTCAAAAAATGCTAAATTTTGCATAAAGATGTTAGTGTATTTCATAGTTAAAACGCTACATCAATCTATCATTTCAAATATCATTAATATGCTGCTAAACACTGTATCTAAAATGTTACATTAAACTATCGTTTTGCATGTTTTAAATGTTATTGTACTTCATAGCTAAAATGTCAGTTTAAAAATGTTAAAATAAACTAGCATTATCATTCTTTTTTATAGTTTAAAAAACGCTAAACTAAATTAGCATTATACACGTAATGCTATTTTCATTTTCACTTAAAGATAATGTTAGTTATATTTAGCATTTTCACATGTTAACTGTTCAAAAAAAATCGATGGGCACCAGCTTCGGCCGTCTTGTCTTCCATCGCGACGCATGCTTCGCTGCTACGCCATCATCGACGCCTTGCTTCGCAGCTACACCATCAACAATATTCTTTTCCATTGCCTTCCAATCCACCTCGGCCAACCACCTCGTCGCCTCTTGAGTTGCTACCACCTCATCGCCTCGACCATCCACCGACACCATTCCATGTCTCTGCCACATCATCGTCTCTTAAGCTTCATTCTCCATGGCGTCGTCTGCCAAACCACTACCATTATAGTCGCGTCTTAAATTTAGCCTTGCGGTGTATTTTTACAGGAAGTTTGACCTTCGTACTAAATATAAAACATGTTGTCCTTGCGTCAAATTTTTTGTTTATGTTTGTCCTCCTCCCAGTTTTTCATTTTGTAAAATCTCACTTTTTATCATAATTCCTTTTGATCATAGCTTCCAGGTCGGTTGAAAATCTAGTCGACCCACTTCCTTTTCTTTCTTTTCGTGATTTTGCTAGTAAATTTCAATATTTGTTTTACTTTAACATGTAATTATATGTTTTCCTCCTAATTTTGGAATTAACGCATATTATCCAACTTTCAGATGCTGTTCAACAACCATGAAACAATTTTTAATCCTTATTATTATTATATCATCTTTAATAACAGTTGTAATAGTATTGGTGTTATCAATGTACAATATCAAAATTGGCCTTTTATATACTATTTAATCTTACTCATATAAAATAAGATATAATATTAACTTTTACAAATTCAAACGTCAATAATTTTTTTAAGGATCTAACAATCAAACATGCTTTACTAATTCAACGCTTTTAAAAATAGGATTTAAAAATTAAATTTCGTTTACAAATTCAAATAACTTTTCACGAATCTTAATATCATTTGAAAATAAAAAATAATTTTTTTGATAGATTTTATCAATATATAATCAGAATACAGTACGACATTTTGAAGCTTTTGGAATTATAAAAATACCCTTTCACATATTTCAATAATTTGATGATATTTTGGTCATTTTCTTCTTACCAGTTACACCTTGAGCGTTAGGCTACACATTTTGATAATCCACTTTTCAAAAATAGTTTTCTTTTTTCAGCTGCAAATTGCAACTTAATCTTTAATGGCACTGCTCAAGGTCTTGTCAATCTAACAAACAAAACTCAAATTAATCTTTAATGGCACTGCTCAAGGTCTCGTCAATCTAACAAACAAAACTCAAATTAAGTAGCAGTGTTTGTTCTCGAATTTTGTCCCTTCAATCTAAGAATTTTTTTATATTTTCACTGGATATAGGAAAATGTGCCTTCCAATTCATTTCATTATTTTTAAAACCATGAGTTAAGTTAGTGCATAGCTTCTCCTCTTTTGGGAAATAAAATGATGCTTCACAGGTAGCAGATACTCCAATATGGTTTACTATATTTAAATGCTTTAGAAGGCGTTATTCAGTTCGCGGAACCTATCTAATTGAACCTTATTTGTATTATGATCAAGTTGTAGCATAGTCAAACAGTAAATTAACTCTTTTTTGTCCGCATACTAATTAGATGTTTCAATCTTTCTACTAACAGAATAATTGTAAACTATTCTACCTACATAAATAGAAATGATGTAATGGATTTAGGCTATTTATCACCCATTGTTTCTTATATTTTGTTTTTATAATATGATGAAATCATTATATGAGTGCCAACATAACATGTTTCATTATTAAAAGAAACCCAATATCACATGCAGATAATGAGAGTAGCAACTTAATGTTAGATAAAACCATCTCGCTAATCAAGAAGAAAATAAAGAAGAACAGTTAATGTAGAAGTGGTCTTCAAATAATTCCATACAAATGTTTGAAATTAAATTCTTTTGGTCATATAGCTGTGATTAATTCAAGAGTAAAGATATTTCTATGATATGGGAAATTTTATTATCAGATCCTGATTGAAACATACATAACATACATATATGTGCATATGTTCTTAGAAAAACTGTTGGTGTACTGTTTGCTAAATGTAAACTGAGTTATGTCAAAGTTTTAAAGTTTTAACTGTGAGCATATAAAATGAATAGCACAGAAGTATATTAATGCCTATTCAGCTAAAATTTACAGACATTAACCAAGCTGGAGTCTTCGAACCTTACACTTTTATGCAAGTGAACTATCATAATAGTATTGTTAAATGCTCAAATTACACCGAAAGTTTTTCCTTAGCCTTTTGTTTTTTGTTTTTTTCCCTTTCAAATTGACCTATGTTATTAACTATAACCTCATTAACAAGTAGTCTCATTTGCAAACTTCCTAGGACTTATATGTGTGCAAAGTCCTTTTTGTTTATAATTGTTTTTTTTCAATTTTATCAGTAACCAAAATGGAGGTTGTTTAGCTATAAGCATGCAAAAATATTTAGATTAGCTAAGGTCCTTCCTTCAATACATTAGTTGTTATATTGTAAATTTATGCGTCAGTGTTAATGTGCGACAAACAGTAGTTAGCTAGCAATATACCACTTTTTATTAGTTGTTTTCTCTTCTCAATTATCGGGAGACAAACATCAGTACCCAAAAGTATATAGATGGCGAAGCTAAAAATGCTATTTAGGAGATATTTTGACATGACCTAAGGCCTTTGCATTGAGTTTTATATATGTTTCTGCATACTATTTTACATTAAAAAGTAGTTAATGCATTTTTTATGCACACGTCCAACGGAAGTGCTATACGTATTAGTAATTTATAAGACAAACAATTCACGCGCAAAGCGCGTGCTGCAACGTGTGTGTGATTGTTCCATTTATCGACAAAAAAATAACAAGCCTTGTCCGCTTCTCTCTTTATGTTTGTTTCCTCTTGCTATATCATTTTCTCATTAAGATTTTCCTCTCTGTTTGCGTGGTAATCATTTTCTGCTTTTCTTAGTTTTTTTTGCCCTTTCAATTTTCAATTATTTCATCATTCATTTAGGCTTGGTTTGTTTACAGTGTTGAATTCTAAATTCTGATGGTTAAACCTTAAAGTTTGAATGTTGAATTTTGCATAATAACTTGTTTGTTTCCATTAAGAACAAATAATATTATTGATCATTTGTAACATAAAATAAGTTGTAAGCAAGTTCCAAATGATTTTGTTACGACTTTGTTTAGAACGCTGATAAATAACAAACAACATGGAAAATTTTGATTTATAAATCAAAATTTGGATTTAGAACTCTTGAATCAAAACAAACCGAGCCTTAATCCCCATGTTTTCCTCTTTCTTCCCTTGTTACTTTTATCGTTTCTTTGAACATTACTGTCAATACAATTAGGGTCAGGTCTTGTTGTGGGAATTCTAACTTGAGACCACTCAAATCAAAAACTCCAAAGTACAGTGGAATAAGAAGTGCATAAACAACCAATCAATATCTCAATTCACCAATCCAGATGAGAGGAGTACAAGAGGTTGTATGTCATAAACAAAATTCTAATAGAATTGATTTGTGGAAAAGAGAATTGAAGAAAAGATTTAGATAAACCATAACCAATTGAGGATAAGCCCTATATTTAAACTCTTAATTTGCCATCGTCTCAAGTCTCGACTCCTGAAAATAGCTTATATAGTGATCCATTCTTTAGTGACAAATACCCGATTTGCCCCTTGAAGTCCTATAAGTGAATACACAAATTCTGGACAGAAAAAACAGAACTGCACTACGACAGACGTCTATCATAACTCTCAGGTTACCAAAGCCTAGAGCTTAGACGTCTGTCACATGTTGTTCCAGCAGCACTCCACATTTTTTGCCATATCTTCGTGCTTCAATTTGCGAATTTTTTTCACCGTAGTAAAGCTACTTCTAACGTCTTCAATTCTTTATATAGTGTCGTCAAAATTCAACAACCCACCTCGACACTATATCCATCTTCAACTCCAATGATACCATGCCATCATCAAGAAGCGATAGCACCAACCATCACCAGTTCCGTCTTCAACCAAACGTGAATTCTTTTTCAACGAGCTCCGGCAAAACCACCGTCCATTGCACTCCATCATTGAGTTCAGGCAAAGCCTCCATCCACTAATGAACCATTGAAAACATCCGAATCCTAAACCGTCGCACAAAAGACTAAAGTGCTAAGGGTTATAAATTAGCACCCACCAAGAAGATAGAATCATAATCTCTCACCGATACTCTTCCGCATCCATAACCAAGCCTCTCTCTCAACTGTGCCACCCAATGGCACCTAACACTTTAACAAGCGAACAAAGTTTGAGCAATGCTCGAACTTCATAACCGGCAATTCCTTGGTGAACATATCCGCTGCGTTATCATTTATGTGCACTTTTCAAAGATATACTTGCCTATCTTCATCCATGCTATTAAAAATGATTCTCACTTCAATATGCTTAGTTTGTGAGCCAAACGTCAAATTCTCTGCCAAGTGAACAACCTTCTGGCTATCACATCGAACATCGACATTATTATGCTCGTATCCCAAGTCACACAACAATTGCCTTTAGTAAAGTGCCTTCTTTGCCGCCTCCACCGCGGCTATCAACTCCGCATTCGTAGTGAATAAAGCACCTACGGTTTGCAATCCCGATCTCCAACTTATGGCTGTAGCACCAAACGTGAAGACATATCTATAAGTTGATTTTTTCCATCCCTATCATCGGTGTAGTTCGGGTCATGATAACCAACCAATTTGCTATTCATCCCATCACTATCGCAAAAAACAAGACCATGAGATGTGTACCTCTGAGGCATCTTAATATAAGTTTCACCACTTCCCAATGTGATTTTCCTGGATTAGCCATATACCAACTGACCATTCCGACGGCATTTGCAATATCGGGTCTTGTACACGTAATGACATACATTAAACTTCTAACCGCACTAGCATATGACACCTTTGCCATATAAGCCTTATCTTTCTTCAAGATAGGTGATCCCTTACTCGAAAGCTTCATATGAAAAGGTAAATGTGTATTTGGCGCCTTTGCATTTTCCATGCTAAACCGGCAAAGCACTTTCTCTATGTACTCCTTTTGAGTTAATTTCAATTCAAAACGCTTCGATCACTTTCTATTTTGGTGCCCAATATCTTCTTTGCTTCTCCAAGATTCTTCATTTCGAACTACGGTTTTAAACTCAGTTTTAACTTCATTTTTATCCTTAGAAGCAATGAGCATGTCATCCACATAAAAGAGTAAATACACCCAATGATCATTTTCCAACCTCTTGAGATATACACAAGCATCCTTGATGCTTTTATCAAAACTGTTTTTGAGCATAAATTAGTCAAATCTCTTATATCATTGTCTAAGTGATTGCTTTAAACCATATAGTGATTTCTCTGACTTGCAAATCAAATTTGACTTACCATCTACAACAAAACCTTCCGATTGTTCCATGTAGATGTATTCATTCAAGTTACCATGAAAGCTGGCGATTTTCACATCAAGTTCCTCCAACTCTAAGTTGTGAATAACAACTATAGCAAGTAATATCCGGGTTGAGTTATGACGCACAATCGGTGCGAATATCTCATCACACTCCTTTCTCTTCCTTTGTGCAAACCCCTTAGCCACTAGTCTAGCTATGTATCTTCCATCATCCTTCATCTTGTATATCCATTTGCACTCAATAGCACAGTTTCTTTTAGAAAGTGGAACCAAATCCCAAGTTTGATTCTTCATCAAAAATTTCATCTTCTTCTCCATAACACAAATCTATTTTGAGCTATCACTCGATCAATGATGTCATCAAGGTTCATCGACTCATCTTGGAATACATGAAGAGCATAGTCCAAATTATCACAAAAGCTAAGATAGTTTCAATCATCATATCTTTCAGGTGGCCTTATCGCACGACGACCAACCCGAGTAGCAATACTATCATCCAAACCCCCTTCGGCTCCACCTTGAACCAAATTTTTTCTAGAATCATGTACATCACCAACACTTCTAGAGGCACTATGTGGACTATGTGATGTAACATCAACCGTTTCCTCCTTGCAAGAATCTCCAATTACTCTACTCCTTGGACGAAAGATGAGAATAATTTACTTCCTCCTTTGATTCACCATGAACCAAATCAGGAACATCCATTTAGCTCTCATTCTACTTGAACAAAGACGACTCATCAAAAGTAACATGACGAGAATTCATTACCTTCTTTATTTTCGGATTCCATTTTCGATAGCCTCTTACTCGGTCCGTATGGCCAAGCAAGATCCTTTTGAAAGATGTAGGCTCAAGTTTATCATTTCCTGGATCATGCACATAAACCGGACTACCAAACATACGAAGATAACTTAGGTCAATGCTCTTTCCCTTCCACACTTACTTCAAAATTTTGTTACAATAGCCGAGCATGAAATTCGATTAATAATATACACCACGGTTGTTAAAGCCTCGACCTAAAATCCCTTAGACAAACCTGATGTCCATATCAAGCATCGAGCTTTCTTAAGTAGAGCATAGTTCATTCTCTCCGCAACACCATTCAATTGCGGATCTTTCGGTGTAGTAAAATGCTTTCGAATACCATGATGCTAGCAAAACTCCAAGAAGTAGCCGACTTTCCACCATCGTTGGATTTTAGAACCTTCAAAGACTTGCCACTCTCATTCTCAATAAGAGCTTTTCATTCTTTGAAGTTTGTGAATGCCTCCGACTTGGCCTTCATTACATACACCCGTACCTTTCGAGAAAAGTCATCAATAAAAGAAATACAACAACGGCTCCTCCTGAAGAAGCTATCGGTGTCGGTTTCCAAACATCTATGCGAACGTACTCAAGAACCCTTCTCGAATCATGTTTTCCCTCATCGAATGAAACTTTTGTTTGTTTCCTCATGACACATTCCTCGCAAACTCTAGTTTGTTGAAACTCTCTCCATCGATCATCTTCCTCTTTCGAAGAATATCCAAACTCCTCTCCGAGACATGATCCGACTTCAAATGCCATAACCTAGTCCCATCCAAACCATGAGAACTATCAACTCTCACACAAGTTTCACCTTCTATAGTCATTCTTTGAAGCAAATAAACATCATGAGTCCTAGCACCCTTCATCACCACAAGCGCATCCTTCGAAACCCGCAAGCTATCACTCTCAATAATGATCTTACAATCTAAAGAATCCAGCCGCCCCAAAGAGATAAGAGTCTTCCGAAGTCCCAAAACATAGCATACATTAGTGAGAGTACAAACCACTTCGTTAAACATCCGAATTTGTATGGAACCAATGTCATTCAACTTGTAAATCATACCATTACCTATACTTACTGAATTTCCTTCTATGTTGATATAAGAAGAATAATAATTTTTATTCGACGTCATATGATAAGACGCTCCCGAATCGAGCATCCATTCGCTACCTGAAACATTTGATGCTACCGCCGTCAACATATCTACGTCTCCCTCACCATCTCCACTTTCCACCGCTACAGATGAAGATGTTACTTCTTTCTTTGATTTCTCTTTGTCCGGACACTTATTATTCCAATGGCCGTGCTTCTTACAAATATAGCACTTGGCTTTTCTTTCCTTCGACTTTCCTCTCCAATCAGGGTTCCTTGAATTAGAACGCCCACAATTCTCATTTTTCGCATCTCTTTTTCTCCATAAATAAACCATGACCATTACTAGCATCACTACTTCAATCACCCAATTCCTTCACCACTACTTTGAGACGCTTGCAGATTAAAGGTTTAATCTAGAGTTTATCATCCATTAACAAACGGTCCAGTAGTGAACATAACAATATCATCGTCTTTTGCTGTACCTCAATTTTCAAATCTATCGCGCTTCATTAACAAGTCATCAAAGTATTCAAGTGCGCCTTTAGCGAAGTATCTTACTTCATCTTATAGGTGAAGAACGTTCGCAACAAGATCAAAGATTAGTTAGTGACTTCTTCATAAACAACTCCAACTTGTCCCAAATACCCTTTGCGGTAACGTCACAACTAATTTCAGAGATAACATTCTCCCCCATAGCAAGTTGAAGTGTAGTGAATGCACACTCTTCCATTTTATCTCTCTTAACATCCGAGATGTCTTCCGACAATAGATGTGTGTCAAATACTACCCGATGCACTAGATTCCTTCTTAGAATCGCTTTCATCTTCCATTGCCACTTTTCAAAATCATTAACGCCATTCCACTTGTCTATAAACAATTGTGATCCTGAAACCGCATACGATTCACGTACATAAGGCGCTACTCCATTTGGATTAACCATTGAGAGACTAGCTGAGGTATTATTTGATTTCGACATTTCTACGACCACCTACCAACACCAAAAGCTCTGATACCAAATGTTGTGAGAATTCTAACTTGAGACCACTCAAATCAAAACCCCAAACACAGCGGAAAACGGGATCGTGGTAAGAAGTGCAAAAACAACCAATCAATATCTCAATCCAAATCTCAATTCAATCCAAAACCAATCACATTCATCAAACAAGCAATAGAAAATCAAAGCAACAACGATAAAATAAATCACACACTGATTTATAATGGTTCCGCTAATGTCTTGTTAGTGTACATCCACTTTTAGGGAGAGTCTTTATTAATACCAATGAGAAGAGTACAAGCGATTGATTCCAATAATCAAAATTTTAATATAATTGATTTATGGAGAAGAGAATTGTAGAAAATTAGGTTTAAATAAACCCTAATTAATGGATGAAAAACCCTAGATTAAACCTTTAATCTGCTATTGTCTCAAAGTCTCGAACCTGAAAATAGATCATATAGTGAACCATCTTTCATTAAAAAATATCCGATTTTTCCCTTGAAGTTCTACAAGCGAATGCATACGTTCTGGGCCCAAAAAACAAAACTGCACCGCGACAGACTTCTGTCATAATCTCTCAGACGTCTGTCGCAGCTTTTGGGCTGTACTAAGCCTACTGATAGACGTTTGTAGCAAAATGATAGACGTCTATCATAACTCCTAGGCTACCAAAGCCCAAAGCTCAGACATCTGTCACTTTGTGACAGACGCCTGTCCTCACCTGTTGTTCTAGCAGCACTCCATCTTTTTCGCTATATCTTCCTCCCTCTAGCTCTGATTTGCGAACTGTTTTCACCGTTCTAAAGTTACTTCCGACCTCTTCAATTCTTTATATAGTGTCGTCAAAAATTCAACAGGTCTTTGGTACACATGGATTAAGGAGATTACCTGCATGTTGACTAGATTTACTTGGCTATCTTGATTGAAAAATATTATTGAGTAGAAGTCATGTATTGGTCTCTTCTTTATTGCTCATTCAATTTTGACTATTTGTTGAATTATTCCTCGTTTAATCTCTCTAATTGAAGTAAATGAATTTATCTGATATTGGCTGTTTGTGTAATTATTACTTGTTTGTGTAATTCATTCCCTTGGTTGAAGTAAATTTTCTTTAAAATTTTTCATCATACTTTTTTCTAATCTCATTTTTTATTGTTTGCCTTTTCATTGAATCTAAAATAAATTATTATAAACTATCTCTCATTTCATCAGCAATCAAAATTGTTAATAAATGAGAAAAACCTCTCTTTTCTTACTTTAGTTTAATGTATTGGTTTATGTTTTTTCCTTTTTTTAAATAGTTTCCCTTTTTGATTCAATACTAATTATTTACTCTTTTCTATCTATTTCTTCACTTGCTACTTTATTTGTATCTCGTTGTTTCATCTTTTGATTAGAATGAATTCAACGTCCAGTTTGCAAAGTCTTTTAATGTTCTAGGTTAGTTTGATTCTTTTGTCTTTAATCATTGAAGAAGATTGTGATTTAATGGGATTTTTAAGCATTTGGTTTTTTTATTTACTGAAAGTTACCTCTTAGAACAATACATGCATCAATTAAGTTAGTGAAGGTTGATTACTAATTTTAATTAAATTGGTTGTTATCATGGTTTTATATCTATATGAAAATCTTTTATTCAGTTTACTTTACTATATGTTCTACAAATAAGCCTGGAATTTTTTTGTCGATTTTGGAAGTATTACTTGATTTTTTTGAAATGAAACTAATTTTTGATAGTAATTTAATTTAGGTACTTATTTTATATTATTTATTTTTTCGAGTTTATTAGTTTATTTGATTTTAAATTTTATTGTCCAATTTACTCATTTTTGACCAATAAAACAGATTCATAATGAGAATTTTATGGGAAGAGTTCGAAAGGTTCAAACTATGCATTGAGTTTGCCCTATAAATATGGTTTCCATGGCTTATGATAGCAAATAACATCCTAGCTCCATGTTTATTTTTTTACTTAGATTAAAACAAATCATTGACGTAGTTTCAAAATTCTCAATAATGACGTGTTTCTTTTCCTTAATCCATCAGTATTTTAGTTAATAGATACTCGAAAAATAGATTTAATTAAGATAAAACTATCATAAAGGAGACATAAACATTTACCAATAATAAGAGTTTAATTTGAAAATTATAGAGATAGAAATATTAACAAATTAATTTGTATTTATGTCCTTTAGTCAAGATTGTTTTAATGGTCACATCAAATATGGAATTCTAACCGCCTGAGTAAGTACAGTGACATGTTTTTAAGTTTACATCTTTTAAATTTACTCCTTTAACAAACTACTTTCAATATATATAATTGTACAATAACATGCTTAGTAGGGTCTCATTAGTATATTTGATAATGCAAACAATTTTATAAGGTATATATGCGTTTGACAATTTATTTAAATGGTAACGACCCGCCCTCTTCGACATCAGTAATCCACACATACAAGAAACCATAGTTCATTAGCATGATAGATGACCCAATAAGCATAGAATATAAAGCAACACAGAGCATGTCTATCACATCTTTATATTAACTAAGATTTCGCAACGGAAGGAATAAGTATAATATCAACATTCTACCATAGTGATATCGAGAGTGTTATATCACGTACATACCAAATGGTGATATATGATGTAATGAAACCATACATCAACCTGCATCTAACAAGTTAACGCATTTCCACTATAGTGATATATGCAACACAAGAAGTATCATATTCTAATCTTCATGGTACCTAAACGACTCACATGTGTTTTCCTTGGAATAGTATAAAGTAAAATAGAGGATCTAAAATTATAATGTGTTGTAGCTTTTTTGACTTGAGAATACCGTGGATCGTAATTGTTTAAACTATACATTGACTGTGGTAAATTACATGACAATGATAATCGTATTAAGGTTATAATTAAGTATGACTCCATATTGCACGCGCTACGTGCACGCATGAGAAATTTTAGTACAAATAACGTATGTTTCAAAAATGAAAGACTATATATTTAATAGGAAGAGACGTGATTTGCAATTGCAAATCAAAATAATTAATAAAAATGACATATGAAGCATTAAATGAATAGCGATAAACAAGGATTAACATTGGGTAGCAGTGGAGAGCGACGACGTATGGTAGCAAACAACGGAGAATGAGGGAGATTGATGGAGTGGCGAAGAAAGATGGAGTGACAAGTGGTGGAGAATGACAACTAATTTAAAAGGTGAACAGTGATGATCTGTAATTTAATCACTTTAAACTTGAATATTTAATATATTTTTAAATATTTAAATAATGAATTTTATAACATAAATAAACACGTTTTGTGTAATAAAATGGATTTTGTGGTTGTAACTACTCTTTTGAAATTTTTTTTGTTTGATTTTATGCTTGGGTTTTACAAAGTTAAGCAATCATTATAATAACAATTTTTTAAAGTTAATCATTTTGGTAATGATGTTACAAAGTTAATTAACCATTTTAATAATAAAATTTTAAAGTTAATTAAACATTTTACTAATGATTTTTAAAGGTAATTAATCATTTTAATAAAGCTGTTTAAAATTAATATTTGTAACGTGAAAATTAAGTCTAAGTTCAGTTTTTAAAAGTATCAAAGTTTGATTCAGCTATGGAAAGTATAAGGGATTAAATTTCCGTAAATGATATCATTTATATGGAAATGATTTAGTCATATTCTTAGCATTAAACGTCGGGGTATGAAAACTCGTTTCCATTTCGAATGTTAAAAATGTTGTCAAGGCAAGTCTTAGATGTAACATTACATTAACTGGTCCGACTTTATTTTTAACTGAGATAATACAAGTTTGAAATAGACGAGTGGTGACAATGATGAAAATTTAATTTCCATACACGATCATTTTGATCTTTCTTGATATTTGCTTTTTTGACTATCGATTGCGCTATCTTTCATATGTCGTCAATCTAAGATGATTGTTGCTCATTTAAGCGTTGGTATCTTTTGTCGAAAACGACTAATACCAAAGCGTGAGTGGACGTAAAGCTTTGTGGGATTGCTAAAATTAGGGTATATTCACATCTACTCTAGATTGGATTCAGTTGTATGCACGCAGAGGTGTAAAATACTCGAATACTTTGTAAGATTGATGGTGTCCGGCTTGTACATTTTCAAGAGTCGCGGATAAACTATATTGTCTATAGGTATACTTTTGGTAAGGGGTGCATCCTTCTAGTCATTGTTGAATTTTTTTCCTTTTGTTTGTTTTTGATTCAAACATTTGAATTAATTCCTTGGCTACATCAGGAACTGTCTTGTGCACTTCGTGATGTTTAATTATTTGTGTCCTTTCTTTTATGCTTGGCTATTGTCCTTGTGAGAGGAAATTCATTCCGTGTTTTGCGGTTTGGTCTCAGATGTTGTTTATGTGTTCCATTTTTATTTGAAGTTTACTCATGCTAGACTTATTGTCCGACCCGAGTGTTTGTTTTCCCTCAAATCTTAGGTACTCATCTATATTTGAGTAGTCTGAAAGTAATAGATTTTCTTAGACATCTTTTGAAGATAATGGATGAGCAGGAGGCTCTTTACCTATCTGGTCATCCAGTTTCGCTGTTTGTTAGTTTATGTATGTAATGTTATATCAACAAGTGTAAAGACAGATTGTTTTAACTGTCTAGGTAATAGTAGTACTTTTGTTGTAACTCTGATGACTCTATGTTAAGGAGCAACCTCATGTTCTATCGTAGTGTTATATTATATTTAATTGTTCTGTTGTGGGATTTTGTTCTGTTCTTTTATTTTACCCCATGACAACTCGTCTTTCGGATGCTTGGGCAACGACGCATAAATACTATAGTTGTATTAAATGTCCCTCTTAAGGGTCAAAAAGGTGGGCCGTCACAGTTGGTATCAGAGCGTTGGCCGGGCAAACATTTTAGCCTGATTGGGGTACAAATTATTAGAGATAGGTAGATGATGCCCTAGAATGAGTTAATTTTAAGAGAGTGTAATTTTAATTTTTATAATAACAATATCAACCCTCTAAAGTCTCGTTTTAGATCATTTGGTGTTGTTTTCCTTAGACTATTTTGATCCTATTATTGTATTTTAAAGATACCTGTTATTTGATCAGGTAATGGAAGATGGATATAAGAAGAGGAGGAAGGAGAGTATCTGGAACTAGCACGGTTGCTAACGGCAGGTTACATAAAAATGCTACTATGCCAGTTGTAGGTACGGTAGAAGAAATGGTAGAGGAAGTTCAACCCTTTATGAACTTTGCGGCTTTGTGCAAGAATTTTACCACTTTGAGTGGGAAACCATTCTATGTAACTAAATATATTCTTGGAGTGTAGATATGGCTCCGATCTTGTGAAATAATATTTGGAGATCTTCAGTTTGGAGATACAGAGAAATGGCTATTGACAATGCGACAACTTCAAAAGTCGACGATGGATTAGTTGGATTCGGTAACCGCTAATACTCCGAAGGAGGATTCTTGAGCCCAGTTTAGGGATGTTTTTGAAGCAAAATTTACTCTAGAGGCTGGGAAAACTAAGTTTTTTAGGAGTTTCGTTGATTTAAAGCAATGTGATATGACACACAGCTCAAGAAAAATGAAATGTTTGTGAATGGGGTGCAACCATAGTTCCATCGTGAAATGACCAATCATCTAATGGGTACATTCGTCTAACTTATCAACATGACTTTGAGGCTTGAAATTCTTGATATTCAGGCGGGAGTCTGGAAAGGAGTAGCTCCAGGTGTCAAGCCTTTATCTGTTATACCAGTTGGAGGTAAGATGAATTTCTAGCGCAAGGAAAATAAGCCGTGGGCAGGGAAGAAACCCGGAGGTGGGACACCAGCACGAAAGAAGCAGCTCAACTTGGAAAACATTCTTTGTTATAGATGCGACAAAATGGACCACTTTGCAAATCAGTGTACTGGCACCCATAGTGAACCAATCTGCTACGATTGTCACAAGCAAGGACACATAAAGAATAAGCGTCCTTTTTCAAAGAAGGGGTCTTCAGGACAGGCTTTTACTATTGAAAAATTACGATCCACCTCTTTAGGTCAAAAGGGGAAGTTGGTGTTGTAAGTTGCATTATCTATCTATGATATTCCTGTAATGATGTTATTTGATACATGAGCTTTCCACAGTTTTATTTCTTATGTTTGATGAACAAAATAAATCTTAAATATGTTATTTTAAGAAATCCTCTTTATGTGTCGAACCCAATTGGGGGTCCGACGAATCTTTGACACTATGTGTCTACATGTGCTATTTCTTATCGAAATCGTTTCTTCCCTTTTGATTTGTTTGTTCTTGGATTTATGGGTTTTAAAGTGTTGTTGGGAATGAATTGGTTAATTAAGTTTAAAGAAATTTTTTGATTGTGGTAGTAGGGTCATGGAAAAGGATGTGGTAGGAAGAAGCATTGATATATGTTGTGAAGAACCTAACAAGTTAATGAGTAGTTTTCTTTATTCACTTCGAAGTAGCTAAAGAGGAGCTAGAAAATATATGGTTTTTTGGGATTTCATTGATATTTTTGATGAAGTGTAAGGTTTACTTTCTTACCGTTGTTATCCGAGTTTTTAACCCAGCAGAAACAAATAGAGAATAGTGCGGTTTTGCAAGGATAGGGTGGTTCAGGACTTGGCCAGAAAATCCAAGACAAGGAATCAGTAAGGGATAAGCGGTACGATTAAGACAACAACTAAGATCAACGGAGTCGAGAGACCAACATTCCTATAATCCAATCAGCAGCTGAATATAAACAGCTGGTGAATTTCCGTCAAAACATAAGAACAACAATAAAAGGCTATGCGAACATCTTCGAGTCCAATCTCCAGAAAAATCCTAAGTGCATAGGTCATCAGCGACTTATGCCTTTGCTCAAACCATTAAACGAACCGGATATGGAGCACTATCAAGAAGAGGCAAGATTTGGTCTGCAAACGAACCAAGTCTATAGGTCGCCTGCAACCCATGGTTTTGACTCTTTTTGCGAGCCAAACCCCATAGGTTGCTTGTAACCTACTTGTGAGCTAATAATGGCAGGCCTGGCCCAAAAACTCTCCAACCTCTAAAAATACCATGTCTCCTGCAACATAAAAGGATTGGCTCCGGACTGGTTGTTGAAGCTTTGCTGGAATTATTCTTCATCCACTAACTCCCTCACAACAATCTCCAAAGGAAATCTCTGTGATTCTCTGTTGAATTCTAGCTCAGAAGATTCAATCTAGATAGAAAACAAACCAAATCTTGTAATCAAACAACTCTTGTAACAACAATTAGTCTATAGTAAAGCTATAATGTTGACGTAGACTTCATTAACAATCGAACCACTATAAAAGTTCTCTGTCTTCTTTATTTTACTATTCTTTTTATTTATCTATGATCTGCGGTATTGCTTTGTCAGAACAGGGCTGGTGCTTTCAAATCCAAACTAGGATGTTGGTTCATTTTTTGGGTCAACATTTTGGTGCTTTCACTGAGAACTCCAACTCCGGATCCAGATCGAGTTATCTACTTTGGGTCTCATAGATCCAGAAGTTAGATCCCCAATCCTTGCTTGGAGATCTAGCTATCTACTTTGGATCTCATATGTTTAGAAGTTAGATCCCTAATCTTTGCTTGAAGAACTTGCTGTTTTAGAACCAATGGCTCCTGGAAGAAGAAGAACTGCCTCTGGAAGAACTATAGGGACAGTAATAGCTAGGGAAGGAGCTAGTCTCCAACAAGCTAAAGTAAATGGTGCTAACTTAGGAAACCAGGCATCGACATCCTTTAGTTAGCATGAACTTGTCACCACAGATGAGCTGAATAAGACGATTGAGGAGATCAACCAGAAAATGGAGAATAGTCAAAAGGCCCTGATGGAGAAACTCAACGCTCTGTTGATCCTACAATCAAACCCTGCTTCAAGGGCTGTGCCTGAACCAATGACTACTATAGAACAAGAGAATTCCTCTATTTCCGTGCTACATAGAAGGAACGGAAAGCGGCCACAGAGAAGGGTAATGACAGGATGCGGCATGGAGGAGAATGAGAATACTCTACCCGATGCAAGGCAACCAATCTTGAATTTGAATCAAGGGACCAAAACCCTATAGGGGAATAAAACAATCAAAAGGAGACTATACCCCTCTGAATGACACTTCGGAGAATATTTATCTCGCAATACAAGAAACCGAAGAGTATATGATAGAAAAGAAGCAACGGAATAGCAAAAGCGCTCAGGGAAATTCTGTCGCTTCCACGAGACGCACGGGAACAATACAAACGAATGCCGCCACCTTAAGGACCTCATCGAAGGGTTAATCCAAAATGAAAATCTTCAGCAATATGTGAAGATGCTGCAAAAATCCAATCAACGTATGGTCCCTCATCCTCCTAAAGAGAAAAGAAATCAAGTTGGAACCAGCGAAGAAGGGTCATAATGAACTGACCAAAGGCTTAGTATCGAGAATCCGGCGGACCACATCCCGCGCAAAGAAGTTGGAAAGAGATGGAGCGATATGCAAGTTCATTGAAGCATGCTCTAAAGGAATCGTGTTTAGCAGTAGATGATGAAACTCCAGCCTTGCAGCAGAAGGTCCTAAGGGATGACATAGTGTTCCGTAATTAGGACACCAAAGGGGTTGAATCTCCAACTCTCGACCCAATGGTGGTGACAGTACGAATTGGTCCCGTCGTAGTCCGACGAGTGCTGATTGATAGCGACAGTTCAGTTAACGTACTTTTCAAATGAACTTTTGACCAAATGAAGATTGGCATGAAGAGTGTATCCGTGTGCCAGACTAAGATTCAGAGTTTGCTGGAGAACCCAAACAACTGAAGTAATCGACCTACCGTGGAGCTTGGAGAGGGTGAACGACGAGTCACTCTCATTCAGAATTTTGTGATCGTGGATGAAATGTTAGCATACAATGCATTCTTGGGATGGCCCGCATTAGCCGACTTTCTAATACCATTAGCCCAATGGTGCCATACAATGAAGTTTCCCATTGAGCACGGAATCAGAATAGTGATAGGAGACTAAAGCGTTGCCCGAGAATGCTACATCGCAGAGTTACGCAAGTTAAGAAGAAAGAAAAAAAGGAAAGGATGTGGGAAAGGCCCTCCACATCCGTGATCACTCCGAATAGAAACTAAAGAGCCGCCCTGGCTTGGGGACCATAGCCGATTCGAAAAGGCCTCGGACCCTCGAAAGAAGAGCTTAGGGGAGGATCGGGCAGCACCGGAAGAGTTAACAGTGTCTGTCCCCATTTGTATCGATGACCGAACATGGGTCCTAAAAATTGGGTCGCACCTGGGGAAAAAAATGAGATCAAAGTTAACCAAATACCTCGTCGCCAATTTGAACGTGTTTGCTTGGACGCACTCCGATATGTATAGGGTGTCACTTGAAATTGCCTGCCACGCGTTCAATACTGACCCCAAATTTACACCAGTAAAGTAGAAAAGGCACTGCTTGGGCCTCGAGCGGTCCAAAACACTAAGGGAGGAAGTAGATAAACTGATGGTCATTGACTTCATCCGAGATGCAACTTACCCTTAATGGGTATCAAATTCGGTCCTAGTTAAGAGGTCTAATGAAAAACAACGAACCTGTATTGATGACCTCAACAAAATCCGCCCGAAGGATACCTTTCCGCTCCCGAGGATTGACCAACCGGTGGATGGAACCATAGGACATGAGAGCTGCTGTCATTTATGAATGTGTATTTGGGCTATAACCAGATCCTGATGCATGAACCAGGCCAAGAGAACACCAACCTCATCATTAATTTGGGACTGTACTGCTATAGAGTAATGCCATTCGGCTTAAAAAATGCAGGGGAACGTACCAAAGGCTAGTGAATGCTATGTTCAAACGCCAGATTGGGAAGACTATGGAGGTTTATGTAGATGATATGTTAGCCAAATCCTGGGTAGCTGCTAACCATATGGATAATCTCGCTGAAATGATCGAAATACTCCACAAATACGGAATGAAGCTCAACATACTTAAATGTCACTTTGAAGTAGCCTTAGGGAAATTCTTGAGATTTATAGTAAGTGCCCAGGGCATCGAAGAAAATACGAAGAATATAACAGCATTACAGGAAGTCCAAGACCCTAAAATAAAAGATAACTTCAAAGCTTGAATGGAAAGGTCGCAACACTAAGTCGGTTCATCTCTAAAGCTACATACAAGTACATATCATTCTTCGATGCACTGAAAAAAGGTAGGAAAAACTTCAAATGGAGCGAAGCGTGCCAGACAGCTTTCGAGGATTTTCTAAAACATATGGAAACTCCGCCGATTTTATCAAAGCCGGTGTATGGAGAAGACTTATTCATTTATTTAGCAGTTTCCCTGCAGGCACTAAGCGTGGCTCTCGTGCGGGAAAAACGAGAATTCAGCGACCTGTGTACTACATTAACAAATGGCTCACTGGAGTTGAGAAGAATTACCCAAAGCTGGAAAAGCTAGTGAACTGCGTTTTGATCGCATTTCGGAAATTACGATCGTACTTCCAGGCTCATCCGATTGAAGTATTGACTGACCAGCCCCTGAAGCAAGTATTATGTTGACCAAAAACTTTTGGACGATTACTCAAGTGGAATTTAGAGTTGATTCAATACGTCATCACATACAATCCAAGGAAAGCAATCAATGGGCAAGTATTGGCCGACTTCATTGCAGAATTCACCGCAAGGGACGACGAGGAAGAAATTCAACCAGAAGCAGTCATGCAATGGAAGCTCTTTATCGATGGTGCGTTAAACAACCTCTGTTCGGGAGCTGGGGTAGTGCTTGAAACCCCGAAGGGGCGAGCCATCAGCTATGCTTTGCGCTTAGAATTCCCAGCAACAAATAACGAAGCATAATATGAAGCCTTGATCACTGGACTAAAGGTTGTGAAGGAACTTGGGGGTAAAATCAATTCACATATACAACGATTCCCAGCTGGCTGTCTTTCAAGTGAAAGGGGAATATCAAGCGCATGGAGAAAATCTCGCCCCTTACCTATCCAAATTCCAAGAGCTGTTAAATGATATTGAGCACTACACCACCACATCCCACGAGAGCAAAATGCTAAAGCAGTTTATCTAGCCAAGCTGGCAAGCTCCGGTGAAGCCCAGTCATTGGGATTGGTCCTAGTTGAAAAGCTAACCCACCCGAGCATAGATGGAATGGAGTGAACAGGATTTTAGAAACCACCATCGGGCTAGATACATGGATGACACTGATAAAGGACTATCTACTGGTAAGAACCCAACCAACCGACCGTAATCGTCGGAAGAAGCTCCTCCTTAAGGCGCCAAGTTCATGATACAAGATGGGATACTCCATCGTAGGGGATTCTCGAACCCATTTCTTAGGTGTGCGACCGATAATGAAGCATGGCAATTTCTGAAGGAAGTACATGAAGGTGAATGCGGAGACCACACTGGGGGGCGGACGCTAGCAAAGAAAGTTCTTCGATATGGATATTTTTGGCCAATAATAAATCGCGACGCTGCAGATCACGCCAGAAGTTATGACCGCTGTCAAAGATTTAGCAAATTTAAGAGAACTCCTTCAACGAAACTGACACAAATGGTCAGCCCATGGCCATTTGCGATATGGGGAATCGATCTAATTGGCGTTCTTCCAACAGCTAAAGGAGAAGCCAAATATGCTATAGTTGCCATAGACTATGCCACAAAATGGGCCTAAACGGAATCGCTGGCCACTATAACCACAAAGAAAATTATTAACTTTGTCACTAAAAACATCATTTGCAAGTTTATTTTGCTGCAAAAATCATCACTGAAAATGGAACCTAATTCAAAAGTGCCGAGTTCAAAAACTTCTGCAGGCAGTTCCGAATCGAGAAAAGCTTTTCTATAGTGGCTCTTCCGCAGTCAAACGGGCAAGTGGAAGCATTAAACAAGATCATCAAATCTACCTTCAAAAAGTGATTAACAAAGGCAAAAGGAAGTTTTCCACTCGCAATATGGGCATACCGGACGACACACAAAGCAACAACTGACCATACTCCATTCTCATTAGCATATGGTTTAGAAGCAAAGTTTCCTGTTGAATTGGAGGTCCCCTCGCATCGAAGGCAAAATTTTAATTAAGCTTCAAAATGAGTAGCGCCTACTCGAATTGCTAGACACGATCGATCAAAAAAGAGAAGACGTGGAGTTGAGAAAAGCCACCCACCAAAAAAGGGTTGCATGGTACTTCAACTCCAAAGTTCATAGTTAGACCTTCAAAGTTGGAGATCTTGTGCTCAAGCGAATTTACCCAGTCCCAGGAGTCTTCGGGCCGAACCGGGAAGGACCTTTTTTCGTTAATCAAAAGCTTGGTGAAAGGACCTTCAAAGCTGACAACTATCGATGGGATCGAAATTCCCAGGCGTGGAACAGTGAACAACTCTGCCGTTATTTCATTTGAAAAAGCAAATTTATGATTTTATAATTTTCAGCAAATAAGCCATTTCGGAAATGCCGATGGCATTGTAAATACGCAAAGAATCTGCGATGCTTTTCTTAATAAAGCTTGCTTCTTGAACCACCCAAAATATATTCATAATAGTTACCCGCCGAGTCGACGAAAGAAAATCAACTTAAACCGCCGGATCGGTGGAACCCAATCCCGGCCCTCTGAAAATCGATGCTACCCCGGCTGCACCAAGAGGGCCACAATTTCAAACTCCTTGCATTTTCCAAAGATAGGAGACACCAAGGAGCACAAATTCAAACTCCTCGCGTTGCCCGGAGATAGGCGACACCAAGGAGCACCAAATTTAAACTCCTCGCGTTGCCCGAAGATAGGCAAAACCAGGAAGCTCCAAACTCAAACTCCTCGCATTGCCCGGAGATATGCAACACCGAGGAACGTTGAAAAGAAACTCCTCAAATTGCTCGGAGATAGGAAACACCGAGAAGAATCAAAAACTTACTTCCTCGCGTTGCCAGGAGATAAGCAACACCGAGGAGTATCGAAACCAAACTCCTCACGTTGTCTAAAGATAGTCAACGCCGAGGAGCATCGAAAACTTACTTTCTTGCGTTGCCCGGAGATAGGCAGCACCGAGGAACTTCGAAATCAAACTTCTCGCTTTGCTCGGAGATTGGCAATTCCAAGGAGCATCAAAAACTTACTTCCTCGTGTTGTTCGAATATACGCAACGCTTGGGAACGTCGAAAGAAAACTTCTCGCTTTGCTCGAAGATAGGCAACACCGAGCAGCATTAAAAACTTACTTCCTCTCGTTGCCCAAAGATAGGCAGCGCCGAGGAACGTCGAAAGCAAACTCCTCACATTGCCCGAAGATAGGCAATGCTGAGAAGCATCGAAAACTTACTTCCTTGCGTTGTCCGAAGATAGGCAACACCGAGGAATGTCGAAAGCAAACTCCTCGCGCTGCCCAAAGATAGGCAACGCCGAGGAGCATCGAAAACTTACTTCCTCGTGTTTCCCGGAGATAGGCAATGCCAAGGAACGTTGAAAGCAAACTCCTCGCATTGCTCGGAGCTAAGCAATGCCGAAGAGCATCGAAAACTTACTTCGTCGTGTTGCTCGGAGATAGACAATGCCAAGGAACGTCGAAAGCAATCTCCTCGCGTTGCCTCGAGATAAAAAACACCGAGTAGCATCGAAAAATTACTTCCTCGCGTTTCTCAAAGATAGGCAATGCCGAGGAATGTCGAAAACTAGCTCCTTGTGTTGCCTAGAGATAGACAACATCGAGGAGCATCCAAAACCTCTCGCATTTCCCGAAGATAGGCAACGTTGAGGAGCATCCAAAGCCGCACATTACAAAAATGGGGCACTAAATCTCAAAAATAATAGACCCTCATGCATATAATCAGGAATAATTGGTGCTAGAAGGGAGATACACTCAATGATTGATAATACATACCCATGCATAAACTCCATACTTACTTGAATGCTGTCAGAAACTGAGAGTACATGTTAAGGTCACAAAACTTTCAAAGATTCGAAAATCAGGTCATGACTTAGCCAGATTTTCAATAGAGATCATCTAAACCCCAAGCTATCAGCTACTTGAAAGGTGTTTGAAGTGAACAACCCTATGAAATGGGAGGCATACATCTGTACCAAGGCAGAATCACACAAAATGCAATAAGTTCACAAATTCTGTCACTCTAAAGAACAATAAATTCACAAGTTCTATCTCAAAGTTGTGTGAGTTTCCAAATGAATATTCAACAAAAATTTCAAAGTCTTAGAAATTATTAAAGTTTTATGAATTTCTATATAGAAACTCTCGAAGTGCTGTTAATTTCTAAGTTCTATTACTTTGAATGAAGACTTTAGTTATAATAATAGAACTAGCATAGTATGAAATGAAACCAGCATAAGTACACAGAGCATATATGAATAGATAGATAAAAATATAGTTAAAACATCATTGTATTGCTTGTGATTTTCTGTACATATAATCAAAATGTAGAGGCCGTACCCACACAATAACGACCAACAAAGAGAAAAGATGGACTCTACAATACGAACGTAAGGTGCAGACTCTGCACTTGAACAAAATGACTCGAAAAGAAACCAAAACAAGTCAATCTTCTTGCGCGCTGTTGGTCAAAATCAAGTCCATACTCGTGCCAGCTACTCAACGCTTCTTTCCACTACTTCCCTTTCCGCCTCTGGTTCGCAGCTTCTGCTTCTTTTTGGGAGAGGTGTCGATGTTAATAATGACAACATGCACTTCGGTGGCAATTTCTTCCTAATTTTTTCCGGAAGAGCTTCCATTTCCTTTGCGTTTTCATGACTTTCGGGAGCTCTTCAAAGCGTTGAATTCTTCTACCTTTTTCGGCTTTACGGTAACCAAAACATGCTGATCTTTCTACGGCTGCTCCATTTGTATCTCTTGCTCATCAGCCTCGATGGCAGTTGTATTACCTTCTAGAGATGCCGAAGGGTCGTCCAAGCCATGAAGCACCGCAACATTCTCAGCCTTTGGCCCCGATAGTGAGCTAGCGGTGGATGTGAGAACTGGAGCAGGATTGGATACAATCTCAGAGGATATGAAAATGGTAGCTGGCACAGACGTCGAAGTAGTTCGCGCATCAACAGGAAAAGTGGATGAACCTATAAGATCAAAAAGGAAGGCGATAAATTCCTCTTGCTCCTGTGGCGTAAGATGGAGATTTTCGAATTCAGGAGAAATAAGGGCGTTACCTGTACCAGAGGAAGAATCATGAACGAAAATTTTGAATTCATCACCTTCACCTTCTTTGGGGAGCTGCTCCGACGGTCCACCTAAGCTAGAAATATAAGGCTTGGCAAGCGCAACGGTGGCAGACATTAAAGCAGCTTCAGTAGCCTCCTCTCTCTTTTAACCCGGAGAATTTCTTGGCTCTCAAGTAGCGCTTCCTTGGATTCATTATTGAGATAGGCATCTCGCAGCTCTTGATCGGAGTAAACATCGCCACTGTCAGCAAAATGAAATAAGATTTCCTCCTAAACGAGGGCGAGAGTGCATGCAGACTTCAGGCCATGATAACTGAGACTTCCTTGATGTAATAGAGAGTTGACATAGAAGTTCAGAATTGTTGCATCCAACTTCTCCGTCTTCCCGTCGAAGGCATACCGAAGGCCCGAGTAGTCCACCGCCACCGCCGCCTTCTCAACTTCAATTGTAGTCTTGTCGACACTGAGTTGTGCGACCTTAGCCTGTAGCTTGGCGATGGCCTCGGCTTGGTCGTAGATCGTCTTGTTATGCCCTTCGACAATTAGATCGTGATCGGCAATTGTCTTCGGTTGAGCTTCGATGGTAGCATTGCAAGTGATCACTTCCTCTTTCTATTTCGCCTCCTCCACATGAGTCTTCTTGATTTTGTCTCTCAAGATGATCTCGACCTTCTTATGTGCTTCCTTCAGCTCCTTCATCAAGCTGGCAGTTCTCTAATTGTCTCAGAGTGCTATTTCCTTATCCTCCTCTAACCATTTAATTTTAGCACTTCGATCAGCCAACGCCCTTTCACTATCATCTTTCTCAATTTCAAAGGAGAGATGTCTTAATAATTATTCCTATTAGTGTCCGCTAGCTACTTGCAAAGCTTCTCCCATTTTTTAGCCCGCTTTAGGTCATTTTGGATAGCTTGGAGAGCGGCATGAAGGATCCCTACGAACAGGATGAAGGTCCATGTTAGACTTTACTCTCCTTAAAAACCAGCCCGGAAGAGCCGCCTCAAGCTTCGGGAGGCCCGCAGGAAGAGTTTAGGCTGACCTCCGATAGGGCTGAGATGCGCCTGGGGAAGCAGCGACGATGGAGGAAGATGAAATATGTGTTGGAGACAGAATCAGTTTGGAAGATTTAGAAATCTCTGGGATGACGGAAGTGTGTTTTGAAGCCAGTTATGAAGGTTGGGAGCGATAATCAAACTATGATTTTTTGACGGCTTGTCTCTTTCCTCATGAGATCGTCTCTTCTCATACCCGCCTTTGTGTGAATGAGCTCTATCTCTCTCCTTCTGGCGACTGGGTTCGACTTCAAGTTCTTTTCCCCATCGGTACTCTTCTTCTGTCTTCCGAACTTGTTGTTGGCTGAAGGAATGCTTGGGGTACCGCTGTGAATCGGTATAGTCCTCGAAATCGTCATAGAAGCTGAATCCTCTCGTTATGCTAACTGACCGTACGGGGCTCTTTCAGGTGGATTAAATAGAACTCAAAATTTAGGAGTTGTGTGATCCATGATGGCCCCGACCGGAACTAACTGATCGTACTATGCTTCTGAGGTAGATGATGATTCAGCCTTGGAGAGCGTGGGGCTTTGCCCACTTGATTTACGAAGTGTAGCAGGCGGCTTCATTCTACGTAATAGAACCCACGACTGAAAATGGTCAGTTGACTCTATCCTAAATTCACAAGTTTCCTCAACCACACTTGACTTCCGAATAAACATTAACTTGTAATCAACATGTTGGACTTCAAGTGTAAGCTGGGGCAAGTGTGCAAGTGCAGTGTGCTGTCTATGTAGGATAAACTCGGTGCTCGATGCACTGCAAATGCTATATCATGTGTAGGTAGTTCGCTCACGGTGGAAAACGGGAAGAACTTCACATGTCAGTTCATTTTTCATTTTTTGTCTACTTCTTGTACACTTACCCGAGATCGATCAATGATCGATAATAGATCCATTATTCGAAGTGACATGGAAAACTCTTCTCATTACAGGAGCATCAAGCATGTAATAATCAAACTAGGTAAGCCCAAGCTCTTTAGAAAATCTAGGATAATTGGTCATACGTCGCGCAAATGGCATCTGCAGAACTGGAGACAAGTCAATTCTGGTCTAATGAACGAAGATAGCAAAACGCATCAAGCCTTAGGCCAAAGCCCAAATGTCATTCCGAGAGATAGCTTGAGACTCAATTTACTATCTTCCTCCATTAAACCACAATCAACTCGAACTTCTTGTAATCAACGTCAGAAGCAAAGGCCAGATATCTAATCATTGTACCAATATAGCAATTAATGACTCAATCAAGCAAACCCACTTCAAATTGATTTGAAGGCTCAAGAAGAATCACGAATCAAACTCAGCAATGTATGGAGCGAATCTTTGGTGAGCTAATTGATCGTTGGCGAGCTAATAATGGGTCAGCTACAAGCCCATAGTGACTTCGGGTTTAGGTTCATGCAAGATGAAGAACTGGCTAGGATTTCATGGCAACGGCTTGGATGGATCAAAGCTGAGTGAATTCGAACGAAGCAAGGAAGATGGATCAGTGGCGAATGGATCGAACAAAGTAGGAAAGCAGGTCAAATTGATGTTAGGATTGCTCGGGTCGAATCGTTGGAAAGCTGGTCACGTGGAGGAATGAAGTGTCTCGAGTCAAATGAAGGAAATGAGGTTGGCTCGAGTATAAATAGGAAAGGAAAAAAACGAAATATTTTGCTAAGTAATCGGGTCGCCAGCGACCTGAACCTATCCTTAAAATTTTATCCATGCAGATAGGTCGCTAGAGACCAATCCCACATGGATCGCTAGCGATCCACCACATGCATTTGTAGGAAAAGACGGAAGAGAGCTTCATCTATTCATCTCAAACCCGGCTGATTACAGTTTTTCATCACTCCAAGGTTTGCTGGAAAGCTACAAGTGGAAACGTAATATATTTTGGCAAGTAATAACAGTTAGAACCAAAGAAAGACTACTGATGATGTCGGGCTAACATATTCGTAAAGGTCTAATACCATCACTTGGAAATCATCAAATGGATGTTGAAAACGATAGCTTCCAGAGCATGCCTTATTTACAACGAAGACGTACTCTGAGGGACAAAAGTTATCCGGATTTAACCTAGCAGAAACCAATGGAGAACAGAGTAGTCTTGCAAGGACATGATGGTTCAGGTCTTAACTAGAAAAGCCAAGATAAGGAATCAACAGGGGCTAAGCGATACGACTAAGACAGCGACTAAGATCAACGGAATCGAGTGATCAGCATTCCTGTAATCCAATCAATAGCTGAACATAAACAACTAGTAAATTGCGGTCAAAACGTAAGAGCAATGATAAAATGCTATGGAAACATCTCCAAGTCCAAACTTCAAAAAAAATCCTAAGTGCATAGCTCATTAGTGGCTTATGCCACTGCTCACACCATTAAACGAACCAGATATGGAGCACTATCAAGAAGAGGCAAAATTTGGTCTGCAAAATGAACTAAGTCTATGGGTCGCCAACAAACCATGGACCATAGGTCGCCAACGAACTATGTTTGGCTCGTTTTGCGAGCCAAAGCCCCCTAAGTCGCCTGTAACCTACTGTTTAGCAACGCATTTTCTATCGAATTAGAAAATTTTCAGGCGTCGATAAATTTTGAAATAAAAATTTAGACGCAAGCACACAGCGTACAATTTTAGTACGTGGTGAGTATGGGTCAATCTGTAGGGAATTTTTAAGATTTTAAAATTTTCTAGTCAATCAAATTAAACCAAAAGTGGAGATTGTTTTGAAAACTAGAAAACTAAGCAAATGTTGAGATTAAAAACTATGTGATTATAATTCAATTTAGGGGAAAATTCACTTTCTTATAGTTTTCTCATAAATCAACATAAAATCAAATGATGATCTTCTTTATCTAAGTAGTATTAGTGATGTATTTATCGTAAGCATGGTCTATTTGAGTTATTAATTAACACAAAACAAACCATCAAACTATAATACAAATCTAGTTTTACTTTTTCAAATCTCATGAGACATGGCATAGAAAATGAAATCAAAATCTAGTTTAAGCATGATCTATTTACTATTAATTAGTAACATAGATCATCAAATTTTGATTAAAACTTCACTTCATTGCCATGATCATATTTAGATGAAGAGGCAATTTGTGATTAATGAGATATGCATAGCCTATTTGTTGTGAACAAAGTAGGCTATCAAATTCAACATAAAACACAAACAAACATAAACATCTATTTTCTCATGTAGCATAAAAGATATCATACATAGAAAATTATGTTGAATCTACATGATAAAAGAAAGTTTCATTACCCTTAAATTGCCGGGATTTAGCCTCTCATTTGTTTATCATTTCAACACATAGAGATTTCAACATTGAAAATTAAATAAAGTAGAAAATAAACAAAGAAAAAGAATATTAACTACTAGAAGGAAATGCACTAAACTAAGTGTATAAATGTAAATCTAATCTATGAACATAAAATGAAAGAAGCATAAGAATAGAAATGAGCTTAAAAGTAAATAAAATCATATAGAAAAGAAAAGAGAAAGAGGCTAGGAAGCCATTTTTATTTCATGAAACTTTGACATTAGAACTTGCTTTCTTAATTTCCTAACTAATTTGAAAAAGTAGAAGATATTTATATGTACATAAGAGAGCTATTTATACATGCATAAAACCATAATTCAATTTTTAAGGCGCTTCCCAAAATGCAATTTAGGAAGTGTGGCCTCCAAGTAACCATTAGCCTCTAATTAATCCATCGCTAAATATGCATGAAGCTTTTACCTTCACTAGTTGTCCATTAGCTTCTAATTGTAAATTTTGCTAAGTGGGTGGGGTCCTCCATGATCATGAGCTTGAATTATTTTCATCATCCTTCCTTTGTATTCATTCGTGCATGCATGTATCTTCATAAAACCCTCTTCTATATGCATTCAAATTCCTATACAAATTATGAAAAATGTCCAAGTAAAAAGCTCCAAATTACCACAAGCACAAAAATGTCTATTTTGCCCATGTATGTAGATGAATATATGATGATTTGAAAATAATTGAGTTTTGGTTTAAACCTGTTAAACGCTCAAATATGACATTTATTCAAATAAAAATAGATAAAATATAGATGTAAATTTATGCACATTTACGTGCACATCAAATACCCTACACTTATCTTTTTATTCGTCTTCGAATAAAGGAAAACTAAGATAAATCCATTTTCGTAGGGAGCACGATTGCATTGAGTGTATCAAATAAGCCGTTAAACCTCTAGATGTCCACAGTAGGACGAGTGTTGTCTCATAAGGGTTTCCAGCGTATACTACCCACAAAATCCAAATGCAAACTGAAAATGTTTACAAAATGCAAGATTTATTTATAATGAGATGAATGCAATTTTTTGAAGTATTTACAAATGAAGGATTTACTTTCAAATCGATACTAATAAGTTAAATATAAGTTCTTATCATTATCGAGAAATTCAAGTCCTTTTACTTGTCAAAATTTCCAACAAAAATTAAGTTTTCATAACAGATATACTATAGTTTGGCTAGTTGTTTCGGTTAATAACACTATGTAATCATGAAATGGATCCTTAGTTGATTATCAAATTTTGTCAAAATGGTATTTTCATTTCTTTTCAATAATAAGTCAAATCAAACAAGTCAAAATAGTGTTTGGATTTCAATTGCTTACTCTCTCTTATTTGAATTTTTTATTGATATTAACAATATTTACATATGTCTAACTCCGATAAACTAAGACCAGATATATCACACATGCACTGCCTTGCGGACTAATGTGAGGGGAATACAGTGCATGGTGAGTGAACACACAAGTGTGAACACTTATCTACTGTAGGCGTTATCAAAAAGAATTTTTATATACATGCACCTAACTCAGATAAAATGAGGTTAAATATACCGATCGTGCACTGCCTTTCAGGCTTACGTGAGAAGAGTACAGAGCATGGCGAGTGAACGCACGGGTGTGAATACATGACTCTAGGTGTTAAAAATATGTACATTTACACAATTTTTCTTACTTATACATAATTTTGTTTTTTTATATTTTTTTCGAAAAGAGAGAGTTTTGTAAAATCATCTTAGCACCATTTAACTTAGAAGATAAAAATGTTATATCCTTTACTTTAAATTTACCGCTTATTTAAATAAAGATTTTCATCTAGAATATATTTTATAATTAACACATATGAATCTTCCTATATACTAGTTAAACCATTGTTATTTGTAATCAAACTTCATTTTTTTTTGTTAAGACAATACATTTTCAAAAATTTCAATTTATTAACCAAAACTTATACTTATCCTATAGTGTTTCTTCAAAAATAAATCAAAATGCTAAAGAAAAAGTGTTTTTGAGATTTAGAAGTTTTGAGATCTTTTTAGATAAAAGAAAATGAAAATTCAAAAATGCCATAAAACTTAAAAAATGAAAATGAGTCTCCCCAACTTAATATTTAACTGTGTCCCCACAGTCAATGAATGAAATAATGAGTGTAGTAGGTAAAAAAATACATGCATATTTACATAAGAGGGTTAACATTCTTACTAGACGTAGCTTGGCTCATGAAGAATCATGAGTTCCTCCTCTTGGATATTGGGCAATTCGAAGACAGATTTCAAACGATAACCGTTGACTTTGAAAATCGATCCATCACTGGGGTTTTCTATTTCTACGATACCATGTGGAAAAACAGTTCGTACCACAAATGGTCCGTTCCATCTTGATTTAAGTTTTCCAAGGAATAAACGAAGTCTTGAGTCATATAAAAGAATTTTCTGGCTAGGTGAAAATGTTTTCCTTAAGATTGACTTGTCATTAAATTTTTTTGTTCTTTTTTGTAAATTTTCTCATTTTCATACACCTCGTTCCTAAGCTCTTCTAGTCGTAGAGTTGTAGTTTTCGAATTTCGCCAGCTTTCTAAAGATCAAAGTTTAAGTTCTTTATTGCCCAAATGTTTTATGTTCGATTTCAATGGGTAAATGGCAAGCTTCACCGAAAACTAAACGAAATGGGGACATCCCAATGTTAGTTTTAAAAGCGGCATGGTAAGCCCAAAGCGCATCAATCAATTTCTAAGATCAATCTTTTCGATTTTTGTTGTCAGTTTTCTCCAAGATTTGTTTTATTTGACGATTTGAAACTTCAACTTGCCACAAGTTTGTGAATCGTATGGAGTGGATAACTTGTGGGTTATCGAGTATTTCTTCATTAATGTTTCAAAAGATCGATTGCACAAATGAGTTCCGTTATCACTGATTATTATGCAAGGTGTGCCGAACCTCGAAAAGATGTTTTGTTTGAGAAACTTCACAATAATTCTTTGGTCGTTGGTTTTGCAAGGAACGGCTTTGACCCATTTTGATACGTAATCGACAGTGAGAAGGATATACAACTTTCCAAAAGAATTGGAAAAAGGTCCCATAAAATCGATACCCCAAACATAAAATATTTCAATCGTAAGAATAAGGTTTAGAGGCATCATATCTCATCGAGAAATTCATCCTAGCATTTGACATCGATTGCAAGTTTTACAAAATTCGAATGAGTCTTTGAAAAGAGAAGGCCAATTGTAACCACACCGAAGCACCTTTTCCGTAGTTTTTCAAGGGCCGAAATGTCCACCGCACGCTTGGTCATGGCAAAACGAAAGAACAGTCCTAATCTTATTATCCAAAATGCAACGTCGGATGATTTAGCCGACGAAATATTTGAACAAGTACGAATCGTCTCAATAGAAATATTTCACTTGGCGCATGAATTTGAATTTTTCTGTTTGGTCCAAGACGAGGGAGCTTCTTTAGTGACTAAGTAGTCACTATATCATTGTACCATGAATCGATAGAAATTGAAAGAAGTTGTTTATCAGGGAAGTTTTCATTGATTGGAAAAAAAGATGGCGCGTTCAGAAGAAGAGATAAGTGATCGGCTATGACATTATCAGATTGTTTTTTTCCTTGATTGTAAGATCAAACTCTTGTAATAATAGTATCCAATATATTAAACGAGATTTAGCATCTTTTTAGCGAAGAGATATCGAAGCGCATAATGGTAATGTGACGCCCCACCTTTATACCCACGCTAGCCAAGGACACTACGGGGTAATGCCGTCAACTAACACGGAGAATAAGGCTGGTTAGAAGCGACCGTCTATAGCCTTGCTTTAACTATCTATTGAATACATCGACAATAACCATACACAGTAGATCGACATATCCAATGAATACTTAAAACAAAACCATAAGTGGTTGGAGGATCTATCAGAACAGAATATAACAACTCACATGTAATATACATCACAGAACAGTAGATCATCATATACACATATACAGATACATAACAGAGTATACAAACTGATACATGTCAAGTGGTATAGCAAACCACAATATACAGACGAATCCAAAAGAATACATATCAGAGTTACAATAAAAAGGGACTACATAAAAGCTGTAACAAAAAGGATCAAGCTGAATAGTCCATGCGGAAGCAAAATAAGCCAAGTCCAAAAGCACCTAACCTGAAACATCTCAGTCTGACCCGAGTATAAATACACGGGTCAGTCTAGTTAAACAAATCAGTTAGATAAACTGAACAACAATAACCTGCAAGGTCATAAAGTATTACAAATATCTCTAAAAGAGATACAACAATCATCTGAAGATGAATCATAACAGAACAAGCCTCATATCAATGGCAACTCAAATAAACAAAGGATATGAATATCCCAAAACAAGCCAAAAAGGCAAATAACAAATACCAATGAAGGTAACACAAGTCCCGCAAGGTAACCGCTATATATCATGCGGCTCGAAAAGACCAACACCGAAGGGCGATACCTAGGGAATATACGTATCAATGAACCACAGAAAATTTTTCACGTGTTCAGTACTGTATAAACAAGGATCCATGAGCCCGGAGACTCCAAACCCAATATCACTCTAACGGTGACGAATGACCAACTCCAAAAGCGATACAATAGGACAACAAATATGAAGGTACAAACCCGAAGGCAACATACCCGAAGGCAACAAATCTGAAGGAGACAGTCCGAAGACACTATCCCAAAGGCAACAGACCGTAGTGGTGAAGGTCCGGAGGCCCAGTACTGGACACCACTAACTGGCAGAATGTGTCACAAATTTCAAGAAGGAATCCGAAAAGTGGTAACGCGAGTCCCATAACCACCCATTCGCACTAAACGGTTTACTATCCGTTAGTCAATTTCACACTCAAAGCAGTACAAAGTTTACCTCATCTCATTGGTAAACCAGACCAAAGGTCAAAACGATCAATCGAATATGTCAGGGATTAATCGGAAAGATAACGCACGGATTCATGGTCTGTGTTTTACCTAATCATTTAATCTCCTTTCCACTTCGCTCGAAGTGCGAAATTGTGTGTGAGCGGTTTTAAATAGAAATTATAAATTGGTGAAGTGAGGTTTTAATACAATTTGAAAAGATCATTTTATAAAAACCCGTGCATGAAATCAAAAAGGAATCATCAAAGTCCAAAATGCGATAACAACTAATTGGCATCAACACGAACCGATAAAAGTTGGAAATTAACTCAAAAATAGCTAAAATAGGCAAAATTGACAGTTCCAGACGTTTGGTAGATGTTTCGAGACGTCTGGCCTTTGTTTTGAAAAATATAAGCTTTTCTTCTCTCCCTTTTTAATTCCTGGGCCATTTCAGACGTCTGAAATTTTCAACCAGACGTCTGAATTTGATTTCAGACATCTGGATTTTGTTTCAGACGTCTGGATTTAGTCTCTGCCTTTTCCAGACCCCTTTCCAGACGTCTGAATTTTTCAACCAGACGTCTGAATTTTTCAACCAGACGTCTGAATTTGGTTTCAGGCGTCTGAAATTTTCTGCTAGGCAAAAAAATAGCCTAGACCAAAAATGGCAAATCCAAACCGAAATGCGATCGAACGAGCGTTGGATGCTCGGGATTTATGCTCATCGATAACCCAGCACTATAGGCTCTTCGATACGCCTCCAAAAACATGATCAAACATCAAAGCTATGATTTTTAGAGTTTTTGACTTCAAACACCAAAATTGCAATGTTCACAAAACCAATTCGAAATAAAAGCAATTGCACATGAATAATTGTTAGGAATTCATACCTAACATCAATGATATCAAGAGAAATAGATGTGAGTTCAAAGCTCACCTTTTTAACTCACAAACAAAGAGGAGAAGCTCAAACGCAAAGAAAAGACCAACCACTCTCCACTTCAATTATACAAGCTTTAATCTAAGATCAAAACAAATATTTCCTAAGTTAGGTTTAGGAAACTTTCTGAAATTGAAGGAAGAAAGAGTTGGAGTAGATGAAGAGAGGCATACTAATAACTTCACCTTGATTTTGGAGCAAGAATTCAAGTTTGCAAGAAGAAACCAGGGCTTGGAATTTCTAATTCCTCTTCCTTTCCCTCATTTTCAGTTTTAACTTGAGTTTTATGAAATGAAATAAGTGAGTGGAAGGAGAGGGACTGAGTTAGGTTATTTAATTAGCTAGTGGGCTAAACCCAAACCCAAAACCCAATTAGAAAAGGTAGCAAAACTCGACTTACTCCAAGCATGTCAAAGTTTATGCTAAAAAAGATTACAAACGCCATTTCAAACTCAACGGAAGTAGTTTCGAGTTCTAATTCGGCCGTTTGCAAAAAGTAACATTTCGGACCTAAATCCGACTAACGACGCTATATTTAAATAAAACATTTAAATATAAAATGGTTAAATATGCGGGTTGTTACAGATCTCCCCTCCTTACAAAATTGCACCCACGCAATTCCTAGAGATACTTGTAACAACTACATACATACATCATCAAAAGAAAAGGAAATAAGCTTGAGACGAAAAGATGTTCTCACCATTCCCAAGCAAAGATAGAAAACCCGGATAGGATCACTTGATAAACGCTCTGATTTCCCAAGTACAGTCATTGGGAATATCAGATCATTGAACTTTAATGAGCGGCACGTCCTTGTTTCGAAGGCGTCGCATCTCCGTGGCAAGCACGCGAATAGGTTGTTGTACAATAGATAAGTCCGGTGAGATCTCAAGCTCTTACAAATCAGGAGAATCGATAACAGAATCCGACTCTCGAAGACACTTCCGAAGTTGAGAGACGTGAAACACGTCGTGAATGCCAGATAAATGAGCAGGAAGTGAAACTTTATAAGCCACAGAGCCAATACGTTCAGTAATAGAAAATGGTCCTATAAAGCGAGGAGCCAATTTCCCAGTCGTACTGAAGCGCATCACCCCTTTTAGAGGAGAAACACGAATAAAGACGAGATCACCAACCGAGAATTCAAGAGGCTTCCTACGGTTGTCCGCATAGGATTTCTGGCGGCTCTGTGCCTCTTTCATTCTCAAACGAATCAAATCAATCTTCTTGGAAGAATCACGAACAAAATGTGGGCCAAGAATAAGCTTTTCCCCAGATTCCAACCAACAAGAGGATGATCGACATGGCCTTTCGTATAAGGCTTCGAAAAGATCCATACCGATACTGGAATGAAAACTATTGTTGTAGGAAAACTCTACAAGAGGTAGGTGATCCTTCCAACTACCATCGAAATCAAGAATACATATACGGAGGAGATCTTCCAAGATACGATTCACCCGCTCAGTCTTTCCGTCAGACTGCGGATGATAAGCTGTGCTAAAATTAAGCTTTGTTCCCAAAGCTTTCTGAAGACTATGCCAAAAATGACTCGTGAATAAAGGATCACGGTCACTCATAATAGAACTAGGAACACCGTGAAGTCTCATGATTTCCTTGATATACAACTTAGTCAAATACGAAGCAGTCCTATTAGACTTAATAGGAATAAAATGAGCAGACTTGGTGAGGCGATCAATAATAACCCAGATGCTAGAATGGCCCGATCTCGAACGAGGTAGGCCGTCAATGAAATCCACAGAAATCTGATCCCATTTCCACAATGGAATCTCTAGAGGCTGAAGAAGACTTGAAGGGCGCTGATGTTCGGCTTTAATTCGCTGACAAGTTATGCAATTACTCACAGAACTCGCAACATCGCTCTTCATGCCTTCCCAATAATAAAGACGATGCATATCGGCATACATCTTACTACTACCAGGATGAATGGTATACTTAGAACGGTGACAGTCATCAAGAATGTCATGCCTAAGTGCAAAATTAGAAGGCACAAAAAGACGGTTCTTCTTACGAAGACACCCATGAGAATCAACGTTGAAATTCCGCAATGCCTCATCACAGGATCTAGACTCACAAAGCTAAATAAGTTGCAACAAATCAGGATCACGCCGCTGAGCATCGGCAATACGATCCAATAAAAAGGGTCGAGCTTCCAAACTAAATAATAGAATAGGAGAATTAGAAGATGAACTTCGATCACGAATTTCACAAAAAGATAGAGTCTCAAGAATATCCATTCGGCAAAAATCGTAGAAACTACAGCCGAATGTTTGCGACTAAGCGCATCATCAACACGGTTACCTTTTCCAGGGGTATACAGGATATCAAAGTCATAGGAAGTAAGAAACTCGAGCCAACGCTGTTGCCTCATGTTGAGTTCCTTTTGAGTGAACAAATACTTCAAAGATTTATGATCGGTATAGAGAATGAAGTGCCCGCCCAATAAATAGTGTCGCCAAATCTTCAAGGCAAAGACAATGGCGGCTAACTCAAGATCATGTGTGGCACAACGAACTTCATTCGGACGTAGTTGCCTAGAAGCATAAACAACTACCCGATCCTTCTGCATAAGAACAGCACCGAGACCACTACCACAAGCATCAGTGTAGACAACAAGATCATGATTCCCTTCGGGAACCACTAAAATAGGAGCATTAGTGAGAAGTTCCTTTAATGTCTGAAAGGAAGCTTCACACTTGTCGGATCAAATATAACGAATGCCTTTCCGAGCAAGGCTGGTGAGAGGAAGCACAACACGGGAAAAATTCTTAATGAACCAACGGTAATACCCCGCCAATCCAAGGAAACTACGAATCTCATGTACATTCTCAGACCTCTTCCAATTCTGGATGGCTTCGATCTTTGAGGGATCGACAGAAATGCCATAGGAAGATACAACATAGCCTAAGAACTTAACCTTATTCTCCCAAAAATGGCACTTGGAGAATTTGGCTCTCAGCTGACGACGACGAAGAGTACTCAAGACAATTCTTAAGTGATTAGCATGCTCAGTTTCAGACTTAGAATAAACAAGGATATCATCAATAAACACAAGGATGAACCTATCGAGATATTCCCGGAATACTCGATTCATGAGATCGACAAAGAAAGCAAGAGCATTCGTCAAATCGAACGGCATAACGAGCCACTCAAAGAACCATATTGAGTGCGGAAAGTTGTAAGAGGTATGCTATCCTCCGCAACTCGTAACTGATGAAAACTTGTGGCAAGGTCGAGTTGAGAAAAGACCTTAGCACCACTCAATAAATCGAACATATCATTGATCCTAGGCAATGGATACCTGTTCTAGATAGTTAACTCGTTAAGCTTGCGATAGTCAATGCAAAGCCTAAGAATTCCATCAGACTTCTTCACGAAGACGACCCCGGATCCCCGTGGAGAAAAAGTGGACTGAATCAACTGCTTGGACTCAAGCTCTAAAAGCTGCTTCTTGAGTTACTCATTTTCCTTTGTAGACATCCTCGTGGGAGGACGACTAACTAGCTGCGTGCTTGAAATGAGATCAATGCAGAACTCAATTGCCCGCTTGGGTGGCAAACCCGAAACAGGCTTGAAAACATCAAAAAAGTCACAAGCAATAAGAATACGAGATATATCATCATCATCTCGAGAATCAAGAGAATATAAAGCCATTTCGGAATTATCCACATCCTGAAGAACAAGTGATAGCTGAGTAAATGAATCTGGATGTCGAAGATATAAAATCCTCTCAGAACAAATAATCCTGGCATCGTATCTCACTAGCCAGTCCATTTCCAAAATCATATCAAATCCCAGACAAGAAATAACGTGCAGATTCGCACGAAAAGAAAAGCGACATAAAACAATCTCAACATCTTCACAAAGCATACTAAGGATTGCGGATCCCCCAATAGGATTCACAATCTTTAAAGAAGTAACCAAATAAGAAACATCCAAATATAAATCATCGACGAGCATTTTCGATACGAAAGAATGTGATGCACCCGTATCAAAAAGAACTCGAATACTATGGTCATGAAATGAAATAGAACCTTCCAAAATAGACAGAGATATACCTTTGGGTTGAGAAGGACCTTTAGAAGCCTTAGCAGCATAAAGCTTGCTAGACTTAGCACCAGCAGAAACAATAGGGCAAGAGGAAATATGATGACCTTCCTTCTTGCAATAGCGGCAGAAGAGAGGCTTAGGACAAACTCGAATCATATGATCAGGGGAACCATAATTGAAACACTTCTGAATGAAAGGTGTTCCAACAGACTGAGTCTGAGAGCTAGGACCACCAGTCTTCTTCTTCTTGGAAGGAAAAGACCTGGACTTCTGAAATGGAAACTGCTTCTTGTTGGGGTTCATGGAAATCTCAACATCATCACCACTATCACACTCCTTCTCGACAGCTTCAAGATGAAGTGCCGAATCAACCAACTCCTCAAAAGAGAGCTTAAGCTGGAGCAACAAAGACTTCTTAAGATATTTCTTAAGACCAGAGACAAACTTCAGATTCTTCTTATAAAAAATGCTAATAAATTCAAGACCATACTTAGATAAAGCATCGAATGATGCAACATACTCAGAAACTGAAGATTTCCCTTGCTTCAACTCAAGGAAGCGAGGGTGAATAAAACCTTTTCAGATTCAGGAACGAACTTGAGTTCGAATCGTCCCCGAAACTGAGTCCAAGAAAGAGTAGACTCATCAATTTCGGCTACAAGAAGCTCGTACCAATCAAGAGCACGCCGTTGTAATAGGCTAGAAGTTACAAGAACTCTATCATGATCAGAAAGATCCATGCGAGAGAAGATATGCTCGCACGTGCGAACCCAAGCTTGGACTTCAAGAACAGACTCAGAGCCTTTAAACGGCTTTCCCCCAAGATGAGAAAAATCGCTGCACGTACGTGCAAAGGCAGACTTGCGAGGTGGAGATACTCGAGGAGGAACCGTAGGCTGAGTGCTCCTAAACAATTCCAAAAACTGATCAGCCGACATATAAACGCCATCCGGATGTGAGCCACCGGATTGCCCAGCATCCGAACGTCGTCCCCTGCCTCTTCCAGCCATACGCTGAAAGTAAGATAAGAATAAGATTATTCACAAGGTAGATGTCACTAATTCAATTGTGGAATCTACGGAACGAAATGCATTCCTAGACATATTCCCACATTCTATCTACCACCAAAGGCACAGAAGGAATATAGAGGCACGATGGTTCAAAGATTTGTATCACTAATACATTTTGATGTACCGGAATATGTGCTTCTATTCTGTGTTTATCATATTTTTTTCTGAACCTGGCTCTGATACCAAGCTGTGACGCCCCACCTCTATACCCACGCTAGCCAAGGACACTACGGGGTAATGCCGTCAACTAATGCGGAGAATAAGGCTGGTTAGGAGCGACCATCTGTAGCCTTGCTTTAACTATCTATTGAATACATCGACAATAACCATAAACAGCAGATTGACATATCCAATGAATACTTAAAACAAAACCATAAGTGGTTGGAGGATCTACCAGAACAGATTATAACAACTCACATGTAATATACATCACAGAACAGTAGATCATCATATACACATATAAAGGTACATAACAGAGTATACAAACTGATACATGTCAAGTGGTATAGCAAACCACAATATGCAGACGAATCCAAAAGAATACATATCAGAGTTACAATAAAAACGGACTACACAAAAGCTATAACAAAAAGGAGCAAGCTGAATAGTCCATGCGGAAGCAAAATAGGCTATGTCCAAAAGCACCTAACCTGAAACATCTCGGTCTGACCCGAGTATGAATACATGGGTCAGTCTAGCTAAACAAATCAGTTAGATAAACTGAACAACAATAACTTGTGTTTGCGCCAAAAATGGCCACAAACCCCAAATACCGTGAAAGCACCAGTGTATGAATATAAATCAACAATATCCCAAACATAAATCACAGATCACAGCAAATTACAAGCAATAATCCAAAAGTAATGAACAGAGGCACAAGATTTATAGTGGTTAGGCTATCTCCGGCCTATGTCCACTCCAAAGTTTTTTATCCTTTATTGATTATCCTTGCTGATTACAGATGATTACAACAGTAGCAATGATGAATTTCGAATGCAATTGCTGTATTAAAAATGAAGGAGTCAATCCGGTAGAGTCTGGGCGTTGAATGGCCAAAAGATCCCCTATCTGTAGGCTTCAGGGTGCTATTTATAGGCGTTGGGGGCTGAGATCGAGCTAAAATCTTGGGAGACTTTTTCTGGCACGTGAGTGGGCCCACGCGACCGACCCTACCAAGTTTTGAATCGATCTGAGATCGATACGAAGTGATTTCGTATCCATCAAAAAATGATCCAATCGAGCTGAAACTTGGCAGGAACATTCTTTACCTTGTATGGAAGCTTCTGTGAAAATTTCGTTGCATTTGGATCAACGGTTTGGGAGATATGATCGATACGAAATTGCAATCTTCGTATGTTGTTTGTTCATATCCACTAGTTCGAATCCATCCTATTCGACTCGATCAGAAGCACGCGCGCGTGCGATGACGTGTCACGAAATCCCTAGGTTGATCCACTTTCCTCGCCGTTTTGAACGCTTCTTCCCTGATGGATATGAGCGAGGCCTTACCTGATGGACACGAACTTCGATAGCCTCCCATGGATATGAAAGTGCCAAAGTCCTTATACTATCGATAAGAGAGTATCGATTCAAAACATACAACCTCTTCCCATCCTGACCGATACGAAACCATCGAGTCGAACCAAAACCTGATTGATGCGAATCCCATCGAGTTAAGCTTCTGTCGATCGATACGAAGCCGATCGATACGAAACACCAACTACCTGATCGATACGAAATGTATCGATACGAACCATCCCTGTGCGCTGATTGTTTGCGTCAAAATTGACCACAAACACCCAATAGTCGTGAAAGCACCTATTCGTAGTCACAAATAACAAATTTGTAGATAACAAAAATGATGAACATTCAACAGAAACAGCAGAAAACAAGTAAACGACACAGGATTTATAGTGGTTCGGCGATCTTGCCTACGTCCACTTTGAAGTTTTCTATCTTTATTGATTATTCTCTTGGTGATTACAGTGGTTACAGCAAGTTATAATGGATTATAGCTCTGAAACTCGAATGCAACAACGATGATAGGGTGTAGAATTGAATATGGTAGAGTCTTGGCGCTTTAGAATTCCGATCCCCTTTCTGAATGACCTGAGGCTCTATTTATAGCTGCAGAAGGCTGATATTTCGCCTAAAATCCGGAAGGACCACTTCTGGCATGTGAGGGGGTCCATATGGCCGAATTCTGGAGATCCGGGCCCACTTTGGGATCGACTCGACCCTTGGTTCGAATCGATCGAGAAAGTGTCCAACCGTGATGAAACTTGGCGTGGACATTCTTCTATGTATACGCAAGCTCCTGTGAAAATTTCATAGCATTTGGACTTGTAGATCTCGAGTTATGATCGACTCAAGATGATGCTCCTCGTCCTATGGATTCGTTCGAATCGATATGGTTCGAATCCATAGGTTCGAATCCATGCTTCTGCATGTGAAGATGATGATGTGCTCCGTGTGCTTCGGGTCAATCCTCCTTTTCCTCCGAGTTTACTGGGTCTAATCCTTGGTTTTAGCTGCATGGACTTGGTGGATTCGAGGTGATCGATTCGAAGACGTTCCTCCTTCGTATTAATTGAACCAATGCTCCTTCGAATCGACCAGGGCAAGTCACTATTGATCGATTCGAATTTGCCTCAACAGGGTGGATTCGAAGACAGTTATTAGATGGAGTCAAAGTTCCTACAACTGCATGGATTCGAAGGGTTTCAGCTTGACGGACTCGAAGATAGGAATACTCTGATGGATTCGAACTAGGGAGGGTTTTGGATGGATTCGAACATAGACATGAGAGGATGGATTTGAACTGAGGGCTTGCCCAATGGAGTCGAAGCAGAGGAACTTCTCATGGATTCGAAGCAATATATACCTGATGGATTCGAACTAAGGCATACGAGGGTGGATTCGAACTATTGCTATCTTGATGGATTCGAGGCACGACCATATCTCATGGGTTCGAACTAATGCGAGGATGATGGATTCGAACTAGGTAGACACGAGGCTAATTCCTTTCTAACCGGTGCGAACGTAATGGACACGAAGTAGCATGGAGTCGAACTAGATGGAGTCGAGCTGAGACATGAGGATGGGTACGAACTTCATGGATTCGAAGTATTCCAAAGTGATGGATTCGAAGTAGGTGGAGTCGAATCAATGGATTCGAACATAATTTCTGGCCATCGATTCGAACTATGGGGTATCCTATAGGTTCGAACCGAACAAGGGCTATCTTTCTCAAACTGAATCCATCATATCTTGAGCATACGAACTCGGATTGGCTTGAAACTTGAAACGCTGGCTTCTACAGCTTTGCTCATCATGTCTTGTCAATTCTGACACAATCCAGACTCGGACAAAATTCATCGATATCCATAGCGAAGTGAAGTACAACCAATCTCTGAGACGAACTGTCTTTTGTTTTTGACCGATCTTTTGGTATCACGGTTTTGCCAAAAAGCAGGATAACATTTGCCCCCCGAAACATGCCTTGCGGTATGAAGGCGTGTTTTGTAATGCCATGAGCTGAACGTTCATATCCTGTTGATGTCCTCAAATAACAACCGTTCGTGATCGAGCCATTTGAGGTGAGATGAGTTGTGCCGTTCGGGGCGAGTCGTGCCTGTTCGAGGCGAGTTGTGCCTGTTCGAGGCGAGTTGTGACCGTTCGCGATCGTGTGCCGTTCGAGGCGTTTTTGTGACCGTTCGAGGTCGAGTGCCGTTCGTGGCGAGTTGTGATTGTTCGAAGTTTGGTGCCGTTCGGGGCGAGAAAGTGTGCCCAGGAGGGCTTGGTATTATCGATGCTAGGCTCACGTTCGCGTGGGTCCCTAGATCGTTTGTCAGGGCGGTTTATCGCCATCTCAGAGCATGCCTAAGGACCGTTCGTGACCCCGTACATGTGTAAGTAGCTTAGCCATTTCAGAATTATGAGGATCAAATATCTGTTCAACGGATGAATTTTAACACAGAAATGTCCAAAAAAACCAAGTTCAAATGTCCAAATCAACATGAAACAAAAGCAAAGCAAAGATGTCAAAGTGTAAGTTCCTACTACGAAACAATCAATGATCATTCAAAGCATGCCTGGAGAACGTTCGCGATCTCGTACATGTGTAAATGATTTAATTGTGTTAGTGGAAGCTTGCGACTTGTTCATCGTTATTTTAATTAATTGATAACCAAACGATGTCCTGGTTCAGGGTCGCCCCTAGCTGATGTAGATGGTGGCCGCTCTGACTCTACCGCTGGGGCTCGTCTCCTCACATACTGAAGCAGCATACCATTCCTGATGTGTCCTTCTATGTCATCCTTTAGATGCCTACAGTCGTTTGTGTTATGACCGTTCTACTCGTGGAATAAGCAATATCTGTCTGATTTTCTCTCGTCAGCAGTGGGGTCCCTTCGTATTGGCCTACGATATGGAACTTGCCCTTGCGTATCTCTGTAGATTCGCTCCAAACTCTCATTTAGCTCGGTGTAAGTGGTGAATCGCAGCTCCCTCCGTTGCCGCTTTGACTTGTCATTATAATCCTCAGCCTTTCGTTTTCCTTTATCCTTGTCTGAGTCCTTTTGAAAGGCTTTTTGTCTTTAAGCACATAAACTTCTATTCCCTCTCCTTCTTCTCTTTCTGCATTCGCATCCTCTAATCGTAAAAACTTTTCTGCCTCGTTGTAGAATTCCTCTAGATCCACGGGTGGATCTTTAGTTAATGAATTTTTGAACTCTGTGCCGTCAGCCACTCCGGACACAGCTGCCATCACCACCGTAGATGGATCTGCTCGATCCACCGAAGCTGCTGCTGCATTGAATCGCGCTAGATGACTCCTCAAGGTCTCTCCGGCTTTCTGCTTTAGGGTTGCCAAAGTCATCACATTCTTGGGTCTTGTAATGTGAACCCTGAATTGCCTCATAAATCTCTCAATTAAACCATTCCATGTTCCGATGGATCCATTCTCCAATTGTCTAAACCACAATGCTGCAATATCCGCCAAGTACAATGGAAAGTACCGGGCTATAACCTCCTCTGATGCCCCCAGCACTTCCATATGTCTCATATACTTCGTTAGATGAACCGTGGGGGTCTGTTCTTCCGTCATACATGTCTAATGATGGTAACTTGAAATCTGGTGGGTTCCTAGCTCGTCTGATTGCTGGAGTAAAAGGACTCCTATTAACATCCTCCAAATCTTTATTTACCAAACCGCCTCTCATAGCTTTTCTAACCATCTCCGCCAATCTGTCGTTGTCACCGAGATGCAATTTTCGTTCATTACTTTCAACCTGCCCCCCGAGTCCACGAGGGAATTCTAGGATTTGCCCCCTTGACTGAGCGTTCACTACTCTGCTACTCCTATCTTGGGTAGATGCATCTCTCTCTCTCTCTCAGGGATTGGATCAACATTCTCCATGTGCGCGTCCCCTAGTTCAGGTGCTACGCCGGATGGTCCTGCTCCGTTTTGAACTCCATTCTTCTCTATTCTATGCTCCAAGTTGTCCTATCTGTTGGAACAAACTTTGGATCAGCTCCTCCTGTTTCTTCATCATTGCCTCCATCTCGTCCCTAGTGATGAAGATCGATGCTTGATTCGCTCCTGAAGAAGCCTCTTGACTTCCTTGGTGTTCACTTCTCTCTGGCCTTGGCCTTCTGCTCGATTGTCTCGTCATGGTTCTTAGATCTAAATCTTTAAGCCTTCAAATTCAAATTATCCTGAATCAGCAGTTCTCAGTGAAAGCACCAAAAATTCAAAATATTTCCTGCATGGGGGCACCAAAAATGTTTGCGTCAAAATTGACCACAAACACCCAATAGTCTGAAAGCACCCATTCGCAGTCACAAATAACAAATTTGTAGATAACAAAAATGATGAACATTCAACAGAAACAGCAGAAAACAAGTAAACGACACAGGATTTATAGTGGTTCGGCGATCTTGCCTACGTCCACTTTGAAGTTTTCTATCTTTATTGATTATTATCTTGGTGATTACAGTGGTTACAGCAAGTTACAACGGATTATAGCTCTGAAACTCGAATGCAACAATGATGATAGGGTGTAGAATTGAATATGGTAGAGTCTTGGCGCTTCAGAATTCCGATCCCCTTTTCTGAATGACCTGAGTCTCTATTTATAGCTGCAGAAGGCTGATATTTCTCCTAAAATCCGGAAGGACCACTTCTAGCATGTGAGGGGGCCCATATGGCTTAATTCTAGAGATCCGGGCCCACTTTGGGATCGACTCGACCCTTGGTTCGAATCGATCGAGAAAGTGTCCAACCGTGATGAAACTTGGCGTGGACATTCTTCTATGTATACGAAAGCTCCTGTGAAAATTTCATAGCATTTGGACTTGTAGATCTCGAGTTATGATCGACTCAAGATGATGCTCCTCGTCCTATGGATTCGTTCGAATCGATATGGTTCGAATCCATAGGTTCGAATCCATGCTTCTGCATGTGAAGATGATGATGTGGTCCGTGTGCTTCAGGTCAATCCTCCTTTTCCTCCGAGTTTACTGGGTCTAATCCTTGGTTTTAGCTGCATGGACTTGGTGGATTCGAGGTGATCGATTCGAAGACGTGCCTCCTTCGTATTAATTGAACCAATGCTCCTTCGAATCGACCAGGGCAAGTCACTATTGATCGATTCGAATTTGCCTCAACAGGGTGGATTCGAAGACAGTTATTAGATGGAGTCGAAGTTCCTACAACTGCATGGATTCGAAGGGTTTCAGCTTGACGGACTCGAAGATAGGAATACTCTGATGGATTTGAACCAGGGAGGGTTTTGGATGGATTCGAACATAGACATGCGAGGATGGATTTGAAGTGAGGGCTTACCCAATGGAGTCGAAGCAGAGGAACTTCTCATGGATTCGAAGCAATATATACCTGATGGATTCGAACTAAGGCATACGAGGGTGGATTCGAACTATTGCTATCTTGATGGATTCAAGGCACGACCATATCTCATGGGTTCGAACTAATGCGAGGATGATGGATTCGAACTAGGTAGACGCGACGCTAATTGCTTTCTAACCGGTGCGAAAGTAATGGACACGAAGTAGCATGGAGTCGAACTAGATGGAGTCGAGCTGAGACATGAGGATGGGTACGAACTTCATGGATTCGAAGTATTCCAAAGTGATGGATTCGAAGTAGGTGGAGTCGAATCAATGGATTCGAACATAATTTCTGGCCATCGATTCGAACTATGGGGTATCCTATGGGTTCGAACCGAACAAGGGCTATCTTTCTCAAACTGAATCCATCATATCTTGAGCATACGAACTCGGATTGGCTTGAAACTTGAAACACTGGCTTCTACAGCTTTGCTCATCGTGTCTTGTCAATTCTGGCACAATCTGGACTCGGACAAAATTCGTCGATATCCATAGCGAAGTGAAGTACAACCAATCTCTGAGACAAACTGTCTTTTGTTTTTGACCGATCTTTTGGTATCATGGTTTTGCCAAAAAGCGGGATAACACTGATGGATACGAACATCATGCTCTTCCTACCTTGCATCGATCATATCTCCTTCATACGAACTCCGATTATCCTGAAATTTGAAATATAGCCTCTCCTAGTCCTCATCATCATCTCCAATCGATTCCGTCTCGATCGGAGCTCAACCAAATTTTGACGACATCGATTGCAGCCTTGATTCCAATCGATCGCCAATCCCAATATCCATCATTTCTTGCCAATTTGTTGATATTCCAGCCTTGACCAAAAGGTGGGATAACATTTTCCCCCCAAAACATGCCTTGTGATAAGAAGGCATGTTTTGAGTAGTTCCGAATACGATATCCGTCCATAGCCAATTCCATGTCCATTCGAACTCGACAATCGATTCCTAATCCATACTTATCCAATAGCCAATAACCGAATCCAGGACCTCTCCGGGCCGATGTCCAAATCCATAACCTCTCCGGGCTCTCGCCAAGCGCAATCCATACCTGGCGGCCGTGGTCCAGTGTCCCTGGACGTTGAGCTAACCTCTCCAGGTTCTTACTAAGCGCAATCCACACTTGATGACCGTGGTACAGTGTCCCTGGACGTTGAGTTAACCTCTCCGAGTTCTTGCCAAGCGTTATCCACACTTGACGATCATGGTCCAGTGTCCCCGGATGTTGTGCAATGCCATAGCTTAAGTCCTAAGCTGAATCCTGGTCTCTCCGGACCCTTGCTGAGCATAGTCCATACTCAGCGACCTGAAAATAACAATTGATAATACAGGGCCTAAGTCCTAGGATGAATCCTGATCACCCGGACCCTTGTTGAGCATAGCCCATACTTAACGACCTGAATGAGTCAATTTGCCACGTTCAGGCAAAGCGACTCACGCCTTGCCAGGCATAATCCATACCCGACGACCTTTTATCAAAAACCAGATAAAAATCCAATCAAAATCCAATCCAAAATCCAATCCAAAACCAGAAAATCAGAAATCCAGACCAGCATCCAAAACCGAAAACAATCATCCAAAGGAAAATCCAAATCAGAAAGCAAACAAAACCAGGAGTTCAATCCGAACTCCAAAACCAAACCAGAAAAATCAGCGTCCAATCCAAAAGCAAAAGACAAATTTCACAACCATAGTATCGTGGTTTATCGTCATTCAGAGCATGCATAGGGGCGATCTCCGTCCCTATACATGTGTAAATGACTTTGCCGTTTGCCAATAGCTTGTTACTTATTTTATATTATCCTGGTCAATGGATAATCAATCGACTATCATTCCTGGGCCTCACATCGTCACGGTGTGTGGTAGACGGTGGTTGCTCCTGCTCCACCGCTGCATTCCGTGCTCCAACATACTGCCTCAGTTGTCCATTCCTGACATGTTCCTCAATTATGTCCTTTAAATGTCTGAGCTGTTGGTATCATGTCCATCCAAATCATGGAAGAGACAGTGCCTTCCTGATGCCCTCTCCCGTTCTGATGGTTCTCTCCTAGTCGGCCTTTGGTAGGGAAGGTGATTCCGAGTATCCAGGTATATCCGCTCCAGCGTCTCGTTCAATCTTGTGTATGTAGAAAACTTTGGATCCTTCCATCGCTTCCTAGCTTTTCTAGAATCATCGTCCAACTTCCTTTTTCCTTTATCTTTATCCGAACCTTTGCTGGATGGTCCTTTACCCTTAGTTGCATTCACCTCCTTCAACTTTAAATCTGCACACGCATCCTCTTGTCGAAGAAATCTCTCAGCTTCGTGAAAGAATTACCCAAGATCCAGTGGCGGGTCTCGTATCAAAGATACCTTGAAATCCGAATCCTCCCTGACTCCTGACACTGCCGCCATTAAAACCATTGACGGATCCGACCGATCCACCGAAGCAACTGCCGCATTGAATCGAGTTAGAAAAGCTCTAAGTGATTCATCCGTCCTTTGTTTCACCGATGTTAGCGTCATCACATTCTTTGGTCTCTTGATATGGACCCGAAACTGTCCCAAAAACCTATCCACCAATTCCCTCCAAGTCCTGATAGATCCCTCCTCCAGCTGCCTAAACCACATTGCAACTAAGTCCGTCAAGTACAAAGGGAAGCATCGGGCCATCACTTCCTCCGATGCCCCCAGCACTTCCATATGTCTAGTATACCTCATCAAGTGATCAGTCAGATCAACCTTGCCATCATATACTTCTACGCTAGGTAGATTGAACTTAGGTAGATTCTGAGCCATCCTGATTTCCCGAGCGAACGGACTCCTGTTCACTCCTTCCAAGTCTTTATTGGTCAAGCCTCCACGCATGGTTTTTCTAATGATCTCCACTAATCCAGTAATGTCTGTCAGGGGTTGCCCCCAAGCCGCCGAGGGAACTCCGGCACATATTCTTCATGAGGCTCATTAGCAGAACGTTAGCTCTAGCCTGTTGAACTCCTTCCAAAGTTCCTCCTGTGTTAGATCCTGCGGGCCTGCCCCCAAGTTCTCGTTGATCACCTCCTAGCTCTGTATTCCGTTCTCCATTAGGTTCCAAAACCCTAGCTCCTTGTTCCACAGCCACAACCGCTGTAGTTGTTCCTAAGTTCTGCGTCCCTCAGCTCTCATCCACTCAAAGAAAGTCTGCATCATTTCCTGTTGACTTTTCAACAATCTCTCTTGCAAAGAATTTTGCCATAGCTTCCATTTCATCCCTGGTGATGTTGACGGAGGCTTGTCCTTCTCCTGCTCCAGAGGATGCCTCCTGGCTTCCTCCTTGTTGGCTTCTCTTAGCTCTTTGCCTTGTTTGTCGAGTCATTGTCTTCAAATCCAAACTCCTCAAACTCTTCAAATCTGAACGTTGACTCTAATATAGCAGGTGCTAGTTGTTCTCAGTGAAAGCACCAAAGTGTTTGCGCCAAAAATGGTCACAAACCCCAAATACCATGAAAGCACCAGTGTATGAATATAAATCAGCAATATCCCAAACAGAAATCACAGATCACAGCAAATTACAAGCAATAATCCAAAAGTAATGAACAAAGACATAAGATTTATATTGGTTCGGCTATATCCGGCCTACGTCCACTCCAAAGTTTTTTATCCTTTATTGATTATCCTTGCTGACTACAGATGATTACAGCAGTAGCAATGATGAATTTCGAATACAATTGCTGTCATAAAAATAAAGGAGTCAATTCGACAGAGTCTGGGCGTTGAATGGCCAAAAGATCCCTTTCTGTAGGCTTCAGGGTGCTATTTATAGGCGTTGGGGGCTGAGATCGAGCTAAAATGTTGGGAGACTTTTTCTGGCACGTGAGTGGGCCTACGCAACCGACCCTACCAAGTTTCGACTCGATCTGAGATCGATATGAAGTGATTTCGTATCCATCAAAAAATGATCTAATCGAGCTGAAACTTGGCAGAAACATTCTTTACCTTGTATGGAAGCTTCTGTGAAAATTTCATTGCATTTGGATCAACGGTTTGGGAGATATGATCGATACGAAATTGTAATCTTCGTATGTTGTTGCGTTCGTATCCACTGGTTCGAATCCATCCTATTCGACCTGATCAGAAGCACGCGCGCGTGCGATGACGTGTCGTGAAATCCCTAGGTTGATCCACTTTCCTCGCCGTTTTGAACGCTTCTTCCCTTGATTCGCGCTCGCATCCATAATTTGCGGTCGTTCGTGCCGATAATTTCACTTCGCATCTGTATCCAACTGCGCATCGTACCATTATTCGTATCGATTTCAGGAGGGTGTTTCGTTTCGATCTATTCGATCGATACGAAATAATGTTATGCGAGGCGATCGATACGAAAAACGCACGAAAGGTATGGATACGAAGATAGATACGAACAGAGCCTTACCTGATGGATACGAGCGAGGCCTTACCTGATGGACACGAACTTCGATAGCCTCCCATGGATTCGAAAGTGCCAAAGTCCTTCTACTATCGATACGAGAGTATCGATTCGAAACATACCACCTCTTCCGATCCTGACCGATACGAAACCATCGAGTCGAACCACAACCTGATCGATGCGAACCCCATCGAGTCGAGCTTCTGCCGATCGATACGAAGCCGATCGATACGAAACACCAACTACCTGATCGATACGAAATGTATCGATACGAACCATCCCTGTGCGCCGATGGTTACGAACAACATGCTCTTCCTACCTTGCATCGAACATATCTCATTCATACGAACTCCGATTAACCTGAAATTTGAAACATAGCCTCTCCTCGTCCTCATCATCATCTCCAATCGATTCCATCCTGATCGGAGCTCAACCAAATTTTGACGACATCGATTGCAGCCTTGATTCCAATCGATCTCCAATTCCAATATCCATCATTTCTTGCCAATTTGTTGATATTCTAGCCTTGACCAAAAGGTGGGATAACAACCTGCAAGGTCATAAAGTATAACAAATATCTCTAAAAGAGATACAACAATCATCTAACAAAAGATGAATCATAACAGAACAAGCCTCATATCAATGGAAACTCAAATAAACAAAGGATATGAATATCCCAAAACAAGCCAAAAAGGCAAATAACAAATACCAATGAAGGCGACACAAGTCCCGCAAGGTAACTGCTATATATCGTGCAGCTCGAAAAGACCAACACCGAAGGGCAATACCTAGGGAATATACCTATCAATGAAACCACAGAAAATTTTGCACGTGCTCAGTACTGTATAAACAAGGATCCATGAGCCCGAAGTCTCCAAACCCAATATCACTCGAGCAGTGACGAATGACCAACTCCAAAAGCGATACAATAGGGCAACAAACCCGAAGGCACAAACCCAAAGGTACAAACCTGAAGGCAACATACCCGAAGGAAACATACCCGAAGGCAACAACCTAAAGTAGACAGTCCGAATACACTATCCCAAAGGCAACAAACCGTAATGGTGAAGGTCCGGAGGCTCAGTACTGGACACCACTAACTGGAAAAATGTGTCATAACTCTCAAAAAGAAATCCGAAAAGTGGTAACGTGAGTCCCATAACCACCCGTTCGCACTAAACGCTTTACTATCCGTTAGTCAATTTCACACTCAAAGCAGTACAAAGTTTACCTCATCTCACTGTAAACCAGACCAAAGGTCAGAATGATCAATCGAATAGGTCGGGGATTAATCGAAAAAATAAACGCACGGATTCATGGTTTGTGTTTTACCTAACCATTTAATCTCCTTTCCACTTCGCTCGAAGTGCGATATTGTGTGTGAGCGGTTTTAAATAGAAATTATAAATTGGTGAAATGAGGTTTTAATACAATTTGAAAAGATCATTTTATAAAAACCCGTGCATGAAATCCAAAGGAATCATCAAAGTCCACAATGCGATAATAACTAATTGGAATCAATACGAATCAATAAAAGTTGGAAATTAACTCAAAAATAGCAAAAATAGGCAAAATTGATAGTTCCAGACGTCTGGTAGATGTTTCCAGACGTCTCGACCTATGTTCTGGAAAATATAAGCTTTTCTTCTCTCTCTTTTTAATTCCTAGGCCATTTCAGACGTCTGAAATTTTCAACCAGACGTCTGAATTTGATTTCAGACGTTTGGATTTTGTTTCAGACGTCTGAATTTAGTCTCTGCCTTTTCCAGACCGCTTTCCAGATGTCTAAATTTTTCAACCAGACGTCTGGATTTGGTTTCTGACGTCTGAAATTAATTCCAGCCATCTGAAATTTACTGCTAGGCAAAAAAACAGCCTAGACCAAAAATGGCAAATCCAAACCGAAATGCGATCGAACAAGCGATGGATGCTAGGAATTTATGGTCGTCGACAACCCAGTACTATAGGCTCTTCGATACACCTTCAAAAACATGATCAAACGTCAAAGCTATGATTTTTAGAGTTTTTGACTTCAAAACACCAAAATTGCAATGTTCACAAAACCAATCCGAATTAAAAGCAATTGCATATGACTAAGTGTTAGGAATTCATACCTAACATCAATGATATCAATAGAAATAGATGTGAGTTCAAAACTCACCTTTTTAACTCACAAACAAAGAGGAGAAGCTCAAACGCAAAGAAAAGACCAACCACTCTCCACTTCAACTCTACAAGCTTCAATCTAAGATCAAAACAAGTATTTCCTAAGTTAGGTTTAATAAACTTTATGAAATTGTAAGAAGAAAGAGTTGGAGAAGATGAAGAGAGGCTTACTAATAGCTTCACCTTGATTTTGGAGCAAGAATTCAAGTTTGCAAGAAGAAACTAGGGCTTGGAATTTCTAATTCTTCTTCCTTTCCCCCATTTTTAGTTTTAGCTTGAGTTTTATGAAATGAAATAAGTGAATGGAAGGAGAGGGACCGAGTTAGGTTATTTAGTTAGCTAGTGGGCTGAACCCAAACCCAAAACCCAGTTAGAAAAGGTAGCAAAACTTGACTTACTCCAAACATATCAAAGTTTATACTCAAAAAGATTGAAAATTCTATTTCGAACTCAACGGAAGTGGTTTCGAGTCCTAATTCGGCCATTTGCAAAAAGTAACATTTCGGACCGAAATCCGACTAACGACGCTATGTTTAAATAAAATATTTAAATATAAAATCGTTAAATATGTGGGTTGTTACAGGTAACAGTAATGTATGACCTGATCAAGTAAGTTCGAAACTTTTCGAGTGCAAAAACGACGGCTAGAAGTTCTTTTCGGTGGTTGTGTAGTTGAGTTGAGCGTCATTCAGAGTCATGCTAGCATAGTAAATAACGTGAAGGATCTTGTTGATGCGTTTTCCTAAGATAGCATCAACTGTAAAGTTCGAAGCATCACACATTATTTCAAATGGGAGATTTCTATTGGGTGTGCAGATGATTGGAGAAGAAATGAGTTCGTATTTGAGACGTTTGAAGGAAGAGATACAATTGGAGTTAAAATTGAAAGCAACATCTTTTCCAAGAAGAGTCGTCAAAGGACGAGTGATTTTACGAAAGTCTTTCACAAAGCATCGGTAAAAGCCAGCGTGTCCTACAAATGATTGAATGTCCTTAATAGATTTGGGAATGAGTAGGTTTGCAATTACGTCAACTGTCGCTTTATCTACCTCAATGCCTTTATTTGAGATGATATGTCCAAGGATTATGCCTTGTTTGACCATAAAATGGAATTTCTCACAATTCAAAATCAAATGTTTTTCTTTACAACAATTTAGAACCAACTTGAGATGATGTAAATATTGGAAAAAAGAATCGCCAAAGATAGAGAAATCATACATAAAAACTTCTAGAAAGCGTTCAATCATGTCGAAAAGAATACCAATCATGCATTATTGGAAAGTAGCAGGAGCGTTACAAAGTCCGAATGGCATACGTCTATAAGCAAAGGTACCGAATGGACACGTGAAAGTCGTTTTCTCTTGATTTTGGGAGCGATTGAAATTTGGTTATAGCCGGAATAACAGAGGAAGCAATAGAATTCCATGTCCGGCTAAACGTTCGAGCATTTGGTCAATGAAAGGAAGAGGGAAGTGACCTTTACATGTCGCGGTATTTAGTTTTCGATGGTCAATACAAACAAGCCAACCGGTGTGAGTCCAAGTAGGAATGAGTTCGTTAGCGTCGTTTGTTATAACGTTAAGTTCGGACTTTTTTTGACGCGACATGAACTGGGCTAACACATAGGCTATCAAAAATGGGGTATATGATACCGTTATCGAGGAGCTCAAGAATTTCATCATGAATCGCATTTTCATTTTTGGATTAAGCCTTCGTTGCGCGTCACAAGCAGGCTTGGCATCGTTGATTAAATGGATTGAACAAGTGCAGGACTAATTCCCTTTATATCCGAGATCGACCATCCAATTGCTTCTTTGTTTTTGGACAAAATTGAAAGTAAAGAAGTTTCTTGATTGTGAGAGCGAGTCGCAGAACTTATGACGGGAGATGTTTTGTTATCACCTAAGCATGCTTACTTAAGGTGATCGAAAAGTGGTTCGAGGTCCAACTTTGGGAGTTGCTCGGTTGAAGAATTAGGTTGAGATTCAGACTCAACTAGAAGCGATTCAAAATGCAGAGTGTAGTCAATTTCATCGGTTATTTCATGAAACAATTTTTTGTACTTAGCTTCGCATTCGTCGTTAAGATCAAGTGTCTCATTTTCAAAGTTTTCACGAATGGCACTAACTTCCAACATTTGGCCACAAGGTTCATTCGATTTGCTTTCAAGATTGAAAATATTAAGTTCCAAAGTCATGTTTCCAAAAGATATTTTCATTGAATCATTACGATAATTGATTAAAGCCTAAAATCAATGGAATTTGACTTGCGGGATTTGTCACGGGTTGTGTTTCGAGAATGATAAAGTGAACGAAGAATTTTAATTTCCCTACTTGAATGAGCACGTCCTCAATTTCTCTCATGGTTTCTTAATGGAACGATCGACGAACAGAAGCATGACCTTTGTGGGTTTGAGCTCACCTAAGCCTAATTGTTCGCACACGAAATATGGAATCAAATTGAGACTCGCACCTAAGTCTATAAAGCATTTGTTAATCGTCTTGTCTTCAATTGTACACAAGTCGTATGACAGCTAGGATCTTTGTATTTGATGGGCATGGATTGGGACAAGACTTCGATCAAACTGGCGGCTAAGGAGACTTTTTTAGGCATTTGAGTGTGTCGTTTTAGGTGCACAAGTCCTTAAGAAATTTCGCGTAAATGAGGACTTTCAGAACTATGTCAACGAGATGTTCACTTTCACTTGTTTAAAAATTTTCAACATCTTTTTCATTTGGTCCGAGTGTTTCTTTGGTCGAAGACGATGTGGAAATGGGACATGATACTCAGTAGAAGGGTCTACTTGAGTAGAAGAAGAATTTTGATCGGCATTCGGTTCAACGTTTGGCTCCACGTTCTGTTCAGATTCGTTTGTTGTTTTAGAAGTGTCCAGAGAGGTTTCTGGTAAATCGTTAGGATTAACGACTTGATTATCGATTTGTTTACAGGAACACAGTGTTGTGATAGCATTCAATAGGGTGATTTGCTATCTTGAACAACATGGGCTTGATTTGAATTTTCATTTTGATTTCTAGGATTTAGAATGGGCTGGTTTGGGAATGTTCCTCGTTCGCTTTCACTTATAGACGTGGCTTATTGACTCATTTGCATTTCAAGTTTTGCAATCGATTGGTTTGTGTTTTGCACATATGAAGTCAATAAATTTTGCAAATTGCTGTTTCATTGAAGGCTTTGAGTAGTTTCTTTAGCCAACGTTTCAAGAGTTTTCTTAAGTGAACTTAGAAGTTTATCGTCTTTGTAAGGATGAGCAGAATTTGGTTGAAAATTTGATTGTTGCAATTGATTATGAGATGGACCCGAAAAGTTTGGTTGAAAAGGTTAGGCTGAAAGGGTCGAAGCATTATTTGGGAATGCTTGAAAATTGGGACGAACCATATTTGTGTTGGGATTGTTTTGGTTCCAAGCAAAATTCGGATGATTTCTCCAATCAGCATTGTACGTTGGAGAATATGGGTCGTTTTTGGCTTTATTGAAAGCGTTGATTTGTTCGATAGAATTAGCGCATCGATAAGCTATATGATTAGGATCGTTGCATTTATAACACATTGGTTGGGAAGCTTGATTCATTTGATTCGATGAGAAAACGTTATCGATTTTTTCAATCATTGCGTCGATCTTAGCTTCCAAAGCAAAAGAACATCCTATCGAGTGTGCACTCGATCGTGAGTAAATTGATTTTCATTCGAACGTTCCCGTTGGGATGATTTTTCGATGAGGTTTTCAAGAAATTACCAAACATCGTCGTGATGTTAGGCAAGAAAGTTGCCTTGGCATATTGATTCGAGCATGGCTCATGAGCTTATTTCAAGTCCACCGTATAAGATTTGGCAAAATCGTCCATTTTTCGAAGTTATGGTATGGACATTTTATCAAAAGCTCTTTGAATCTTTCAAAATATTTTTCGTATGGTTCTCCCTTGAATTGATGAAAATTTACAATTTCATTTTGGATTCTACTTGTTTTTTCCAAGGCGTAGAAGTTTTTTAAGACAGCCTTTACGAATCTTTTCAAGTTTTAATCGAGTTCGATGGTAAGTTGTACAACCATTTTTCAGCATAATCCGTAAGAGCGAATGTGATTAATCGAAGTTTGATTCCATCATTGGAAAGTTGTTGGAGTTTGATGGCTGCACAAACTTGCTTGAATTTAGTCAACAAAATGTATGGGTCATCGTGTTCGAAATTGCCAATTTTTGAAAGTGTGGCAATATGATTCGAGTGAATTTCAAAATGGTTAGGGGCCGGTAATGTGATGCAAGATGGAATAGAAACTCTATCGGAAAAGATTCCACCCATAAGAATTCGAGGGGCGTTTTCGTTCGCCATTTCGGAAGGATCGTCTGTTCGAGTTAAACAATTAGTTGTTGAGTCGTGAGTCCAACGATTTTTTGTTGTGTCACAAGTCCAAGTACTCATGCACAAATGAAAGTCGAGAAGAGAAAGAATTTAGAAATGAGCTTAGAGAGAAGAAGATCCTTTTGCTTGGATTTGGAAAATGAAGTGAAAAATTGTTTTTGTTTTTGGTTTTTTTAAAAGAAAGGAAACTATTTAAAAAAAGTTTGATTTTTTTTTTTCTTTTCAGTTTTTTTTGTAATTTTTTTTGTTTTTTGAATTTTTAGATTTACAAATATTTACCAAAAGGGATTTTTTTGTTTTTGTTTTTACAAAATGGGAATTTGATTTTTTTTGTTTCTGAAAAGTTTTTTTTTTTGGGATTTTCGTTTTTGATTGAAAATTTTCAAAGGAAAGAAAAGACGATTTTTTTGGTTAAAAACTAAGTAAAGTAAACTTTACAATTTTTTTTGGACTTTGGATTTCTTTTTTTTTGTTTTTTTTAAATACGCACGAGCTAATGCAACTAAATGAATGCGAAGGACTTAATTACAATTTTCTGTCCTTAGTAGCTCCTAACTCAAAATTGTATAATCACACTTAGTCCTAAATTAGCAAAAATATTTCTCAATCAGGTGACGGGCATGGGTTATCGGTGCACCATGAATCACCAAAGCAATACAGCCAAAGGTTTAAGTACCTTCAGAGGAACAACCACTATAATGTTTACGAATCATATTTATAAGTGGTTATTACTCTACCATAGCCTAGACACCAAGAAATAAATTTGTTCAAAGACAACAATTGTGAAGATACAATTAAGCTCAAAGTGAGCTCGGGACACCCTTAAGTCGAATGTCTAACCTTTATTGTTAGTCAAATTCTACGATGAAATGCGATTTTTGGGCCAAGGAAAGGATGATGAAATCCCTCACCTTATGTGAATTGGGGTATTTCCCAAAAAAAAGAAATACAAGGTGAGATGAATGCGAAAAAAAAATTAAATGTGAATTTACAATGTAACTAAAATGAAGTTTGTTTTTGTTTTGGATTTTGAATTTTTTTATTATATATAAATGCAAATGCAAGCAACCAACAATGCAATTCAAATAAAAAAACAAGAGATGAAAGCACGGTACCCGAGCGTGCAGATTGTTAGCAATTTTTTTCTTCAAGCAAGCAAACAATTACTTTTTTAGCAAGCACTTCTGCCACCTACAACCTGAAAATTTAAAAAATATATACAATTGTTTTTCTATAAAGGAATAAAAACGAAAACCTAACAAATCAAAAAAGCGAGAACAAAACAAATGAAAACTAAAGCATATTTTTACTTGCCTTTTACTTTTTTTTTTCTATGTTTTTTTTGAATTTTTTTAAAAGCTAAGAAGATAAAATAAATCAATAAGAGATTTTAACAAAGGAAAACCAAAAAGGTTTAAAACAAAATAAAATATTTGCCAAGCCCAAAAAGCAGCCCAAGACCCGCAATTCTATCCGGTACAAAAAAATTCATTCAACCACATAATAAAATAGAAAATCGTTCTCAAATTAGAAAAGCCAAAATCATTTTCCCACATTTGTTCAACACCAATTCATTTTTAATTCATAATTCAGAGATTTCTTCGACCATGAATATATCAATTTTGAAACACGATTTCAAGAATTGGATAGAGGTTGTAGTTGTTGATTTGGAACATGCAATTGGTTTGGGGATTTTTGCTGAAGGTCGAAGTGGCTCTTGCAGCCGCTTGGTGGAGATGGTTCTTATGTTGGTTGTGGGGTTGTCGAATTGGGAATTATGGTGTTCGACTTGGTTTGCGATTAGGAGATGTTCGATGATTGGGTTGTTTCAAGTAATTGATGGTGAGAAGGCAGTGAATTCGCGGTTGAGGTCCCGGTGGTTTAAGTGGTCATCGCTGCCTTGGTTTGCAAGGATCGCGGTGTGATGTGGATGAGTTGCACTGATGACAGAGGTGCTTAATAGGGGATGGAAGGCAGGGGTGTTGAAAGGTAGAAAGGCACGGCTGTAGTCGTTGACGTTGGTTGATGGTATGCACCATTGTAGGTCAGTTTTTATGTTATTGTTGTTGTGACTGTGTGTGGAGATGAAGGTGAGGCAAGTGGAATGAGGAATGAATAGTGGAAATTATGTGAAGGGTATGACCAGTAATGGTATTGTGATTACGAAAGTATGGCTACGATATGTTGTTGTATGATGTGCACATAAATGTGCATATTTTTACCACGATATTTAATCTATTTAAATTAAATAAATGATCATATCGAGTATTTTAACTTATTTAGACCAAAATTCAAATTATTTTCAATGCGTCACATATTCATCTTCATATAGGGGCAGAATTGTCATTTTTTTTGCACATATTAATCTAAGAAAATTTAATTGGGACTTTATATATTATTTTGCAGGAAAATAGGATGGAAATTACAAGTAGTTTTACGAAGATATGCATGCACAAAAAGGAAACAAAGAAAATGAAGATGAAAATAATTCAAACTCATGAACATGGAGGACCCCACCTACCAACTTACATTGACTTTCAATTAGGAGCTAATGCACATGTTGAAGGCCATTAAAGATTTATGTTGATTTAAGTGGGGGATTAAGACATGCTAATGATTACTTGGTGGCCACACTACCTCACGGGCAATTTGGGCATTCCTGCAACGGACTGATATTTTCAACCATTCGCATCCACACATGCCGGTTTTGAATTGCTCAAAATACCAGATTGTTAATTTATATTTGGCAAAAGTCAAAAAATATAGTAAATAAATAAATCACAGAATCACAGACACAGAGTAAATACAATATGCAATGGAAACAAAAGAATAGTAGTTCATGAAGCTACTATATATAAACAGAGTTAAATAAGATACAACAGGAAGTCTCAAATATAACAGTCAAATACAAGATCATAATACATCACTGGAATGAACTGAATAACTGCAAGATGAAAAGATGTAAATGTGTCTCCAAACGAAGCTCCAACTCCAAAGGTGAGTCTCAAAAGCTGTATCACTCAGTTTGACCCGAGTGTAAAGCAAATACACAAAAAACTCGAGTCAGGATTAACATTCTTATATCAATAAATTCAACCCAAGTGGAATAACAACTGAAATACAAGAATCTTAAAGGATGTTTGGGATACCCGTCCTCTAAGGATTCATTAAACTATCTGCTATGTAGTAATATACGTTATTAGAATAATGTCTATAGTAAAGTAAACTATTAAAATAACGTTAAGGCTTTACATTTTCCACCTTAACACATTTTATATATTCTCATAGTCTATACAGTACTGTAATCTCCCCCGTACTGGACGTCGTCAGAGAGCACTCCGTAGATATGGTACAAAACAGACTCGTAATGGGCTCGATATGATAGGTGACACGGCATAACTAGGCAATGCCAGAGTATATATACCAATTACACTTCCGGGCTGGTGATAACACATAGCAGCCACTACTCCCCACCTCAGAACGCACTCCCAAATCAAAAAAATCTAGTGTGGCCACCAAATCAGTCACAAAGTCAGAATATAGTATCAAAGGAATGTGTCCGATTGGAGGAGCTACCTCACTTGACCTGTCGATTGCTCCTATTTTAGCCACCTTATGCCAACTCATGGGAGTTGAGTCCACGTATATACCTCATATAGGATCGTCCCTCGCATCCTACTTCATTTTGGATTCTCCACCGCCTACATGATTGTTAAAGTGGTTTTCGGTATTGGCAGAAAGTATGACAATATCCAATCTCGGTCTCTTTGATAACCAATCGTTATTATAACACCGCGGTCATTTCAAATTGTTTATACTTCAATACCAAAATACCGTTGCCATTTCAAAACCATATCAACACGATATCATTTCCATTTCAAAACCAAATACGATATCACTTCCATTTCAAATATATCCTTTCCAAAATCATAGCACTTTCAAAGTTATAACACTTTCGAAATCAAACGCTTGAAATTATTACAATTTCAAAACATAATACTTTGAAATCCATAACTTTAAAAACATAACGTCCACCACTTAAACAGTTTAGATATTAAAATAGTGTATATAATAAAATAGTTTATAAAGTAAAATGGACTATATAAAAGAGTTATAAGTTAAAAAGTTTATATTAAAATAGTTAGTATATTTATTGAAATAGTAAATATAATAAAATAGTTTATATAAAAGAGTTATAAGTTAAAATAGTTTATATTAAAATAGTTAGTATATTAAAATAGTTTATATTAAAAATGATATATATTAAAAATGATTTATATTAAAATAGTTTATATTAAAATAATTTTAAAGGAAAATATAAAATAGTTTTAAATATAATTTAAAAATACTTTATATAATAAAATAGTTTCCTAAAATTTCACAAATCGATTCCAAATCAACTCGAATTCCAAAATTCAAATTTAATCAAATCTCACATCATCCATTCAGTTTCTCGATAAATTATTGATTTCCAATACAAATTTTTAACCACAAAATAAACCATTTCAATTTCAATATTTTCAAAGCTTTAAATATTCTAACATTTCAAAACTAGATTTGATAATTCCACATATATATCAAATTCGCTTTACTATTTTTTTTAAAAAATATTTACTTAATCATTCAAATAACATTTAACTAAAACTCCAAATATCAAATTTAACAAAACTAAATATACCATTTCAATTTATGTAAATTTGAAATATTCACTTAATCACTTTTAAAAAATTAAATAATAAAATCATACTTTTAAAATCCCAAATTTGATAAGTTTCAAATCAAACTATTTGAGTATAATTCTCAGATAAATTCAATTTCAAAACCTTCAAATTCATTTCGATATATATATATATATATATATATATATATATATATTGACCAATGGTGTCTGTATATAATTTTCCATCCTATGGTCAAGTGTTGTGGATATTTATCAATTCAATCCGTAATTTAAGTATATATGGATATATATCATTTCAATCTGTATTCCCAAATTCAATTCAATGAAAATCGTTTGGGTTTATCACTTCAACCCATAACGATTTTCTCCTATTCTATAGATCGCCCGGGCATGTATCATTTCAACCCTTAGTGAATTCTATACTAACAGGGAACATAAAGAGTGATAACAGATATGATAATAATAAAAAAAAGCATATATCACCAATATAAATAATAAATAATGGTATCAGATTTCATGGGTGAATGAATACATATAACAACATATATATAGCAATGTAAATAACTAACAACAGCATATTTCAATTGTCGTTTCAATTGAAATTAAATTTAATAAATATAAGAACGTTAATCGTGAGTGATTACTCACCTTTGAAGGGCTAGAGAGTTTGACAACAAAGCACGCTACGTATTATAAAGCAAAGTGAGATGGGCACGAGTTCGACGGACAAAGCTGACAAAATGGGAATTGATGAGACAATTAGAACTACTTGATAGAAACAACAAATACATATATATATATATATATATATATATATATGTATATATTATTACTTCCACGAAGTCATTATTTAAATTTAAAACAAATATCAAAATAACATACATATAATTAAAATTATGATTTTAAATAATATATTTGAGATAAATACTTATATAGATATAAACATATCACATGTATATATAACATAAAACAACAATGTTATATATACATACATACATACATATATAAACATGCAAATTCAAAATTATAAAAATTGCATAAACAACATATATAACTAATATGCATAACAACTTATATAAAGTGTCCCATATATAAACAACAGCTTATACAAATATAAACTAAATATTTATACATATTAAAATATCTTTGCGACTTATAAACTTATATAAGATATACACACACATTTAAATAAACATGCAACTAGATGAACTACAGAATTTATATTTTTAATATATAACAAATTACAACTTAAATAGCATAACCCTGTAACCCATGTACAAAATACTATAACTTATATCTTCCCATATATAATATAGTTTACTGTAGCACCACATACATATCATGTACTAGCAACAATATATATATATATATATATATATATATATATATATATATATATATATATATAGATAAATATATATACACATAACTATGTTATAGTATTCCCATATGTACGATTGTAAAGGACTGGTAGGTTACAACACATAGAAACTTATGCAAGTTATACTATATCATATCTTATATATAAACAACATTTTATAAGAAACGTATACAATACATATATATTAATATATTACATAAATATAACTTCTAATCAAAATATAAATCTGGTATATATACAGACAAGAATTTTCTGGAAAACAGAGTATATGTATATGTTAGTGATTTATTACAAAATCTGTTTCAAAATATTAATAAAATCTAAACAAGTACTTGTGATATCCAAACATAGTATGTTGTGCTCACTTCTTTTATATAAGATATATGACAATAGATTAGGCTGGAAAAATGCACGGGCTATTCAATACAAGTGTACAACTTATGCAAACTAGTTTAGAAAATACATTTGTACATATAAAATCAATAGATCAAAAGGGTATAAACTATATATAAGCTTTACTTTATAAAATAAAAATAAAAATCAATATATAACAATATATATATATATATATATATATATATATATATATATATATATATATATATATATATATATATATATATATATATAACTAACAAAATGGAGGCTCGGAACAAGTGCATTCGGCAGAGCTGGGAAGGATGGAAGCTTGGAGTTTTTGGTAAGGTGGACTTGGGGTTGGAAGCGTCAGAGGGAAGAGGCCGAGGAGGGATTGTGTTGAGAGGGTCTGACACGCAAGACATACAACCTGGAGGAGGTTGTTTTGCGAAGTAAGGAGCTCGGTGGGGCGGCAACGTGCAGTCTTGGAAGTACAGGTGGAAGAGCAGAGGAAACAAGGCGGCACAGCTGTTGAGGCAGTGGGGTGGAACGGTGCTTGCGTGTGGGATGCACTGCCATGGTGGAAGAGCATTGGTGGTCGGGCAGGAGACAAGTTTTGCTCGGCCTAGGCTATGGTGATAGAAGAGGCTTCACAGGTCAAGGGAAAAAAATAAAATTTTAAATTAATTTTTCGAACAGACTGAAAATGTTGAAAAACTGCTTCTTTATTTTCAAACGAAAAGATGAACAGAAGAAGAGGAAGAGAGTGAGTAAGTAGAAGTCAAAAGAAAAAAAACGAATGAACCAGATATTTAGATTAAAGTGGGCACCCAAAAGTCCAACACGAATACAAGAAATAATTAATTTTAGTGACTGACAGCTTTGCACGCTGGGAAAATGAATAGGCAAACAAACGAAAGGATACCAGAAACCAAAAGACTTTAGACGCGCACCGATACGGTTATCTATTTCACTGATTCCGCCGTATTTCAGACTTCAAAACACAGAGTTGAATATACCGTAGAGATCAGCACGATGAGACGATCAAAACGGTATACAGATATCAGTGGTAAGATCATTCTACCAAAAGTCGATAATCGACACTGAAAATGTTGCTAAAATGCCGGAATTAAGGTAAACTGAAATGACCCGACTTTCTTACCATAGAAAATCGTATCATTTTTAAGAAAGAAAGGGATAGAAAAGAGAAAGACAGAGAAGAAGAAATGAACAACATCAGAATCTAAACAGCGGAACGAATAAATTATATTAATCAAATAATACATTACATGGTATCATATACATCAGAGATACACAGCTAAATAACACATACTAGACAGTTATAAACACCTTTCTAGTTATACAACTCAATATAACACAAAGACAACAACTCAGAGAACACACATCGGAATACTATATAGCTAAACGAAGAAGCCTCCTGCTCCATTGCTCCTCCAAAATTCGTCAAAGCTAACATGAATCCCTTGGCTACTCGTAAAAATTTGAGTACTCAAGAGTTTAGGAAAACAGAAGAGATGGTGTTTAAATAGAAATTTTCAGATTTATTAAATTAAAAGAAAATTAAAAACAATGGACACTTGTCTTAATCTTAATTTAAATGTTTAACACTTGTTGTTTAAATGATTTCTAACTTAACACATGTCAAATTGAGTTTATTTTAATCCTAAAGAAATTAAAAGCCTTTTTTAAATTAATTTCCTAATTACTAATATGTTTTCTTAATTTTAAAAATGCTTTTCTAATTAAATATCTAATAAACAAATACATTTACGCATTTATAAATGTTTTCTAAATTTATACAAATACAATCTTTAAAAAGAATGAAACTAAATATAATTAAATAAAATTATATACATATTGCAAATTCATTTTAAATGCTATTTCAAAAGCCTTGTATTTATTCTTATTAAATAAATACAAATCCAAATTTCCATATATAAATTTCTATAAAAAGAATATAAAACAAAATCTTATTTTTAATTAAAAATATTATCTATATATTTTAAAAACCAAACTATATTATTATTCTATTTTAAGATGTATGTATATTCCTTGAATTCAAATTTATATTAAATTCAAAGTCAAACTTAAAAATCCAAATCTAAAATCAATTTAAATAAATATAATATCTATTTTTAAATAAGCTCATTATTATTTACAAATAATTTATCCTATTTTAAAATCAATTTAAAATACATAGATATAAATATATTTAAACACATTTATCAATTTTGAAAACAATAAGCCAATTTAGAATTTATTTATACAAGCAAAATAATTAATCTCATTATTAAACCAATATATAGCCATAATTAAAACATTATATTATTATTACTTGGTTATCTATTTTTGAAAATAACAATTTATCAATTTCAAATAATTAAATTAAGAGATCATCAACATTTTAAACTCCTTGAAATTCCGGGATATTACATAAACGGAGCACTAGCAGTCAAAATTTGATGAAACGGAATATGATGTCTCACTCGGAAGGGGATTTACAAATTTATTGTGTAAAAATATTCAAGTTTGGAAAGCATTTTATTATCATTAATTTTAACTGATTCAAATTGAAATAGAATTACACAAGAAAATAAACTTCCATATTTCCAGATGAAAATTTACCATTTGTTATGTTTTAATAGATGTAATCCAAATATCAAATTTATATTTCAAAATTTTATTGTTTAAAATTTCACAAAATTTCAATTAAATACATTTATAAAACAAATAAAATTATTAAAAATTTATGGGTCGTTACGCTCTTCCCCACTCAAAAATTTTCGTCTCCGAAAAGGAACGAGGTAGGAGAATGGAAACTACCAGAAAGAAAATGATTTGAAATAAAAAATAGAACAATTAATTTAAAACCATATAAATTTCAATTTTAGATTAATTAATATTCAATAATTGATTTAATCCATTTGATTTCACTTGAGTTAAATCAATCTTAACTATTTCTAATTTCATTATTTTAATATCCAATTATCCTCAATTAACAATTTCTAAAATCATAAATTTGTATAGTCATTTGTTATAATTATATTTTATTCAAAAAATTCAATTCTTCTTTATTCCAAATTATTATAATTTTTTTCCACTTTATATATCTTATCACATATATTAGGTATATTTACTCTTATTATAACTACTCAAATTTTTATAAATTCCTTTATCATCATTTTATATTGGATATTACTCAATCACATAGTTAACTTCTGAATAATTTCGGTAAGTTATATTGGAATGTAATTGAGTAACATACAAGTAAAATTTTCCAAATTCGATTATTTCAAATTTAATATTCATTTAAAATTTTGACTTCATTTTAAAATTCGAATCATCTTTTATTAAAATTTAAGAATTAAATTTCCAAATAACTTCAAACAATTTAGAGATATATTAACTCAAAGTTATAATCATTTATTTATATATTATAAATCAAGTCATACTTAAGAAATTCAAATCAAATTGTTTCCCAAAACAAAATGTAGCAAAGCTACTGAATGATCTCTCCACTCTGAAACTCAAAAATGAATATCGATGATGCTACAGTCAGCACCGAAATTATTTTCCAGCGGCAAAAGAGGAGAGCACTGATTTAAACATTCAAAATTCTTTGGAACAGTTTCTATTTGAAAATACTTTCAAATAACGTACCCTTGAAAACTTTAAAACTAAAGTTTGGAATCATCGGAATTTAATTCTCAAATCATTGATTTAAATCTATTTAAATTTCAAACATGGTTTATAAAAGAATAACTGAAAATCAAATATTAGTTATCCAATTTAGTTAACTATTTGATTTCAAAAATTTTCTTATATATAATATACAATCATGCTAAATTTATTCCATTGACCAAATTTGAAAACAATATTGTGTCAGTTTGCTCTGTGCAAGTGTTTTGGAAATCCTATCGATAACGTTGATCAGACGAATCGATCAAAAATCAAATCAACATCAACAATTCAAACAACGCAATCTATAAAACATTTTTAATATAAATTTCAAATACACTTCCTCACTCCATGATTCCATAATGGATTTCAAAACAAAATTAGAGATTTAAGTTAAGAGGGATCCAAATCAGATAGAATTCAAGTTAAGAAGATAGATTTGAAATAAAGATAATGAAATTGGTACAAAGGAGAGGGGATGGATAGACCAATATAAGTCTCGAGAAACCTTAACCGGGTCAACTGTGACTTCAAGAATACGATCGATGTAGAATTCTGAAGCAAATCGACATTCGATTGCAAGAGAAAGAATTCAGGTATAACAAAAGATAGCAGCATCTAAACCGATGATATAGAAATCTCCGATGAATCAATGCCTGTTGTAAAGGCGTTTCACCCATTTACAATCATTCAGTGGAGCTATAAGATACTCCAGAATAAAGAAGAATATGAATAGGGAGAGGAAAAAATGGATTTTGGACCCGAGGAGAACGTTCCAAAATACAAAGGGCGAGTCAAAGAGGAAGAGATCAATCATGAACGAAAGTGATTCCGTAATTTAATTTACTACATATGCTAAATTTGTCTAAAACCAAAGCTCTGATACTACTTGTAATGGACTGATATTTTCAACCATTCATATCCACACATGCGGATTTGAATTGCTCAAAATACCAGATTGTTAATATATATTAAGTAAAACTTAGCATATACAGTAAATAAATGAATCACAGAATCATAGATATAGAGTAATATACAATATGCAGCGAAAAAAAGAATAGTAGTTCATGAAGCTACTATATATAAACAGAGTTAAATAAGATACAACAGAAGTCTCAAATACAATAGTCAAATACAAGATCATAATACATTACTGGAATGAACTAAATAACTGCAAGCTGAAAAGATGTGGATGGATCTCCAAATGAAGCTCCAACTCCAAAGGTGAGTCTCAAAAACTGTATCACTCAGTCTGACCTGAGCGTAAATCAAATGCACAAAACATTCGAGTCAGGATTAACATTTTTATATCAATAAATCCAACTCAAGTGCAATAACAACTGAAATACAAGTAACTTAAAGGATGTTTGGGATACAAATCCTCTAAGGATCCGTTAAACTATTTACGATGTAGTAATATGCGCTATTATAATAATGTCTATAGTAAAGTAAACTATTAAAATAGCGTTAAAGCTTTACATTTTCACCTTAACACATTTTAAATATTCCTAAAGTCTATACAGTACCGTAATCTCCCCCGTACTGGACGTCCTCAGAGGGTACTCCATAGGCATGGTACAAAACAAACTCGTAGTGGGATCGATATGGTAGCTGACATGACACAACTGGGCAATGCCAGGGTAGATATACCAATTACACTTCTGGGCTGGTGGTAATGCATAGCAGGCCCACCCCAGAACACACTTCCAAATCAAAAAATCGAGTGTGGCTACAAAATCAATCATAAAGTCAGAATATAGTATCAAAGGAATGTATCCGATTGAAGGAGCGACCTCACTTGGCCCGTCGATTACTCCTCTTTTAGCCACCTTATGCCAACTCACGGGAGTTGGGTTCACGTATATACCACATATAGGATTGTCGCCACCATCCTACTTCATTATGCAATCTCCACCGCGTACACGGTTATTAAAGTGGTTTTCGGTATTGGCAGAGAGTATGACAATATTCGACCCCGGTCTCTTTAACAACCAATCATTATTATAACACCGCAGCCATTTCAAAGTTGTTTATACTTCAAAACCAAAATATCATTGCCATTTAAAAAACATATCAATACGACATCATTTCCATTTCAAAACCTAGTAAGATATCATTTTCATTTCAAATATATCCTTTCCAAAATCATAGCACTTTCAAAGTTGTAACACTTTCGGAACCATGCACTTGAAATTATAACACTTTCAAAACATAATACTTTGAAATTCATAACTTTGAAAACATAACTTCCACCACTTAAACAACTTAGATATTAAAATAGAATATATATTAAAATAGTTTATAAAGTAAAATGGCTTATATAAAAGAGTTATAAGTTAAAACTTATATATTAAAATAGTTAATATATTAAAATAGTATATATAATAAAATAGTTTATAAAGTAAAATAGTTTATATAAAAGAGTTATAAGTTAAAATAGTTTATATTAAAATAGTTAGTATATTAAAATAGTTTATATTAAAAATGATTCATATTAAAAACGATTTATATCAAAATAGTTTATATTGAAATAATTTATAAAGTAAAATATAGAATAGTTTTAAATATAATTTAAAAATACTTTATATAATAAAATAGTTTCCTCATATTTCACAAATCGATTCCAAATAAACTCGAATTCCAAAATTCCAATTTAATCAAATCTCAAATCATCATTTTCAATCTATTTCAGTTTCTTAATAAATTATCGATTTCAAATAAAAAATTTTAACCGCAAAATAAACCATTTAAATTTCAATATTTTCAAAGCTTTAAATAATCAAACGTTTCAAAACTAGATTTGATAACTCCACATATATATCAAATTCACTTTACTATTATTTATTTTGAAGTATTTACTTAATCATTCAACTAACATTTGACTAAAACTTCAAATTTCAAAGTTAAATAAAACTAAATATACCATTTCAATTTATGTAAATTTGAAAATTTCACTTAATTCACTTTTAATCAAAAAAAATTATGTTAAAAAATCATACTTTTAGAATCCCAAATTTAGTAAATTTCAAATCAAACTTATTTGAGCATAATTCTTAAATAAATTCAATTTCAAAACCTTGAAAATCATTTCAATATATATACATATACATATATATATATATATATATATATATATATATATATATATATATATATATATTGACCAACGACGTCTGTATATAATTTTCCATCCTATGGTCAAGTGATGCGGATATTTATCATTTCATTCCGCAATTTAAATATATACCGATATATATCATTTCAACCAGCGATTTTATCATTTCATTCTGCAATTTAAATATATTAATCATTTCATTCAGCAATTTAACCCGTACTCCTACTTTACAGATCACTCGGGTATGTATCATTTCAACCCATAGTGAATTCTATACTAACAAGGAACTTGTAAAGTGATAACATATACGATAGTTATAAAACAAGCATATATCATCAATATAAATAATAAATAATTGTAACGATCCAGTTTTTAAGCTAAATTTAATTTAGTTATTAATATGAATTTTTGGGTTTATTTGTGAATTAATTTAAATTTTTTCAAAATTAAATAAGAAATGTGTTTCTTATTTATATATATGTATGTAAATTGATTGTAAATTGAATTTTGGATTTGATATTCAAAAAAATAAAATTTGTTTTCTAATTTTATAATGTGTGTGTATATATATTTGGAAGTTATGTTTTGAACAATAAATTTTCAAATAAACTATTTAGGGATTAAAATTCTAACATATATATGCCTGTTTATTAAGGTATAATTAGATTTTAAAATCAATTTTCTTTAAGGTTATATATATATATATATATATATATATATATATATATAAGGAAATGCATTGATTAAAAAAATAGAAAAATGTATGAATAAAAATAAAATAAAACCTATATACATATATATAATTAAAACGAGATTTAATAAAAAGGCCTAAAATCCTTTTCTTTTATTCTTGAAATAAATTTTGTTTTGTATATATATATATATATATATATATATATATATATAACATAAAAACATGATTCATAAATTAAAATAAAGTAGGGATTTAAACACTAAATAATTGCATTTAGACATTTGTAAAACCTTTAATACATGCAAATTACATGTGTAGGCATTTTAATATGAGAATTAACAAATGTAACTCTTTTAAATATGAAGTTCAACAAGTTTTAACTAATTCACCATGCAAAATACAAGTGTTAAGTAAATTATGTCATACATTATACAAGTGTCATTGTTTCTTAATTTTCAAATAATAAATAAGAGAAAACAAGAATATATATATATATATATATATATATATATATATAACCATACTCCTACTTCCATTAACTTTCATTCAAAAAAAACTTTATATGCTTGGTTTTTTTTCAAACCTGAGAAAATTAAAGCAAGTTCAAAACTGAAGCAATCAAAACAAATTCAAGTTCAATTCAGTTTTATCAAAATCAAGACAACAGTTTTCAAATCTTCAACCTGATCAAAGGCATTCAAAGATCAACTCAGTATACACTAAGTTACAGATCAACTAGCAGATCAAAATCCAGTTCAAATTCAATCTTCCAGATCAAAACATTTTCCAGGCTTTTGATTCTCTGTGTCATTTTCTAGGGTTTCTCTGTACAATATCCAGATGAGCAAACTAACCTATTAAATAGCTTAAATCTATGTTATACTTTGATTCTGTGAAGTAAAGTGGTGAAAATTGTTTGCATGGATGTAAATATGTTTGTGTATAGATAAATATGCAGATGTATACACATGCATGCCTATACATATATTTATAGGCTCTGCTCTAAAGGATTTAAAAACAAAGTCAAAAATCAATTACTCTTCATCTAATCTCCTATAGGTTATGATTTATAAACAAAATATATTTGGATTGACAAGATATTAGTTTTAAAATAGTTTCCAGTTAAAATTTTAAATAAATATTTCAAATAAAAGAAATTACAGAGGAAATAAATTCAAGTCAAAATTTTGATCTTAAGAAATTCAAGTGTTGATTATATGAACTGTTTCGAATTGAAAAATGATGATTTTTGATAATGAAATCTAGATTTTTAAGGGGATGATTAGAAATTGTAAGTTGATCGATTTATGCTTTTTCGTCAAATTCCGATGAATGGTGAAATGATGATCGACGTGATCGATACCCGAGGAGGCTGGGGTGTTGTGGATCTTAGGAAAAATAGTAGGTGGATTTCTTAACCACTATGGTGGTCAAACAACATCGAACTAGGGCTTAAGGTACAGGTTGGACCGCTGTCGAATTCGAGGGTAGTTCAATGTCATCGATGCATCGGAATGGATGGGATCAAGGGGAATAGGAGTGTGGTTCCATGGTGGAGCTCTGATCGTATTTGTGAGGTTGCTGGTGACCTGTGGTGGCGGGTCGGGGTGGTTGTTGACGATCGTTTTTGTTCCACGTTGGGTTCTTGGATACTCAATCTCCATTTAGTGATCGTTACGTGGTTTTGGGTGATCGGGTTATACGAAGAGAAGGTCGGAGACCTATAGACGATGGCGACGTTGGTCTGAATGTCGGTGGTGACGTGTGCACGTACACGAGGTATCATCGTGTCTGGGTTTGTTGAGATTGAGGAAGATGAAATTGTCACGGGATCGTGTTCGACAAAATGAAGGGTAGACTCGGGGTATTGGATTGGGAAGTTTTTGATTGGGATCGGGTCATTTCAGTTATCCAGGTTTTAAAAAAAAATTTAGAAGAAAAAAGGGGGAATGAAGACTCGGGGACTTACTCGGGTAAACTGGATCTGGCTCGGGTTAATACTTAAGTTATCTCGGGTACAAGTTGTGATATCCCATAAATTTTGACAATAACAATTTAATAATCTATGTCAAAATTTAATTGATTTGACAATATAATTAATGATAAATTTGAATATTCTTTGATAAATATTTAAATGGATAATTTTACCTTTTAAAAGCTAATTAAATTGTTTTCTGTTTATGATGTATATATATTTGTATATATTGTAAATAGATAAACTTTGTTTTAAATTTAGTAAGTAAAGGCATGTTTTCTAATCTTAATATTTTAGTAATTTAGAAATTTGATTTAATTTAATATTAAGCCATTAAATAAATAAACCCATGGCTCTAAAATATTCAAGATAAAAGTTTAATTAAATTTATTCTAGCTAAAGTTTAAATTTAAACAAAAAGTTTGTTTTATTCTTTTTAAATATAGCCGATAAAATAAGTAATTTATTAAATAAGAGACAAATTCTTTTATTAATTATTTTAATTTAAAAATGAGTTATATTTAAACAATATTAAAAATGAAATGTTTTTACAAATGGATTTTTTAAAGATAAATAGAAATTTTTATTTCAAATTTATTTATATATATGAGTAATTTGAAAGAAAGCTATGATTTGAAATTTTAAAATGAAGTCTTTCAAAAATATTTAAAATAAAATAAATCTTATAAATATTATACATAAGTATAAAACAAATATATGGTTATGAAATAAGTCTAAATACATAAGAAAACTATGATATTAACAGAAGTAAAAGAATAAATAATAAAAAAACAAAGTATTTGATAGTTTAATTTTAAAAATAAAAGAAAAAATAAAATAAGCAATAGAACTAAATCCATAAGTTAGAATTTATAACAAATAACTAAAAACAACTTTATATTATGTACATGAAGTATAAAAAGTTTATGAATATAAATTAAGTAATAAACCAAAACAAATGACTTAAACAACTTCATATAAAAAAATAAAGCAAGCCAGGCAAGTAAAATTTGTATGTAACCTGTAGAGTAGTATGCAAGGAAGAAATAAACAAAGTAAGAAATGAAACAAAAGATAAAAAAAGAAATAAAGCAAACCAGGCAAAGTATTAAGTATGTTGCCTGCAAAATATATGCAGGAACAAGTAAAAGAAAATATCAACATACATAAAAATAGATATGTGTAAAACATAAAGGACATTTCATTTAATACCAGCACACCATTTGGTCAACTCGAAATGTATAAAAATCATTTCAGCCTCCAAAATAAGAATCTTGCCTGGTAAGATAAAGAAAAACATATAAAGAAATCTTTGAACAAAAAGAAAAAGCCTATACCAGTAAATACCTAACTAATGCAAAACTCTTTTCTATATATTTACATCATTCCAGTTTCATTTCCATTCATCAAAACTTTGCATATCAAAGAACACATAAGCACTACTGTCTTATAACCTTAAGCAACAACTTCATCAATCAAAAGAAAGATGATTTAGAGGAAGATCAAAGCAAAACAGTTTACAATTTTAAAAGTTCAAGGCTGTTTTCAAACAAAAGTACTCTGTCCATCTTCTTAAAACAATGGCGAGTAACATTATTTTAAAAACTTAAATATATGTATCTGGTTGTATGGTTAAAATCTGGAACAAATATGCTTTGTATATATGTATTATTCTGTGCGTAAATGGATGAATGGCTGTGTACAGGTTGAAGTTTGCTATGACTATGCAGTTTTTAGTTTACAAGCTTGTGTTTTGATTTCATAAATTATTATTCCTTGATCTGATAACATTTAGGACATATATTACAAATAAAAATTGTTGTTTCATTATAGATTAGAGTTCAAATTTTATTCAAGCTAAAATAATTTTGTATGTTGCTCTGGAAAATCAAAACAACATAGCAAATTTGAATAATAAGAACCAAATATTCTAATTTGTAAATTCAGGTTTATAAATCAAATACTAATACCAAAATTTGATTTTTAAAACTAAAATGGAAGTTTTTAGTGAAGGGGTTTCTGTGTATTTTTGGTTTAACCAGAAATCAGAATTTTTGAGATTTTTGATGACCTCTGAAATTTGGGAGGTCATGAATCATTCTGGAGTTAGATGAATGATCGGTTAGTGGAGGAAAATTTTCTATTTGGTGTTCAGATCACCGTGATGATGATGGTGAATGATTTCTGTTCTAAACCCTTGTTTTACTGTGCTTGGTGAAATCGATCACCACGGTTCATAGAGTTGATCGAGTTCAACTGGTTTTGGGTAATGGAAGTAGACATGTAGAGGAAGATGATGCCGGAGATTTAGACCTTCAGGTGGTCGGAATTTTGCAAGCGAGGTGATGACAGGTTTTGAGATGGTGACGCTCTTGTCCAGGTTTGGGTTTATGGTTCTCGAACTCGAACTCGAGGGTCGAAGCACGATAAGATGATCGGGAAGAGTTGCTGGAATATGGGTCGACGTGGGGAGATCGTCGATGATGGCCAGTGATGACCGGCGCCACCATGCATATGCACGGTGTAGTGATTTGTTTGGTGATGTTTTGGTTAGGCTGTGAAAGCAGAGGAGGTTGCTCGAGTTTAACTCGAGTGATTCGAGTGTTGGACTCGAGGTAACCTAGGGTTTTGCTCGAGGAAAATATACATTGCCTCAAGTAAAATTTCCAGCTACAGGTTTTAACCTGTAATTTTTTTTTTAAAACTGAGTTTTAAATTGTGAAATAGGTATTTAAATCAAAGATAAGTTTAGATTCAAATGAAGTTTGAATCTCAGTTTTAAAATAAAATAAGGTTTTAAAAATTTAAATTATTTGTAACCAATTTAAAAGGGGTTTGAATAGTTTGAATTAAAAAGTAAAGTTTTAAATAAACTAGAGATTTAAACTTAAGTTTAAATCTGATTCAAATCTTGAATCTTAGTTTTAAAATAAAGGAAGTTTTTAATTTAAATTGTTTTAAACAGTTTGAATGATAAAGTAAAATTTTAAATTGATTTAAATTTAAATAAAATTGGGTTTAAATTCTTTAATCTTGTATATTAAGACAAATAATTCTGTAACATGTAAATTTAAAAAGGGGTTTTTGAAATTGTTTTAAAACTTGTTAAGGTTAATTTGTTTTCATTTTAAATCTTAAATTTAAAATGAAATTTAAAAGTAAATTTAAATCAACTAACATTTGACTAAAACTTAATCATTTATTTTGAAGTATTTAAATCAACTCCACATATATATCAAATTCACTTTACTATTATTTATTTTGAAGTATTTACTTAATCATTCAACTAACATTTGACTAAAACTTCAAATTTCAAAGTTAAATAAAACTAAATATAGCATTTCAATTTATGTAAATTTGAAAATTTCACTTAAATCACTTTTGATCAAAAAAAATTATGTTAAAAAATCATACTTTTAGAATCCCAAATTTAGTAAATTTCAAATCAAACTTATTTGAGCATAATTCTTAAATAAATTCAATTTCAAAACCTTGAAAATCATTTCAATATATATACATATACATATATATATATATATATATATATATATATATATATATATTGACCAACGACGTCTGTATATAATTTTCCATCCTATGGTCAAGTGATGCGGATATTTATCATTTCATTCCGCAATTTAAATATATACCGATATATATCATTTCAACCAGCGATTTTATCATTTCATTCTGCAATTTAAATATATTAATCATTTCATTCAGCAATTTAACCCGTACTCCTACTTTACAGATCACTCGGGTATGTATCATTTCAACCCATAGTGAATTCTATACTAACAAGGAACTTGTAAAGTGATAACATATACGATAGTTATAAAACAAGCATATATCATCAATATAAATAATAAATAATTGTAACGATCCAGTTTTTAAGCTAAATTTAATTTAGTTATTAATATGAATTTTTGGGTTTATTTGTGAATTAATTTAAATTTTTTCAAAATTAAATAAGAAATGTGTTTCTTATTTATATATATGTATGTAAATTGATTGTAAATTGAATTTTGGATTTGATATTCAAAAAAATAAAATTTGTTTTCTAATTTTATAATGTGTGTGTATATATATTTGGAAGTTATGTTTTGAACAATAAATTTTCAAATAAACTATTTAGGGATTAAAATTCTAACATATATATGCCTGTTTATTAAGGTATAATTAGATTTTAAAATCAATTTTCTTTAAGGTTATATATATATATATATATATATATATATGTAAAAGGAAATGCATTGATTAAAAAAATAGAAAAATGTATGAATAAAAATAAAATAAAACCTATATACATATATATAATTAAAACGAGATTTAATAAAAAGGCCTAAAATCCTTTTCTTTTATACTTGAAATAAATTTTGTTTTGTATATATATATATATATATATATATATATATATATATATAACATAAAAACATGATTCATAAATTAAAATAAAGTAGGGATTTAAACACTAAATAATTGCATTTAGACATTTGTAAAACCTTTAATACATGCAAATTACATGTGTAGGCATTTTAATATGAGAATTAACAAATGTAACTCTTTTAAATATGAAGTTCAACAAGTTTTAACTAATTCACCATGCAAAATACAAGTGTTAAGTAAATTATGTCATACATTATACAAGTGTCATTGTTTCTTAATTTTCAAATAATAAATAAGATAAAACAAGAATATATATATATATATATATAACCATACTCCTACTTCCATTAACTTTCATTCAAAAAAAAACTTTATATGCTTGGTTTTTTTTCAAACCTGAGAAAATTAAAGCAAGTTCAAAACTGAAGCAATCAAAACAAATTCAAGTTCAATTCAGTTTTATCAAAATCAAGACAACAGTTTTCAAATCTTCAACCTGATCAAAGGCATGCAAAGATCAACTCAGTATACATTAAGTTACAGATCAACTAGCAGATCAAAATCCAGTTCAAATTCAATCTTCCAGATCAAAACATTTTCCAGGCTTTTGATTCTCTTTGTCATTTTCCAGGGTTTCTCTGTACAATATCCAGATGATCAAACTAACCTATTAAATAGCTTAAATCTATGTTATACTTTGATTCTGTGAAGTAAAGTGGTGAAAATTGTTTGCATGGATGTAAATATGTTTGTGTATAGATAAATATGCAAATGTATACACATGCATGCCTATACATATATTTATAGGCTCTGTTGTAAAGGATTTAAAAACAAAGTCAAAAATCAATTACTCTTCATCTAATCTCCTATAGGTTATGATTTATAAACAAAATATATTTGGATTGACAAGATATTAGTTTAAAATAGTTTCCAGTTAAAATTTTAAATAATTATTTCAAATAAAAGAAATTACCGAGGAAATAAATTCAAGTCAAAATTTTGATCTTAAGAAATTCAAGTGTTGATTATATGAACTGTTTCGAATTGAAAAATGATGGTTTTTGATAATGAAATCTAGATTTTTAAGGGGATGATTAGAAATTGCAAGTTGATCGATTTATGCTTTTTCGTCAAATTCCGATGAATGGTGAAATGATGATCGACGTGATCGATACCCGAGGAGGCTGGGGTGTTGTGGATCTTAGGAAAAATAGTAGGTGGATTTCTTAACCACTATGGTGGTCAAACAACATCGAACTAGGGCATAAGGTACAGGTTGGACCGCTGTCGAATTTGAGGGTAGTTCAATGTCATCGATGCATCAGAATGGATGGGACCAAGGGGAATAGGAGTGTGGTTCCATGGTGGAGCTCTGATCGTATTTGTGAGGTTGCTGGTGACCTGTGGTGGCGGGTCGGGGTGGTTGTTGACGATCGTTTTTGTTCCACGTTGGGTTCTTGGATACTCAATCTCCATTTAGTGATCGGTACAGGGTTTTGGGTGATCGGGTTATACGAAGAGAAGGTCGGAGACCTATAGACGATGGCGACGTTGGTCTGAATGTCGGTGGTGACGTGTGCACGTACACGAGGTATCATCGTGTCTGGGTTTGTTGAGATTGAGGAAGATGAAATTGTCACGGGATCGTGTTCGAGAAAATGAAGGGTAGACTCGGGTATTGGATCGGGAAGTTTTTGATTGGGATCGGGTCATTTTCAGTTATCCAGGTTTTAAAAAAAAATTTAGAAGAAAAAAGGGGGAATTAAGACTCGGGGACTTACTCGGGTAAACTGGATCTAGCTCGGGTTAATACTTAAGTTATCTCGGGTACAAGTTGTGATATCCCATAAATTTTGACAATAACAATTTAATAATCTATGTCAAAATTTAATTGATTTGACAATATAATTAATGATAAATTTGAATATTCTTTGATAAATATTTAAATGGATAATTTTACCTTTTAAAAGCTAATTAAATTGTTTTCTGTTTATGATGCATATATATTTGTATATATTGTAAATAGATAAACTTTGTTTTAAATTTAGTAAGTAAAGGCATGTTTTCTAATCTTAATATTTTAGTAATTTAGAAATTTGATTTAATTTAATATTAAGCCATTAAATAAATAAACCCATGGCTCTAAAATATTCAAGATAAAAGTTTAATTAAATTTATTCTAGCTAAAGTTTAAATTTAAACAAAAAGTTTGTTTTATTCTTTTTAAATATAGCCGATAAAATAAGTAATTTATTAAATAAGAGACAAATTCTTTTATTAATTATTTTAATTTAAAAATGAGTTATATTTAAACAATATTAAAAATGAAATGTTTTTACAAATGGATTTTTTAAAGATAAATAGAAATTTTTATTTCAAATTTATTTATATACATGAGTAATTTGAAAGAAAGCTATGATTTGAAATTTTAAAATGAAGTCTTTCAAAAATATTTAAAATAAAATAAATCTTATAAATATTATACATAAGTATAAAACAAATATATGGTTATGAAATAAGTCTAAATACATAAGAAAACTATGATATTAACAGAAGTAAAAGAATAAATAATAAAAAAACAAAGTATTTGATAGTTTAATTTTAAAAATAAAATAAAAAATAAAATAAGCAATAGAACTAAATCCATAAGTTAGAATTTATAACAAATAACTAAAAACAACTTTATATTATGTACATGAAGTATAAAAAGTTTATGAATATAAATTAAGTAATAAACCAAAACAAATGACTTAAACAACTTCATATAAAAAAATAAAGCAAGCCAGGCAAGTAAAATTTGTATGTAACCTGTAGAGTAGTATGCAAGGAAGAAATAAACAAAGTAAGAAATGAAACAAAAGATAAAAAAAGAAATAAAGCAAACCAGGCAAAGTATTAAGTATGTTGCCTGCAAAATATATGCAGGAACAAGTAAAAGAAAATATCAACATACATAAAAATAGATATGTGTAAAACATAAAGGACATTTCATTTAATACCAGCACACCATTTGGTCAACTCGAAATGTATAAAAATCATTTCAGCCTCCAAAATAAGAATCTTGCCTGGTAAGATAAAGAAAAACATATAAAGAAATCTTTGAACAAAAAGAAAAAGCCTATACCAGTAAATACCTAACTAATGCAAAACTCTTTTCTATATATTTACATCATTCCAGTTTCATTTCCATTCATCAAAACTTTGCATATCAAAGAACACATAAGCACTACTGTCTTATAACCTTAAGCAACAACTTCATCAATCAAAAGAAAGATGATTTAGAGGAAGATCAAAGCAAAACAGTTTACAATTTTAAAAGTTCAAGGCTGTTTTCAAACAAAAGTACTCTGTCCATCTTCTTAAAACAATGGCGAGTAACATTATTTTAAAAACTTAAATATATGTATCTGGTTGTATGGTTAAAATCTGGAACAAATATGCTTTGTATATATGTATTATTCTGTGCGTAAATGGATGAATGGCTGTGTACAGGTTGAAGTTTGCTATGACTATGCAGTTTTTAGTTTACAAGCTTGTGTTTTGATTTCATAAATTATTATTCCTTGATCTGATAACATTTAGGACATATATTACAAATAAAAATTGTTGTTTCATTATAGATTAGAGTTCAAATTTTATTCAAGCTAAAATAATTTTGTATGTTGCTCTGGAAAATCAAAACAACATAGCAAATTTGAATAATAAGAACCAAATATTCTAATTTGTAAATTCAGGTTTATAAATCAAATACTAATACCAAAATTTGATTTTTAAAACTAAAATGGAAGTTTTTAGTGAAGGGGTTTCTGTGTATTTTTGGTTTAACCAGAAATCAGAATTTTTGAGATTTCTGATGACCTCTGAAATTTGGGAGGTCATGAATCATTCTGGAGTTAGATGAATGATCGGTGAGTGGAGGAAAATTTTCTATTTGGTGTTCAGATCACCGTGATGATGATGGTGAATGATTTCTGTTCTTAACCCTTGTTTTACCGTGCTTGGTGAAATCGATCACCACGGTTCATAGAGTTGATCGAGTTCAACTGGTTTTGGGTAATGGAAGTAGACATGTAGAGGAAGATGATGCTGGAGATTTAGACCTTCAGGTGGTCGGAATTTTGCAAGCGAGGTGATGACAGGTTTTGAGATGGTGACGCTCTTGTCCAGGTTTGGGTTTATGGTTCTCGAACTCGAATTCGAGGGTCGAAGCACGATAAGATGATCGGGAAGAGTTGCTGGAATATCGGTCGACGTGGGGAGATCGTCGATGATGGCCAGTGATGACCGGCGCCACCGTGCATATGCACGGTGTAGTGATTTGTTTGGTGATGTTTTGGTTAGGCTGTGAAAGCAGAGGAGGTTGCTCGAGTTTAACTCGAGTGATTCGAGTGTTGGACTCGAGGTAACCTAGGGTTTTGCTCGAGGAAAATATACATTGCCTCAAGTAAAATTTCTAGCTACAGGTTTTAACCTGTAATTTTTTTTAAAACTGAGTTTTAAATTGTGAAATAGGTATTTAAATCAAAGATAAGTTTAGATTCAAATGAAGTTTGAATCTCAGTTTTAAAATAAAATAAGGTTTTAAAAATTTAAATTATTTGTAACCAATTTAAAAGGGGTTTGAATAGTTTGAATTAAAAAGTAAAGTTTTAAATAAACTAGAGATTTAAACTTAAGTTTAAATCTGATTCAAATCTTGAATCTTAGTTTTAAAATAAAGGAAGTTTTTAATTTAAATTATTTTAAACAGTTTGAATGATAAAGTAAAATTTTAAATTGATTTAAATTTAAATAAAATTGGGTTTAAATTCTTTAATCTTGTATATTAAGACAAATAATTCTGTAACATGTAAATTTAAAAAGGGGTTTTTGAAATTGTTTTAAAACTTGTTAAGGTTAATTTGTTTTCATTTTAAATCTTAAATTTAAAATGAAATTTAATAGTAAATTTAAATTAAATTGTTTTTAAATACCTTGTTAATGATAATGTGATCATTAATAATAAAAATGTTTTTATAATTGAAGATTTAATGATTTGTAATGGATAATTGTTGATTTGAATTAATTAATTTAGTAGTTAAGAGTTTAAAATTAATTAAGGTTTAAGCCAATTAATGAATTAATTGGTAATTAAGGATCATTAATTAAATAGGATTTGAATTTTTAATTAATGATTAGTAATTAATTGATTATATAAATAAAGATTAATTAATGGATTATTAGAGACTAATTAACTGGTAATTAATAATGGTTAATCTAAGTTAATTACTTAAGCAAGTAATTAAATAATTGTTAATAATAAATGAAGGTCATTAACTAGAATTATTTAATAATTAATTAATGTGATTAATTCTTAATAATTAATTAGATTAATTAATGTATAGGCAATCAATTGTGAATTGTTAAGTATAATTACTTAATGGAAGTAAATTAAGGAATTTATTACTCATTGTAAAGGTTAATATGAATTGTCTAAGTTAATTAATTAAGTTTAATTAATTTAAATAATTATTTGATGAAGTGATAGTATAATTACTTAGGGAAGTAATTAATGATAATTACTGGATGTAATTAACTTAGGATGAATTTAATGATGAAAGTAATTTGAGTATAATTACTTTGTGAAACTAATCAAGGGATTAATTAGAGATAATTAATTAAGGAGTAATTAATTTATTTGATGTAGTAATTAAGGGTAGTTAATTACTGAATGGTATTAATCAGGGGTGATTAATAAATGTGGTTTAATTGAAGATTAATTACTGAAGGTAATTAATTTAAATTGGATAATTAATTAAAATATAATTAGAAATCATTTATAAATATAATTTAATGATGTAATTAAGGGTTGATCAATTAAGATTAATTAATCAATAATAAGTGATTTAAGAGTAATTAATTAGTGTAATTAAAGATTAATGTAATTAATTAAAGATCAATTAATTTATGAAGTAATTAGAGGTTAATTTCTGCGTTTAGCTAAGGATAATTAATTTGTGAAATTAATTAAAGGATAATTACTTAAATACAATTAAAAGTTAATTAATCAAGGGTGATTAATTGAAATGAATAATTAGTGAATGATTTATTAATTAATTGGTAATTGATTAATAGGTATATAAGCAAAATTTATAATGGTGAAGTAATTAATTTAATTTACTTTAAATTAATTAGAGGTGAAGTAATTAATTTAAATTAAATTAATTATAGCTGATGTGATTGCTTATGTATGGATGGATGAAATTGTTTACCTTGAATAGTTTGAGATCTCAAATATTAGATTAGTGATGTTGTGTGATATGTATGCTTTGATTTAAGTATAATGATAATATGGATTATCTGTTGTGATGACAATATGAATTATCTGTTTATGATGATGATGTTCATTATCTATTATGATATTGTGAATTATCTATCTGTGTGTATATAGATAATATTGAATTGAATTGTTTTTAACTTTAAAACAACTTGGCCTTAAAAGATGGCGTTTGGATTTCGATGAGACCGGGATCGGGTCTCCATATTTGGACATCCGAAAACCACATCTATCCAAATTAAACGTTAGGTCGTGAATTCCCAAGTGAAGATTCAGAGTGCAAGGGTTATCGTCGTTAACTCTAAGGGTGATTCCAAAATGAGTATAACGAGATAATGCCTTCGGTTTCGTTCGAACCCGGAATGAACTTGTATGGATTGAATGCTTTCAGAACATCGTCAGGTGGGCGATGAGCATTCTAAGAGATGTTTTCTCTAAAGGTAATCGCAGCCTCAAGCCTCATCAACCGGGAATGGCTAAAACAGGGGAGGTGCAGCAAGGTTAGGTGGGTCATGCCCAAGCAGGACGAGATTTTCCCATGTCTAGATGTCCCTTTTTATTTCGGCTGTGTGGGCAGTTTTGAGCTCCAACTGCGGGGTTATCTTGTTCGGGACCGTTCAGTAAGGAATGGTTCCGGCCTTGTGTTGCAGGGGGTCGGGAGTGATCCTCGGTACGGTGATCTATGCCACGTACTGTGACGGGCGGTGCCCCAGTAGACCTGCCATTGATGGAAACCCATTTTCCCTATGAGACCTTACGGTTTTGATTTGTATTACCCACTTTTGTGGCTAGTAGTTGGATTTTAGTAGATGTAACAATTTTGGCTATTTTCTATTTACTTGAAAACCCTAGACATTATTATAATATTACAGAATTTCCTATAAAATGATTTGATTAGCGTAAGGTAAAAACTTACCCGTGTTTATGTGTGCGAAGTCTTACGTGATATCCTTTGTTTTCAAATGTCTTCAAAATTAAGTAACTTAACCTGTCACTCACACCAGACCCATGTCTGACCCGGAGTTTATTTCTGTTTTTCATAAACTCTCGGGTACTCAAATTTTTACGAGTAGCCAAGAGATTCAGGCTAGCTTTGACAAATTCTGGAGGAGCAAAGAAGCAGGAGGCTTCGACGTTATATATATAGTGTTCCGCTGTGTTGCTATCTCTGTGTTGTATTGTGTATTGAATTGTATAACTAGACAGGTGTTTATAACTGTCTAGTCTGTGATCTATTATCTGTGTAACTCTGATCGATGTTGTATATTATGTAATACTTATGTGATTAATATAATTTATTCGTTCCACTGTTGAGATTCTGATGTTGTTTCTTATCTTTTCTCTATCTTTTCTCTTTTCTATCCCTTTCTTTCTTCAGATGATACGACTTTCTGTGGATAGAAAGTCGGGTCGTCACAGTTGGTATTAGAGTGCTAGGTTGAGCGAATACCTAGGCTCTTGAGTGATTTCTTCCTTGAGAGAGCGTATTTGTAATTTGATATATATACACACACGCACATTTATTTCTACCTATTTGTTGGATTACCTGTTTGGGTTTTTCAATATAAGTTATAAAGGTAAATAGGGTAGTGGTGTGCATAACATGACTATCAAGGGTTGGAATTTGAATATTTGAGGTTGGAAGTGTATCTGTCGAGACTATAGACCTAATACCGTCTCGAGTGTGCTTTGAGTGGTGTAAGGATTTTATCAATCTCTGAAGGAAACCTGTTAAGGTTCGGAGTTCATCTTTGAAGTGTAAGTTTGGTTGAGCTAGAGTTTGGATCTGTTGGTTGGACATAAGCGAGTCATGATATCTTGATACCTCAGAATGTAGTAGCTGTGTGATGAGACACAGTGACTATGGATGTCTCCGAAGATGTTTCTTTGGAAAACATTAAGGAAGTGTCTCTGCTTCGGTGTTGTGGCTAAGATCAGTAGGGTGTTCTGTTTGGTTTGAGGTCCGAGTTTGTCGAAGAGCTTTAGATAGGAAGTCTTTGGCATCTGAGTCAGCAGTGCAGCTCGAAGTATTCTGTGTGTCGTCAAGGAGATCTTCTGGCTTAGCAGTTTTTCTTGAGGTAATTTCAGGAGCAACAGAGTGGATCCATTTCTTCGATGGATTAGCTAGATAAGCATAAGCTGCGCTGATTGGTAAAGTGAGAACAGTTTTTCTTTGGAATTAGACTGGATTGATCGTAAAAGTGACTTGCGATTGTTTGAGTGTTCTCTTGGGTTGTCATGATTTTCTAGATGTCTTCAGGAAGTCAGAGTTTTGTCCGCATCTAGAGATGAGTTTGATATCGACTGGATTCCAAGAGTGGTACCGGTGGTTCAGCTTAGTAGTAGGATGGTTTCTGGAATGAGGATTTGGTGAAGCAGCTCGGGTTTTAGAGGAACTTCTGAGTTTGTTTTATAGATCCGTTGAACCATAGTTCTGAGATGTGTTGTCCAGTTTGTGCTCGTGATCATCATCAGCATTTTCATCTTCTCAATCAGAGCTGCGCAGTGGAAGCATGGTGGCAGCTATTTAGTTTGGAAACAACTGGAATTTGCAAAGTTTTGGATTAGAGAGTTTCTACGGGAAATTTTTCGAGATCTTAAGGCCAGATTGGAGTGCACCTGTTTTTATCTCTTCTAGATGAGAGAAGTGAGATCAGTCTCTTGATTTTGGAATAGAGTTATGTTCTGATTTTTGAGTTGATCTTGGAAAGATCATTTTGTTGGATTGTTTTTAGTTCAATTTGTTTCTAGGGGAATCGGCAAAGGTTGAGCTGATCAGGTAGGATGTAAGCAGCCCAAGATCGTCAGAAGAGTTTTGCGGATAAGAGAGGAAGGAATTTGGATTCCGGAGACGGGGAATTTGGAATTCGAAGTTAGAGACTTCGTTGTTGTTGGAGTTTTCTCCGATCCATGGGAGCTATAAGATTGGGTAAGATTGGGAAGCTAGCTCCAAGATATTTGGATCTTTTCCTGTTGTTCTTCTTAGGATTAGTGTTTGGTCTTCAGGAGTGAATTGCCAGTTTGGATAACTAGAATTCGTTGTGGTGTACGTATCTCTGAGGGAGTACGTGTAAGATCTATCTTTGGTTGGGAACCAGCAGTTCTGAAGGGATTGGTAGTTAAGTCAGACGTGAGTTTGGTCTGATATCTTGATTTGTTTTGTAGATTTAGATGAGTGGAAGTTCTGTAGCTTAGTAGTATTGATTGTTTGGATTCTATAAAGCGAGTATTCCGTATTTATACTAGGGAAACTCGAGAAAATTCTATCTAGAATTTTGTTTGGATAGTTAGATTTGTTTGATTGGATGAATTGGTTACTATTGTTGTTAGCATATGATTGATATATACTTGTGTTTTAAAATTAACTCTTTAATTAGATTATTAAATTACCTTTGTTTTAAATTTCAGGGACGAAATTCTTTTAAGGGGGGAGGAATGTGATATCCCGGAAATTTTGACAATAACAATTTAATAATCGATGTCAAAATTTAATTGGTTTGACAATATATTTAATGATAAATTTGAATATTCTTTGATAAATATTTAAACAGATGATTTTATCTTTTAAAAGCAAATTAAATTGTTTTCTATTTATGATGTATATATATTTGTATATATTGTATATAGATAAACTTTGTTTTAAATTTAATAAATAAAGGCATGTTTTCTAATCTTAGTATTTTAGTAATTTAGAAATTTGATTTAATTTAATATTAAGCCACTAAATAAATAAACCTATGGCTTTAAAATATTCAAGATAAAAGTTTAATTAAATTTATTCTAGCTAAAGTTTAACTTTAAACAAAATGTTTGTTTTGTTCTTTTTAAATATAACTGATAAAATAAGTAATTTATTAAATAAGAGACAAATTCTTTTATGAATTATTTTAATTTAAAAATGATTTATATTTAAACAATATTAAAAATGAAATGTTTTTACAAATGGATTTTTTAAAGATAAATAGAAATTGTTATTTCAAATTTATTTATATATATGAGTAATTTGATAGAAAGCTATGTTTTGAAATTTTAAAATGAAGTCTTTCAAAAATATTTAAAATAAAATAAATCTTATAAATATTGTACATAAGTATAAAATAAATATATGGTTATGAAATAAGCCTAAATACAAAAGAAAACTATGATATTAACATAAGTAAAAGAATAAATAAGAAGAAAATAAAGTATTTGATAGTTTAAGTTTAAAAATAAAAGAGAAATAAAAATAAGCAATAGAACTAAATCCATAAGTTAGAATTTATAACAAATAACTAAAAACAACTTTATATTATGTACATGAAGTATGAAAAGTATATGAATATAAATTAAGTAATAAACCAAAATAAATGACTTAAACAACTTCATATAAAAAAATAAAGCAAGCCAGGCAAGTGAAATTTGTATGTAACATGTAGAGTAGTATGCAAGGAAGAAATAAACAAAGTAAGAAATAAAACAAAAGACAAAAAAAAGAAATAAAGCAAACCAGGCAAAGTAATAACTATGCTGCCTGCAAAATATATGCAGGAACAAGTAAAAGAAAATATCAACATACATAAAAATAGATATGTGTAAAACATAAAGGACATTTCATTTAATACCAGCACACCATTTGGCCAACTCGAAATGTATAAAAATCATTTCAGCGTCCAAAATAAGAATCTTGCCTGGTAAGATAAAGAAAAACATATAAAGAAATCTCTAAACAAAAAAAGCCTATACCAGTAAATACCTAACCAATGCAAAACTCTTTTCTGTATATTTACATCATTCCAGTTTCATTTCCATTCATCAAAACTTTGCATGTCAAAGAACACATAAGCACTACTGTCTTATAACCTTAAGCAACAACTTCATCAATCAAAAGAAAGATGATTTAGAGGAAGATCAAAGCAAAACAGTTTACAATTTTAAAAGTTCAAGGCTGTTTTCAAACAAAAGTACTTTGTCCATCTTCTTAAAACAATGGTGAGTAACATTATTTTAAAAACTTAAATATATATATATCTGGTTGTATGGTTAAAATCTGGAACAAATATGCTTTGTATATATGTATTATTCTGTGCATATATGGATGAATGGCTGTGTACAGGTTGAAGTTTGCTATGACTATGCAGTTTTTAGTTTACAAGCTTGTGTTTTGATTTCATAAATTATTATTCCTTGATCTGATAACATTTAGGACATAGATTACAAATTAAAATTGTTGTTTCATCATAGAATAGAGTTCAAATTTTATTCAAGCTAAAATAATTTTGTATGTTGCTCTGGAAAATCGAAACAACTTAGCAAATTTGAATAAGAGGAAAACAAAATATTCTAATTTGTAAATTCAGGTTTATAAATCAAATACTAATACCAAAATTTGATTTTTAAAACTAAAATGGAAGTTTTTAGTAAAGGGGTTTGTGTGTATTTCTGGTTTAACCAAAAATCAAAATTTTTGAGATTTCTGATGATCTTTGAAATTTGGGAGGTCGTGAATCATTCTGCAGGTAGATGAATGATCGGTGAGTGGAGGAAAATTTTAAGTTTGGTGTTCAGATCACTGTGATGATGATGGTGAATGATTTCTGTTCTTAACCCTAGTTTTACTGTGCTTGGTGAAATCGATCACCACGGTTCATAGAGTTGATCGAGTTCAACTGGGTTTTGGGTAATGGAAGTAGACATGTAGAGGAAGACGATGCCGGAGATTACTTAAGCAAGTAATTAAGTAATTGTTAATAATAAATGAAGGTCATTAACTAGAATTATTTAATAATTAATTAATGTTATTAATTCTTAATAATTAATTAGATTAATTAATGTAAGGATAATCAATTGTGAATTGTTAAGTATAATTATTTAATGGAAGTAAATTAAGGAATTTATTACTCATTGTAAAGGTTAATATAAATTGTTTAAGTTAATTAATTAAGTTTAATTAGTTTAAATAATTATTGATGAAGTGATAAGTATAATTACTTAGGGAAGTAATTAATGATAATTACCGGATGTAATTAACTGAGGGTGAATTTAATGATGAAAGTAATTTGAGTATAATTACTTTGTGAAACTAATCAAGGGATTAATTAGAGATAATTAATTAAGGAGTAATTAATTTATTTGATGGAGTAATTAAGGGTAGTTAATTACTGAATGGTATTAATCAGGGGTGATTAATAAATGTGGTTTAATGGAAGATTAATTACTTAAGGTAGTTAATTTAAATTGGATAATTAATTAAAATATAGTTACAAATCATTTATAAATATAATTTAATGATGTAATTAAGGGTTGATCAATTAAGATTAATTAATCAATAATGAGTGATTTAAGAGTAATTAATTAGTGTAATTAAAGATTAATGTAATTAATTAAAGATTGATTAATTTATGAAGTAATTAGAGGTTAATTTCTGTGTTTAGTTAAGGATAATTAATTTGTGAAATTAATTAAAGGATAATTACTTGAATACAATTAAAAGTTAATTAATCAAGGGTGATTAATTTAAATGAATAATTAGTGAATGATTTATTAATTAATTGGTAATTGATTAATAGATATATAAGCAAAATTTATAATGGTGAAGTAAGTAATTTAATTTACTTTAAATTAATTAGAGGTGAAGTAATTAATTTAATTCATTTTAAATTAATTATAGCTGATGTGATTGCTTATGTATGGATGGGTGATTTTTTTTACCTTGAATGGTTTGAGATCTCAAATATGAGATTAGTGATGTTGTGTGATATGTATGCTTTGATTTAAGTATAATGATAATATGGATTATCTGTTGTGATGATATTATGAATTTTCTGTTTATGATGATGATGTTGATTATCTATTATGATATTGTGAATTATCTATCTGTGTGTATATAGATAATATTGAATTGAATTGTTTTTAACTTTAAAACAACTTGGCCTTAAAAGATGGCGTTTGGATTTCGATGAGACCGGGATCGGGTTTCCATATTTGGACATCGGAAAACCACATTGATCCAAATTAAACGTTAGGTCGTGAATTCCCAAGTGAGGATTCAGAGCGCAAGGGTTATCGTCGTTAACTCTGAGGGTGATTCCAAAATGAGTGTAACGAGATAATGCCTTCGATTTCGTTCGAACCCGGAATGAACTTGTATGGATTGAATGCTTTCAGAACATCGTCAGGTGGGTGATGAGCATTCTAAGAGATGTGTTCTCTAAAGGTAATCGTAGCCTTAAGCCTCATCAACCGGGAATGGATAAACAGGGGAGGTGCAGCAAGGTTAGGTGGGTCATGCCCAAGCAGGACGAGATTTTCCCCTGTCTAGATGTCCCTTTTTATTTCGGCTGTGTGGGAAGTTTTGAGCTCCAATTGCCGGGGTTATCTTGTTCGGGACTGTTCAGTAAGGAATGGTTCCGGCCTTGTGCAGGGGTCGGGAGTGATCCTCGGTACGGTGATCTAGGCCACGTACTGTGACAGGCAGTACCCCATTTGCCCTGCCGTTGATGGAAACCCATTTTCCCTACGAGACTCTACGGTTTGATTTGTATTACCCACTTTTGTGGCTAGTAGCTGGAATATAATAGATGTAACAATTTCAGATATTTTCTATTTACTTGAAAACCCTAGACACTATTATAATATCACTGGATTTCCTATAAAATGATTTGGTTAGCGTAAGGTAAAAACTTACCCGTGTTTATGTGTGGAAAGTCTTACGTGATACCCTTTGTTTTCAAACGTTTCAAAATTAAGCAACTTAACCTGTTACTCACATCAGACCCATGTCTGACCAGGGGTTTATTTCTGTTTTTCATAAACTCTCGGGTACTCAAATTTTTACGAGTAGCCAAGGGATTCAGGTTAGCTTTGACGAATTCTGGAGGAGTAAAGAAGCAGAAGGCTTCGGCGTTATAGATATATATAGTGTTCCACTGTGTTGGTATCTCTGTGTTGTATTGTGTATTGAATTGTATAACTAGACAGGTGTTTATAACTGTCTAGTCTGTGATGTATTATCTGTGTAACTCTGATTGATGTTATATATTATGTAATACTTATGTGATTAATAAAATTTATTCGTTCCGCTGTTGAGATTCTGATGTTGTTTCTTCTCCTTTCTCTATCTTTTCTCTTTTCTTTCCCTTTCTTTCTTAAAGATGATACGACTTTCTATGGATAGAAAGTTGGGTCGTCACACAAGTAGTAGTAGGTTTAAATATTCAAATAAATCAAGTTTTTAATCGATCAAGTTTTGAATTATCTTCTTAAACAAATTTTATTTTAAATGATAAATATTATATTTTAAGTTGTAATTAGCTAAAGGTTTTTAAATAAATTATTTTAATTAACCAAGTTTTAAATGTTTTAATATGTATATACTTCCATTAATTAATTCATAAGAATATTTTAAATAAAATTTAATAGCTTAATTAAGAGGTTAATTAAGAAGATATAATGTTTTTAATTATTAAGTGACTTAATAATATAAGTAAATTTATGGGTTAATAATTAATTTATATAAAGGTTAAAATTTTAAAGTTAATTATTTTTAAGATTAAAATTGATCTGGTTTTAAAATAATTTTTTATTAGGCTAATTATTTAATTTAAATCCTTTAGTGTTTTCAAATATAATTAAATTAATTAAGATAAATGGGTTATCATATAAAACTAAAAAAAGTGAAGCAAGTAAAAACAAAAAATGGCATCCTATCATGATTTTCGTCTGAATTCATCATCGTTCTCTCAAGCTTTTCATCTAAAATCTTCATCATCGTTCTCTCAAGCTTTCCATCAAAAACCTTCATTATCTTCAGGAACTAGTAATCTTTTCAATAACAATCTTTATCCCTATACCTACGCTCAAGTTGTCAAGAATCAGTTACCATCTCAAACTCAAGGATCGGTTCGTAAAACTAAATCAAATTGGATTGATTCCAGGAAGGGCAAGAAGTTTTTTCAGTTGTGGGGATTTTAATCACATCGCAAATAAATGCCATGATCCAGTTAGATGTTTTGCTTGTGGTAATTTTGGGCACAAGAGTAAGGACTGTAGGAAGAAATCGGTCTTTTCGAATTTGATTAATCACGGATTTCAATTCATTTTGAAATTCTTGATGCTGAAAGAGTTCTGATTGATCATCTCTGGTACAAGAAAGATGTAGGCATCAAATATCTTGATGAGCTTCTGTATCTGTTTAATATTATTAATGAGCCAAACATTGGAAAAAGATATATAGAGAGATTTGGTAACCCAGAAGAATACTTCGGCTGAAATTGGGGAAGTCAAGGAACAGAATGAATTCAACAATTACAATTATCGAGATCAGGGAAACTCTTTACCTAAATTGATTAATCATGGTTTTCAATTTTCTTTGAAATGTCTGCTGTTGAGGGAAATCTTGATTGATCATCTCTGGAAAAAGAAAGAAGTAGGAATCTGTTATCTTGATGAACTTTTTTTTTATCATTTTGACATCATTAGCCAGCCAAATATTGGCAAAGGATATAAAGTAAGATTTGGCAGATCAGTAGAGTTTGTTAAAAAATCTGAAGACTTGATCAATAAATCTGATTCTCCAGAGGCTTTTATAGTAGATTTGAACAATCCAAATTTTCATGCTGCCAAAGATGATAATTGGGATTCGATCCCATTCTTTTAGATCTCGATGTTTAATATGCACTACAAGAAAATTGGTTATTTGTTGCATTAATTAGCGGCGTTTCAAAGCTTAATGCAACTACCGATCATTTGTAAGAACAAAAATAAATACTTAAACGCTGCCAATTTTCCTGCCAACATTTGGCAGTACGTAGTTTTGTTTGCCGCTCATATCTCTTTCGTCCACTAAGCACCAAAACATTATCAAAAGCAAAAATAACAATAATAGGATGCCTAGTTTTCAACCACCAGCCTCTCCGCTCCGGTCTCGTCCTTCTCTCAAACTTTTCCACTCATCTAACCCGCCATCATCTCATCCACGCCTTTATCTCCTCTAAATTCCAGGCTAGTCTTGTCGCATCTCCACTCATTGCAAACCCTAGATTACTTTATCAATATAATCCTAAACACCAAAACCATATAAGAAATTCTCTCCACCTTAGAGTCAGGCAGCCTCCAACTACCAACATCAATCATCGTGCCACAATAACATCTACACTCTCCATCTTCGGTGTTCCAGTATCCAAATCTTAATTCGAGCTCATAGCATCCATCAGCCTGAGCCCATAAATGTAGAGAAAGGTATTTTTGTTATTATTATTTTTATTAAAATTAAATATCAAAATTTATGTGGACTGCATTGTCAGTTTTGAATGTGAAACTAGATTTGAAATTGTTTTTATAGCATGGAAAAAGTTAAAAATGAATAGTTTTGGTTGGATCTTGTTAAACTGTGTATTTTGAGTGTGCTTTTCTATCTACTGAGCTTAAGGACAAAAATATGCAGTATAAAATTAGATATTTTTTCCTTTATCCAGATAGATAAACTAAATTATCCAAAAACTTTTGAGAAAATATGCATTCTACTTTTTTTGTTGCTGCTAATGATCAACAGTATTCTAGAAAAATAAGGACTAAATGTTGTTGTTAACATCTCTATATTTTGCTCAAATGAGATAACATTTGCAGATAGAAAGATATATTATTGCTGAAGAATACATCTTAAGTTTGTTTAATGTATTGTGTATTACTGTCATAACCTATAGTAAGTTTGTATTACTGTCATACTACTATTAAGATTATATTAGGATTATAAATTATAATCCTTTGTATGAATTTATGCTTCTGTTCTATATATGCATGTGAAGTTCGGCTACCTGGATCCTTTCTACTTGTAATTTGCTTAACTAGCCAATCAAGTCAGTGAACTATACATATCTTGAATTCTCTTTCTACCAAGTAACATTGAAATGCAACATTGCAATAATAGGCCTAATGTAAATTGTTACATTTATTCAACTATGTTAAGTACATATTTCAAGAAGAAAGTGAAGAACGGAAAGGTACGAGTAAAGATCAGAAAGCTTTGGTTTTATCTCTTGGTCACTGATTTTATCTTTTGGTCTCGCCGTGGGCATTTTGATAGTGGGTGAAAATATGAGCATGGGTAGAGGAGAGAATGGTAATTTATTTTAAGGTCTGTGTTCCTGAAATCACTATGCCATGAGAAGTTTGATAGTATGCTAAAAATTACTTTAAGGAACAACATTAGGAAGAATTCTCAACAACTTATAAGTTTTTTATTTCTCTTCAATTTTTTATTTTTCAAATTGTCATAAGATATAAGATACATTTCATTCATGATATCTATCTGTTTACATTACTACTCGTAATTGCAAGCTACCAAGAAATACTCTGGGTGGTAGATAAACAAGAAAAGTAGAAAAATACCCTATTTTTTTAAAATCTTAGTTTACTAGATATTGTGATCGACAGTTGTGCATAAGTCCATTTGTTTTTTAGTTAAGCCTATAACCAATAATGGTCTTTTTACTTGAAAAAATGTACTAAATAAACCTAAGGGCATTATGCATACACATCAATCATTTTTTTTGTTTTAATGTGTATGCATTGCATATTAGTTCATTTGTTATATATTTTAATGAATAATTGTTTTTTTAAAATTGATTTTGTGGTTGGTTTGGGTGTTTTTGGGTGTAGACATTATTTTTTCACTTTTTACAATACAAAAAAAATGAATTGTACAAAACAGCTATTAGGAATGTGGAGACTGAATTCGTTATATATATTTAAATAGTACGCCTATGATCTCAAGATTACTGTCGGATAATGAAACACTATATGGGATATCACATGTACAACCCTACATTTTTGGAATTTAATTAGAATCATATTGCATATAGGGAACAAGTCTACATGGAAATGTCTTCTAAACTGCAGTATGTCTACTTAGCAAAACATCATAACAAACTGAAATGTTATGGATCCCATAAATATGGAGAAGACCCCATAATAAAGGCTGTCATCAGTGCACTGTAAATGATAAAATCAGTGAGCATCATTTCTCTCTATATTTCCTCGTACCTTTCCTGCTGCAGTATTAGTTATGGTGCTTGTTATACTTACTGGATTATACTACTTTAGTAAAAACTTACTTAGATTGGTGATAAGTGGATCGGAAAATGAGAGTAGCTATGGTCACTACAAGAAAAGTTAGTTTCTATAACGCCAATAGATAACGCTTTATTTCATAGTGTTATTATTTGGTTTAATTAGTTTTATTGCCAATAATAAACTAGTAACGCTTCCAGGTCCCCAATAATTTTTAGGCCCGCCTCTTCTCTAAATTATTCTCTTCCCTCTTCTTTTTCCTTCCAAAATTTTCACTTCCACTCTCACTTTCTTTCAAAATTCTCCATCGCACGTAGATCCTGAACGAGCAAATCCACCGCCTCTCAACCAATGTCCCTTAGTGCCCCCTCCTCATGCTTTATCTGCTTCAAAATTGCACTAACCTAATTCGGGTAAATGAAGAGGGCAAAAATCAGATTTTCCTTGTTCCCATTAATATTCATTTAACTGGAACAATTCGTTTATTTATCATTCTCGTTCCTTGAGCTTCTCAAAATCCCATTGCCAAAAAACAATGCTCTAATAAAAAATCCCACTGCTCTAAATGATGTGCGCCATCGTAGGGTTCTTTAACTATACAACTGATTAATGATTCAAGAATAATGGTAGCAGGTAATCAAATTTGTGTATTTGTAGCTGATTGTTGTCTCCTTCAATTATCATTAGTTGTTCTTTTGGTTTTATATGTTTTTGATATGAAGCGTTTTACAGCCAGGACTGTAGTTTAATGCACGGTTAGACGGTTATAAGACTGGTTATTCATTTTCTATGTTGGCTTTGTACTTTACGTTGTTTAATTATTTAGATGTCTTCTCTCTGCTACCTTGATAAACATAGCAAATAGCAATAGTGATTAGTTCAGTGAATAAATGCAGACTCTTTACAGAAAATACAATGGTCTTTTGTTTTGATCGTAGCAAGCAATATGCATAAAAGATAGAAGTTGTTTAATGGTTGTTCACTAAAGTACTTTGGAAATAGACCGACGTAATCTTGTTTGGTAAGGTTATGTGAGCCAACTGTTTGGTAAGGTTATGTGAGCCAACTGTTTGGTAAGGTTTTTGTGACCCAGCAAGTGGTTGCATATATAGCAGGCCTATTTATGTGGTGCCTATTTAACGATGATTTCAAAGAAGTTCTTATTTAATAAATGTATGTAAAATCGGTCTTTGCATTTGAACTTCTATACTTAGATGTTTTCTTCATTCTTCTAGCATTTCAACAGCATTTTATTTCTGTTGCTATGAAAAATGATGATGCTAGTCAAACATGTCCACTACCGACAATTACAATTGTACTTGATCTTCGCGCCATTATCATGTGTCATATGTATACGAGGTTGGACATAAATTCACCACGATTGATTATTTCAGTATAATATGTTATAGGATGTATATGAGGTTGTATTATGAATGATGGTAGAACTCTCTACCTAAACAGATCAAAATGAGAGGGTAGTTGTTATTTAAATGTTGGTTCATTTTGTCCCTCTGGTTCTATTCACGGTTCAATAATGATTTAATCCTATGTTTAATTTGTGTATGTCACCATTGTGTAGATTCTGGCTAGAAATGATGGATGTAGACACTCACAACGCCTGGAAGTGTGCTTGGAACTGGACAATAAATACACTCAAAATCATGTGAGTGTTAATCATATGAGTATTCTGTTTTAGGACCGATAAAAAAAGTAAAACGCTGTATAATTTACCCAGACAAAATTCATATGGCGGGCTTTCAATAATTTTAGAGTACTCGTTATTTCACTATTAATTCCACTCTCCTATTTCCCACACTTCACATAATCTTCTCCTCTTCCTAAAAACCTAAAATAGGTGTATGCCTATGAATTTTGACAAGTGAGTGGGTTTTGCTTCAAAGTTTCACATTTATTTGGACGATTGGTGTGGTTGGCTTTCATTAACTATCAAATGTGTAGAGCTATGTATATACTTACCACTCTTTATATATGCATATCATTATTTTTTTTTCTCCAATTAATCATTTTCCCTTGTGAAACTGAACAAAATGTTACCACGTCAGACATAGCTTATCATTTAGAAATGGCTTGACTATAGGATGGATTGCTATTCAGAAGCTATTACTTCCTCTAAAAATTATTTATCTAAAAAATGTTGGCTGTGGGTTTTCTGGTTAAAATTATACAATGATAAAGTTCCATTTGTCGGCGTGTTTACCATTTTATACTAGCCATATTATGCAACACAAGTATATTGTTTGTAGCAACAATCACCTTCTTAAGGCTTATTAAGTTGCTATGAATTAATATAACGAGTTTAGTTTGATTAAGTTTTTTATTTTTGGATCGTCATAGTTTCTGGTTAAGTTTCCTTTTTCTTTTTTATTTTGTTTAAATTGAATGTTTTAGCTTTGTGAATTTGATAACTCATCTATATTCCTCACTTTTTATACAATATTTATTTGTTATTTTTATCATAATTTTGCTTATGTTGGTAGTGGCAGCTAGTATGGTGACCGCAAACATTGTATATCCAAGGTTCATACTTTATGCTATTGGTAAGTAATATGAAAGATAGCTCTTAGTTTTTAACATGTTACTCAGTTTATGGTTAAGCCTGCCTACAAGAAATACGCATGCTCCTTGTGTGTGATTTTATTACTCGGTTAATGCTATTGGTAATTACGTTTTATAAGCTTTCTCTAGATGTAAAAGGCACTTAAGAGACAAAAGACACAATTTATCTTTTTGTATACCTTCCTTACTTTAGATTAACTCTTTAGGGTATTAAAAGCAATTATCGATTGCAATGTTATTGCTGTACTACAAAAAGCAAACCGCAAAATATAACCAAATCGTACAATTTTGAGTCTTCGTTTCAAATATGAAATTGTGAAAATTGTTTATGAGTTTTCATTTCAAATATGGAATTATGAAAACCGTTTATGAGTTTTCTTATAATTTGCAAACTTGTGGTTGTCAATATTAACATAAAATGTTAGTTCATTAATGTCTTCACTAGAGTACAATGTACTTACCTGAAATTTGATCCAATTATTTATTTGGTGAGTACGTTGGATCTTTTATTACAGCAAAAGGAGAGACTAATGCATATTTTGCCATGCATAACTAAGCTTTGGACAGTAAAAGTTCAGGTATTTTTGCTATTTCAGTCTCTTTAATCCCATTAACTATTTGAATTAATGTTGATTAATCTATAATTCTGACCAAAATAATCAAATCTTTGTTTACTTATGTTTATAATATATATGCATGACAGGAGTGCACAAAATGAACATTTGAAAATGGTAAATCAGACAAAGAAGCAACTTTCTCATTTCTTATGTGTACTGCACAGAATCAACACAGGTACATGTATCTGTGTACATCAATCATTATTTTTACCATTTTGTTTGAGGTAGGTTGATGTAAGTGTTGGTGATTTTTGATGGTAAGAATGTTGAGGCTGATTGAATAGTGCATTGTGGTGGTGGGTATGATATCAGTGTTCTAAACCGTGGTGCACGGCAGTTTATACTGGAGAGGATGTTGCACAGTTTATTGCATAATTTGGTGGAGTGTTATTGCAATGCTGCTATGATTTGAGCGGTAAGAGTAGTAAATGGAGTCATGTGGCGAATGTGGCGATGACAAAGTGATTTGCAGTGGTGGTTATGGCTGTGAGGCAACAGTAGTGTGATTTATATGCAAAAGGGGTTGAAAGCGATTAGCAGTGCATTATTTGGTGGAGGACGATGCATAAGAATGTATATGTATAGTATGTATGTTATGAAATGCTACAGCAAGAGGGGAAATGGTGAGGATGGTTTTGGTATTTGATGTGGTTTGAAATGGCGGGGAGGCTGTCAGTTGCAAGCAGTTTAAAGTGTTGTAGTGATGGTCTTGGCAAGGGTGGTGATTGACAATGGACAGAGAAGCAAGTATATTAGGGCAATGTGGAGATGTTGAGTGGTTGTTTTGATGATGATGTAGGGTGGATGTGAAGTGGTAAGATGATTGGGACAGAGAATGTTGATACAATGCACCGGTTTGTTTACTATGAACTAGTAATGGTCGATCAAAGGTTGATCAGAGGTTTGAAGTTGCAGTTAACTGGAACTAGAACGGGTAGTAGTTGCTACGAACTGGAACTGGTAGTGATTGATAATCAATATGTATGCAGGCAGTTGAATAGTGGGAAGTGCAGTTGATCGGAGGTTTGAAGTGATGGGTGGGAGTGCACAGTGACGAAAGAATAGGGTGTAGATGAATATGGTACAGATGAATATGTTGTCGACAGTGAAAGAAGTGGCTGTGGTGAATTGTAGTTGCGGAGAAGAGATGACAGTAAGTTGTGTGGTATGTGATGACAATAAGTTGAAGAGGAAATTTGAAAGCAGCAAGGAGGTTTTGATGACATGCTTTTTGAATGCAGAATAAAGAATGGGCCAAAGAACAAGATATTTCAAGTGATGTTCCGTAAAAGACACAAATGCTTTTACTCGAATCAAAAGATGAGAAAAAATCATTTAATCATTTTGAGCTTATGGAGGAGTCTATCCAGTAAACTACTGATACACTGAAAATCATTTAATCTGCATTTATATCCACTGTTTTTAGTTTTAGCATTTTTTAGCATCCCATGCTGTATACTACAGATTATTAAAAGAACTAAAAGGCACCTTCTTGCCTCGTGAAATAAAGAAAGCAAGTTAATTTCTTTTGTACTTTTAATTATTATCTGTTTGTAGGATTTTCGAGCATTAAAAAGGAATTTGATCAAGCAGATGCCTGAAATGCTGGATTGGTTTGGGTGGTATACATGGATGCTTTTTATTTTGATGTCCGGAAGGAATCAGAGAAGGACTAAAAAGGTATCATTTTTATTTTCATATGTTTACGCGTAGCATGTATTTCTATCGTATGGCTAAATCCTAGCATGTATTTTAATAATCGATGATGGTTGGCAAGACTTTGACAGTGAATTCCAGACAGTAGGTGAACCTATCATTGAAGGTTCTCAGCAAGTCCCATTTTTTACTACTATGAATAAGTAGTTATATTTCCAGTACTGTTTTAGGTATGAACAAAATTAGACATTAGCAACACTCGTTTTTTGTAAAGTTTTATTGAAAATTCTCGGAAATTTGCTTGTCAAAGTTTGCATAATATTCTGAACTATATATATAATAGTTATAATAATAATAATAATTAACTAAGTTTATATAATAATAATAATAATAATAATAATAATAATAATTAACTAAATATATATATAATAATAATAATAAATTAACTAAGATTATAAAAATTAACTTTGTGTATCAAGTTATATAAAATATAAAAAAGCTTATAGAAATAACTATGTTAATAGTAACAATAATAATTTAACTAATATTTATAAAAATTAACTAAGTTTATAATACTAGTAATAATAATTAACTATGTTATAAAAATAACTAAATTTATTTTTATAATAATACAATAATAATTACTAATGTTTATGAAAACTAACTATTTTTATAATAATAATACTAATAATAACAATCATAAATAATAATAATAAATTAACTATAAGTTTTATAGAAACTAACTTAGCTTATAATATACTAATAATAATAATAATAACAAATTATAAAATATTAACTAAGTTAATTACGTTTTATAAAAATTAACTAAATTTATATAATAACAAAATAATAATTACTAATGTTTATGAAAATTAACTAATTTTGTAATAATTGTTATCTCATCTTTTGGTCAAGGCTGGAATATCAACAAATTGGCAAGGAACGATGGATATCAGGATTGGAGATCGATTGGAAACGTAGTAGCAAATATGCATTAGTCTCTCCTTTTGCTGCATAACGAAGCAAAAAACAACTTAGGACTATCATTTTACATTAAGGTTCAATCCTTTTTTACCAGATGGCTTTAACACTAACTAGTTGTAAGAAATAACAAGCATGTGTTAAATATAGTTCATAAGCTCGAACTGTGATATAACATGTTTATTTGGTTGAAATTTAATTATATACTAAAACATGCAAAATTTGGATTTTAGATTGTTTATAATTAAACGCACTGAACTTTCATTGATTTTTGGATCTCATGAATCTCAGTTGTTAACTTCATAAAATTTCAGAATATTCATAATTTCAACGTACTCTTTGTTTTCTATGATGTAGAAACAAAAGCCCTGGACAAGTGTAACAATATGAATGTGATTATTTGGATTTAAAAATAATATTTGGATTTAAAAATATTTGGATTTAAAAACAATATGAATGTGATTATTTATTAATAAATAATTTAGTTTCAAATTATTTTCTTTAAAGGTTATATATATATATATATAAATAAGGAAAATGTATTTATAAAATAGGAAATACAATTTAAAATAATATAAAAATATAAAAAGACAAAAAAACCATGAAAAATACAAATGTAAGCCATTAAGACATATAGATTAACAAGTGTAACAATTCAAATGTGAAAAGTAACAAGTGTAAATCATTTTATCACATAAATGAACAAGTGTCATAATTTTTATTTTCTTTTCATTTTCAAATTAAAGAAAATCAAGGCAATATATTTCCATTTCTTTCATCTCTCATTTCTTTTATCTTCACTTTTCTAAAATCTGAACAGATCAAAAACAAAACACACCAGAAAAAAAAATCAAAAGAAAAAGCAACAACCTCTTTCATAAACGAACAAAAATCTGAAGCAATCAAAGAAACAAAGATTCAAAGCTCAGGTCTATAAACAAATTTCAAACAAGCAAAGATCAACTCATAACTATCAAGCTTCAGACCCAACAGAATCAAAGTCTTCAACATCAAACAACAAAGATCAAAACAAAGAAAACAAATGGAAAGGTGATGTATGGTTGGTGGTAGTGCAGCACTGGACAGAGGATTTGAATGGTGGTTTATGTTGCTGTAGAGGCTTGTTCTGATGGGATTTGTTGTTTGGGAAGTTGTAGTAATTGAAGTTTGTGTACGTAAGCAAGTTGAAGTTTGAAGTTTGGGGATAGGGGAGGTGAGCAGTGGGATGGAGTGTTGATGGTTGAAGATGATCAGAGAGAGTTATTTGGCAGAAATGGAGATGTAGTTGATTGAGGCAGTGGTTAAGTTGTAATGTTGTTGTTTGAGTAGTTTGTTTGGCAGATTGATGGTTATGGAAGAGGTTGTAGGAGAATGGGTGGAATGGGTGGGGAATGGGTGAAGTTGGCAGGGCGGTTGGATACAACACTATAATAAACAAAATTTATACACATTGTCTATAAGTACGTACTTAATTTTTTTAATTTTTTTAGTGGTTCTTGAGTTTTGAATGATTAATTACATCCCTTGATTGAAGGGCGCAGTGAATGGTAGACACATAAAACAAGTAGAAGCCATAATTTTCGAATATACATGATACCGTCCAAAGGTAAATTAGCTATCTGACTTAATAAAAGTCAGTTGGCTACCAACTTATGCCAGAAATTTTGATGTAGATTCAAATGGATAGTAACATGTACGAATATAAAATGAGACATGCAATAATTTAGTTTTATGTTACATGTAAAAACATCTATCATTAATTATGTATCGTTCTTAATGTAATTATTTATCTTATTTGCAGGTGTGTGAAAGAAGAAGATGCTAAAGTTGTGATCTTCATTTTAATGCAAACAATCAAATATGTACTTGTTTTTTTTGTTAAACTATGCTACTATTTTTTGGGGTGTGCTTAAAATATTTGCTACTACGTTTTGATGTGTATGAATATTTGGTATGTTTAATGTAATGTGTTACATCTCTATATTTATTATCTTTTATGATTATTATTGTGCTTTTTGATATTGGTATTTAATACTGCAGTTTATTAGTAGGATGTAGAAATTTTTTGAATTGTGAAATTAAATTATAGCACTTCAAAACCGCTATAATATTTAATAGCGCCTAATGGCCGCTATCAAATCTGTTAGTATTAAAGATGCAGACCATAAAAAGCGCTATAAATAATGATGAATGATAGGTCAGTAAGCGCTATAAAATAAGATATTATAGCAGAGTACAAGCGCTATTGTAGCTGACTTTTTATAGCGGCATATTGGAGTTGTGACAAGTCACCGTCTACAATAACCTGTTCAAATACAACGCTAATAATCCGCTATTAACACTTTCTATAGCGCAATATTAGTGCTATCTTAGAAAAAACAAAAAGTATTTTGTGGCTAATAACGAATTTCATAGCGGGCTAATAGCGCTGTGATATTAATCAACAACGCCTATTTTGCCGCTATAAAAATAAATAACATAGCGCAATATTTGCGCTATGAAATTAACAATTTTTATAGCGCTTTTTTTGTGCTATCTAATGTTGGTTGTTTTTAATCACATGTCGTTATACAGCGTTTACCGAACCGCTATAATATCCTTTAATAGCGTTTTTCGGGCGCTATCGTCGGGTCTTTTTGTTGTAGTGGGTGCTTGTTTATGCATGTTCTTTTGACAATTTAAACCAAGATCTACAAACCGTAACCAACCCCGCATGACAAGGTATGAAACTGACTCGAACCCAAAGGATATCGGCAACAGATGTTCAAAAAGCCATATAAACCCAATCACACCTAGCCCAATCCCAATGTCCTGACAAAAAACTTCAAAATGTATATATTGATTTGTGTTATTATGTAGCTGCATCTGGATCAAGTCTCAGATCGGGACGGGCTCATATTGTAAACTGCATGGTATGGATCTAACAAAGCCCGACCCAATTAGGGCTGAAAACCATAGAATCGAGTTATTGTCTGACCCGATGGGTCTAAGTGCCATTATGCAACACCTTTGGATTAAAATTGAATTAGTTTATGTTTATGGGTTTGTTGTTTTTAGATTTTCTACATAAGTAGGCATGCTTTGGATTGTTTTTTTCCTTTTTAAAAATTTCCCCAGTTTTGAGTACTGGATATAAAATACAAACTTTTCTTTGGTTTGATTTATTTGAATTTTGCTAGGCTCAGTTGAGAGTTAGTTTGATGTTGATTTTTTCTATTTTGTTTGGGTTTCACTTCATAAATCCATAATGACATGATAATTTGCATCGATTTCATTTCAGGAATCTTGGATTGGTATCATTTTTTATCATTAGCTTTCCACTTCGATAATAATATGGTTTTGGACATTATGCTATTAGTTCTGTACACCTTCTGAGTACTAAATTATGATGGTTTGCATAATATTGAAAGGATGGGGAATAACAACTTGATAATGTATTTAATGGAATATAAAGTGCAAACATTGAAAGGATAGGGAATAACAACTTGATAATGTGTTTAATGGAATATAAATGTATTTCACTTATGTATGTTATGGACTATCGCATAGACTGTTATGATTTCGGAAACAATGGTAAGCATGAACTGATGGGGTGATGAGTTTGAATTTGTTAGATGGACGAGTTACAAATGTCTGCATGCTTATAATGTAATTTTATTTCAACATTTGCAGAAAATTGTGAAGTAACTTGCATAGCTAAAAAACTGCAGCAAACTAGAGGCGCTGAACATTTATTTTTTGCAGCAACTCCCAAACAAAGGCAACCAAACAAGGTCAGGCTTAAATTTAAAAAGTTTCATGAAAACTCAAAGTTTATCGACTTACAATTGCAGAAGTAATCAAACTTAATATGGTATACGGTCACTATTCTTTTGAGCTAGTTGTTTCAAAAACTGAATTTGATGCCTGCCAATTATAATTATTTATTTATCCACACTATCTCCAATTTCATGAATTATATTTCCTATTATGGATTGTTTTACTAGCTAAATTTCTTCTTGGTAATCATCATCTCCTTCTTTTACAGCACTTTGAATGGGCAATTCGTGATGCATTTACCTTCATCCGTGTGTTTTTTGACTTGTTGCTATAGTGAAATTGCCGCTGTTGCCTCAAGCGATGGTGGTGGTTTTGGAGCATGCTTTACAAGAATACTTCTAAAAGCAACCATGCCATTAAAGCCAGGTGAAAGAGCAGTGCCTATGTTTATATATTTATAAATTTACAAATGAAAATAGAGAAACACAAAAGTCAGCTTAACAAGAAAAATCAGTTTAGTTGTGCCACTGTCTAGCATTACAATAGTTAGTGATGCGAGGTTGATCAGGCTGGAGTGAGCGACAGTACCAAACAGCAAATAGGTGAGTTTAACGTCACAAATCTTTGTTTAATACTTGAAACTACGTATATAAATTCGTGAACAAGTTGTTTTACTGATATGTATGTGTAGTTGTATGAAAGGCTCCATGTGTTACTGAAACTTGTATTGTTTTTTCAGAACAAATTTTAGTATAATTCGGAGAACCTCGAACCTCTGGAAGTGAAAAAGGTATGAAACTTAGATGCATTTTTTTGTATCAAAATTTTGATGCATCGAACCTCATTTTTGACGTGAGATTTTTGGCATGTGACTTCACATGTCAAAAATTGATGCATATACTAAATATAGATGTGCCAATTTGGCATAGAGTACATGTCAAATAAACAAGTGTGTTGTAGCATTTCATACAGCCCTCCCCATCAAAGTTTTCCTCATAGCGAACAGCTGGATGCTCATATAAGTTAACTTAAGCTGACTTTTTCATTCCAAACTGGGATTAGAATACCTTGCTGTTGGTAATAAATCATTTCTATGTGACAAGCTCATGTGGAATGATTCTTGTTTCCTTCTTATTCGTTAATAGCATACATAAGCGAAACTTATTATAAGGTAACACATCACCACAATCATCACCACCATAGTTATCCTGATAAGTTCATGGGTCAAGTGCATATACCGTGCAGTCATTAGTGCATACTATAGAGGTGCGCTCGGTGCAATGTTGGTTTATGACATAACAAAGAGACAGAAATTTGATCACATCGCAAGGTGGCTTAAAGAGCTACGGGCCCATGCAGACAATTCCTTGGTAATCATGCTAATTGGTAACAAGTCCGACCATATAAGTCAAAGGGCTGTGTCAAAAGAGGATGTAGTAGAATTTGCAGAGGAACAAGGACTCTTCTTTTCAGAAACTTCAGCATTGTCAGGAGAAAATGTAGAGAGCGCATTCTTAATGCTTGTAGAAGAAATACAAAGCACAATCTCTAAAATGGCAATGGAATGCGAAGAGGCAATGAGGTTCATATTGAAGCCAACCTCTTGCAAAAGGGAATTGCATGCATATGTGCAGTTGAAATTCTATGCAGGTGAGTATCTATGCATGTTTGATAAAACTTGGTGTATGTCTGCAAAAGCTTTAGGCTAATCACCGATAATCAATGTTAAATTCAATCGGTTCTTAATTAACTTTAGCACTGCTTGGACTACGTCAGTTTAACATGTACCAATACGAGTAAAGCAACATCGTTAGTTAATTATATAGATAAGGAGATCACCTCTTCCTTGAAACACCTATAGAACGTTCTTTAAAGATTATTCTATTGACATTGCTTTACTTCAGGAAACTAAAATTAATTGTCCTGAATTTCGTTTTTTTAGAAAACTAGGTGGCTATCACTTTAGAAAATGGTTTTTTTTACCTTTTGTGGGTTCTTCAAGGGGATTAATGATAGGATGGCGAGATAATTATTTTAAATTACTTCGATGTGTTATCAAACAACATTCTCTTCATGTTATCCTTGTTAATCTTTCTGATAATTCTTTTTTAAATATTCCTAATGTCTATGGACCTAATTCTTAAATTAACCGGAGAATTTTATGGAATGAATGCCTAGATTTTAGATCCTTAGCTCCGGGTTCTTGGATTTTGGGGGATGATTTTAATGTTACACGCTTCATAGGTGAGTGTTCTCCTAGGGAAGGGGACTACTCTGCTATGGAGGAATTCAATCAATTTATTATTAATTCTAATTTGATCGAGATCCCTCTTTCTAATAGAGAGTTTACAAGGAGCAATGCAAGGGAATCTGCATCCATGGCTCTTCTTGACAGATTTTTTGTTAGTGATGAAATTGAAGATAAATTTCCAATCTGCAGAGTCTCTGGTTTACCTTACACGTACTCAGATCACTGTCCTATTATACTAACCTGCGAGCATCATAGAGTCATTATTAATAATTTCAAATTTGAAAAGATGTGGCTTTTCGAATCTAACTTTGTGAATTTAATTAATGGTAAATGGATTTCATTGATTTATCATAATACTAGAAATAAGGATAATTCTGTAAAATCATTTGTATAAAAACTTTGGGAGCTTAGAATTTTCCTTAAAATTTGGAACAAAAATGTTTTTGGAAATATAAAAATCAAAAAAATAATATTGTTAATGAGATGCTTAAAACTAATAAGATAGAAGAATCTAGACAATTAAATATAGGTGAACGTAACGTTCTTGCTAATTTAACAGATGAACTAAATTCTATTTTAGAAAAGGAGGAGGTTACATGGAAGCAGAGATCCAGAATTCAATGGATCAATGAAGGAGATAATAACACTAGTTTTTTTTTATAACATAGCTAATGGTAGAAAATGTAGTAATACAATTAATTCTATTATTGTTAATAATGAAGAACTAGTTGATCAAAGAGAACTTAACAAGGCATTTACAGACTATTATAAGGAAATTTTTGGTACTAAAATCGAACATAGAATCAATGTTAGTTGGAAAGATCTGTATCCATCTGATTCTGTAGTTGATTTATCAGAGTTAGATAATCCTTTTATTGAAGAATAAATTAGAAAAGCTATTAATGACTTGCCAAGTGATAAATCTTCGGGACCTGATGGGTTTCCAATTTTATTTTACAAAACTTTTTGGGATGTTTTAAAACCTGACTTAGTTAATATGTTTAATGAATTTTATAATTGTAAATTGCAATTAGGGAGCTTTAATTATGCAAATGTTATTTATTACACAAAAAAGTAGGAGCTAAAAACTTAAAAGATTTTAGACCTATAGCTTTGATTAATTGTTCAGTTAAAATCATTTCTAAAGTTCTAGCTAATAGAATTAGTAAAAGAATGAATGGTTTAATTGATTGTTCACAATCGACTTTTATTAAAGGGAGAAATATCACCGATGGGATGACATTTGTTCAAGAATATATTAATTACTGTTGTAAGAATAACATAACTTGTGCGATTTTAAAACTGGATTTTGCAAAAGCTTTTGATTCGGTAGATTGAGAATTTCTTGTAGATATCTTTTATGCTAGTGGTTTTGGTCATAGATGGATTATTTGGATTACGAACTTGCTTAGAACTAGTAAATCAAGTATTATGGTAAATCGTATTTTAGGTAAAAAAATTCAATCTAAGAGAGGTTTAAGGCAAGGGGACCCCTTATTGCCTTTATTATTTAACTTAGCTGCTGATGTTTTTGCTAAGATTATTAAAAGAGCAGTGAGTAATGGGTCTCTAGGGTTTGTAGGCAATGACATATCGCGTAATGGTATATCGGTTCTTCAATTTGCCGATGACACCTTACTTTTTTCTTCTCACTTACCTAGACACATTATTACCCTCAAGTTCATTTTATATATTTTTCAACTTTTATCAAGTTTAAAAATAAATTTTGACAAAAGTTCAGTTTTCGTTTTAAATGATTTTAAAAAAGTTGAAAACTTAGTTGCTAATACTCTAAATTACAAAACTATGATCTTTCCTTTTGAATATCTAGGTTTTGTGATTAGACCTACCAAACTCAAACATGATGATTGACTTATTATCATTGATAAAATCAAAAATAAGATAACTAATTGGAATGGGTGATTTCTATCTAGAGCAGGTAGACTAATGTTAATAAATTCGGTTTTATCACCCCTTCCGATTTATTGGATGTCTACGCATCTGTTTCCAGATTGGGATATTGATAAAATTGATAAAATTAGAAGTGATTTCTTATGGAGTGGGCAAAATCCTAATAATAGTATAAAATGTTTAGTAAATTGGAAAATAGTGTGTAGAACTAAAGAGGAAGGTGGTTTAGGAGTTATTATTTTGCGTAATATGAATTTATCTTTATTAGATAAAAGGTTATGGAAGTTTAAGGATATAAATGATAATGCTATTTGAAAAGAGTACATTTCTAAATATTACTACAATGGTACTAGCAATTTATATCAAATTACTTCTCCTGTCACTCAAAATTTATCTAATTTTTGGAAAAACATTTTAAAATGTTATGAGATTTTAATTTAGGTATAAACACGATTGTTCATTCAGGAAATTGTACCTCTTTCTGGCACGACCGTTGGATTTCGGTCTTGCCTCTAAAGTTAGAGTTTAAAGAGCTTTATGAAATCTGTAGCTTTAAGTTTGCTTTAGTTAATGAAGTTTATTCTCCTGAAAGTAATCCTCCTTTGAATTTTAGTTTTAACAGAATTTTAGTAGATTCAACCCTTAGGCAACTTTCATTGCTTTATGCTAGATTAAATCTTTATAATATTGATAATGATAATGATATTATTAGTTGGGAATGGGGTAAGAGTAAGAAATATACTTCTAATTCTTTTTACCGATTTATTAATTTTTGGGTACAACAAGCAACTCTTTTAAATATATTTGGAAACCTAGTACTCCTCCTAAATCTAAAATTCTTATGTGGTAATACTTCATGGAAACCTTAATACAATAAAATTTTTAAAGAGGAAAAACGTTCAAAATGAAAATAAATGTTATTTTTGTAACCAGAATCTTGAAGACATTAAACATTTATACTATGATTGTATGAATTCTTATTACATCCTAATTAATACTCTCAAATTTTTTAACTTTAATATAATTACGAAAATTTCGGATTGTGATTGCTACTGGAATAAGTTTAGATCTAGTTTCAGTAAGAATATTAGATTTTTACTAGACACTTTATTCATTATTATCAGTTGGTATATTTGGTTTGAAAGAAATTAAAGAATTTTTAATAATAATAATAGTCATTTTAACAAATTGATTTCCATAATTTCTTCATTTTGTTTTAATTGGATTTCTAACCCCAAATATAAATTGGCTAAAAATATCCTTTTCAAAGGGTATCTTAACAAGGTTAGTTATGATATTAACTTATTTAAACAAAACAATAATATATTTAACATTAATAATAGTAGTATTAATATTTTTTCAAACTTATATGATGATTTCACTTTAATCATAACTTACTTATGGTTAAAGGTTCATAAGAAATACCTGTCTTAATTTTTATACTAGTCACTGTATGGTATTAGTTTACAGGTAATCAAATGCTTTTGTAGTAGTCCAGATAGTCTTATTTAGGTTTTTATTCCCTATCATATGAATACATATATGTATATAATTTATGTAAATTAATATATATATATATATGTATATGTATATGTATATGTATGTATCAATCTAACTTTTTTCCCTAGTCATCCTTCATATACAGGTATGGGCGATAGGATATTAGGTTCATTTTGTAGGTACTCAGTCTTCAGATTGTGGAATATCAGATAGTAGAGAGGTCATCAGAGCAGAGTACTTTCCACCCAGGATTGCTAGAGTTTCACCATAGATATTGGATAATTCATTTTCATCGAGGCATACTATTCTCAAGGGGATCTATTCTTCTACTTGGCACTCCTTCCTTTTATACCGAGTCTTCAGAGTGGATTTTCTTATCAGAAGATCCACTTTAGAGTGGATGCTTATTCATTACTACTGATCTGAATGCATGGAGTTTCCTTATGTGACAACGTTTAGTAGTATTGGTTTTTCTTTAGCTTTTTAGGTACTTCTAACACCTTTATAATGGGCGATAGCCTTACCGGAGCTCGATATCGGGGTGTGATAGGTGGTGGCCTTGCCGAAACTCATCATAGCAGTATCTGAGATTGGATATATTTATTTAGTTATTGCTACCTGCCAGGCACGTTGGCAGCACCTTATATCCGTGAGATATATAATTACATGTGTGCTCTCCTCTATTCATAGAGGATCACACATTTTTCTCAAAATGATAAATGGGTTATCTTTTGATTAATTAAGGTTTTGAATAATTTCTTAATGTAATTAATTTAAAATATGATGATAATTAATTAATGGTTGATTAATTAATGTGATTGATTAAAGGATAATTGATTAACGATTAAAGGTTAATTAATAAATTGACTTTAGTATACTTACTTAATTAAAAGGTGATTAATTAACGATAAGTAATTAAAGGACAATCACTTAATGAAAATTAATTAAGTATAATTACTTAATGTAATTAACAAAATATTATTACTTAATGTAATTAAGGAATAATTACTTAGTGTAATTACATTAAAAGACAATAAATTAAGGTTAATTTATGTAAGTAATTAAGGTTAACTAATTACTTAAAGGTAAATTACTTAATATAGGTAATTAATTTTTTTTAGTAATTAAAGGTTAATTAATTAAAGTTTAATTAATTAATAATTAAAGGTTAATTAATTAATTAAAAATAATTAATTAAGGGTTAATTAATTGATTTATTTAAGGTTAATTTATTTATGCGATCAGTTAAGGGAAAATTAATTTATTAAGGATAATTAATTAAGATGGATAATTAATTAAGATGGATAATTAAGGTTGATTAATTAATTTCATTAATTAATATCAAATGATTTGCAATTAATAAATGTTAATTATGCAGGATTGGGTAATTAATTCATAATTAATTAATTTAATTGGAAATTAAATTGAATTAATTAAGGATTGAACAACTAATTGATCTTGCTTATGAATGGTTGAATTTTATTGAATGCCTTGAAATAGTTTGATATCTTTGATGTGTGATGATGCTGTGATACGATTGTTTTGGATTGAGCTGTGAACTGTGATTTATTTATCTGTGATGAATTTACTTGTTTATCTGTGAATGAAAGATAAGCGTTATAAGACTATACCGCTTATTAATATTGTTGTGCTTGTATTTATGATGGTTGATATTTTATTATTGCCTATGAAACCCCTGGACAACACACAAACACACACACAAATGTGCATTTCATGAAAAATTGGTTAAGTCATGGGTGTTAGAATTTAATAATATTTTATTTAAAAGTTGAATTTTGAATTCAAAATGGTTTGGAAGTGATTTGGGTTAAGTATGAAAAACTTTTGAAAAAGAAATTTTAGAATTAAAATTATTCTTAATATAATATGGGTTGTTAAAGTTTTGAAATTAAAATACTTTACTTTGAATTTGAATTCAAGATTTGAAGTCGATTTCTATGTATATATGTCTATGGTTTAAAAAGGATATACAGGTCATATAATGTATATATATGGATTGTAAACCATTTAAGTATTTTTAATGAATTATTTTGGGAATTTGAATTTATTTCAAATAGAACTCGCCGAGGATACGGCAGTTCGCTGATTTTCCGGTTTATACTTTAAAAAGGCTATAACTTGAGTACATTTAATCGGATTTTTTTGGAACGAAAAACCTTTGTTTTCAAATAATATAGCTTTCATATAAAGGAATGAATTTCCAGTTTTTGTTGAAAGGATTTCGAGTTTTGGTTAAATCAAATTTGGAAATGGAAATAGTTTTGAAAGCTATAAATGAATCTTTGTTAAAGATTGGTGAACCTTATTTCAAATTGAAGAGGATCTTCAAGGGTAAATCTATTGTTTAAAAGATTAAGAATGGAAATTTGTTTAAACCATTCAAAAGGAAAGGTTTTGGGCTAAAAGTTGTGACTTAACTAAGATCCTAATATATCCATATGTTTTTAAAACAAGCGCTCATTATTCGGTTTAGCCGGGAAAGGACTTTGTGCCATAAAACCCATTCTGAATAAATGATACGACGTAATGGATATCAATTGAAGACAGTGGTTGAACACTAGGTATTTTCAAGAATGAAAGGATTACCTATCGAATGTATCTGCACTGAGTTGCTCCAATATAAAGATCTCCATATGTGATGGGGAGTCCGGTCGGGATTGCGAATATCCAGATTTGCAAGGGTTTCTTTTCTTAATTGGAGGAAGTGCTTTCGGTTCCATTCAGACCCAAGATGGACTTGCATGGATGTAAGTCTGACGTTACGCTTTGAGATGTTAAGCTGGTTTCTATCAAATACATTTCTGTTTGGTGGCAGGGAATTTATTCTCTTAGCTTAACACTCTTCTTTGAGACGTACAAGCTCAGAGGTCATGTTGTTGATGGTTACTAGTGATATATTCCCAACTTGGTAATGTGGCATACTAAGTGTTGATCATTGGTTGATCGAAGCATGGCTTTTGTGAAAAGCGTAGCTTTATGGGACGAGACTTCATCGAACCTCACAGCTCGAAAATGGTCGAAAAAGGAAGGATGCGACAAGGTTACGGGGTTCGCGCCCCTTAGGGTATGTGCATTTCCTTCTGGATAAAAAGTGGTATCATTGTATGGAGCCTAGATATTTAACTTATATGGTTGTTGGAATTTGTTGGTAAATCCCGGGATAAAGGTCGGTGACGACCGAGGGATGGCATACTCGTGACAATTAGTTACCTAGATACAGAGGTAACCCGGCCTTGTGTTGGTAGAGAGCCGGTTAGGTTCTCGAGGTGTGCCTCCAGAGGCGTACACATTCGAAAAGGAAATTCCTTAGCCTTGGCCATTTGTTGGAAATCGAATCACCTAATAGGGGCCCTGTATGGTTTTAGTTGTAGAACCTACCATTTAACATGGTAGCTATAGTGGGCATACTATAATGGTACGTATGCTGGCTAAGATTAATATTATATTTGCAAATGTTTTCTACACTATACACTGATAATAATATCAAAAGGTTTTCACGTATCAAGCATGTTTGACTATCATAAGGAAAAATCTCCTCCAAGTGTGTGATTGCATTGTGTGTGTGGTGGGAGGCCTTATCATAGTTTCATCTTTCAAAAGCATAGAGAATTTCTTTTTCTTTTTGTTTGTTTTTGTTCAAACAATTGTTTTTGTTTGCTCACACCATTCCCATGAATGACCTGGAGTTTATTGTTCCCTTTCTAAACTCTGGAAGCCTACAATTTTCCACACGGGCAGCCTAGAGTCAGGTTATCAGATAGTCAGCTAGTAGGTGTAGCTTTTGGCAGTCTTTGGAGCCTTTGGATTGGCGATCGTATTTTCTTCGCTTCAGCATGATTGGAGGTTCTCGCTTCGGGTTTGGACTTTTGGAGTTTTGGCAATGAAGATATCTTTCCACTGCTTTGTTTTTCTGCTGTTGTATCTATCTCTGATATTGTTGATCACTTTATATTGTATCATTGTTGTGTATAAAAAAAAATTCATTTTGTTTCCGCTGTGTTGTTATCATCTAATGTTGTTATAATCTATGGCGAATCGGTCAACGTATGAATATGTGGCATTCGAATACGGGTGATGTATGGATGACAATTTTCGGGCGCTGGAATCTGGGCCGTCATATCTGGTATCAGAGCTAAAGGTTGAGTAAGAACTTTAGCTTTGGAGTATAACACGTTAGGTGACTCATTAGAGATAGGGTTATAGATGCCATAGAATGAGTTTCTCTAAGATATCTTGTCTGTATGCCTCAGTCAATTCTCTTACTATTCACTAATAGTGAGAATGAGTGCAAGAAGAGGATGAGGTAGGAGACAAGGGGTACCACTACAAATGGCCGATAACCTGTAACAACAAGGAACAATCTTTTCCCATCAATCTCTTTTGATCATCATTCAATTTCAATTATTTGGCGGCTTCCTGGCAGCTACAAAAAGAAGCTTTGGTGTGGTGATGGCCCTACGAATCGTTGTAAAAAGGTTCCTATTTCATATTCTCTTCATCAGTTTCCTATCAGTCTTTCCGTTTTTGACCTTAATGAATTTGAAATTTTATTTGAAATAAATTGGTTAATAAAATATAAAGCTAAATTAAATTATATCAATAGAATAATTTCGGTCAAAACCAAAATCTGGAAAATTTTGTCGTGATTTCTTGTGAGATCTAAGTCTGAAGAGGGACAAGTTAGTATATACTTTGGGTACTTCGACCTATGTTTAGAATCTATTTGCCTATTTTTGGGGTCTAGATATATTCTATGAATGGTTAGTTATCCCTTCGGAGTAACCAATGCCTCTGCATATTTCGTAGACTGAATGATCCGAGTATTTCATAAAGTATCGAATGAGTTCGTTCACATATTTATCGATGATATTCTTATTTGGTAAGCCAAATATAGAATAGATATTCAGTTTGATCTAGTAATCCATTTCTCTATCTTTGATATGTTCATCTGTTCTTTGTTCATCTCCCTATCTAGCAAATTTCGGGGATGAAATTTTCCCAAGGGGGAATCTGTAACGATCCCCTTTGAAGCCAAATTTAATTTGGTTATTAATATGAATTTTTGGGCTTACCTGTGAATTAATTTAAAATTTTCCAAAATAAAATAAGACACGTGTTTGTTATTTAAATATATATGTATATAAATTGATTGTAAATTGAATTTTGATTTGAAATTCAATAAAATAAATATTTTAGAAATAAATTGGATTTGAATACACTATGTTTAAAATTAATAAAATTTGTTTTCCAATATTATAATGTGTGTGTATATATTTGGAATTTATGTTTTGAATAATAAATTTTCAATTAAACTATTTAGGGATTAAAATTCTAATATATATGTATGTCTATTTATTAAGGTATAATTAGATTTTAAAATCAATTTTCTTTAAGGTCATATAAATATTTATAAAAGGAAATGCATTGATAAAAAAATAGAAAAATGTGTGAATAAAAATAAAATAAAACCTATATACATATATATAATTAAAATGAGATTTAATAAAAAGGCCTAAAACCCTTTTCTTTTATACTTGAAATAAATTTAGTTTTGTATATATATAAAAATATATATATATAACATAAAAACATGATTCATAAATTAAAATAAAGTAGGGGTTTAAACACAAAATAATTGCATTTGGACATTTGTAAAACCTTTAATACATGCAAATTACAGGTATAGGCATTTTAATATGAGAATTAACAAATGTAACTCTTTTAAATATGAACTTTAACAAGTGTTAAGTAATTCATAATGCAAAATACAAGTGTTAAGTAAATTATGTCATACATTATACAAGTGTCATTGTTTTTTATTTTCGAAATAATAAATAAGATAAAACAAGAATATATGTGTGTGTATATATATATATTACCATACTCCTACTTCCATTTCCTTTCATTCAATTTTTTTATATGCTCAGTTTTTTCAAACGTGAGAAAATTAAAGCAAGTTCAAAACTGAAGCAATCAAAACAAATTCATGTTCAATTCTGTTTTATAAAAATCAAAACATAAGCTTTCAAATCTTCAATCGAATCAATGGCATGCAAAGATAAACTCAATATACATCAAGTTACAGATCAACCAGCAGATCAAAATCCAGTTTAAATTCAATCTTCCAGATCAAAACATTTTTCCAGGCTTTTGCTTCTCTGTTTCATTTTCCAGGTTTTCTCTGTACAATATCAAGGTGAGCAAACTAACCTATTAAAAAGCTTGAATCTGTGTTATACCTTGATTCTGTGAAGTAAAGTGGTGAAAATTGTTTGCATGAATGCAAATATGTTTGTGTATAGATAAATATGCAGATGTTTAAACATGCATGCCTGTACATATATATTTATAAGGCTCTGTTCTAGTTACAGTATTTAAAAACAATGTCAAAAATCAATTACTCTTCATCTAATCTTGCATAGGTTATGTTTTGTAACAAAATATATTTGGATTGACAATATATTAGTTTTAAAAATAGTTTCTAGTTAAAATTTTGAATAAATACTTCAAAAAAAGAAATTATTTAGGAGGTAAATTCAAGTCAAAATTTTGATCTTAAGAATTTCAAATTTTGATTATATAAACTGTTTCGAATTGGAAAATACTGATTTTTGATAATGAAATCTAGATTTTTAAGATTGGGGATGATTAGAAATTACGGGTTGATCAATTTATGCTTTTTCCTCAAATTCCGATGAACGGCAAAATGATGATCGAAGTGGTCGATACTGGAGGAGGTTGGGGTGTTGTGGATCTTAGGAAAAATAGTTGGTGGATTTCTTAACCACCATGGTGGTCAAACAACGTCGAACTAGGGCTTAAGGTACAGGTTGGACCGTTGTCGAATTCGAGGGTAGTTCATCATCATTGATGCATCAGAATGGATGGTACCATGGGGAATAAGAGCGTGGTTCCACGGTGGAGCTCTGGTCGTGTTTGCGAGGTGGCTGGTGACCTGTGGTGGTGGGTTAGGGTGATTTTGACGATCGTTTTTGTTCCAGGTTGGGTTCTTGGATACTCAATCTCGATTTATTGATTGTTACGGGGTTTTGGGTGATCGTGTTGTCTAAAGGGAAGGTCGAAGTCCTGTAGACGATGGCGACGTTGGCCTGAACGTCGGCGGCGACGTCTGCACGTACACGAGGTATCATTGTGTCTGGGTTTGTTAAGATTGAGGAAGATGAAGTTGTCTTAGGATCGTGTTCGAGAAAATGAAGGGTAGACTCGGGTATTGGATCGGGAAGTTTTTACTTGTGCTCGGGTCATTATTAGTTAACCAGGTTTTAAAAATTTTTAAAAAAAATGGGAATGAAGACTCGGGGACTTACTCGGGTAAAATTGGATCTGGGTCGGAGCAACACTCGAGTTATCTCGGATACAAGTAGTAGTAGATTTAAATTTCAAATAAATCAATTTTTTAATCGATTAATTTTTGAATTATCTTCTTAAACAAATTTTCTTTTAAATGATAAACATTGTATTTTAAGTTGGAATTAGCTAAAGGTTTTAAAATAAATTATTTTAATTAATCAAGTTTTAAGTGTTTTAATATGTATATATTTCCATTAATTAATTCTTATGATTATTTTAAATAAAATTTAATAGGCTAATTAAGAGGTTAATTAAGAAGATAAAATGTTTTTAATTATTAAGTGACTTAAGAATATAAGTAAATTTATGGGTTAATAATAAATGTATATAAAGGTTAAATTTTTAAAGTTAATTGTTTTTAAGATTAAAATTGATTTGGTTTTAAAATAATTTTGTATTTGGTTAATTATTTGATTTAAATCCTTGAGTGTTTTCAAATAAAATTAAATTAATTAAGTGTTAAGTAATTAATTAAGATAAATGGGTTATCTTTTGATTAATTAAAGTTTTGAATAATTACTTCATGTAATTAATTTGAAAGATGATGATAATTAACTAATGGTTGATTAATTAATGTGATTGATTAAAGGATAATTGATTAATGATTAAAGGTTAATTGATGAATTGATTTTGGTATACTGACTTAATTAAAAGGTGATTAATTAATGATAAGTAATTAAAGGACAATCACTTTATGAAAATTAATTAAGTATAATTACTTAATGTAATTAACAAAAGATTATTACTCAATGTAATTAAGTGATAATTACTTTGTATAATTACATTAAAAGACAATTAATTAGTTAAGGTTAATTTATGTAAGTAACTAAGGGTAATTAATTACTTAAAGGTAAATTACTTAATATAGGTAATTAAAAGTAATAATTAGTAATTAAAGGTTAACTAATAAAAGGTTAATTAATTAATAATTAAAGGTTAATTAATTAATGTAATTAAAAGATAATTAATGAAGGGTTAATTAATAAATTTATTTAAGGTTAATCTATTTATGCGATCAATTAAGGGAAAATTAATTAATTAAGGATAATTAATAAAGATGGATAAATAAGGTTGATTAATTAATTTCACTAATTAATATCAAATGATTTGTAATTAAAAAATGTTAATTGAGCAGGATTGGGTAATTAATTCATAAGTAATTAATTTAATTGGAAATTAAATTAAATTAATTAGGGATTGAACAACTAATTGATCTTGCTTATGGATGATTGAATTATACCGAATGCCTTGAAATTGTTTGATATCTCTGACGTGTGATGATTATTTGATATGATTGTTTCGGATTGAGCTGTGAACTGTGATTTATTTATCTGTGATGAATTTACTTGTTTATCTGTGAGTGAAAGATAAGCGTTATAAGACTATATCGCTTATTAATATTGTTATGCTTGGATTTATAATGGTTGATATTTTATTGTTGCCCGTGAAACCCCTAGACTACACATAAACATACATACAAATGTGGATTTCATGGGAAATTGGTTAATTCACGGGTGTTTGAATTTAATATTATTTTATTTAAAAGTTGAATTTTGAGTCCAAAATGGTTTGGAAGTGATTTGGGTTAACTATGAAAAACTTTTGAGAAAGAAATTTTAGAATTAAAATTATTCTAAATATAATATGGGTTGTTAATGTTTTGAAATTAATATAGTTAAATTTGAATTCAAAATTTGAGTTTGAGTTCTATGTATATATGTCTATGGTTTAAAAGGGACATACAAGTCATATAATGTGTATATATATGGATTGTAAACCATTTATGTATTTTAAATGAATTATTTTGGGAATTTGAATTTATTTCAAATAGAGCTCGCCGAGGATACAACTGTTCGCTAATTTTCCGGTTTATACTTTAAAATGGCAATAACTTGAGTAAATTTAATCGGATTTTTCCGGAACAAAAAGCCTTTGTTTTCAAATAATAATAGATTTCATATGAAGGAAAGAATTTCCATTTTTTTGAAGGATTTCGAGTTGTGGATAAATCAAATTTGAAATGAAAATAGTTTTGAAAGCTATAAACGAATCTTTGTTAAAGATTGGTGAACCTTGTTTCAAATTGGAGAGGATCTTAAAGGGTAAATCTTTTGTTTAAAAGATTAAGAATGGAAATTTGTTTAAACAATTCAAAAGGAAAGGTTTTGGGCTAAAAGTTGTGACTTAACTAAGATCCCAATATATATCCATATGTTTTTAAAACAAGCGCTCATTATTCGGTTTAGCCGGGAGAGGACTTTATGTCATAAAACCTATTCTGAATAAATGATACGCGTAATGGATAACAATTGAAGATGGTGGTTGAAGACTGGGTATTTTCGAGAACGAAAGGATTACCTGTCGAATGTCTCTGTACTGAGTTGCTCCAGTATAGAGATCTCTATATGTAATGGGGAGTCCGGCCGGGATTGTAAATATCCGGATTTGCAAGGGCTCTTTCCTTAATTGGAGAAAGTGCCTTCAGTTCCATTCAAACCCAGTGTTGATTTGTATGGATGTATGTATGATGTTACACTTTGAGATGTAAAGCTGGTTTCTATCAAATACATTTCTGTTTGGTGGCGGAGAATTTATTCTCTTAGCTTAATACCCTTCTCTAAGACGTACGAGTTCAGAGGTTATGTAGTTGATGGTTACTAGTGATATATTCCTAATTTGGTAATGTGGCATGCTAAGTGTTGATCATTGGTTGATCGAAGCATGGATTTTGTGAAAAGCGTAGCCTTGTGGGACGAGACTTCATGGAACCTCACACCTCGGAAATGGTCGAAATAGGAAGGATGCGGCAAGGTTACGGGGGTCGCGCGCCTTAGGGTATGTGCATTTCCTTCTTGGTAAAAAGTGGTATCATGGTATGGAGCCTATATATTTAACTTATATGGTTTTTGAATTTGTTAGTGAATCCCGGGATAAAGGTTGGTGACGACCAAGGGAGGCATACCCGTGACAGTTAGTTACCTAGTTACAAAGGTAATCCGGCCTTGTGTTGGCAGAGAGTCGGTTAGGTTCTCGAGGCGCCCCTCTAGAGGCATACCCATTCGAAAAGGAAATTCCTTAACCTTGGCCATTTGTTGGAAATCCAATTACCCAATACGAGCCCTGTATGGTTTTAGTTGTAGAACCTGCCATTTAACATCGTAGCTATAATAGGCATACTATAATGATACGTATGCTGGCTAAGATTAGTATTATACTTCCAAATGTTTTCTACACTATGGACTAATAATAATATTAAAAGGATTTTCGCGTATCAAGCACGTTTGATTATCATAAGGAGAAATCTCCTCCAAGTGTGCGATTGCATTGTGTGTGTGGCGGGAGGCCTTATGGTAGTTTCATTTTCCAAAAAGCATAGCGAATTTATTTTTGTTTGTTTTTGTTCAAACAACTGTTTTTGTTTTCTCACAGCAGTCCCATGACTGACCTAGAGTTTATTATTCCTTTTCTAAACTCTAGGTGCCCACAATTTTCTATACGAGCAGCCTAGAGTCAGATTATCAGATAGTTAGCCAGTAGATGTAGCTTTTGGCAGTCTTTGGAGCCTTTGGATTGGCGATCGCATTTGCTTCACTTCAGCATGATTGGAAGTTCTCGCTTCGGGTTTGGAGTTTTGGCAATGAAGATATCTTTCGCTGCTTTGTTTTTCCGCTGTTGTATCTATCTCTGGTATTGTTGATCATTTCATATTGTATCATTGTCGTATCAATTGTTGTGTATAAAAAAAATTCATTTTATTTCCTTTGTGTTGTTATCACCTAATGTTGTTATGAGCTCCGACGAATCAGATTTCAACATTTGAATCTGCGACATTCGAATACGGGTGATGTATGGATGTCGATTTTTGGGCGCTGGAATCCAGGCCGTCATAATAATGGTGTCAGATGTCACAGGTGAACAGATACAAATAACAGCACATATATAGCAATGTAAATAACTAACAGTAGCATATTTCAATTGCCATTTCAATTGAAATCAAATTTAATAAATTTTAGAACGTTAATCGTGAGTGATTGCTTACCTTTGAAGGACTAGAGAGTTTGACAATAAAGCATGGTACAAATTCCAAAGCAAAGTGAGATAGGCATGAGTTCGACGGACAAAGCTGATAAAATGTTGGGAATCGATGAGACAATTAGAACAATTTGATAGAAATAGCAAATATATATATATAATTACTTCCATGAAGTCAATATCTAAATTTAAAACAAATATCAAAATAACATACATATAATTAAAATTTTCGTTTTCAATAATGTATTTGAGATAAATACTTATATAGATATAAAAATATCACATGTATATATATAACATGAAATAACAGTCTTATATAAACCATATATATATAAAACTATATATATAAACATGCAAATTAAAAATTATAGGAATTGCATAAACAACATATATAATAACAACTTATATACAGTGACCCATATATAAACAACAACTTATATAAATATAAACTAAATATCTATACGCATCAAAATATCTATGCAACTTATAAACTTATATAATATATATATATATATATATATATATATATATACATATATATACATACATACACACATTTAAATAAGCATGTAACTAGACGAACTACATAATTTATATTTTTAATATATAACAGATTACAACTTATATAGCATAACCCTATAACCCATGTACAAAATACTGTAACTTATATCTTCTGTATATACTATAGTTTACTGTAGCACCATATACATATCATGTACTAGCAACAATACATACATACACACACACACATATATATAGATAAATATATGTACACATAACTATATTATAGTATTCCCATATATACGACTGTAAAGCACTGGTAGGTTCAACATATAGAAACTTATGCAAAATATACTATATCATATCTTATATATAAACAACATTTTGTAAGAAACTTATACAATTTATATATTAATATATTATATAAATATAACTTTGAATCAAAATATAAATCTGATATATATACAGACAAGAATTTTCTGGAAAACAGAGTATATGTATATGTTAGTGATTTATTACAAAATCTGTTTCAAAATATTAATAAAATCTAAACAAGTAAACTTGTGATATCCAAACATATTATGTTGTGCTCACTTCTTTTATATAAGATATATGACAACAGATTAGGCTGGCAAAATGCACGGGCTATTCAATACAGGTGTACAACTTATGCAAACTAGTTTAGAAAATACTTTTATACATATAATATCAACAAATCAAAAGGATATAAACTATATATATATAAGCTTAAATTTATAAAATATAAAAAAAATCAATATATAACAAGCGATATATAAATACCTACAGCTGAACAAAGTGGAGGCTCGGAACAAGTGCATTGCGTAGAGCTGGGAAGGATGGAAGCTTGGAGTTTTCGGCAAGGTGGACTTGGGGTAGGAAGCGTTAAATGGGAGAGGCTGAGGAGGGATTGAGCCGAGAGGGTTTGACACGCGAGACATACAAGCTGGAGGAGGTTGCGTTGCAAAGTGAAGAGCTTGGTGGGGCGGTGACGTGCGGTCTTGAAAGTACAGGTGGAAGAACAGAGAAAATAGGGTAGCATGGCTATTGAGGCAGTGGGGTGGAATAGTGCTTGCGTGTGGGATGCACTTCCTTGGTGGAAGAGCATTGGTGGTCGGGGAGGCGACAAGTTTTGCTCGGCCTAGGCTATGGTGAAAGAAGAGGCTTCATAGGTGAAGGAAAACAAATAATTTTTTGAATTAAATTTTCAAACGGACTGAAAATGTTGAAAACTAGCTTCTTTATTTTCAAATGAAAATATGAACAGAAGAAGAGGAAGAGATTGAGTAAGTAGAAGTCAAAAGAAAAAAACGAATGAACCAGATATTTAGATGAAAGTGGGCAAACAAAAGTCCAATGCGAATACCAATAAATAATTAATTTTAGTGACTGACAGCTTTGCACGCTGGGAAAATGAATAGCCAAATAAACGAAAGGACACCAGAAACCAAAAGACTTTAGAAACGTACCAATACGGTTAACCGTTTCACAGATTTCGCTGCATTCCAGACTTCAAAACACAGAGTTGAATATGCCATAGAGATCAGCACGATGAGACGATCAAAATGGTATACAAATATCAGTGGTACGATCATCTATCAAAAGTCGGTAATCGGTACCGAAAATGCTGCTAAAATGCAGTAATTAAGATAAATGGAGCAATATCAGTCAAAATTTGATGAAATGGAATATGACCTCTCACTCAAAAGAGGATTTACAAATTTATTGTGTAAAAATATTCAAGTTTGAAAAGCATTTTATTATCATCAATTTTTAACCGATTCAAATTGAAATAGAATTACACAAGAAAATAAACTTCCATATTTCCATATGAAAATTTATCATTTGTTATAATTTAATAGACGTAATCCAAATATCAAATTTATATTTCAAAATTTTATTGTTTAAAATTTCACAATTTCAATTAAATATATTTATAAAACAAATAAAATTATTAAAAATTTACAGGTCGTTACAATTCCTCCAAAAATATGAATTATGGTTTCATACACTTATAAATACCACTTATATTTCGTGTAACCCTCCTATTCCTTAGTCTCTCTTAGTTAGTTTTAGGCCCAAAATAAAAAGACAAGTTCTCTTTCTCTTTTCATGGCTACTTAGCCATATTCATTTCATGTACTTTTTTTATGCAATGTTAATTAGTGTTTTCTTTTACTTAAATGCTCTTTCTTTCATGCTAGTAGTGTAGATTTTATTTTATGCAATTAGATTAGTCCTCTTTTCCATTAGCTTGCATTTTCCTTTTTCTTTTTCTTCTTGTTTATTCCATGTTGCAAGCAACATTTGTTGATTTGATAACAAATATGAGAGCCTAATCCCTTCAATTTAGAGGAAATGAAGCTCTCTAGTATGTAGATGCAACATTTTAATGTCATGCTCTCTTTTTGTGCTTAATGGAAAAATGATGTTTATGTAATTTTGTGTTTAGTATTGAGTTTGATAGCTTATGTTGTTCAAAACAAATAAGCTGTGCTTAGTCATATGAATCACAAATTGCCTCTTCATCTTTATATGATTATGGTAGAGAAATGAACGTTTGAATCAAAATTCGATGGCCTATATTTCTAAACAATATTAATAGAACATGCTTAAAATAGATTTTTATTTTCAACTTTATTATAATTTTCATGAGAACTAAAAGCGGTTTAAAGGTAGTGTTATAGTTTGATGGCTTATGTTGAGCTAATTAATAGCACAAATGAGCCATACTTATGATAAACACATCGTTTAAATTTACTAATGACCAACAAAGAGATCATAATTTCATGTGTGTTGAACTATGTGATCGAGAGAGTGGATTTATCTCTAAATTGTCTTAACACTCATATTTTTATCAATTTTCTTTTGTTAGTTTTCTACATTTTTAGCTAACCACATTTTCAACTTTGGTTAATTTGCTTGAGTAGAGATTTAAAATCTAACAATTTCCTACGGATCGACCCGTACTCGCCACATACTAAATTTTATATGCAGTACGCTTGCGGTTAATTTTAATTTGAACTTTATCGGCTATTTTTTAAACCGATAGAAAATTCGTCCTTGAACAAGTTTTTGGCGCCATAGCCGGGGAACCTTTTCGATTTTGATTTTCTATTCTTCGAATTATTTTTGTGTGTTTATTTCGTGTGTTTCTTTGTAATAAAAAAATCCAAAAAAAATTGTGTGTGCTTGTTGTTTGATTTTTGTTTTCAATTTGTTTGTTTGCTTTTGCCTTTTCTATTTGTTTTGCATTTGCATATATTTAGAACAAGAAAAAAGAAATATATACAATTCAAAAAGAAATATTTTTTTATTTCATTTCAAATTGCATTTTACATTTCAAATCATTGAATTTAAATTTTACACAAATTCCTTGTTACCGTTGCCCATTTTTGTGCACATTACTGTGCACCATTTCATAAATCCCTCTTACTGTTCACATTTGTGTCACCGCCCCTACTCTTTACTGCTACTTTCTTCATCCATACTTTCACTTCTACACCTCTACACTGCATCCTTTTTGTCTTTTCATCAACTCCTCCTCATGCATACCCATCCATACTCCCCTAACAATCACCACTGCCTGTACGTTGACTTGCCACTTACTTTAAAACAATTGCATCATCACCCACTTCCAATCATTAATCATCACTGCTCCAATCCCTCCGCTGCAACAGACTATCACCATTCATCACTGTCTCCACCTTGCAAATACCAAAATCTGCCATTACTCACCCACACTACTATCATCTTGCTGCTACCATTCGTACTGCCGATAGTTTACCAAATAACACTAGCGTAAACCAAAGACATCCCACAAACTCACTTGCTTTCTTATATCTCCAAACTTACATTTCCAAACCTACTGCTACTACAAGCCTACAATCTCCCCTGACTGCCTAGCATCAACAGCCCCGACTTCATCCCCTTCACACCACATTTCAACTTCCCCATCATAACTAACCCACTTTGTCAAGTTTACTGCCCATACACACAGCATCCAAGCTCACATCCCCCTGACCATCTGCCTGCATACCACAGTACTTGCATCAACAGCTCCTTTCTCATCAACCACACTTCAATTTCTGACCAATATCAACAGTTGTAGAAATCAATGTTATACGTCTAGTATACCAAAACAGAGAATAATCAATTATAAAGCCGTCTCACAAGTTTATCAATTAGATTTCCACTACTCCGGAAGTCTGTATTTGCTAAATTAAGCAATATGTCATAGTTAGATTACAACCAGAATCTAACAACTATAGTAATAATAACTATAGCGATAGATCAAACGTTATATTGTTTAAAGAAATAGTACAACGTAAAAAAATGATATATATAAATCAATTATAAACCTAACCGGTTTGAAGAAGGAAATTCCGTCTGAGTCTTGTCGTAACAATTTCCTTAAGACTTTATTTAAAGTCTCCCAAGATACAACAGTCGTAATCTGCACGAGATTGTAATGAGTATGTTAACTCTGCGATATATTGTTTAGAGCAGTAGAGAAGAAGAAGCATAAGAAATTAGAATTGGAATTGATTGAGATTGTGATCAGGATTCTCTCCTATTTATAATTTCGTCGGCATCCCTTCGAACAGTCGCATCCGCTTGACGGGTCGCGCCTGTTGCCTTTTGAACCGCTGCTGTTCGTTAATGGGTCGCACCCGCCTGCTCCTCGCATCTGTTCGGCCGCACCGCATCCGCTTCTGTTCTCCCGCGCTTATTCAGTCAAGTTGCACCCGCTCGCGTCTAACGGTTCGCACCGCTTCCGTCTGTTCGTCGAAAACATGCGCCCCCTCAGTCAATCCGTATCTGATTTATGAATAGATTCGCACCTGTTCGTATAGCCTGCAACTGTCAGAAAGCCCGGCCCAGTTTTGCAGTAAAAATAAGACCATATTAGACCCAAACCCGGTTTGGACGGACAACCGGCGGCGGCGGCAGCGCGTGTGTGGTGGAGATGCATGATCTTCCTCCTCACAACAAAGTATACATTTGGATGCCCCTAGGCCCCAACCCCTTCATTGCAAAGCTATTAATATATTAGAATAGCTTTGCAACTTTGACAATGTGAGACTATGTGTTTTCATTCATTTTGCTATTAGGAATTCCAACAACCAATATCACAACCTCTCCAGAAATCATCACATTCCAGTCCCCTTATTGCATTGCATTACCACATCACCTGCCAGGTCCTCGTTCACCAAAAAACTTCATTCACAAATTCCAATCACATATTAGTGCATACTCCTTGCACATCATAAACCCTAATCCCTACATCATACAACAGAGCTACCACTGCACAACCCATACAAAATTGACCGCTGTCTCACCAACCTACATTACTTGCCATCACCCCTACATACAAACTGTCTTGAACCCCTAACTACACTGCCAATCATCTGCCTCCTATATTACTTGCAGCAGCCGCGATCATCCACGAAAACACCTATTACTCCACTGTAGTTGCAACCTAACACTCCATGTTCTTTCAACTATAACTTCACTTGAAATCGATCATTCAACCCAGTCTAATATCCCCCGAGCAGTTCGACAAACCAATCATTCTCCTCCTATAATTCCCCACTGCAGCATACTCTATCGGCCAAGCATCAAACCTCCAAACCATCGTTTCCGAATCGAGACCACCCTCACTCAGTCACGAGTAAGAACATCACCATCAAATGTCCATTGCACAGAGAAAATTAACCCACATCATCTCCTCACATCATCAAACGCACACCTCTGATAATCATCGAACTCGAACTCAACTTCACCCTTCAACATAATATCAACAACACCAAGCAATTCTACATTGCAATCATCTCTGACAACGCACCTCCGCTTCATCCAACTGCCTCCACAAACTCAAATCAAAATTGAACACCTCGCCGTAAATTTCACATTAACTCAAGTCCACCAAATTCCTTGCAAGCCACTGCTAGACTTCCGTAAATCACCAACATCATTGCACTCGAAAATCCTCCAATCGACCCAAATTGCCTCCTTAAACATCGAATCACCACTCCAGAACCAACTGTGACCTCACGTCAAAACTCAATCACAATCTCCAATAACCAAAATTGAAATGCCACCACTTCAGGCTATTTCCTCGAAGACCACCATGCCGCAACTCGATTTAGATTAGGAATTCGAGAATGGCGAGAGTTTGTTTTATGAGTGAAATTGGTTTTGAAGCAGATGGTAGTTGTAGTTTGATTCGAGATGGGTTCATGTTTTGTTTTGTATCATTTGGTAGTGGATGTGTGAAAGTTTCCCTGAGAGTTTGTTATATATATATATATATATATATATATATTTTATTTACTCAGCTAATTGTAGTAGTAGGCCTGGCCCTAGTAGAATTTAAAACAGAAAAGAATAAGAAGAAGAGGGGAGTCTTGTTTTCTTTTCGTTTATGTGATGCTTGGTTAAATGGCTTTGGATTAATTTGTTTTTTTGATTTTTCTTGTCTTTAAAAAGAAAGTTTCAATTTGTTTGCAAATGTTATGTTTGTTTGGTCCTTTAATTTTTTTATTTTTTATTTTTGCTTTGTTTTAGTTTGTTCTTTGATATATGTGTGTATGTGTGTGTGTTACCTGGAGATTTGACCAGGCAGCTAGGCACTCGGCATTTACATATCGTTCAATATCCTAAGCATTCGACACAACTAGAGTGTTCTACATTAAGAGCCATTCAATATTGTATATCATTCGACATTAAGGGATGTTCGGCATCTTTGGCCCTTCGACATTGAGGGTCGTTCGGCATGGCAGAGTCGTTCGGCATTCCATACTGTTCGGCAACTTTGGTCGTTCGACATTGAGGGTCGTTCGACATGGTAGAGTCGTTCGACATTCCACATTGCTCGACATCCAAACCTCGCTCGACACTCAACCCTGTTCGACATAAAATCCCATTCGGCATCCAGGGATGTTCGGCGTCCAGGCCTCGTTTGGCATCTAAGGACGTTCGGAATATGCCATTCGGTATTAATGGATCGGCACACAGGAATTACTTATTTTGGGCACCAGAGAAGTCCAACTCATTTTCGTCTATAAATAGAGAGGCAAAGGCATAATGAAAGGGACCTTTTTTGGAGAACACCGGAGAGACTCTGCCGCATTCAAGACTCATTCAAGACTTATCTTTTTTGCTTAGCAATTGTATTCAATGGTATACGGATTATATTTGTAATCGATTATCAAGAAAATCAATAAAGATGAACCTCACAGTGGACGTAGGCAATTACGCCAAACCACTATAAATCTGGTGTTCATATTTTCTGTATTTAAATTTGCGTATTGTTCTCTGTTTAACTTTACTTTCTTCATTAACCACTCTACACAATCTCTCTTAAGGGTGTAGTGACCAATTCTGTTGCTAACATTTTGGTGCTTTCACTGAGAACCGACTTCTCAAGGCGATAGGATTTACTTTCTAGCTACTGGATTGAAAAATCCCCCAAAGGAGATCCAAATCATTCTCCAGATTCTATTGATTCTACTCAAAGTTACAACCGATAAATCTACCATAAGGAGACCATGAACTAGATCGGCCTCTCACAACGCGATGTCAATGATACCTCTAGTGTACAACAGATAGGACCTAGCAACCAACAAGCAATTCAAGGCTCAGGAACCCCTACCCAGAACCAAACGGAGGTCGTTTTCCGAACAGAGTTCAATGACTTGATAAGAGAACTCAGGAATAGTAGAAGGCAACTTGCTGAGCAGATTCAAGCCAACACTAATCTCATGACTCAGCTTGCCCAACAGCAGCATCAGAATGCCAGAAGTAGTCATGCTCCTTATTTTTCCTTTGATAGCTCGTCCTCAGCTGATGAAACTCCTAGGCATAGATGCCGCAAGACAAAAGCTGCACAGGCAGGTGCCACTGATCAATCCGCTAGGGATCAGGCACGTGATGAGACCGGACACCCAGCTCACCAAGGCCCAAATCAAGCCGGCCTTCAGGATGCACGTTTGGTCAACTGCCAACAGGTAGGACATCAACCCGCACGGTCTCGTGGAACGAAACCCAACCTTCCATCCTCCAGATTTATCAGCCATGGTCAGGCAGTTAATGAGAAAAAACCAAGGCCTAATCAACGAAGAATGGGGAGTGTCCAGGAGTCATACTCCCTTCACAGACATTATTCTACAGGCTGAGCACCCTAAGAAATTTAGTATGCCGACTATCCCAGCCTACGAAGGAAAGACAGACCCTAGGAAACATGTGATGGGTTACAAATGGTTGATGGATTCAGCAAGGGCGAATGACATGACTAAGTGCAGGTGCTTCCCAACCACTCTGTCCGGAATCGCCACAATGTGGTTTACTCGACTTCCTCCGCGATCTATATCCAGCTTCGATGAGTTAGCGGTGAAATTTATTGAACAATTCAGGATACATGCTACTCGTCCAAAGGACGTAATGTCCCTATCAAGCGTAATCCAGGCTCCGGGAGAGTCTTTGAAAGCATACTTACAGAAGTTTCATGTCGCCGCCACTGAAGTTAGCAACCCTAATGATCACACAATTTTGATGGCGGTAATGCGAGGTGTAGATCCAGACTCGGAGTTTGAAGATTGGTTGGTGGGAAAGCCTCCAACTACGTTGGAACGATTCTATTCCAAAGCTTACCAATTCATACGTAGGGAGGAACCTCGATGGACGAGATGTGATGAGACAAGGCACCAGGGCCTGTTCAGGAGACTGAAAAGTAACATCGCCGTGAAGCAGTCCGGCGATAATTCGGGAAAAGTTCAAGTCAACGTCCAGAACAAGACTGGGCAGTCTAAAGGATCTGGAGATGGAAATCCCGAAAAGAAAAGAGAAGCAAGGATATGGAAGCCAAGGATTCCGACCTACAATCAATACACCCCGTTGAATACTTCTCTTGAAAACATTTATCTATCTACCTGTATCACCTTTGAGTACAGAAAGCTTCACCCAAAGGAGTCCACTGAAGAACAGAAACGGACAGGGAAGTACTGTCACTTCCATGAGACCCACGAGCACAATACTAAGGAGTGTAGACACCTCCATGATGTTATAGAAAGGTTAATCAGGAAGAAAAAGCTGCAGGAGTTTGTTAAGAACCCACCAGAAGGTAGGCTAGGAACGTCAGACCCCGGGAGCGGACCGGCTCCACGTCACCCAGAGGAACTTGCCCGGACTATAGGTAGGTTGATCATAAACATCATAGTCGGAGGACTACATCCTGTAGATAAGAATTCACGGGAGATGGAACGATATGCTACCTTCCTGAGGCATGCAAATTATGAATGTTGTTCGAATGTGGAAGATGGAACCCCCGCAAAACAATAACGCATGATGACAGACGATATAGTGTTCAGGAGTCGAGATGCAGACAAGGTGGAGGCTCCTACTATCGACCCGATGGTTATATCTGCAATGATCGGGCCAGCTTACGTAAAAAGAATTTTGATTGATTGTGGAAGTTTTGTCAACATCATCTTCAAGAAGGCTTATGACAAAATGAAGATGGAGACAAAAGATTTGAAACCATGCAAAGCCCATATTAACGACTTTGATGGTGTTGCAACCGATGCAATGGGGTATATTGAGTTACCAGTTGAACTGGGGGAAGGTGAGCATAGAAGAGTGTGAGTCCTACCATTCACAATGATGGATGTTGACTCTCCATACAATGCATTTCTGGGTCGTCCGGCCCTAGCGGAGTTTAGGACAGCCTTGGCCCCCTGGTGTTTAACTTTGAAATTTCCGACTAACAAGGGAGTTGGAGTGGTACATGGCGATCAGGCGACCGGTCGCGCATGTTATGTGGCAGAGCTGAGAGAAGCTCAACGGAGAGAAAAAGGGATGGTTGCGGACAGTACCATCCGCATCCTAAATACTGATGATTGACAAGTAGTGCACGAGCCCTGGCTCGGGCAACATTCTCGGATCCTTAGAGACATAGATCCAAGAGATGATGACGGGGAACCTAGGAAAATGAATGCAGCACCGGCTGAGCTGACGATTAACATTCCAGTCAGTCGGGAAGACCCTTCACGATTCCTTAAGATTGGATCACAACTCGACCCTGAAGTGGCCTAGGACCTCACTGATTTCCTCCGAGCGAATCTGCATGTTTTCGCTTGGACACACTCTGATATGTGCGGGATTTCTCCCACTATTACGAGTCATATGTTGAACATAGACCCAAAGTACGTTCCTGTAAAACAGAAAAGGCATGGACCCGGAGAGGTCCGCTGCCCTCAAAGAGGAGGTGGACAAACTCAAAGCTAATGGGTTCGTCCGCGACGCCCTCTACTCCGAATGGGTATCTAACCCTGTGCTGGTGAGAAAAGCGAATGGGAAGTGGAGAACTTGTGTTGATTACTCCGATCTGAATAAAGCATGCTTGAAGGATAGTTTCCCTTTACCAAGAATCGACCAGCTCGTCGACTCTACAGCCAAACACGATTTATTGTCATTTATGGATGCGTATTCGGGATATAATCAGATCCCGATGCACATTCCAGACCGAGAACACACCAGCTTTTTCACATATGTGGAGCTATATTGCTATCTAGTAATGCCTTTTAGATTGAAAAACGCGGGAGCAACTTATCATTATATGGTGAATCGAATGTTTAAAGACCAGACTGGTAGAACGATGGAAGCCTATGTAGATGACATGCTCGTGAAGTCACGACAGTCAAAAGATCACATTCGAGACTTAACATAGATGTTTGATATAATCAGGTATTACGGGATGAAGATCAACCCATTAAAGTGTTCTTTTGGCATTGCATCAGGGAAGTTCTTGGGTTTCATTGTGAAAGCACGTGGAATTGAAGCTAACTCGGAAAAACTTCAGGCTATTTGGGACATACAGGTGCCTAGAACTATAAATCAAGTACAAAGCTTGAACAGAAAGGTGGCCGCACTGAGTCGATTCATATCCAAAGCCATGGATAAATGCATTCCTTTCTTTGATGTGATAAAGAAGGGAAAGAGGAATTTCGAGTGGTTGTCTGACTGCGAAGAAGCATTCCAAGCTCTGGTTAGACATCTAAAAAGTCCCATGGTGCTATCAAAACTGATTGACCATGAAATGCTGTATGTATACTTGGCAGTATCCCAGCATGCTATCAGTACGCCTCTGGTTCGTGAGGAGGACCGTGTTCAAAAGCCAGTATATTATGTCAGAAACATTTGATGGGGGTAGAAAGAAATTATCCTAGGATTGAAAAACTGGCTTATGACTTGATGATTGCATCACGCAAGCTTCGCCCATACTTCCAGGCACAATCGATCAGTGTTTACACGTACCAACCCTTGCGACCGGTACTCCAACGACCGAAAACTTCTGGAAGGATGTTAAAATGGAATATCAAGTTGAGTCAGTTCGATTTTACTTACCTACCGTGAAGGGCCATACAGGGGCAAGCGCAAGCATTTTTCATTGCCGAATTCACCATGACAGACGAGTCAAACGGCTGCAATGTCGTACCTTCCGTTCGATGGAAGATGTATACCGATGGGGCATCTATCGACCGTTGTTCGGGGGTCGGTGTAGTTCTTGTCACTCCTGTGAACCGATCAGTTTTCTATGCTTTGAAGCTCGAATTCACAGCAATGAATAACGAAGCCAAGTATGAAGCATTGATTGCCGGCTTAGGACTTATAAAAGAACTGAGAGTAAGATCGGTAGAAATCTTTTACGACTCGCAACTGGTGGTATACCAAGTATGGGAAGACTATCAAGCAAGGGGGCAGAGACTTACCTCGTATTTGGTCCGAGTTCAGGAGCTGCTAGCGAATCTCGAGTATTATGATATTTCACATTCCTACGTGAGCAAAACAAAGCAGCCGATTCATTGGCAAAATTTGCAAGAACTGGCGATGCGCAGTAGATGGGATTGTTTCTCGTTGAAACCTTACATGTTCCGAGCATAAATATGATGGAGGTAGATTTCACGTTAGAAATAGAAATCGATAAGGAGTCATGAATGACCCTATTCCAGCAGTACTTCTTATACGGGGTCATGCCCGAAAGAAGGAGCGAAAGGCGACAAGTCATTCGTAAGGTTTCGAGTTAAGTAATGCAAGATGAGGTAATGTATCGGAGGGGATTCTCGACCCCCTTACTCCGGTGCATTGCCCATGATGAGATAAAACGAGTCCTGAAGGAAGTCCATGAAGGTGAATGTGAAGACCATACCGGAGGGCAGTATTAGTAAAGAAAATCCTCCGCTATGGATACTATTGGCCAACTGTAAATCGGGATGCTGCAGACTATGTGAGAAGATGTGACAAATGTCAGAAATATGTGAAAATTCCGAGAGCTCCGCAGACGGAACTCACACAAATGGTTAGTCCTTGACCATTCACAATGTGGGGGATCGATATAGTCGGTTCCTTACCCCTATCCAAAGATGTCGCAAAATACGCGATAGTTGTGGTCGATTATTTACCAAGTGGGCAGAAGCAGAACCTTTGGCCACTATCACCACCAAAAAGGTCATTAATTTCATTGTACGAAATATTATATGTCATTTTGGCGTTCCACGAACCATCATTACAGACAACGGAACTCTGTTTGAAAGCAAAGATCAAGGTATTTTGCCAAAAATATGGTATTGAGAAAAAGTTTGCAGCAGTTGCTCACCCGAAAGCCAATGGACAAGTGGAAGCCGTAAACAAAATAATCAAATCCATATTGAAAAAGCGTTTGGAAAAAGCTAGATGCAAGTGGGTGGATGAGCTTCCAACAACGCTTTGGGATTACAGAACCACCCATAAGTCCACGACTGGCCACACTCCATTCGCATTGGCGTATGGCATGGAAGCTATCATACCCATGGAACTTGAAGTTCCATCGCATCAGATAACTTATTATGACCCTAGGTCGAATCAAGATCTTTTGCTGGAATCATTGGACTTCATTGATGAAAAGCGCGAAGAAGCTAATTTAAAAGCGGCCGCGTATAGGCACCGAGTCGCTCGATATTATAGTGAAAATGTCCGACCGAGAATCTTTGATGTTGGTGATCTCGTTTTGAAATAAGTTTTCCCAGTTCCATCACATATAAGCCTCGCATGGGAAGGTCCATACGTCATTGAACGGAAGCTTGGAGAAGGAACTTTCAAGCTAGCGACCGTTGATGGTGCGACACTCCCTCGAGCATGGAATAGCGAGCATTTGCGGCATCGTTACACTTAGTTCATCTTTCATATTTTAGTTACATTTATTTCCCACAAGTTTTTATTCCTAATTTATGGCATGTAATAAGACAATTTAGCTTGTTTGTATTAATAAACGCTTGAAGCCATTTTCTCTATGAATTGTCGATGTTTCTGTGTATGATAACGCTGTGACAAATAGATAAGAAATGCATTATTCCGCCTGACATACGAACACGCACGAGCACTCAAAATCTCCAACTCCTCGGAGGGAGGACTGGAGTACTTTGAGTCCCTGGAGTGCGGACCAGGGTATAAACGATTCAAAATCTCCGAGTCCCCGGAGTATGGACTGGAGTGCTCTAAGTCCCCAGAGTGCGGACTCAAGTATAACGACTCAAAATCTCCAATTCCTCGGAGTGTGGACTGGAGTACTCTAAGTCCCCGGAGTGTGGACCAGAGTATAAACGACTCAAAATCTCCGAGTCTCCAAAGTGCAGACTGGAGTACTCTGAGTCCCTGGAGTGCGGACTAGAGTATAAACAACTTAAAATCTCCAAGTTCTCGGAGTGTGGACTGGATTGCTCTAAGTCCTCAGAGTGCGGACTCGAGTACAAACGATTAAAACCTCCAAGTCCTCTGAGTACGAACTGGAGTACTCTAAGTCCCCAGAGTGCGGACTCGAGTGTAGACGATTAAAATCTCCAAGTCCCCTGAGTGCGGAACGAAGTACTCTAAGTCCCCAGAGTGCGGTCTCGAGCATAAATGGATCAAATCTCCAAGTCCCCTAAGTGCGGACTGGAGTATTATAAGTCCCCATAGTGAGGATTCAACTATAAGCGATTCAAATCTCCAAGTTCCTTGAGTGTGAACTAAAGACACAAATGACTTGAATTTATCAAGTCCCCGACATAAGGTCTAAAAAAATATTCTAAGTGCTTGAAGCGTGGAATGAAAAATGAACAATTCTAGAGAATTTCCGAGCTATATGAAGACAAATCGAGAAGTTTATGTTATTCAGAACAGCTTGGATTTCAACCATGATTATACAGAAAACCAAACAACGGAAGTCTTCTGAAAGACAAAAGAACTAAGTTTTATTCATCAAAAATAGGTTTCTACTACAACTCCTCTGAAGCTCGGAGTCAAGAGTTTATTTACATGAACTACGAAGATAATTAAAATAATTATATAATCTAAAATACCTCTCATTGAACGAGAGCAACGACTACCTCTTCGACTTCTTCGACCTTTTTCCAGATGACTCCTCTCCTATGCGCTTGCTCTTGATAACTTTCTTTTTCGGGGAAGTGACAACTGAAGAAGTACGGGGAACTTCCATGGGCTTGGATCCGCCTGAGAGGATGACCTTCAATGGCTTATTCACAGGATCGTCCAGGTCCACAGCTTGAGGCTCGACTTTGATCTCGACCGTCTCTTTCTTCTCCTTCTTAAGCTGCTCCTTCATGCTCAGTTTAGATGTATGTTTGGAGGCGCCTGTAATTTAAACTTCATAACTCCCATCGATGGGAGACGAAGTCTTGGATTTATCCTCATCGAGCGCTCCGATCACTTGAGCATCTGGACCGGGAGCCTCTCCTGCATGAGTGGCCTCACTTGTCTTTTCTTTCACCTCCTTGGCGACATCGCTCCTCGGAGTGGGCTCAGGATCAAAACGGCTTGCACAATATCATGAAAAACAAGCATTAGAATATAATAGCTCTTGGTGAAAAACGAGGACTCTTGGAATGTTTAAGTGAAAGAGTTATCTACCAGGTTCCGACTGGCTCTCAATCGTTAGAGGGGTCTCACCCTCTGGGATATGAGACAATATGTGAACGCCAAGGCCGGGGTCCTCCGGGTCACAACCAATTTGCTGCTCAAAGGGATCGAGTATCGGCCGACCTGCCGGCTGAGTAAGCACACGAGCTGGAGACTCAATCACGGATGGACCGGCAATAACCTCTTTCCCTTTCGTTGAGGGGGAGCCTTTACAGTAAAGGTTTTTTGCCATTGATAGGTTCGAGGTTCGTTTCCCTAAGAAATTCTTTTATCAAAGCTCCCTCATCAACCTCCTCGGTGCCATTTTCGGCCTTCTTGATTTCTAGTAAGGTCTCCCATGCCTCGGCTAAAGATTCAAGATAGCCCTCGCCCATAAAAGTTAAGTCCCGGTGCATGAGAACTCGGGCATTGAATTCTGCAATTAGCGGGGTCGAACATGCTTTTGACCTCTTCCCTACCTTCTTCTTTAGCCACCTCAAGACGGGAGCCGATCTCCGCAGACGCTATCTTTTTGCCCTCTTCACGGGCTTCATTCTTTAGCGCCTCAACTTTAGAAAGCTCATCCTCAAGTTTCTCATTTAGGAGTCATGTAGCAACGATCTCGTCGTAATACCGTTGCGACTCTTCTTGGGCAGCAGTCTTCTCTTCTTTCTCTTTGCGGAGTCGCTCCTCAAGTTCTTTGACTCGGAGGCTGAATGCATCCCTCTCTTTTTGCACCGAGTCTTTCTCCAAAGCTAAGGCCCCACAGCGTTGGACCGCCTCGTCGATTTATTTTTTGTGGGTTAATTCCAAATGAGTTACGGCTTCGGCAGTATCTTTGGCGCTCTGCTGGGTGGCCTCAAGCTGAGATTTGTAAGATGCAAGCTCTTCGTCTTGAGCTTTGATAATGTCTTTGTCATGGATATCCTCAAGCTTCAAGCGATCAATCTCATGCTGGCGCTCTATGGAGACTTCTGACACTTTCTCAGTAAGATGAACGAATGCGTCATGTTGCACATAGACATCGTTGGTGCGATAGTGCTCTGTTTGACATGTCCCGAAATAGGATGAATCGTCGGGAGAAATTTTAGGCCATCAAAGCATATTTTTGGGAATTTAGCCTTGAGCTCGTTCAGTCTCTTCGGTATTGTTAAATCTATTGCGGGAACAGGAGGAGATGGCTTTGAAAGTTCAGTTCTCTTGTGAGAATCCCGAGACTATCGTGTGGTAGAAGAATCGGAGTGTTGATCGCGAGGGACATCTGATTGCGACCCCTTATGGCCGTGCTTATCTTTGCTTTGCCCCGAGTGAGAAGGGGGATTATGATGGTGTCTGGGCCGATAATAAGATTTCTTTCGAGATGATAAATCTCGAGAATGATAATCCCTATCGTCGTCGTCATCCTTATCTCGGCGTCTTTCGGAACCTGAGTCCCATCCTGATTGATGGAAAATCGATGAACCGTGAAGGCAGTCAAGTCCATGTGTGCGCCCCATATCACCTACGTAGAGTTTAAGTAACGACGAGTTAGAAAAAAGTAAGGTAATGATGGAAAGTCCAAGTGCAAAGTGAAGTGCGTGTGTTTGTGTGTGTTGTAATGTTTCCCCCCGACAGACCAGTTTCTTTACTAATAGGAGTTTGTTCTCCCTCGCTTTGGGCTTGAGCGTTAGAATCGCCTCTCGCGTGCGAGTGGAGCTTAAGGGCCTCGGGATCATCGAAACCATAGTTGAGCAGATCATCGGGTAACGTGAGGTTCAACAGACCTTTTAGAGAACTTTCCAAGTGCTACGGGGAAGCTTCTTTCTCTGTTGGAATAAGGGTAACTTTATAAGTTCCGCCACTTTCTCCTTCCTCAGCTTATACGTTAGATTCTTCTTCCTCTTCGAAGGGGAAGACGACGTTTCAATGTCGTGGACTTCAACTATTGGATCCCGAGGTGGACCAATAGTTTGGCCTTGTACTTTGGGCGTTTCAGTTTTCTTAATCTCCCCCTCTCATAGTGTGTCAGGGGCGTTACGTGTCGAAGAATCGGCCTGCTTTTTCCCTTTGCCAGCGGTAGGCCTGGGTATGGTAATTCCCCGAGGAAGGCTTATCCGGCGACCTTCAGCCAACAGCCCAAACCTTGAAAGCAACTCATTTGCAATGAGGGTTCTAATGTCCCTTTCTTCGATGGGAATGGCTCGAATAGCCTCGACGGCTTCAGAGTATCTGGGTCCCTTAGGACGTGGGTTAATGCCTGAAAAGATGGAAAAAAGTTAGAAAAGCTACATCTTTGACCAAGCATAAGTATCGGTCTAGAGAGAAGACTTACTTCCTTCCACCCATCTCCTCGCGAAACCAGGGGGCAATACACATAAAACCATTCTTGTTTATACAGGGAAAACTTGCTCCATGCCCTAGTTAAGAGTTGACATTTGTTGTGCGGATCGAGAAATATGAAAGAGGGACTATCCCTCCACTTCTTGATGCAATATATATATATATATATATATATATATATATATATATATCTGATGTCGCCCGCGGTTGGAAGCCTGAAAAAGACACTTATGAAGAGGATGCAGGTGCCGTAGATGAATGCATGGCTGTTCGGGTGCAGTTGCGATGGGGCAATGTCGATATACTGCAGCACGTCTCAAAGAAACGAGTTGAACGGTGACACACTACCAACCCAGCACATGAATTTATTACAAGCCGTGTATCCGACTGGGGGCAAGTGCGGACGATCGTACCCCGATGGAACTAGCATGTCATCAAAGGGGATTCCATAGATAGAGCATATCCGACAGAGCGTACTTTCATTAACCTTCGAAGCCTATGAATCGACTAGGTTTTCCAAGAGAATTGCCGCCTCTAGAGCGTCGGGAGCCAAGTTATGAACATGGGAAGTTGACGGATTTGAAATGTCTGCGACTTCTTGACGAGAGGATGGCCCGGGTCTGTCTGAGATCGTAGCAGAGCTAGATTTCTTAGACATCTCTAATGAGGGTTGAATCTAGCAGAGCACCTGTTTGAACTATACTTGAATAATAATCGACGTTGGACTTAATAATATAAAAATTCCCCCTGTATGGTGTGTGAACTAGTGCGATCATTCAAATATAAGTGCTGAGAAGTTAAAAGTCACAGAATTGGTAATATAAAGTTAAATTTGAATTGTCGCCTTCGGAGACAGTCATCGCTGACCGTCTCCGAAAGCCTGCCCTATGATGCTCTCGATTTTGGACTCAGACATTGGCACTATATGTTAAAGGCAATTATCCATTTTTATCAATTTAAATTCAGGCTTTTGATTATCAAAACTAGGGAGTTTTTAGTCCAGATTAGTTCGATATGCGGGTTTGCTTAAGTCCTTGTCCTTGTTTTTTGTCATGTGACTAGGCATGGGGAATAAGTAAATTCGACGAGGGTTATGTTCGAGTTGGAATGGTTTCAACTGTTGTTATCTATTCATCAAAAAGTCAAGACCGAGCGACACTTGAAACACACAGCCTAAAAGCCGCTCGGCCTAAATGTTGTTCGGCCTAAATGATGTTCGGCCAAAGTTTTGTTCGGCCTAGATGTCGTTTGGCCTCCATTCTGTTTGGCCTAAGTATCACTCATCCAACCCTTCCTCTTCGCCGTTCGATACGTGGCTAATCATGCCGAACCATGTTTGTGCCGTGCCATATCGCCTGGCATTCTGCCCTTGTCATTATTTGTCCCTTTTTCCTCCATCTCTCCTGACTGGCATGGCCGAGTCTTTCGGCAAATAATGCCGAGCCATGTTGATCGGCATCCTATCCAATTCCTACTTCCTTCCTGTTTTTTCCACGCCACTGCTCGGCATGTGGCGAATCATACCGAACCGAAATGACGCCGACCCCCAACGCTCGGCACTCTGCCCTTTACAACAATTTTTATCTTTTTCCTCCATCCATACCGAATGACATGGCCGAGCCGTTCGGTAAGCCATACTGGGACGTGTTGTTCGACATCCTAGCCAATTCCTGCCCCTCCTCTACTCTTCCCTCCAATCTTGTTCGGCATGAGAGTACCATACCGAACCACAACACATCTTCCGCTAGCTCCCTCATGTGCTTGCCTCAGACCACTTCTTCTTTCCTCCACATTATCTAGCCCTAGAACATATCCTATTCGCAGTTCAATTCTTTCATCCACACAATACCTATTGGCCACGGTTCTACCAAAATTTACGAACTTGAGCCTTGTATTAAACCCTTTACTCAGGGGAAAGCATTTAAAAAGGGGATCGATATTTAGTAAATGGATCTAAACTCGAGAGAATTCTGGAGTAAAGGGCGCGGTTTTGATTAATTCCGAGTGATTTGGGAAAGGAGTGAGACAATGTATAATGCTAGAGGAGGGAAGGGTAGTTAAAATTTTGGAGTTTGTTAAAAAACGAGTTTCATGAGTATAGGATAGCGGAGGTGAAAGTGAAAAAGAGAAGAAGAAGGAAAATGACGACCTTTATAGGAGAAGAGATGAAGTCAAAGGGACAATGACCGGTAGAACCGATCACGACGACGTCATTCGGCATCGGCTATGCCGTTCGGTATTCACTAATCGGCATTTGCATGACGTTCGACATGCGATGCCTCACCTAGTATTCAAGAGAAGATACCATCGAGAAAACTGGGCCAAGGCTCGAAGCAAAGCACGGAGGACTCATGATTCAAAGCACATCACGTTCGACCACATGATGCACTTTGGAGGGCAAGTGTTACCTGGAGATTTTACTAGGCAACTAGGCACTCGGCATTTACATATCGTTCGTCATCTTGAGCATTCGGCACAACTAGAGTATTCGGCGTTAAGAGTCGTTCAGCATTAAGAGCCGTTCGGTATTGTATATTGTTCGACATTAAGGGATGTTCGGCATCTTTGGTCCTTCAGCATTGAGGGTCGTTCAGCATGGCAGAGTTGTTCGGCATTCCACACTGTTCGGCATCTTTGGTCGTTCGACATTGTGGGTCGTTTGGCATGGCAAAGTCGTTCGGCATTCCACACTGCTCGGCATCCAAACCTTGCTCGGCACTCAACCCCGTTCGGCATAAAGCCCATTCGGCATCCAGGGATGTTCGGCGTCCAGACATCGTTCGACATCTAAGGACATTCGGCATATGCCGTTCGGTATTAATGGATCAGCACACAAGAGTTACTTGTTTTGGGCCGAGGTATGTTATTGATAGGCCCACCAGAGAAGTCCAATCCATCTTCGTCTATAAATAGAGAGGCAGAGGCACAGTGAAAGGGACCTTTCTTGGAGACCACCGGGGAGACTCTACCGCATTCAAGACTCATTCAAGACTTATCTTTTTTGCTTAGCAATTGTATTCAAGTAATTGGTATGCAGATTGTATCTGTGATCGATTATTGAGAAAAGCAATAAAGATTAACCTCACAGTGGACGTAGGAAATTACGCCGAACCACTATAAATCTGGTGTTCATATTTTTTGTATTTAAATTTGCGTATTGTTCTCTGTTTAACTTTACTTTCTTCATTAACCTCTCTACACAATATCTCTTAAGGGTGTTAGTGACCAATTCTGTTGCTAATAATATATATATATATATATATATATAAACTGTACATATATCTTTTTTATTTATTTTCAAGATGCCAAAGTCGGAAGTCTAGAGGAATTGCTTTGCTTTGATTGCTAAAAAAACAACCGCTAGAAAAAATTGCTAATAATTCTGCACGTCTATATCATGCTCTCATCTCCAGTTTTATTTTAATAGCATTGTTGATTGCTTGCTTTTGCATTTATATAAAAAAATTCAAAATCCAAAAAAAAACAAATTTCATCGTAGTCGCATTGTTAATGCACGTTTAATTTCTGCTTTGTATTTCATCCTAGAGATTTGATTAATAAATACGGTTAGAAATCAATAACACTTAATTGTATAATGAAAAGTTGTCTTCTTTGAAAGATTTAAATTCTTGGTGTCTAGGCTACGGCAGAAAAATAAACATTTATAAATATTACGGTGATTCGTAAATATTATAGTGGATGTTTCTCTAAAGGTACTTAAGTCTTCGACGACATTGCTATGGGGATTCGTGGTACACCGATAAATCCTGTCCGTTATCTAGCCGAGAACTATCTTGTTGATTTATGACAAAGTGTGATTATACAATTTTAGGTTGGGTTAGAACATTTGTAATTATAACCTCGCATTCATTTACTTGCATAAATTCATGCATATATAAAATAAAACAAAAATAAAAATTTCAAAATCCAAAATTTAAAGAAAAAATTGTAAATATTCCTTTTCCTTTTCAATTTTTAATTCCTTTGATTTTTTTTAATCAAAATAAAAAAAGTATAAAGTCTTTTCAAAAAAATTGCTTAGTTTTTTGGAAAATCAAAATTCCAAAAAATATAAAATCTTTTCAAAAATTTTTTTTTTTGAAAAATCAAAAACAAAAATCATTTTTCCATTTTGAAAAATAAATTCTATCTGTAAATATTTTTCCTTTATAAAAATAAAAAAGCATTCTTGAAAATGTTCGAGTTTCCCCACTTACGTGAATTTTACAATAGTTATGAAAATCAATATAATCCTTATGATTTCACTCCAAATTCGTATGGGTATTTTAATGAAAATTATTCTATAAACAATTCGAAATTTGAACAACAAATATTTCAAAATGATGATCAACCCTCGACTCTTGAAAATAGCATTTCATCTTTACTTGAATTCTCTACACAACAAAATCAAAGTATAAATGATTTTTGTGTCATTCATATTTGTGCAATAACTCGAGTCAAGGATTTCAAAATTTGAATTCAATTCAAAACTCAAACGGTTTCGGTTATAACCCATGACAATTCAATTTCGAACTCTAAAATGAATTTCAAACTCAAAATGAAGAAGGAAAAAACCTTTTAAACAAATTTGAAAATGGGAATAATCTTAACCACGTTACGATTGAAATTTTTTGTTCTCAACAAATACAAATCGAAAATTCTCAAGTTAATAACTATAAATTCAATTTTGTTGAGCAAATGAACGAAATTTATGATGATCACATAGATTCTTGTTTGAAACATGTTTGAAACAACATGAAAAACAAAATCAAATCCCAACTTGCGACGAGTCAAATAATAATCCATCTTTTACCATAATTAAAGATTTTCAAATAACAACTTTTGAAATTGAAAACGATAATCTTAATGAAGTTGTTGAAAATACGGCAATTGAGTTGGATTTTAATTCTTTTGGGGGTGAGAAACTCGATTTAAAATTCGATCTTCTTTTTCTAGATTTCGAAAATTTGTAAAAACCAACTTTGGATTTTGAACTTGAGATACGCAATGTTGTTGTTGATAATTCAACAAAGGAAGATGGATTTTATGAATACAAATTTTTTGGTCTTTTGGATGACGAGTTGTTAAATTCTGACGGGAAGATTTAAATCACCACTTTGATTTTGAAATCAATAATTTTGAAGAAATTTTCAATGACAAACTTGAATTTCAATTAACCGTTATATCTACCCTAAAAATCATCGAAAATAAAACAACTCGTATAATTTTTAATAAAGCAACATTCGTTTTTCCAAATCCACACTCGATTCCAAAATCTTTTGCGATTTGGTTTTCTATGCTTAAGCTGTGTCTCGCATACTTGGCGAGACAAATGAATCGGTTTTTGGAAGACCGATTCATTTACTCTTTAACGGCATACTTTCTGATGTCATGTAAATAATCATCTTTTCATTTTCATTTAAATAAAGGTTATGTTTTTATTTTTCTCCTTCAACTTGGGTTGACTGTGGGGACAAAGTCAAAATCAAGTGTGGGGGGAGACTCATCTCCTTTTTGATTTTTCACGATTAATTTTTCATTTTTCCTCCAAAATTCAAAAAAAAAAAAAATTCAAAACAATTTTTTTAAGCATTTTGATTTATTTTTAAAGAAACACTATAAGATAAATATATGGTTTTTGTTTATTAAATTGGAATTTTTGAAAATTTATTCATCTTAACAAAAATAAAATTGAAGTTTGATTACAAATAATAATGGTTTAACTAGTATATAGGAAGATTCATACGTAATAATTAAAAAATATATCCTAATTGATAATCTTTGTATTCAAAAGTGGTTGATTTAAAGTGAAGGATATAATATTTTTTTGTCTTTTAAGTTAAATGGTGCTAAGATGATTTTAAAAAACTCTCTCTTCAAAAAAAGAAATAAAAAGATTTCTAGTTTATATGTACATATTTTCTTAATAAACACCTGGAGTCATGTGTTCACACTCGTGTGTTCACTCGCCATGCTTTGTTCCCTTCTCACGTAAGCCCGAAAGGCAGTGCACGATCGGTATATCTTGCCTCAGTTTACCTAAGTTAGGTGTGTATATATATAAAAATTCTTTTTAATAATGCCTACAGTCAATATGTGTTCACACTCGTGCGTTCACTCACCACGCTCTGTATTCCCCTTACAAAAGTCCGCAAGGCAATGCATGAGTAACATATCTGGCCTTAGTTTATCTGAGTTAGGCATATGCAAATATTGTTAATATCATTTGCAAATAAGAGAGAGAAAGCAATTGAAATTCAAGCACTACTTTTACTTATTTTATTTGACTTGTTAACGAAAAAAATGAAAATACCACTTTGATAAATTTTAATAATCGACTAAGGATCTATTTCATAATTACACTGTGTTATCAACCGAAACAACGAGTCAAACTATAGTATATTTGCTTCAATAACTTCGTTTTATTGGAAATTTTGACGAGTAAATGACTTAAAATTTCAAGATGATGACCAAAACCTATATTTAAACTTATTTGCATCAATTTAAAAGTAAACCCTTCTTTTGTATATATTTTCAAATACTTGCATTCATCTCTTTGTAAATAAATATTGCATTTTGTAAATATTTCCACTTTGCATTCAGATTTTATGGGTTGCATCCGTTGAAAACTCTCACGAGACAAAACTCGTCCTATTGGGGACACCCAGATGTTAACGGCTTGTTGCATACGGTCAATGCAATCGCTCCCTACGAAAATGGATATATCTTAGTTTTTCTTTATTCGAGGACGAATAAAAGGATAAGTGCGAGGGTATTTGATGTGCACGTAAATGTGAATATTTTTACCACCATATTTAATCTATTTAAATTAAATAAATGATCTATCGGGTATTTTAACTTATTTAAACTAAAATTCAAATTATTTTCAAAATGTCACATATTCATCTTCATATAGGGGTAAAATAGTCATTTTTGTGCATATATCAATAAGAGAAAATTTAATTAGTAATTTCTATATTATTTTGTAGGAAAATAGAATGGAAATTACAAGTGGTTTCATGAAGAAGCATGCACAAAATGAAACAAAACAAATGAAGATGAAAATAATCCAAACTCGTGAACATGTAGGACCCCATCTACCCACTTACCTTGATTTTCAATTAGGAGCTAATGCACATGCTAAAAGGCCATTAAAGCTTCATGTATATTTAAGTAGGGGATTAAGTCAAGCTAATGATTACTTGGTGGCCACTCTACCTCAAGGAAAATTTGAGTATTCCCCAAAAATATGAATTAGGGTTTCATACACTATAAATACCTCTTATGTTTCATGTAACCATCCTCTTCCTTAGTCCCTCTTAGTTAGTTTTAGGCTCAAAATAAAAAGACAAGATCTCTTTCTCATTTCATGGCTACTTAGCCATTTTCATTTAATGTACTTTTTCTTTTTTTATGCAATATTAATTAGTGTTTTCTTTTACTTAAATGCACTCTTTCTTTCATGCTCATAGTATATATTTTATTTTATGCAATAACATTAGTCCTCTTTTTCAATAGCTTGCATTTTTATTTTTCTTCTTGTTTATTCCATGTTGCAAGCTACATTTGTTAATTTGATAACAAATATAAGAGCCCAATCCCTTCAATTCAGGGGTAATGAAGCTCTCTAGTATGTAGATGCAACATTTGATGTTATGCTCTCTTTTTATGCTTCATGGAAAAATGATGTTTATGTAATTTTGTGTTTAGTATTGAGTTTGATAGCTTACGTTGTTCAAAAAAATAGACTATGCTTAGTCATATGAATTAGAAATTGGCTTTTCATCTATAAATGATTATGGTAAAGAAGTGGATATTTAAATCAAAATTTGATGGCCTATATTTCTAAACAATAGTTAATAGGTCATCCTTAAAATAAATTTCCATTTTCAACTTCGTTGTCATTTTCATGAGAATTAAAAGAGGTTTAAAGGTTATGTTATAGTTTGATGGCTTATGTTGAGCTAATTAATAACAAAAATGAGCTTACTTATGATAAACACTTAATTTAAATTCACTAACGACCGAAAAAGAGAGATCATAATTTCATGTGTGTTGAACTATGTGATCTAGAGTGTGGATTTATCTCTAAATTGTCTTAACACTCTCATATTTTTATCAATTTTCTTTTGTTAATTTTCTACATTTTTAGCCAATCACATTTTCAACTTTAGTTAATTTGATTGAATAGAGATTTAAATCTCACAGTTCCCTGCGGATCGACCTGTACTCGTCATGTACTAACTTTTGTACGCCGTGCACCTACGATCAATTTTAATTTGTAATTTATCAGCGATTTTCTAAACCAATAGAAAATTCATCGTTGAACATTGTACAAGGGGTGCTGTTTGATGATGTAGTAGCAGTGGTAGGTGGAAGTGAGGAGATGGTTGATCAGGTAGCGTGACGGTAAGGCAGTCGTGGTTTTTTGGGAAATGAAGTGACTTTTGTTGATAGGCAGAGCTGTAGGAAGCGTGGAAAGATTTTTGGAGGTATGGTGGTTGTCATTGAGATAGTTGATAGAGGAAGATGGTTAGGGATTTGATGAATGAGTGGGTTTGCAGTTTTTTACAAGAAGGTGAAGTTGTATGGTATATAGGTATAAGTGGATGTGGTTCCGCAGTGTTGTAGGAAGTGTTTGCGACAATGTTTGTTGAAATGAGAGTTTTTTGAAAGTTGTGGAATTGGGGGGCTGTGAAGGTTATTGGTGTGAGGAATAGAAGTTGAAGTGGGGATTGCTGCGTATTGAAGTCGAGCAGCATGCAATAAGGTTTGGAGGGGATGTGCAAGTTGTTAGAACAGAGAAGGTGGTAATCCGAAGTTAGATGGTGATGTAGTTAATATGGAATGTACAATGTAGTGCACAGGAGCGATACGCAATTGGTGTGCATAGGTAGTAGAAAAGGAGGTTTGGGGATGGTTTGAAGGGATGTAGCAGTTTTGCGGTGTTGATGGAGGTTGAGAATTATAGTGGTTGAGGTAGTTGCATAGTTTTATGGAGGTTGATAGGTTGTTTTGATGAATGTTTGCAGTGGAATGTTTGCTGTATGGATATGTTGGTAGTGTTTGGGGATGGTAGATGATGTATGGATAATTTGTTGTACTGTTGTGAAGTGAGGAAGTGTTATCGTGAAGTTATTTGAAATGGTAACTTGCAAAAATAGTGTAGTAATAATGAACAGAGAGTTGTATCAGTGCATAAAATATGGAACAGAGAGTTCTAAAATAGAAAAGATTTGCAATAAACACTAATTGTAAAATTAAAATAGAAATTGTAAAATTAAAATAGAAATTGTAAAATTAAAATGGAAATGAAATATATTTTTCATAAAAAAATTTTGTATGTTTTTTTATAATAGTAGAGAAAGTGCAAGTGCAAATAAACAACAACAAGCGCATAAATAAAATTGAAAATAAAAATTACACAAACACATGCAAAATTTTTTAATGCAAACAAACACACAAAATAAAATCACACAAAAAATAAGAAAAAATAATACGAAGAATAGAAAATTAAAATCAAAACAAAATCCCCGGCAACGACGCCAAAAACTTGTTTAGCGACGAATTTTCTATCGGATTAGAAAATCGTCGACAAATTTTGAAATAAAAATTTAACCGCAAGCGCAAATGTACAATTTTAGTACGTGACTAGTACAAGTCGATCTGCAGGGAATTTTTAAGATTTTTAAATTTTCTAATTAATCAAATTAAACCAAAAGTGGAGATTGTTTTGAAAACTAGAAAACTAAGCAAATGTTGAGATTAAAAGCTATGTGATTAACATCAATTTAAAGGCAAATCCACTTTCTTATATTTTTTTACATAAATCAACATAAAATCAATTGATCTAATTTTAATCTAAGTAGGATAGTGATGTATTTATCATAAGTATGACCTATTTGAGTTATTAACTAACACAAATCAAACCATCAAACTATAATACAAATCTAGTCCTACTTTTTCAAATCTCATGAAACATGACATAGAAAATGAAACAACAATCAAGTTTAAGCATTATCTATTTACTATTAATCAGTAACATGGATCATCAAATTTTGATTAAAACTTCACTTCATTGCCATGATCATATTTAGATGAAGAGGCAATTTGTGATTAATGAGATATGCATAGCTTATTTGTTATGAACAAAATAGGTTATCAAATTCAACATAAAACACAAACAAACATAAACATCCATTTTCTCATGAAGCACAAAAGAGATCATACATAGAAAATTATGTTGAATCTACATGATAAAAGAAAGCTTCACTACCCCCAAATTGTAGGGATTTCGCCTCTCATTTGTGTTATCATTTCAACACATAGAGAATTCATGTTGAAAATGAAATAAAGTGGAAAATAAACAAAGAAAAAAAGGTTAACTACTAGAAGGAAATGAACTAAACTAAGTGCATAAATGTAAGTCTAACCTATGAACATGAAATGAAAGAGAGCATAAGAATATAAATGAGCATAAAAGTAAATAAAAGCATGTAGAAAAGAAAAGAGAAAGAGGCTTGGAAGCCATTTTTATTTCATGAAACTTTGACATTACAACTTGCTTTCTTAATTTCCTAACTAATTTGAAAAAGTAGAAGATATTTACATTTACATAAGAGGGCTATTTATACATGCATAATACCCTAATTCACTTTTTATGGTGCTTTCCAAAATGCCCTTTAGTAAGTGTGGCATCTAAGTAACGATTAGCCTCTAATTAATCCATAATTAAATATGCATCAAGGTTTAACCTTCACTTAGTTGTCCATTGGCTTCTAATTATAGATTTAGGTAAGTGGGTAGGGAGTCCTCCATGATCATGAGCTTGAATTATTTTCGTCATGCTTCCTTTGTACTCATTTGTGCACGCACGTATCTTCATAAAACCCTCTTCCATATGTATCCAAATTTCTATAAAAATTATGAAAAATGTCGAAGTAAAATGTTCCAAATTAAGACATGTACAAAAATATGGATGTAAATATGTGCACATTATCTACCTGAGCTGATGATGGTAGGCCTAGCCCAGAAACTCTCCATCCTATATAAATGTCATGCCTCCTGCAATATAAAGTTGATCGGCTCCGTACTGGTTGCTGAAGCTTTGATAGAATTATTCTTCATCCTCTAACTCCCTCATAACATTCTCCAAAAGAATTCATTGTGATTCTATAGTGAATTCTAGCTTAGGAGATTCAACTTAGATAGAAAACAAACAAAGCCTTGTAATCAAACAACTCTTGTAACAGGAATCAGTCTATAATAAAGCTATAAAGTGGATGTAGGCTTCATCAACAACCAAACCACTATATAAATTCTATCAGAATAGGGCTGGTGCTTTTAAATCCAAACCAGGATGTTGGTTCATTTTTTCTATTAACAACCATAAGTGGAGTTCCGTATTGATTTGATTCCAGGAACCTTTCCTATCGTACAATCCTTGCAAAGATTTTGGCTTCGAAAGAGATGAGGAAGCTAAAAGGGCGGACATTCGACTTGTTGCATAAGGGTTTGATCCGACGCAGTACCTCAAGTTGTGGATTGCTAGTCATCTTTGTTACAATGGTGGATGGTTCTTTAAGATTATGTGTAGACTATCGAAAATCGAATAAGAGGACTATCAAGAATAAATATTCTTTACCAAGGATGGACGATAGGTTTGACCAACTCCATGATGCTTGGATATTTTTTAAATTGGATCCTTCCACCGGTTTCTACCAATTTAGGGTAGTTGAAAAGAGTGTGCCCTTAACAGTTTTTCAGACTCCAGATAATATTTACGAGTGGTTTAATTATGCCGTTTGGTCTAATTAGTGCACCGCTTATTTTATGGACTTGATGAATCAGATATTTTGAAATCTTCTTGATAAATTTTTTTTGTCTTTATTGATGACATTCTTATCCATTTGAAGATGAAGGAGGAGCATAAATATCATCTTCGTGTTGTACTCAATATTGTAAGGATCCATATGTTGAAAGCCAAGTTTTCTAGGTGCCATTTTTGGAAATTGAAGTGGGGTATCTAAGACATGTTTTTTTGGGAGAAATAATATCAGTGGACTTAGCTAAAGATGTTATGTTTCAAGACTGGAAGAAGCTCGAAAGTGCGTTGGAAGTTAAGAGTTTCTTGGGATTGGCGGGTTTTCACCATAGGTTTATCAAAGACTTCTCAAAGATCAAGGAAGAAGTTAACAGAGAAAGATGTTAAGTTTGTTTGGGTGCCTAAGTATGATCAAACATTCAATGAATTGAAGGAGAGGTTGACTAGTGCTCCTGTTTTAACCATTTCAGATGGGAACGAAGGTTTTACGGTGTATACGGATGCATGTGGAACCGGATTGGACGCAGTTTGGATGCAGCATGGGAAAGTTATTATCAATGCAAGTTGACAGCTAAAGCCACAGGATAAAAATTATGCTATGCACAATTTGTAGCTTTTGGCTATTGTCTTTGCACTAAAGATGCGAAGGCATTATCTTTTGGCATAAAATTTTGAGTTATACATAGACCACAAATCTTAAAATCCCTCTTCATCCAGAAGGATTTGAATTTGAGACAGCGGAGATGGTTGTAGTTTCTTGCTTTCCATGATTTGGCGATCTTTATACCTCTAGGAAAGCAAATTCCATTGCGGATGCATTGAGTAGAAATATAGCAATGATTGCTAACTTAGAAGTTAAGGAAATATTAATGGAGAGGATTGCATCTAGCCAAGAGGCAGATCCTATTTTGGCTCGACCGAAGAAGGATATCCGAGTAGGTGTTGCGTCTAGAATCGAGATTGATCCATGGGGTGTATTGAAAATAAACGGGCGTATATGTGTTTCGGATGTTAATCGACTTACGCAAGAAGTGTTAGCCGAAGGCCACCGTTCAAAGTTATCTTTCCATTTAGGAGTGATCGAGATGTTTAAAGATATGAAAAAGAGTATTCTAGTGGAAGGGAATGAAGTAAGATAAATCGATCTTTGTGAGTCGTGAAAACTGCCAGCAGATTAAGAGTGACTAGTAGAAGACAGTTGGACTGCTTCAACCTGTTGAGTTCCCGAAGTGGAAGTAGGAGCAAATCTCAATGACTTTGTTGATGGACTTCCTACATCAAGGAAAGGGAATGCAGACATTTAGGTTATAGTTGATCGACTGATTGAGAGTGCCAATTCCATTTCTGTCAAGCCGACTAGGATTGCTACATATTTAGCGAATTTGTATGCAAGGAGATTGTCAGACCCCATGGTATTCCTTGTAGTATTATAAGTGACCGAGAACCAATATTCACTAGCAGTTCTGAAAGGGACTACAAACTGCTTTAGGGACCGAGCTAAGTTTGAGTACAGTTGACCATCCCTAGTCAGATAGGCAGACATAGAGAGTGAAGTGGATCTTGGACGATTTATTGCGATCATGCATTCTTGGTTTTGGGGGTTGTTGGGAAGATCATTTACCTTTGGTTGAATTCACTTACAACAATAACTATCTGGTAAGCATTGGTATGCCCCCTTTCGACGCTCTTTGTGGTCGTCTGTGCTGCTCTCCTTCATGTTGGGTTGAGTTTGGTCATAGAATTGTTCTTGGACCTGACATGATCTTAGAAGCTAGTGAGCAGGTATTTGATACTAGAAGGAAGATAAAGGAAGCGCAAAATTGAAAAAGGTGTTATGCAGACCGAAGGAGCAGGGATTCAAAGTTCTCAGTGGGAAATTTGATGTTCATAAAAATCTTTCCATTGAGAAGTGTTATGAGTTTTGAGAAATCAAGAAAGCCAGCCCCTCGATATATTGTCCCTTTTCACCATGTTGGACCGGATTGGTAGATTTGCATATATAGTGAGGTTACCTAATCGACTATCAGATGTGCATAATGTATTTCATGTATCCCATTTACATAAGCATGTACACGACCCTTTGACAATAGTGGAACCGGCATAAAAAGCTGATTTGGAAGTTTAGCCTAACCTAACCATTCTTATGTGGCTATTCGTATCGTCGCTCGAGATATAAAGCAATTGAGGACAAAGGATGTGAAGCTTGTTAAGGTTTAATGGACTGGATATGTAGAGATTGTATTTAGGAAATTGAGGACTATATTAGGGATTCTTATTACGAGTTAATGTAGTGGTTGTTTGTATTTTATTGTTTCTTTTTAATGTACTTGTCGGATGTCGTGAAGTCACATTCCTTGTATCTATGTGGTCGAACCAAATTGACCCCCTCTAGGTCATAAAATCTAGTTTTTCCGTGCAAAAGGTAGATTCATGTGTGGTTTGCGAATTTTGGTAGTTTGGTTAAAGTTCATGTTGATTTATGTGAGTAAAGCTCACTTAAAATATCAATTTCTAAACTATGTTGTATAATAATCTTTGTTGTTTGCTTATGTTTAGTAAGTGTATGAAATGATTATTGTTTGGTTTGATTTCGACTTGAAAGCGGATGATACATAGGATGTTTGCAAAGGACCTGAAAAGAAGTCGAATTATTCGTAACAAATAGGCCGCTATAACACACTTCAAATGCATAAGTTATAAAGTGAAAAATTATACCTTACCTTGTGAATGTTATTTGCATTTGTGAATGTATAGGTTTATGATTATGAGATGTTTAAATGAATATATATGACGTATATAAGGTTTTACAGAAGTGTCTGTAACATATAGCGACTAACGCTATACTGACACTTTTAAAATATCAACTCTTTTGGAATCTTTTATGTGTGATTTTGTGCTTGAGTTTTATAAAGTCAATTAATCATTATAATGGAGAATGTTTAAAGTTAATTAATCATTTTAATAAGTTTTAAAGGTAATTAATCATCTTACTAACAACATTTTAAAGTTAATTAATCATTTAATAATGATATTTAAATTTAATTAATCATTTCAAGAATGATGCTTAACGTTAATTAATCATTTTAATAATGATGCTTAACGTTAATTAATCATTTTAATAATGTTGTTTAAGGTTAATTAATAACTTTAATAAAGCTGTTTAAAGTAATTATTTGTAATGTGAAACCCAAGCACAAGTTCAGTTCTTAATAATTTAAAAGTTTGACTCGGGTATGGAACATATAAAAGATTAAATTTCCATAAATGATATCGCTTATATGAAAAGGATTTAGTCATACTCTTAGCACTAAATATCAAGGTATGGAAACTTGTTTCTATCCCGAAGGTTAAAAAAGGCGTCAAGGCAAGGCTTAGAGGTAACACCACCTTATTTGGCCCGACTTTATTTTTACTCGAGGGATAGTACAAGTTTGAAATCGACGAGTCGTGATAAGGATAAGAAATTAAATTTTCATCTGCGATTATTTTGATCTTTTCTGATTGTTGATTTATTGACTATCGATTCCGCTATCTTTTGTGTGTCATCCATCTAAGGCGATTTGTTGTTCATTTGAGCATTGGTATCCTTTCTCAGAAATGACTAAAACCAAAGCGCGAGTGGATGTCAAGCTATGTGGGGTTTCTCCCAATAGGATACATTCACATCTAATCTAGATTGGATTTGGTTGTATGCACGCATAGATGTGAAATACTCGGATACTGGTAAGGTTGACTATGTCTGGCATATACATTTTCACAAGTCATAGAGTAAATGACATTTTCAAGTATATTGTCTGGAGGTATTCTTTTAGTAAGGAATGCACTCTCCTAGTCATTGTTGGAAAAATTCCCTTTTCTTATTTTTGATTCAAACCTTTGAATTAATTCCTTCTTGATTGCATCTTGAAGTGTCCTGCACATTTTCGGATGTTTAATTATTTGTGTCTATTCTTTTATGCTTGGATGTTGTTCTTGTAAGAGGAAACACATTCTGTGTTTTGCGACGTGGTCTAACACGTTGTTTATGTGTTTCAATTTTGTCTAGACTTTACTTATACCAAACTTATTGTCCGACCCAAGTTATTTTTTCGCCTCAACTCTTGGGTATTTATTTATATTTGAGTAGTTTGAAAGTGACAGGTTTCTTAGGGTCTTTTGAAGATAATGGATGAGTAGAAGCCCTTACCTATCTAGCTATCTATTTCCACCCTTTTTTAGTTTATGTATCTATATGTTATATCAACAAGTGTAAAGGTAGGTTGTTATAACTGCCTAGGTCGATAGTAGTACATTTTTTTATAACTTTGATGATTCCATGTCTCCATGTTAAGGAGTAACCTTTTGTACTATTGTAGTGTTATATTATAGTTAACTGCTCTATTATGTGATTTTGATTCTATTCTTTTATTTTACCCCACAACAACTCGTCTTTCTGATGCTTGGGCAATGACACATGAATATAATGGATGTATTAAGTGTCGTTCTTAGTGGTCAGAAAGACGAGTCGTCGCATGAATGGATAAATTGAAGTGGAAGAGAATTATATTTAGATAAGATTTTCTAGGATATTTAAAATTGTCCGTGGATTTTTTCTATAATGCAATATTGAGGTACAAAGTTGGAACTTGTAGATATAATTGAATACTTAACTTTGAGAATTCGATTAGAGATGAAAAAAAAAATCTAGTATTGAAATGAATATGGAATGTATGTTTGTTATCCGAGTTTTTGACCAAACAAATTCCTTTACAAGTTAGAACATCCACGTTCAGTTAGAAAAACACAAGAATCAACCAAAAGGACTAGGAGAAGGAACCAAGAGAGACTCAAGAAAAGAAGTCAAAACTTTCCTAAGGTGATTAATCCATTCCTATGGATCACTATCGATCCATGAGGGCCGCTCGTTGATCCTCTACTCCTATTACACCATGATCTAATAAGTTTTCTAGGAATGTCTACTAAGTTTGATGGAATTCCAAGTTAGCTAGATCGAGAAGTGAGCATTCATCTAATTCCATCAGAAGTTCAATGCAACCAGTACATGAATCATCATCAAAGAAAAGCATCTAGTCATGAAATTACATGAAGAGCATACACGCAAAGAAGGAAACATGATCCATAAGGAACGAGCCAAAAGTACATTAACCCTATGGATCACGCATGATCCATGTCCTATGGATCGCTAGCAATCCATCATATTGGGTCGACTCGTTCTAGAATATCTGGAGTACCCTTGTATCTTCAACTATAAGTCTTTGACCAAGCGGCTTTAGCCCAAGAGCTCTCCAGCCCCTACAATACAATCATACCTTCAACATAAAGGAGATCTTCTAGAATAGTTGCTGAAATTCTACAGAAATAATTTTTCACTCTTCTCCTCCTACACAACAGTTGTCTAAAGGGCTCATTGTGATTCTCTAGTGAACTCTAACACTAGTGACTTGATAACTTACAAGATTTAATCGAATTGTAATCATATTCAATTTGTAATTGTAGCTGGTCACTAACAAAAGTTATAAAGTGGACGTAGGCTTTGTTAACAACCAAACCACTATAGAAATCTCTTTGCGTTTTACTTTTTCTGCAAGCTATTATTTCTTGTCTCTATTCTATTTGCCTTGATAAACAAGGCTGGTGCTTTCATACTAAATTCGGAGTGTTGATCCATTTTTGGGTTAACATTTTGGTGCTTTCACTAAAAACCCGACTCAGGCTAAGATCTAACTATCTACTTTAGATCAAATTGGTTCATAAGTTAGGTCATCAATCTCTGTTTAGAAGATTTGCTGTTGAGAACCATTGGCATCAGAAAGAAAGAGAATAACTTACGGAAGATCCATAGGAGCTACTGTTGCTGGAGAAGAAACAAATCCCTAGAAACTTGAAGTCAGCAATCCTAACAATCCCCAGTTAGGAGCTAACTCCGGTGATCAGATTCTAGGATCCTCCATTCAGCCTGAATCTATCACTAGAGATGTATTGAATAAAATGGTTGATGAAATTAGTCAGAAAATGGAAAATAGCCAGAGGACTCTAATGGACAACCTGAATGCCCTATTAACCTTGCAGTCTAATGTTGCTCCAATAACCATGATAAAGCCCACGACTGCCATGGAACAAGAAAATTCTTCCGTTTCTGGCCTAAACAGAAGAACGGGAAGCAGCCGTAGAAAGGAGTGATAGGTGGAACCAAGGAAATCAATATGGAAGGAAAACATAACCCTTCACCAATTGCGAGGCAACTAGATACGAACTTAAATCAAAAAGCGAAAACTCCATAGGAGGATATAGCCATGGATCTCTCTGACTTAGAAGATGGTGAGCGATTTGACAACAGCAAGTTGGGAGGAAAGATCAATGCATTCAATAACGCCAGGTAAATCCAAATTACTACCATTAGACCAACCACAAGCTAACGGAACCCCGAGGGAGTGCCTCTTCCAAAGACAGGAGAGCCTATGCTTCAACCCGCTCACCAAGGTCGTTTCCAAAGCTAAACACTAGATGTAGTTACTAACAGAAGCATTATGCCAACTATTCTGTCTTATGACGGAATGAGAGACTGAAAACCAACTTATATAAGTACAGTTGGTATATGAACGGAGCGAATGCTTCAGTTGCCATTCAATGTTGATGTTTTCCAATTTTTCTGGAGGGAATTTCTACCATGTGGTTCACCAGACTTCCGCCAAGATCCACCTCCACCTTTAATCAACTAGCAATATGGTTTCTTATTCAATTTAGACTTCACAAGGCACAACCTTAAGATGTGATGTCCTTGTCCAACTTATTCCAAGGACGGAATGAATATCCAAAGTCTTTCTTAAGTCGTGTCAACACTATAGTAACTGAAGTAGGTAATATGAATGAGGATATGGTTTTCATGGTCTTAGTCCATGCAATTTACCTCAAGACTGAATTTGCAAAGTGGATCAAAATGAAACAATCTAGCACTAGAAAGGACTTTATTCGAAAGGTGAGCCAGTACTTGAGATTGGAAAAGGCATAGGAATTGGAAAGGAAATCTTCTAATCTTTAATTGACTAATGTTGGGTAGAATTGTAATGCAATAAAGCAAGATATAAACACCTCTGGGATCGCTGAAAGGAAAAAAGGAAACAATGGGAATCGAAAAAGAAAGAACTAGAGTACTAACAAGCGAAACGAAAGTAGCAAGTGACTCAAAGGTTTGCGACCCGAAAAATACACCATGCTAAACGATACTCCAAAAAACGTCTATCTTGTAACACAGGGGACGGAAAAATACAAGAAGCCGCCTAAAAAGGAAGCAACCAAACAACAGAAGCATTTGGTGAAGTACTGCCACTTTCATGAGACACATGTCCACAACATGAACGAGTGTCATCACATGAAGAACCTGATTGAGGATTTGATTCGAGAATACTAGCTCTAGCAGTATGTGAGGAAGCCACTAAATCCTGACCAACCTATAGCGCCCTAAGCTCTAAGAGACTAAGGGAACTAAGCTGGAACCAACAAAGAGGGACCCAAACGGATGACTAGAACTCATCATTGGAACTATTTCTAAAGGGTCCCATCCCGCTCAAAAGAGTTGGGGAGAAATGGAGCAGTATGCGAGCTCTTTATAGCATGCTCTGAAAGATGCGTGCTCTGCGATCGAAAATGGTACCCTTGGTAAGCAGTAGAGAACCCTGAACGATGACATAGTATTTCGAAATTGAGACACCGAGGGAATAAAAGCTCTGACTCTTGACTCCATGGTCGTGACAGTAGGAATCAGACCCGCCATGGCCCGAGGAGTGTAGGTAGATAGCGGCATTTCTGTGAATATTCTTTTCAAATGCACCTTTGGTCAAATGAAGATCAGTATGAAAGATGTATCGGACTGCCAAACAAAGATCTAAGGATTCACCGGTGAACCCGAAAAACCTGTCGAAACGATTGACTTACCCGTTGAACTTGAAGAAGGCGACAAAAGGGTCACCTTCATCCAAACCTTTATGATTGTAGATAAGATGTCCGCCTACAATGCCTTCTTGGAGCGACCCGCCTTGGTAGACTTTAGAATTGCTTTAGCTCAATAGTGTTTAACTATGAAATTTTCGATGGAAAATGGAGTCGGGTAATCAAAGGAGACCAAAATGTCGCTAGGGAATGTTATATCACAGAACTATGAAAATCTAAAAGAAAAGAAAAGGGGAAGAATGTGTAAAGACTCTCCACATTCGTGAACCTGTTGAATAGCAACAACAAAGCTGCTCTGGCTTATGGATCATAATTCATTTGATAAGGTTTTAGACCCTAGAAAGAAGAGTTTAGGGGAGGAATGGGCTGTAATAGTAGAATTGAGATGTCTGTCCCAGTTGATATGGATGATCCAACACGGGGCCTCAAAATTGGATCACATCTTGGAAACAGGATGCAACTAGAACTCATCAAATTTCTTTACGCCAATTTGGATGATTTGCTTGGACTCATTCCGTTATGTGCAGGGTGTCGCCAGAGATAGCCTGCCACACACTTAGCATTAATCCTAAATATATGCCCGCGAAGTAGAAAAGGTGCAGCCTAGGCCCCAAGCGGTCTAAAGCGCTAAGAGAAGAGTGGACAAGTTGATGGAGAATGAATTTATCCGCGATGCAACTTACCTTGAATGGGTATCCAACCCAGTCTTGGACAAGAATTCCAATGGGAAATGGCGCACCTTATCGAATACTCATATCTGAACAAAGCTTGTCCAAAAGACAGCTTTCCTCTACCCAGAATCGATCAGCTGCGGACAGGACAGCTGGACATGTATTGCCATCTTTTATGGATACATACTCAGGTACAACCAGATCATGATGCATGAACCAGATCAAGGAAATACCAGTTTCATTACCGACCTGGGACTTTGTTGTTACAAAGTAATGGAGTTTGGCTTAAAGAATGCTGGGGCAACTTACCAGCGACTCATAACTGCCATGTTTAAACATCGGATTGGGATGACAATGAAAGTTAATGTTGATGATATGTTGGATAATCATGCATAGCTGCAAATCACTTTGACAACTTCACTAAAATGTTCGAAATACTCTGCAGAAATGGAATGAATCTCAATCCACTCAAGTGTCATTTTGGGGTAGCCTCAGGAAAGTTCTTGGGATTTATCATGAACGCCAGAGGCGTCGAAGAAAATCTCGAGCAAATATCCACTTTGCGAGAAGTCGAGGCGTCGAGGAACATGAGAGAGTTACAAAGCCTGAATGGAAAGGTTCAGAACTGAGCCGATATATCTCAAAAGCGGCTGCCAAATGTATACCGTTCTTTTACGCAATAAAGAAGGGAAAGAAAAAATTTGAATGGGATCAAGCTTGTCAAACTGCGTTCGAAGAGCTACTGTGACATATGGAAACCACAACAATCTTGTCTGACCCAGTGGATGAAGAAGATTTGTATATCTATTTAGCAACCTTGCCACATGCATTGAGTGCCATGCACATACGTTAAGAAGCCAAGATTCAACGATCCCTATATCAAATCAGTAAACGGTTTACTGGGGTAGAAAATAACTATCCTAAATTGGAGAAACTGGCATATTACCTTTTGATCACATCCCTAAAATTACGACCGTACTTCCAAGCACACCATATCAGAGTGTTTACTGATCAACCTTTGAAGCAAGTGTTGTACCGCCCCGAGACCTTTAGACGGCTTATCAAATGGAACATCGAACCGAGTCAGTAGAAATTACATACCATCCCGGAAGGCGATCAACAGGCAGGCACTGGCAGAATTTACTATTGAATTTTCAATACAAAAGACAGCGAGGAAGGGATGACTCTAGAAGTGGAGAGATGTTGGAAGCTGTTCGTCGATGGTGCGTCTAACACCTTCTACTTAGGAGCAGGGGTAGTGCTTGAGACTCTCGAAGGACGATCCATTTGCTATGCCTTACGCTTGGAATTCCCTGCAACAAATATCGAGGTAGAATACGAAGCATTGATAGTCGAGCTAAAGATTGTAAGGGAACTCGAGATAAAATCGATACACATCTACAACGATTTTTAGCCAGTCGTTTTTTAGGTGAAAGGTGAACACCAAGCTCGAGAGGAGAACCTTGCCCTGTATCTATCTAAAGTACATGAACTATTGAACAACATTAAGCATTACACCATAACTCATATCCCAAGGGAGCAGAACATAAAGGAAAATTATTGGCCAAACTGGCCTGTCTCTTAGAAGCTCGATCATTGGTGCTGGTCCCAGTTGAGACCTTGACGACTTCAAGCATAAGCGAAATAGATATCGACTGAATTTTTAAGATGACCAAGGAATCAAAGACATGGATGACGCCAATTAAATATTATCTACTCACAGGAGCTCTTTCTATAGACAGGAACTAGAGGAAAAAGCTTCTCCGTAAGGCACTGCTATTTGTAATGTAGGATGTGATACTCTACCGAAGATGATTCTCTACCCTCTTGCTAAGATGTGTGACCAATGATGAAATTTGAAGGATCTTAAAAGAAGCTCCTCAAGCTGACTGTGGAGATGATACTGGGGGGTAAACCCTTGCAAAAAGGTTCTCCGGTATGTATACTTTTGGACAGCAATGAACCGTGATACGGCAGATTAAACCAGACGGTGCGATTAATGCTAAAGATTCAGCAAGGTCAGAAGAACCCCCTTAACAGGGTTACATATGGTTAGCCCATGTCCATTTTCAATCTGGGGAATCAATTTGATTAGCGCATTAACAATTGTTAAATGGGGAGCTAAATATGCTGTTGTCGTCGTTGTTGACTATTTCACCAAGTGGGCAAAAGTGGAACCGTTGGCCACTATTTATACAAAGAAAGTCATTAACTTTATTACTAAAAATATTATTTGCAGGTTTGGTGTGTCGTAGAAAATCATCACAGACAACAAGACTCAATTCGAAAGTGACCAGTTTAAAAACTTTTGTAAACGCTTTTGCATCGTGAAAAGTTCTTCGACTGTCGCACATCCTCAGACATGTAGCAAGTGGAAGCAGTAAATAAGACCATCAAGTCCAACATCAAAAAATGGCTAATTAAGGCAAAAGGCAATTGGGTCAATGAACTTTCACTCGCACTATGGGCCTATAGGACAATGCACAAGTTTGCAACTAGGCACTCTCCATTCACCTTAACATATGGTTTAGAAGCAATGATCCCGGTTGAGCTAGAAGTCCCTTCTCATCGGAGGCGAAACTTCAATCAAAGGCATAACGAAAAACTCCTACACGAGTCACTAGATATGGTCGATGAGAAGAGAGAAGAAGCCGAATTAAGAGCCGTCGCTCACCCAAAAAATGGTAGCACGGTAGTTTAACTCCAAAGTTCATACTCGCACCTTTGAAGTGGAAGACCTTGTCCTTAAGAGGGTCTACCCTATGCCAGGTGCACTCGAACCGAACTGGGAAGGACCCTATCTGATCGGTCAGAAGCTAGGGGATGACACATTCAAGTTAACAACCATTGACGAAATCCAAATTCCCCGAGCATGGAACATCCAATCGCCGCATCGTTACTTTACCTAAGATTATCTTATGTATTTCCCTTTTTCAACAAATAAGCTATCTCGGAATACCGGGGTTGTAAATAGGCAAAACTTTCCCAACTATCATTAATAAAATTGCTTTGCTTTCTGGACCAATGAAATTGTGTTCATAAAAGTAACTTGCCGAGTCGACGAGGCCAAATCGACTCAAACCATTAGATCGGCGGAACTTGATCCCCACCTCTAAGAACTGGTGTTGCTTCGGCTATGCCGGGAAGGCCTAAATAAAAGCCGCACTTCGTGTCTTGGATTGTGGAATCACATCCAAACAAGCATAACTATCAAAGCCGCATACCCCATAAGCCACACATTACTTTCTGAGCTGTGGAATCAAGCTCTCGAAACATGAACTCCTAACGTTGCCTGAAGATTGGTAAAGTCGAGGAATTCCAAACCATCCGGATCGATGGGTCATATCGATCCTAAAAGCCATGCATCCCATAAGCCGCACACACTCTCAAAATCCATGCATACTCTGATGTATTGGAATTGTCCCGGCAATGCCAGGAAACTCGTCTATTGCAGGAATAAAAAGAATTAATCCACTTCCACCATCGGGACTAATGGGTATGAATCTAGCAATGTCAAATGACTACGAATTGGTAGAGAATTCAGATTATTGACGACAATATCTTTGAAGTCAAGGTGCTCAACTAGCAAGTTCCCAAAGATAGGAACCGCGAAATAGGTTTGGTTACGGACTTCAAAAAATCGCTTGGGTCAATTGTTTATTTGCCTCGTGTTTGAAGTAAACAGCCCCAAGAACTGGGGTGCACACACTGATACTCAAAAAAAAACTAAGTACTTTGTAGTTCTGTTACTCCAAATAATTATTTTTAGAGGTAATCACGGGACCAGAAGAAATAAAATAGTAGTGTAGAAAATTGGCATGAGTGCATGAAACGTAGATAAGTAGACAGATGAAGTTACAATTAAAATGTCAACATTGCCTCACTTATCGCATTTTCTGTACAAAGTCAAAATATGGAGACCGTACCTACACAATACCGGCCAACAAAAAGGAAATTACAGGTGCTACGACAACCAAAGCAATAAGTGCATACTTTGCATTTGAAAAAAACATGTATCAAATGTAACGATCCTGAATTTTGAACAATTTAAAAATGAAGATATTTAATTAATTTTAAATATTGGAGATAATTTTAAATTGAATTCCAATAAAACTATGAAATTTGGCGATTAAAATTTTGAATTTAATCTATTTTTAAAGTTGAATAGAAATTTGAATTTTTACTTTGAAGTTTGAAATTGAATATTGAAATTGTATTTTTAATTCAAACAAATGACTTAGAAGAAAAATAAATTTAGATACAAGGATTATTATTTATATTTATAAATTTGTGGTTAGTTTAATAACATTTTCTTAAATAAAAGAATCAAATTTTAATCAATATAAAATAAAATGAGAAACACGTTAATATAAATTTGTGTTGATAGTTGAACTTCAAAACGTTCTAAGTTTATTAAAGAAAACAATTTACAAAAACAAAATTTAATTCAAAATAAAAAAAAATATAAATATAAATATATATATATATAATAAAATAAAATAAGAAAAGATAAAAAAAAAATAAAAAATAAAAAAAATAAATATAAAATAAGAAGTAGACATTACCTTACTTTCATCATGCCGACACCATTCCTCCATACCCTAAATCCACGCCACTTCACACGCCATAACTCACGCAAAATTCACGTTCTTTTCTATTTTTATAACCCTACCCCTCTCCACTTTCTTCATTCAGACGAAAGAAAAATAAAAAGAAAAAAAATGGTGGCTGCGTTTCTTCGTCCTTCGATCTGAAAAATTAGGGCTCGGGGAAATTCAAAGGCGACAGCTTCTGTTGCAAATCGATCGACGCTTTCTTCGTGCTCGCCACGGCTGCTTCGTTTTTTTAGGTGAGTTTTTCTAACTCACGATAATCTTCATGCAAGTTTTTGAATTTGTTTGAAGTGAATTTCTTGGTTGCATGCTATGTTTGTGGGGTGATTTTGTTATCTTTTGCTCGGCTAATTTAATTTGAAACTGATATGGGTAGATTGGTTACTGCATGTTGGATTTTCGGTGGCTATTTGCTATCATTTGCTCGATTTGCTTGGATTTTGAACTGATGAGAGCAGATGCTACCCCATATTTGTTTTGTTTGGATACTTGTGATTGGGGTTTAAATATGAAATCAGAATATTGTATACAGGCATATATGCCTGTCCTTACAGTTACAGGCACCAGTAGAAAAAAATAATAATAATAAAATCAAGTTGTCTTGAATTTGCTTAGTTGATTGGGTAGCTGTGCATCATTCAGTTTTGCCTTTGTGAAATTTTGACATTCCATCTTTAAATACTTTGTACTCAATATGTGTTTGTGTATTGAGTAGTACTGTGCATGCATTGTATAAATTCATATTGGACTGTGCTCATTATAATCAATGGTCATTTGAGTTGTCTGCACTTTGTCATATATCACCTAAGTTTCCACTTGTGTATCTTGGTGGTGGTTGAACTTAGCTTGACTGTCTGATATCGTACATTTAAAAATGTGGGTGGGTCATTGATCTGATCATTGCACTTACTGTTGTGTGCTGTGCTATTGATGAGTTTTTATGGCATGGGTTTTGATACAACTACTGATTAGTTGCATATATGTTGATGCCAATTGCCTCTGTTGTGTAGCTGGTCACTGTGTTGCACTATGCTATGCTGTGTCACTACTTTACTGTTGTTTTGTTGACATCTCTGATTTTATTTTGGAAATTTTGATTTGTTGAGATTTTTGTTGTAAGCAGAGTAATTTTTGATCTCTCAACAAAATTTGCCATCAACAATAAATGGTTGTCAGACAATCCTACTTGTTGAACCTGCTTTCGACACAGTTATTTCTTTCCTTTTCTTAGTCCATTTTCTGCTCCTCTTCCATGCTTTTTAAAATACATACTGGAAATGCAAATGGGTTCCAAGAATTTAAAACAATATTCCCAAAAGGGTCTGTGCTAGCATGCATGAAGTAAATTTATGTTTCTACAGGCAAGTCATTATTGCCTCATGTTATAGACTTAACAAATAAGTGAAAGATGTAACACAATTTTAGTCAGAACCAAAAGTTGCAGGAGCATTGCTGCCTTGCCATATAAATTTTTATATATGTTCATCTCCAATGATTTCATTTTGAAATTTAAGTGGCACATTCTATCTGCTAATATTTGATGCTTCATGACACTGTTAACTCAGCAGCGAAAATTTCCAGTTTTAATGCACGTAGTTGCATTTCTTTTTTTTTAGCAAATATTTACAGTAAAAACTGCAAATATTGTTTTGTAGATATTTGCATTTATTTGCACCAAAAACTGCATATTTCCCGAAAATACTTCTATATGTGTTTCTAGAAGCCACTTTTTGCCTCTGTTCCCAGTGTTACTCTGTGTTACCCCTGTGTTGCCTCTGTTGCCTTTGTGTTGCCTCAATATTGCCTTTGTGCTACTGTGTCGTCCCTTGCTGCTGCATGTGCACTTGCTGCAGGTTGTTTGCTGCATGTGTTTTCATTTGTGCACTTATTCAATGCTTAGTGCATTGTGTATTTGTTTTGGACTTACGGTTTGAATTTCATTGAGTTAAGTCGAGTTTGCAGTGATTTGTCTGATTTGCGCTCGCACGCGTGTTGGCGAGGCAGTGCACATGTGTGCAAAGTACACGTGTGTACTGCAGCCACACGAGATCGACAGATAAAAAAAAAAGTTGTTAATATGAAAATCCATAATAGATTTTGAATTGATTCATGTGATCCATCTTATTCAGTTCATTACAAATTTATTTACTTGAGTTAAGATTTATCCTGACTCGAGTGTTTTTGTGTTTTGCAATTAACGCTCGGGTCAGACCGAGTATTTTTACAGCTTGAAGATTTTCAGGCCGCGAAGTTAGAGAGAGGGGGATTAAAGCACTCCACTAAAGTTTTCAGTAAAATTTTTTCTTTGTACTCTAAAAAGATATATTCCGCTGTATATAAAAATTTATGCATTGTACAAACTCTGATACATGTATGTAAGAAAAATTCAATTATGAATAATATTATGATTATTCTGTGATTCTGTGGCTGATTCTGTTTAAACTTTATAAACTGACTAACAATTCGTCATTTTGAACGTTTCTAGTTGGTTTAATTACCGACTAGAGACGGTCAGAGCGGCGGGTCGTTACAAAAGTGGTATCGGAGCTTTGGTTTACTCAAAGCTCAGTTTATGATGTTTAATATGAATAGTTACTAGAACCACTATAAAGAAAGTGCTTTTCAAATTTAAAAGAAGTATAAAATTGTTTTCTTTAAAATAAAAGGTATTTTGAAAGTTAAAATTATTTTGAAATTCCCCTCTCTAAATGTGAGTTTGCGATAGTTTATATTCGGTGAGGTCTCGTTAGATTTGAGTTTCGATCGTTCGGAAACTCATTATTGAATTATTAAGATTTATGAAAAATGAAATATGAGTAAAGTGAACTAATAAATTAGTGAATTGGTTTAAATTGGTTTAAATCAAATAACTTGAATATTTCGAGTAATAATTGTGAAATAAAATGACATATTAATTTGGTTATAATCAAGTGGATTATTGAACTATAATTTGGGAATTTGATTCTGAATTCTTTTGAGGAATTGTTTTCAAATGTGAAGAACGAATTGGTAAATGAATGGATTATAAGTATTTAACTTATAATATGAACTTCTGGGTATATAACTGAGTTATATAAATGAAATTGAATTGAATCAATAAAAAGATTTATAAATTGAAGTTTTATAAATAGGAAAAGAATTTATGAAGATTGTTTATAAATTCGAAAACAATTGAATTTGATAAGTAAATTGTTATAGCTTATTAAAAGAGATATATCCACGATTTTGGACAGTGGGTAATCCTTTAAAAATAAAAATAAGTTGTAAAAATGATGAAATTGGTTGACAAAGCATATTCACGATTTTGACAGTGAATATATTATTGAATAAAACAGATATGTTTTAGGGAAGTGATATTATGGAATGAAATTTAAATTGTTGATTTAACTGTATGAATCAAACTAATTTCGATGTGAAGTTTATATTTTAAGTTTAGACTATTGTCTAAAATAGTTAATGTGGAAATATGAATTTAATGGAGCTAAATTGATGAACAATTTACTAAAGAACTAGTTGACTATTTTTGAAATAGAAAGTAAATGCAAAGTTCAAATAGAATTTAAATTTTGAATTTGAAATTGTCAACATGATAGTCCATTATAGGTTTAATAAATTCAGTGATGAATTTGAAATTAAACGTGCGGAAAAAAATTAAATTAAGTGAAAAACTTAATGTTGAAAAGTTTGAAATTGGTTTAAAACCAATATTGTGAAAAGTATGAGGAATTCAAACTATGAATTAAGTGAAGTTGAAAAGTTAATAGTTTTAAAGATGTTTTAAAATGAATTAACTATCGAATACATAGATTTCAACACTCATTGTTGAAATAGACGTTTTCGAGAAATTAAGGAAATGGTAGACTATAACACTATTGTTATAGTAAATGGTTTCCGGAAGGAAATGTTATTGATAGTATTGGGATTTATATATCTATTTTAAATCCGAATCCCTATACTAGTGATTTTGAGTTGTCGTAACGATGTTTTACGTAACATTCGTTTTAACTCAAATAAATGTGTTTAAAAGAATGATTTCCTTAAAGAATGGAATATATACTTAATTTTGATTCAAGTATATTGAATATTTTCAAAGTGTTGAAAATGAAAGAATTTGTGAATTACTTATTTTTGAATAAGTATGGAAATATTTTCCAATGTGAAATGAAAAGTTTGAAATTTTATCTTTTAAAGATAAATTGAAAAATGAATATTTGAAATTAGTTTCAAATGATTAAGTGTGAAAATTAGATATCTTGTAAAGATATTATTTTGAGAAATGTGAACAATTAGTTCAACTTGGAAATTTTTCAAAGGATTGAATCTAGAGTTAAAATTGAGTTTAACTTTGACACCAAAAACAATATAAGTTCAGCTTTGAATTTTGGATAGTCGATTGGGATTGTATGTCTAATGTTGTGAATTGATGACATATCATTTGATCTCTATTAAATATATATCTGTGGTGGCGGAGAATTTATTCTTTTAGCTTAACACCCTTCTCTGAGACGTACGAGCTTAGAGGTTATATATCGATAGACATCAATTATGTGTTGAGAATTGACGATGTAACGTGAAATCCAAATCGAATGTGAAGTCGATAATGAATTGGATTATGAATGTGAATTAGGTTAGAGATAACCTTAAATTTTCAAATCGATTGAGAGGAAAATTTTAAACGTGATGGAAAATTTTGAATCCTCTATTTGTTGTGAATGTGAAATGAGTTTTCGTAACTTATATATGTGAATATAATCGAAAACTAATCAGTTTAGAAAGTCATTATTATGAAAATCCGGTGTAGGGTTACATAGATATGATAAGTACGAAATGTGAATGAAGTACTATATGTATATGACATATGTTTTCTAAAAACTGAGGATATGGAAATGTACCTTCCAATTTATTATGTGTGAAGGTGATTGGAACTCGGTGGAGTGTCCAGTGAAAATCGTAGCTACGTAGAATTCCCTTAGTGGAATGTCCAATGGGACTGATTTGATATCCCATTGTGTTGGGATTATCCCATTGTGTTGGGATTATGTGATTGATGCTGGCGTAATTCGAGGGGTGTGATACCTAAAGTTACAAGCGATTCCATTGAGATAGTGGCGCAACCGCCGAGTAAACTGCGATCTGGGAACCGAAGCGTAATTCGAGGGGCGTGATGCCTAAGGCTACGAGCGATTCTACTGAGATAGTAGCGTAACCGCCGTGTGGACCGCGATCTAAGGCGACAACCATGGCGAAATTCAGGAGTGATGAGAAATCTAAGTTACAAGCGATTCTACTGAGATAGTAGCGGAACCGCCGGGTGACTGTGATCCATGGGGGAACGGACTTTCCATATCCATTTTTAAAAGAATTTTTAAAAGAATTTTTAAAAGTATTTTCACTGGGAGTTGAAGCAAGTATGTTTAGTACTTGGAGATTTTTAGTCTTGCGTCTGATCAGCGTATGCCTAAAGTCTGTGAGAACGACGATAGACTTGTTAAACTTTGAGTTATCAAGTATTTTCAAATTTTGAATAGAAAATCAATAATCTGAAATTAGAATTACATAATTCTAACTTAATGAATTAAGGAAGAAGATCTTTTTGAATATCTTGAAAGTCCACAGTTTTGGATAAAATATATTATGCAAATATTTAGCATGAAAGATTTCAAGTTTAAAAATCTGAGTTTTGTAAATCAAAAAAATTTGATAAAAAAAAAAAGACTTTTGTGTCTTGATTATTGAAATCGATGAATAAAACTAGTAAAGTGAAATAAATGGAATGAATACTATATTTATTTATGAGTTTGAAACTTGGTGAAATTATGTAGGATATAAAATATCGGTGAGATTTTAGCAATCGTTTTTCCTAACTTATAATTTCGGGACGAAATTCTTTTAAGTAGGGGAGATTGTAACGATCCTGAATTTTGAACAATTTAAAAATGAAGATATTTAATTAATTTTAAATATTGGAGATAATTTTAAATTGAATTCCAATAAAACTATGAAATTTGGCGATTAAAATTTTGAATTTAATCTATTTTTAAAGTTGAATAGAAATTTGAATTTTTACTTTGAAGTTTGAAATTGAATATTGAAATTGTATTTTTAATTCAAACAAATGACTTAGAAGAAAAATAAATTTAGATACAAGGATTATTATTTATATTTATAAATTTGTGGTTAGTTTAATAACATTTTCTTAAATAAAAGAATCAAATTTTAATCAATATAAAATAAAATGAGAAACACGTTAATATAAATTTGTGTTGATAGTTGAACTTCAAAACGTTCTAAGTTTATTAAAGAAAACAATTTACAAAAACAAAATTTAATTCAAAATAAAAAAAAAATATAAATATAAATATATATATATATATATAATAAAATAAAATAAGAAAAGATAAAAAAAAAATAAAAAAAAAAAATAAATATAAAATAAGAAGTAGACATTACCTTACTTTCATCATGCCGACACCATTCCTCCATACCCTAAATCCACGCCACTTCACACGCCATAACTCACGCAAAATTCACGTTCTTTTCTATTTTTATAACCCTACCCCTCTCCACTTTCTTCATTCAGACGAAAGAAAAATAAAAAGAAAAAAAATGGTGGCTGCGTTTCTTCGTCCTTCGATCTGAAAAATTAGGGCTCGGGGAAATTCAAAGGCGACAGCTTCTGTTGCAAATCGATCGACGCTTTCTTCGTGCTCGCCACGGCTGCTTCGTTTTTTTAGGTGAGTTTTTCTAACTCACGATAATCTTCATGCAAGTTTTTGAATTTGTTTGAAGTGAATTTCTTGGTTGCATGCTATGTTTGTGGGGTGATTTTGTTATCTTTTGCTCGGCTAATTTAATTTGAAACTGATATGGGTAGATTGGTTACTGCATGTTGGATTTTCGGTGGCTATTTGCTATCATTTGCTCGATTTGCTTGGATTTTGAACTGATGAGAGCAGATGCTACCCCATATTTGTTTTGTTTGGATACTTGTGATTGGGGTTTAAATATGAAATCAGAATATTGTATACAGGCATATATGCCTGTCCTTACAGTTACAGGCACCAGTAGAAAAAAATAATAATAATAAAATCAAGTTGTCTTGAATTTGCTTAGTTGATTGGGTAGCTGTGCATCATTCAGTTTTGCCTTTGTGAAATTTTGACATTCCATCTTTAAATACTTTGTACTCAATATGTGTTTGTGTATTGAGTAGTACTGTGCATGCATTGTATAAATTCATATTGGACTGTGCTCATTATAATCAATGGTCATTTGAGTTGTCTGCACTTTGTCATATATCACCTAAGTTTCCACTTGTGTATCTTGGTGGTGGTTGAACTTAGCTTGACTGTCTGATATCGTACATTTAAAAATGTGGGTGGGTCATTGATCTGATCATTGCACTTACTGTTGTGTGCTGTGCTATTGATGAGTTTTTATGGCATGGGTTTTGATACAACTACTGATTAGTTGCATATATGTTGATGCCAATTGCCTCTGTTGTGTAGCTGGTCACTGTGTTGCACTATGCTATGCTGTGTCACTACTTTACTGTTGTTTTGTTGACATCTCTGATTTTATTTTGGAAATTTTGATTTGTTGAGATTTTTGTTGTAAGCAGAGTAATTTTTGATCTCTCAACAAAATTTGCCATCAACAATAAATGGTTGTCAGACAATCCTACTTGTTGAACCTGCTTTCGACACAGTTATTTCTTTCCTTTTCTTAGTCCATTTTCTGCTCCTCTTCCATGCTTTTTAAAATACATACTGGAAATGCAAATGGGTTCCAAGAATTTAAAACAATATTCCCAAAAGGGTCTGTGCTAGCATGCATGAAGTAAATTTATGTTTCTACAGGCAAGTCATTATTGCCTCATGTTATAGACTTAACAAATAAGTGAAAGATGTAACACAATTTTAGTCAGAACCAAAAGTTGCAGGAGCATTGCTGCCTTGCCATATAAATTTTTATATATGTTCATCTCCAATGATTTCATTTTGAAATTTAAGTGGCACATTCTATCTGCTAATATTTGATGCTTCATGACACTGTTAACTCAGCAGCGAAAATTTCCAGTTTTAATGCACGTAGTTGCATTTCTTTTTTTTTTAGCAAATATTTACAGTAAAAACTGCAAATATTGTTTTGTAGATATTTGCATTTATTTGCACCAAAAACTGCATATTTCCCGAAAATACTTCTATATGTGTTTCTAGAAGCCACTTTTTGCCTCTGTTCCCAGTGTTACTCTGTGTTACCCCTGTGTTGCCTCTGTTGCCTTTGTGTTGCCTCAATATTGCCTTTGTGCTACTGTGTCGTCCCTTGCTGCTGCATGTGCACTTGCTGCAGGTTGTTTGCTGCATGTGTTTTCATTTGTGCACTTATTCAATGCTTAGTGCATTGTGTATTTGTTTTGGACTTACGGTTTGAATTTCATTGAGTTAAGTCGAGTTTGCAGTGATTTGTCTGATTTGCGCTCGCACGCGTGTTGGCGAGGCAGTGCACATGTGTGCAAAGTACACGTGTGTACTGCAGCCACACGAGATCGACAGATAAAAAAAAAAGTTGTTAATATGAAAATCCATAATAGATTTTGAATTGATTCATGTGATCCATCTTATTCAGTTCATTACAAATTTATTTACTTGAGTTAAGATTTATCCTGACTCGAGTGTTTTTGTGTTTTGCAATTAACGCTCGGGTCAGACCGAGTATTTTTACAGCTTGAAGATTTTCAGGCCGCGAAGTTAGAGAGAGGGGGATTAAAGCACTCCACTAAAGTTTTCAGTAAATTTTTTTCTTTGTACTCTAAAAAGATATATTCCGCTGTATATAAAAATTTATGCATTGTACAAACTCTGATACATGTATGTAAGAAAAATTCAATTATGAATAATATTATGATTATTCTGTGATTCTGTGGCTGATTCTGTTTAAACTTTATAAACTGACTAACAATTCGTCATTTTGAACGTTTCTAGTTGGTTTAATTACCGACTAGAGACGGTCAGAGCGGCGGGTCGTTACATCAAACAAAATAGAATATCCTAAAGATTTTCTCCACTATTACCCAAGCTTGTCAATGCTTCTTTCCACCGCTCCCTTTCCCACCTTTAATTAGAAGTTTCTTCTTCCTCTTAGAATCATTACCAGAAGTAGTGTCGCTGCTTGAAATATCAACTATCTCCTCATCCCCGACTTCTACTCCCCGCTCTTCGACCTTCACAGAAGATTCCCCTTGGTCTTGCTCTTTCGGGATTTTTGCGAGCCCCTCGAAGATTTTCTCTCCTCGACCTTTTCCTCCTTAACGACTACCATTTGCTGTTCAGATTTATGTAGCTGGCCAGTTTGGTTTTCTTGCTCTCGAGCTTCAGCTGCCGTGAAATCGCCCTCCAAAGATATGAAAAAGTTGTCTAGGTCATGCAATGCAGGAACCTTCTCGGATTCCATCCCTGGTTATGAGCAAGACATCGGTGCAGCAATCGGAGCAACTACAGAAACAAGCATCGAGGCATTTGAAATAGTGGCAATCCCAGGCATCGAAGAAATCGATAGGTCAGTAGGTAATAAAGACAGACCTATAAAATCTAAAATGAAAGCATTTAGTTCATGTAGTTTTCACGGCGTGAGCTAAAAATTCTCAAACTCGAGGAAACTAGAAGGTTACCTACATCAAAGGAATGGCCGAGAATTTTCAATCCGCATTCCCCGCCTTCTTCTTCTTTTGGTAGTTGCACTTTCTTTGGAGAAATTCCAAGGCCGCCCAATGTTTCAAAGATAGCTCCCAGGAGAGAAGATGACAGGGCTGTGTCAACCGGGTTCGTTAACTGATCGTGAGGCTATTTTGATGATCTTCCAAGACCCAAAATGAAAGGCTCTGGCAACGTTTTGGCAGTTTCAGTCATAGCACCATCGGCAGGCCCCTATTCCTACTCTGTTCGAATGATCTCTCGACCCTCTATCAGAGATTTCTTCAATTCTTTATCGAGATATACATCCTCTAACTCTTTCTCGGTATATACATCCTTGTTCTCTCAGAAATTGGCTAGAACTTCTTCCCAAACCACAACAAAAGTATGTAGAAATTTAAGGCCCAAATAGCTAGTCTCCCTTGATGTAGAAAGGAGTTAACATAGAAATTTGACATGGTATCAGCCATCTTCTCCATCTTTTTCCAAAACTATCCTGCAACTCTAAGTAATCCGCAGTTACGGCGGCCCTCTCATCTTCCACTTGGGTCTTCACGGCACTAAGCTATGCGACCCTTTTCCTGGAGCGAAGTAATCATTTGAGCTTGATCAAAATGGTCTTGTCGTGGGATTCAACAATTCCCATGCAATCAGCGATTGTCTTTTTATAGGATTCAACAACTTTATTATGATCATTGATGGTCTTCTTCTTAGCTTCAATGATCACGTCACGGGATTCATGCTCCTCTTATAGCTGAACTTCATCCATGTGGGCCTTCTCGGTTTCGTCTTGGAATGCGATCTCTATTTTCACATGGGCCTCTTTTAGTTCTTTCAACAAGCTAGCGCTGTTCTTACTCACTTGGAGTGCAGCGTCTTTCTCTTTCATTAATCAGTCGATTCTAGGATCACATTTCGCTAACACCCTCTCATAATCGTCTTTCTCTAATTCAAATGAGAGGATCTCTTGATAACTATTGCGGTTCATGTCTGCTAGCTGCTTGCATAACCTTTTCCATCCCTCAGCTTGATCAAATCACTTTGAATCGCCTAAAGATAGGGGCATATAAGAATCTTTGCGGATTGGACGCAGGTCATGGTCAAACTTAACTCCCTTTAGAAACACCCAAGAAGCGCAACTTCGAGTCTAGAATGACCCAACAAAAGAATATAAGCTGATCTCTTGCGAGAACATGAAGGACCAGAAGCGGGCACCACGTGGATTGACGGTGCTTGGGATGAAGATGGAACTTGGACCGTGGAAGTTGGAGCTTCAAGTCCGATAGAAATTGGGTCTGGCGAAAAAGTTTGATGATCAGAGGGACAAGACTACGATCTACCATCGGGTTTTTGGGCGACTCTTCTTGGCCGGCAGGACTTTTCTCTTCTAGTATCCACTCTTATAAACCCTACTCCGCTCTCTGTTGTCCCGGCAACGTGCTTTGGCTTCCAACTCTTTTCACCTTCTCCACTCTTCTTCGGTTTCATAGGGCTGGTGATGGTTTGAAGACCGTCTTGACCAACGTAGTGAATCAGTGAATTGTTTAAGTTCCTCGTGAAGTCCACGCCCTCTATTGGTACCTGATATAAAGAATAAGTAAAGAGATTTAACAACAAGAATAGACCCAAATAATGCATACATAAGTGAATATGACCCTAGTGAAATGTGTAATATGTCTTAGGCAGTCTAAAAGGATGTCATAAACCGAATCAAGAAGCCACCGTCGTAGAAATCGAGCTAACTCTAGACATAGTATGACTAGGGCAAGGAGACGATCCATTGAATTTAAAAGCTTCTCCCATGAGTTCATCGATATCTACGTAAACGTTGCTCAAATCCCCAAAGCCAATACCGGTTTCTTTAAGCGGGGAATCCAGAAGATGCTCGGCTGTAGGGGGGCATATTTATCACGAATCTCTCCAGGAGGAGAATATGGGAGAACCGGACTCACTCCCGGTGTTTCATCGCACGATTCGAAGTGTCCATTACCGAAACTTGCATCGAATTCTTCACCGCTGGAGGAGGAAACATAACTATTGCTACCCTCAACTTCACTCTCCTCCTTTTCTATTGCCGATGTAGCCTTGCCCTCATGCTGCTTGAATTCTTCCTCCTCCTCTGGAATGGGGGCATTTTTGCCGGGCAGCTAGCTTTGGTCGTAGCACCCCTTTCTTCATGAATTTCTTCAGTTGATTTGCCTAATGGACCTTCTCTTTTTGGGAGATCGCCCTCCTCGAAGCCGTGTGATGAAGAAGAAGTGTTCGTATTCTTGAATGGGAAGGAGATAGGATTTCGATGGCTACGACAAATCTCCCAGAATGCAACAGCCCATACTGAAGCAAATTCTCGTCTATTAGAAAAATTGGCCGATCTCTTTTTAGCGTCTACGGCCTTCAGAATATGGAAGATCATATCGAGTAATGGATCTTTATTTGGCCTCGGAATAACTACAATATGTATTCGATCTATCAGAAACCACATAGCGATGTATCGAAACTCAACAAGTAAAAGAAAGAATTTACCCCCCGTCGTCCACGGGCGGTTAAATCCCTTGGGGCATATAACAAAGAAATATTGGATCTTTAATATTGACAGATTACTTTGAAGCTGCAGCACGATCTTGTGGTTTCGTTGGGCCTCGATTACGACAAGAAATGGATACTAGTCTCTCTTCTTGAATGAGAGGAAATATCTCAACTCATCGAAACTTGGAGCACGATTAAATGTCCATATAAACAGGACATGAAGGCAGTTCAAGATCACGTACCCATTAGGATGAATTTGAAATGGAGCAATTTTCAAGTCTGAAAGAGTTTTTTATAAAAGTTATTGAAGGAGGGTACCTCTCCATTTAAGCACATATACCGGTGGAAAGCAGTATACCCCGAATGCAGCATATGTGCAAACTCGTCGTTCAACGGAAGGCGCACATCCTCATCCGTAATTGTTTGCACAAAAAATGGGCAAACACCTCCAAGTCGTATGATTTAGTCGATTTTATATTGTTCTTAATGATTTGGGTGATTCATGCAAATATATAAAATAGATGGACTAAACTGTAAAAGATACACATATTTATAGTGGCTCGGCCAGAATGTGCCTACGTCCACTTTATATGTTATTCTCCTTCACTGTTCAGGTTACAAGTACAAAGCTTTAATTACAAGTATCTGAAATTTGTTTGAAAGTTCTATCCGTGCTTGAGCTCTCAAACTTGTCTACCATTGTTGTACCCCTACCCCTCTATTTATAGAGTGAGGCTGGAGGTAGAGGTCTTGGATGTATATAGTTGCTGGTGGGCCTGGGCTGATGTAATCTGGCCTGTCAGCGTTGGTTCGATGATGCCTTGGTCCCAGGAAGGTTGGAGTGGCCTTCGATCCGGTAGTGGTTGGAGTGGCTTTGGTTCGATAGTAATTGGAGTGGGAATCGGTTCGGCAGTGCTTGGTCCGGTGATGGGTTGGTAGTGGGTGGAGCGTTGTTTGGACCGGTAGTAGTTGGAGAGTGAGTTGGTTCGGCTAGGCATTGGGGAGGAAATGGCTCGGTAGGGACTTGAAGAGGGAGTTGGGATTTGGTTCGGTGGTAGGTGGAGCAAGGGCTGGTTCGGCGGTGGCCTCCCTCATATTGGTTCAGTAGCACCGGTCTAGTGGAAATATGCCCAACACTTGCCCCCCAAAGTGGGGCATATGCCTGCATATGCCGCGCTTTGTTTTAGCTTGGACATTCTCATCTGGTCCTGTGTGCCGAACCAGTTGGTCCGGTATCCTATACTTGCCTATAAGTATGGGCTTCGTGTCTCTGTTCATCCTTTATCGTTCGAGATAGCCGAATCAATTGAGTTCCGAATCAATCTTGACTGTTTGCGACAGCCGAATCAACCAAGTACCGAATCAAACTTGACTGCCGGACCAGGTGAGTTTTCTTCTGCCGAATGAACTTTTATGGTTGGACTACCAAATGTGATCGGAGAGCATGAGTGCCGAATGAATTCTTGGCCTTGAACTCTCGAATGACCAAGGGGAGTACGATTGCCGAATGAATTCTTAGCCCTGAACCTCCGAATGAACTTTTTATGTTGGGAATACTGAATGAGATCGGGAGTTTGAATGCCGAATGAACCTTGAGCCTTTTATGTTTTGAATTACGAATGAAGTTCCAGACCGTACGTACTCGCTTGTTTATATCTCTTGTTCTAACGAGGCGTTTTCTCGTGTTGCAGATAATGTCTCATAAAGTAGAAACCCGTTCTGATAAGAAGAAATCCAAAGACAAAGAAGAGTCCTCCGTAGTGCCCCTAGTTCAGGTAGGACCAGAACGTCATGGACCAATCTCGAGATCATTAGTAGACGGGTATGGCCCTCAGGAGCTCTTGAATTCCCCGCCTGACTGCTTTCCTAGCTCCCTCAAAGATGAGCAGCTTGATGTTATATCTCGCTCTTTTGGGATTGACAGAGCGCATATATTGTTGCCGGGGGAAGGAGTGATGCCGTATAATCCCCCTGAAGGATATTTTGCTTACAGTAGGTATCACTGTATGTGCGGAGCCATCCCTCCGATCAATGCCTGGATAGTTAGCTTTATCACATATTTGAAGGTGGCCCTTTTCCAACTTTATCCCAACTCCTATTCCATCTTGGTGAGCCTGTTTATTATCTTTCAGAGAAAATATGGGCGACCCCTTCCAACCGAGAGATCAGGTATTTGTACAACTTGAGAGGCTACAAGAAGGGATCTCCATATATTAGCTTAGAGTCAGCCGTGTCTTTCAAGCCAGTCCTGGACTTGTATTCGAAATTTAGCATGTTCAAGAAGGATTGGTTCTTCGTTAAGGATGACTCTGTTTCTTTCCACCGCTTCACCTCTGGTTGTAAGTTGAATCTTATTTACAATTTCCGTCCTGACTGCAATGCTCCTCCTTATGTGCTTTTGTTTCATGCTAGCGACAGGTGGCTTTGCGGTCGTAGAGAGCGATCGCCTGGTTCAGATGGTTGTGGAAATAGAAGCCATCCCGGAAAGGGAGAGGGCAGCTTCTTATTTGATCAGGAATGCTACTCTTCTGGAGCACAACTTGATTCTGCCACGCCAGTCTGTGGTCAAGCAGAGAGACACGGCTGAGGAGAGGGCCGCCAAAGCTAAAGGAGGGGCTACGGCGAAGAGTGGCAAAAGGAAACCCTTATCAAAACCTCCAATTGCCGGGGGGAAGAAGCTTAAGAAGTCCGATGGACCCTCCCCCAGCACATGTCCAGACATCCCGAAGGAGGAAGATGTGGAGGAGGAAAGAGGTGAGGATGAAGGAGGTGAGGAGGAGCGCGGAAGTGATGGGGAAGGTGATAGTGATGGCCATGGTGATGATGGACAGAGTGGTAGTGGTGCTGGGGCTCTGTCTTCTGAGCAGGCAGGAGAGATCCAGGAGTGGACAGATGATACTTTCCGCCTAGCTTTTGAGGGGTTGGAGGAAGGATCGGCCTTGGTGGAGAAGCCAAAGAAAGCTGATAAGGCCGGGACTGGTGCCGATTCATCTTCTAAGAGCATTTCAGCTAAGGCAACTCCTACGATTCAAGGTGAATTTTTGACTCCTGATGACTCCATTTATGATAAGGATTTAGGAATATTTTATGGCCAGCTTTCGTCCGGGAATGAGATCCAGGACTTATTGTAGTATCCTACTCCTCCCCAGGGTTTGTATAACAAAAGCGTCTTTTTACTCTTCTTAACTTGATATGTTTCTTGAATTATAGCTCAATGTATGCTTGTAACACTTGCTTTTTATTCCAGGAGCGGGCGAGGCGGTCAAAACATCAGATGTTCGGCACTGTCTTGAACAATACAAACTCCTCAAAGCTTCTACTAAACCGAAGCCTCCGACTAACCGCCTCGGAGACGTAGTCGGCTACCGTCCTCTTCTTGGTGTCATCGAAGAGGATATCGAAAAGAAGAAGAGGAGCCGTTCCTTATTCGAATCCTCACCTGGTCCTCAGCCCCCAACTCAACCTCTTCCGGATACCACGGAGGAGAATATAGAGTTTATACCTTCCCCGCACCCATCTGAAAACCCTACTGTTACCCTAATAGATCATCCCGGCTTGGCTCGTAATCCGCTTGCGGGTCATCCGGATCCGGATCCAGGCTCTCATGATATTTCCTTCGACGAGGCTACTGGTGAGCACCTTCTCCCTCGCAATCCTATGGTAAGGGTGCTTGATGAGGCTAAGTCCCTAAACCTCGATTTTCTTACCACTCGGATCGTAACTTTGGGGGACAAAGCTAAGGAAAACATTGACCGGGTTGCTGAGGAGACCAGGAAGCTGATGGGGCATCATGCCCGACTGGTCAAGGCCAGAGAGGAAATCGGGAGTGCTAACATTTGATTGCGGTTAATGGTTTCCGACCAGGCCAAACAACTCGCCGATCAGGCCATCCAGATCTCTCAGCATGAGGCTGCCTCCAGGCGACTAAAGAAAACCATGAAAGAGGCTAGCAGGGCAGAGTTACGAAAAATGGAGGCTGCCTGCAGGGAATGGATCGATATGGCTATTGCAACGGTGGATGAGGTTCAGAAAGCGGATCTCGAGCGGGTAGAGGAGTTATCCGGGAAGCTTGAAGCCGCAGTGCTTGCTCAAACCAAGCTGAAGAAGGAGATGGAGGCGATGAGGAAATCCTTTCAGGCTGACCGCTCGCGATACCGATCGGAGAGGGATGCTTCCGTTGCAAAGCTGTTGGCTTTTGAGGTCCGAATAGGAGTTCGAGAAGAACGAGGGGATAATGGATGAGATGCTTCAGGATATGTACTTTCGCACTTGGAAACAGGGCAACTTATCCTGGATAGATGATTATTCCCGAGTCATGGCCAGGATTTATCTCAGGGCCTTGGAGAAGGCTAAGGCCGAAGCAGATAAGGAGGGTGGCGTGGCCTTTAGGATGGACGTGATCACGGCTCAGTTCACCAAGGAGGAGAAAGTGGCGGTAAAGGAGGGTATGCGGCTGTTTACTGCTGAGGAGGTAAGTGTGCAGTTAGAGGATGATGATCAAGGAGCAGATGCTGGTAAGTCTTCCCTTTTAGTCTTTTTGTAACTTGATTGCCTATTGTTCATGACTATTAATGGGTTCTTTCCTGAATTGGACAGGCGGGACCTCTGAAGCACCAACTACCTCTGGTCAACACGTTGAGAGTTCCGATCCGGCAGTTAAGTAGGTCTCGAAGGGCCAGTAGAATAGAGGTGAAGCTCTGTGCAGCCGACTCCTTGACTTGACCGGGACATCTTTTGGTTTACTTGACATTGCTGTCTATGTTAGTCCCAAAACATTAATGTAACTGTAATTATATTATTTGTAATGACTTTATTCTTGGCATGTAATTTTTAACCTAAGCTGATTCTGTTATATTTAAATGCTTTCGTTATTTTGGTGTGTTGCATAAGAGATGCATCTATGCATATGCCTGTGACTCAATTGTGTTTGATGTCAAGTTCTTGCATAAAATATAATTTCACATCTTGCAATGTTATTGTGATGTTTGAATAAATTGTAGTTATGCATTCATAGACAAAGGAAGAGAGTACCACCCTTCGTGTTTTAGTTGTAGATGGTAGCTTTGAATGTCTTGTGTGACTGAGTATGGAATGTAGCTGAGTGTTCTGTCATCCAGTTGTGAGTTCCTATCCCCATTTGCGGGTGTCTCCTATTTTGTGCCCTGTACTTTAGGGATCGTTATATAGGATAGGAGGAAAGTTTTTAAATAAAATAGGAATATAAGAAATAGTAAAACTTCCAATCATGGAAGGCCTTCGATGTGCTTAAGTTCGTGGCAAACGGGTTTTGTAGTCACTTTCCCTAGCTGTGGATCTTGGAGACATTTGTCACCCATCTTACGCCTCCGCGGGGAGTTTTCTTTTTTACCGCAGCCGTACTTAAGACACATCGGAGCCGAGATCGCGCACAGTAACTACCCGGGCAATTATGGCCCGTAATCGTGGGTATTATTCGATTTACCGTGGCCGGCTAGCGTGAGTGCCGATCGTCAACCGTGAACTACCTGGATGGCCACACCTTATGTTGGGGCTTAAAGTAGGTTCACAGTCGCCGGTGAGCCGAACGCCGTAATGAGCTGCCTCCGCTATAGTCGGCCTTCTCGGTGGCTTATAATCGGCTCATTACAGTTGGCTTTAAGGGCCGATCGCGAGCAATGAGTTAACCCACAGCAGAGGGATGCTGGAGCAAAAGTGTCTCATTGGCGAGGGCATAGATTCGTATAGTACCTGTTAGGTCTTGTCCAGAGGAGGTCTCGCCGTGATGCGTCTTGAATGGAAATGCCATTACACAGGATTTTGTTCAACAGAAAATGATAAAGTTAACAAGCAGCCAAGATATAAAGGAACAAGTTAAAAAAGAGACAAGTTTTTAAAGTGGTTCGGCACGAAAATGCCTACGTCCACTGATTCTCTTTGCTAATTCACTTCATATGGGCAGTACAAGTTAAGAAAAGTATCGACGAAGGTGTTGGATGTTCCATGCCCTTTGGAACACCTCCCCATCCACTGTTGACAAAATATAAGCTCCGTTGTGGAGGTTTTTATGAATTACATATGGTCCGCCCCATATTGGATCTAGCGCTCTGGGGCGCGGGAAGATTCGCCTGAGGACAATATCTCCTTCTTGTAAGCTACGATGCTTGACTTTGGAGTTGTATTGCGCCGCCACTTTTTGCTTGTGAGCTGCTGCTTTGAGCGCTGCATCGTTTCTACTCTCTTCAATTAGATCTAAAGACATGTGAAGGAGTTCTTCATTCTCTTCTGGGTTATAGTGGATCCTGCGGTGGGAAGGTACTACAGTTTCGACTGGGAGCATGGCCTCCGATCCGTATGCCAAAGAGAAAGGAGTATGCCCCGTTGATGTTCTGAATGATGTGCGGTAGGCCCAAAGTGCTGTAGGAAGTTCATCCACCCAAGCGCCTTTCGATTTTTCAAGCTTCTTTTTTATTAAAGTTTTGAGAATTTTGTTAACAGCTTCGACTTGTCCGTTTGTCTAGGGGTAAGCCACAGATGAGAAGCTTTTGTGAATTCCGTGCTTTTGGCACCAGTCGGCAAACTCTTCGCTGTCAAACTGAAGTCCATTGTCCGATATGATTTTGAGTGGAACCCCGTACCTGCATAGAACATTTTTGATCAAGAAGTTAATAACTTTTGCTGAGGATATTTTATTTAGAGGTTCCGCTTCCACCCATTTGGTGAAATAGTCGACTGCCACTATAGCATATTTGGCTCCGCCTCGGCCCACCGGCAGTTCGCCAATCAGGTCAATTCCCCATACTACAAAGGGCCAAGGGCTGGTCATTCGAGTAATCTCATTTGTTGGTAGTCGAGGAATCTTGGCAAATTTTCGACATCTGTCACATTTTTTAACGAAGTCTAAGGCGTCTTTTTTTAAGGCGGGCCAGAAATATCCATATCGGAGTATTTTCTTTGCCAGAATCTGTCCTCCAGTGTGATCTCCGCAGCTTCCTTGAAGGATGTTGGATAAGATTTCCTTAGCTTCCCTTCCAGCGACACACCTTAATAAGGGGTTAGAGAAGTCGCGCCAATAGAGGATGCCTTCTTGTATTGTGTAGCGGGAGCTTTCCTGAAGATTTTCCTGACTTTGTTGTGCTCGCAGGGGCAGTGTGCCATCTTGTAAGAATTTTCGGATGGGAGTCATCCAAGTTTCCTCTTCGATTGCAGCTACCAGATTCACTTGCTCGAAACTCGGGGTTAGTTGCTTTGAGATGGTTACTGTTCCGGAAATGGTACCGTCATTCATGCTAGCTTGCTTTGCCAGCTCGTCGGCCTCTTGGTTCTCTTCTCGAGGGATGTGTTTGATTAAATAGTGATCCAATTGATCGAGTAGCAGCTTGGTCTTCTTTAGATAATCTGTGAGTCGTTGTCCTCGAGTCTGAAATTCTCCTAGTATTTGGTTTACAATAAGTTGAGAATCACTATGAAGACATAAAGAACTGACTCCAATCTCTAAGGCAAGTTCTATTCCAGCTATTACTGCTTCGTATTCTGCGTCGTTGTTGGTGGCAGAGAATTCCAACCTTAGAGCATAGCGTAGCTTCCTTCCCCTGGGAGTGATTATTACAATACCTGCCCCCGAGCCTTATTCGTTTGATGCTCCATCCACAAAGAGATTCCACTTAATGTCTCTTGCTATTTCAGATTGCTCCTTACCTTCGTTGGTAGTGAATTCGGCAATGAAATCGGCCATGGCTTGTCCCTTGATGGTGGTGCGAGGATGGTAGGTGATATCATATTGACTCAGTTTAATGCACCATTTAAGTAGTCGTCCAGAAGTGTCGGGACGATGGAGTACCTGCCTTAGCGGTTGATCGGTTAGAACTCTGATGGAGTGAGATTGGAAATAGTGTCGCAGTTTCTGTGACGTGATTAGTAAACAGTATGCTAGCTTCTCAAGTTTAGGATATCTGGCTTCTGCCCCTGTTAACCTCTTGCTTACAAAGTATACTGGCCGTTGCGCGCGGTTGTCTTCTCTCACCAAAGTGGTGCTTAGAGCATGAGATGACACTGCAAGATATAGATATAGCTCTTCGCCTTTGTTTGGAGTTGAGAGTACTGGTGGTCTCTGGAGGTGTTCGATTAGGTTATGAAAGTTCGTTAAGAATTCGTCAGTCCACTCGAACTTTCCTTTGTCTTTCTTTAGAGACTCGAAGAAGGGGACGCACTTGTCAGTTGCTTTAGAGATGAATCTGCTTAGGGCGGCCACCTTCCCATTTAGGCTTTGCATTTCTCTCCGAGTGGAAGGTATCCTGATATCTTTCAGGGCCCGGACTTGTTCGGGGCTTGCTTCAATCCCCCTGGCATGGACGATGAATCCCAAGAACTTTCATGATGACACTCCGAACGAGCATTTTAGAGGATTCAGCTTCATTCCATATTGGCGAAGTACGTGAAACATCTCGCTCAGGTGGCTTACGCGATCGTTGGCTTTCCTCGATTTTACTAGCATTTCATTCACATAAACCTCCATAGTTCATCCTATTAGCTCCGCAAACATCTTGTTGACGAGGCGATGATAGGTAGCTCCAGCATTTTTAAGTCCGAAAGGCATTACTCTATAGTAGTACAATCCCCGATCAGTGATGAAACTAGTGTGGTCTTGATCGGGGGCGTGCATAGGAATTTGGTTATATCCTGAGTATGCGTCCATAAAAGATAAGAGTTCATGCCCGACTGTGCTGTCCACAAGCTGATCGATTCGGGGGAGGGGGAAGCAATCCTTCGGGCAAGCGTCATTTAAGTTGGAGAAGTCAATGCATGTTCACCACTTTCCATTAGCCTTCTTTACTAGTACCGGGTTAGCGATCCACTCTGGGTAGATGGCTTCTCGTATGAAGTTGTTGGCAAGTAGGTTCTTTACTTCTTCATCGAGGGCCGCTGATCGCTCTGCCCCCATACTTCTCTTTGTCTGCTTTACTGGCGCCTTGGTAGGATCGATGTTTAGTATGTGACATGCCACGTCTGGGGAGATTCCAGTCATGTCAGCGTGCGTCCATGCAAATACATCCAGGTTGTGGCGGAGAAAATCAATGAGTTGATCCATCAATTCTGCTCTTAGTTGAGATCCGATTTTCAACAGTCTACATGAGTCGTGTTTATCTACAGATACAAACTCCATAGCCTCTGCAGGCTCGGCGGCGGCCTCCTCCTCTTTGTCCCTGGGGTCTAATTCATTGAAAGGATCACTGGTATATCGAAGAGGAGGGGCTTTCTTTAGTTGCCATGCTTCCAAGTTTTTCATGCAGAGAGGAGTCTCTGCATTCTTCCCTCTATCCTTCCCGCGATTATTGCGAAGCTCGGTTACATAGCAATCTCAAGCGACGTCTTGATCTCCCTCTACTTCCCCTATTCCATTGTCTGTTGGAAATTTCATCTTCAGGCACCACGGGGCCAAGACAATTTGGAAGTCAGACAAGGCTGGTCTTCTTAAAAAGGCGTTGTAGGCTGAGTGGTTATCTATTAGCACAAATGTCTATTTCCGCACAACGGAGCGGGAGTGGCTTTCTATTTCAACAAAAAGGTCCAATTGCCCGAGTGGCATCTTCACATCTCCAGTGAAACCGTGTAGTGGTTTGTTGCAGGGCGACACATCCTTCATTGGCAGCTTCATTCTGTCGAAAGCATGCTTGAATAGGATATTTACTGAGCTTCCAGTGTCTACTAGAATTCGGAAAACTTCGGCTAGGCCCAACCGGGCAGAGATGACCATAGGATCCATGTGAGGGTATTGCCTTCCTTCCAGGTCACGCCTATTGAATGTAATGTCATCATTCTCTTTTCGCTTCGGGTGGCGTTCTTCCATAACAGAATTAACATAGCCTTCATTGTTTCAAAGTGACTTTCCGTATCTTTCCATCTCTGTCCAGCTTCTATTGGCGATGTGTGGTCCTCCCGATATGGTATGGACCACTATCTTCACATGACTGGGGCCGCCGGTGTTGCGATTTCCCCCCTGTTTCTGGGAGAGGTAACCTTAAGTTCTCATCGGTAGGAGCTGGGGTCCTGTTCTGACCTTTTACATAGCGTTCCAGTCTCTTCCTTTTGATGTGTTCTTCAATTAAGTCCCGGAGATGATGGCATTCATTGGTATCATGCCCATGAAATTCGTGGAAGCGGCATAACTTTCCAGAATTAATTGCGTTATCTGATTCCTTCTTGTATGGAGGGCGTCTGTATTTAACTTTATCTTGGGTGGCCAGAAAGATATTTTCGATTGTCTCGTTCAAAGGAGTGTAAGTGTCAAACCTCGGTCCTGGCCGATATAGACATTTTTCTCCCTTCTTGCCCCCAGCATTGTCTGTAGAGTCATTTCTTCGAACGTCCTTTGCTACAGTGGGTGTGTCACCATGAGCTGCCTTGGTTTGTTGTCCTGTCTGTCTTTCAGTGGCAGCGTCTTCAAGTCTCATATATCTTCCGGCTTCATGGAAGAAATCGGGTGAGGTAGCTGGTTTTTCTTTCGTTAATCTTCTAGCAAACTTAGTATTCGGATGCACACAAGATAAGTTTCTCATCGGCATCTTGGACTGCGGCCGCTGTAGCATTGTGCACTGTCTCTCCAGGCTTCTATTTGATATTAGATAAGGAATAAACGTCCTTGGGTTGTTCCACATGAATGCGGAACTGGCTGATGAACTTTTCTTTCAACATTTCCCATGAGCTGATGGATCCTTGGGGTAGGTGGCAGAACCAGGAGGTAGCTAGATCTGCCAAAAATAGTGGAAAGCATTTACACAATACTCCTTCTATTGCTCTACTCATGAGCATATGCTGTGTGTATCTCTGCAAGTGTACAACGGGGTCAGAGATTCCCTTGTAAGGTTCCATTGTTGGCATTTTCCATTCTCGGGGGGTGATGGCAATTTCGATATTGCGGGTGAAAGGGCTGGTTACCCTAGCGCCTATCTCTCGATCTCTTTGATCCCGTTGGACGCACTCTCTGAACATTCACGCCATCCTTTCATCAGAATTTAGAGCAGATAGAAATGAATTTGGTTCTTCTCTGTGGGATTGATTCTGTCCAGATGATCTGTAGGGGTGGTATCGTCTATCACACCTAATATTTTCCAGTGGCTGCCTCTGGTCTTCTGGGAGCACGCTAGGGTCAGCTACAGTTGGCCCTTGCCTTGATCTTCCCCTGCTGGGTTCTGTTCTGAGCACTTCCTCGGGTCCAACTTCGGGCTGGACTCTAGCTCGGCCCCGTTCATTGATGTTTGCTAGGTAGCATGACCGGCTCAGCCACAGCCGACCCTTTCCTAGTACCTCCCCCGTTGGGTTTGGTTCCAAGTGTTTCCTCGGGTCGGAGTTCGGGCTGAGTTCGGGCTCGGCTCCTATCATTGTTGTTTCTGTTGTTAGCTTCTTCGAAGAAGAAAGATCTTTGTCGCCTCCCAGATCCTCTAGAATGGGACTCATCCCATGATTCAGTGTTGCGGTTGGATTCTTCAGCATCCCTTAAGCGTGACATGAGTCGGTCCACCAAGGCTTCTTTTGGAATGTGAAGTGGTTAGTCACTTCATCCACAACCCTATCTAGATCTACCCTAGTAATTGTTGTTGGTTGTTCCGTGGCAGGGGCTGTCGGATTTGCCTGATTTCCATTTCATACTGTTGTTGAAACGGGACGGTTCTCTTGATCTGTGATCACTGGATCTGGAATGCTGCTAGTTGCGATGTTCTTTCCTTTGCTAACATCTTTCTTCTGCCTGGGAGGCATGTCTTCCAAGCAATGAGCGATGCTATCGGGAAGAAGGTTAAGTGGGAGAAGCTGAAGCTTCTAGCTCGAGTTCTCAGTGAAAGCACCAAAAATGTTTGCACAAAAAATGGGCAAACACTTCCAAATCGTATGATTTAGTCGATTTTATATTGTTCTTAGTGATTTGGGTGATTCATGTAAATATATAAAATAGATGGACTAAACTGTAAAAGACACACAGATTTATAGTGGTTCGGCCAAAATGTGCCTACGTCCACTTTATATGTTATTCTCCTTCACTGTCCAGGTTATAAGTACAAGGCTTTGATTACAAGTATCTGAAATTTGTTTGAAAGTTCTATCCGTGCTTGAGCTCTCAAACTTGTCTGCCATTGTTGTACCCCTACCCCTCTATTTATAGAGTGAGGCTGGGGGTCTTGGATGTATATAGGGTCTGGTGGGCCTGGACTGATGTAATCTGGCCTGGCAGTGTTGGTTCGGTGATGCCTTGGTCCGGGGAAGGTTGGAGTGGCCTTCGGTCCGGTAGTGGTTGGAGTGGCTTTGGTTCGGTAGTAATTGGAGTGGGAATTGGTTCGGCAATGCTTGGTTGGCGATGGGTTGGTAGTGGGTGGAGCGTTGTTTGGACCGGTAGTAGGTGGAGAGTGAGTTGGTTCGGCTAGGCATTGGGGAGGAGATGGTTCGGTAGGGACCTGGAGAGGGAGTTGGGATTTGGCTCAGTGGTAGGTGGAGCAAAGGCAGGTTCGGCGGTGGCCTCCCTCATCTTGGTTCGGTAGCATCGGTCTAGTGGAAACACGCCCAACAGTAATGCTATGCTATAAACAAATGTTATGAAAAACTTTAGCAGAGATTATGGAGGAAGGTCTCTCTGGGGGGATTAAGTAGAACTCTGAAATTTGAAGGAGTGCGGTCCACAACCGAACCACCCGGAACCAGTTGATTGTACTTAGCTTGTGGAACTTAAGAGGTGGGCGCAACAGATGAATATTCAACTTTTGAAAGTACTAGACTTCCTCCATTGGACTTATGCTGGGAGGACGGGCGCTTCATTCTATATAATAGAACTTGCATCTAACGCGGTCAAATAATTCTTTCGTTAACTAAAAGTCCCCCTACGACACTTAAACTCTGAAAAAATATCGATTTATGCTTACACATCGGGTTTGAAGTGTTGCCTGTGGCAAGTGCAATGTGTTATCGATGTGGGATGGGCTCGGTATCCTGAACACTATAAGTGCTCTATTCTGTGTAGGTAGTTCACTTGTAGTGAAGAAATAAAAGAGCTCCTCGTATCATTTGTTGAAGATATTTCACCTACACTTACCCGTTATCGACAATGATAACGGATTCGCTATCAAAAGCGACGTGGGAAGCTCTTCCCATTCAGGTGCACCAGGTGTGCAATAACAGGGCTAATCCAAAATGAGCAAGTATAGATTGATGGGTCCAAATCAAGTGGAAAATTCTCAGCATAAATTGGTTTTAGCTCTCCGGAAAGTGATAACAGCATAAGCAACATCCGAGACATTACCCTAAGCTATTATCACCTCTTAGACAAACCAAAACCAATCTGTGAGACGTCGTGCTGGATTAACAGTTAACTCAGTGCAAGTCAATTCTGATTCTGTGGACGAAGATAGCAAAACATGTTAAGTACTCGGGCAAAGCTGAAATTTCGTTCCATGAAGAACTCAAGACCCAATTTACTATCTTCTTCCATAAAATCGCAATCAACTCGTATTCTTCATAACGATCATGACTAATCTATCTCATTACCAAATTGCTAAATGAATGCCAAATGCTACACCACCCACCTCAAAAATCGAAGGGCAAGAATGGATAAGGTTTATAAGTTTGTAGCAATCCAAGGTGGGTAAGTCGATCCAAATTGACGAAGTTTTGGGGTGCTAAAAGGCTAGTCCAAGACGGTGGCAAGGCGAGGTAAAGTTGGCAGCAGGAAGCTTTGACGATGGATGGCTGACAACGGCAGTGGTGCAAGTCAAGTTAGGGTTTGGCTGGATTTAGGTCGGGTCGCAAATAAAAGTGGCCGGAATTGTTGAATAAAAATTGAAGGAAAATAGGTCGGCTTTAACAGATTAAATACAACATTGCACAAAGAAAAAATATGCCAAGTCCTTGGTTCGCTAGCAATCCATGGACTATGGATCGCTAGTGATCTATATGATAGCGACCAAAATTTTCCCAATTCACCAATCATGATCTAATTATCTTTTGCAAGCCGCTTGAAAGTTGTGGGATTGAAATTGATTCATTGTTATAAGCTATGATGTTTCCCATCAGAATTCAACAGACTACTAAATAACCAGAACCAAATTCGCATGGTGGCCTCAGAACGGACACTAGAACCTCACCAAAAAAGAACTCAAGAGTAGTAACTTCCAAAGCACGCCTTGTTTTCAACGAAAGCATGCTCTAGGGGGAAAATAATATTCGAGTTTTTGAACAAAAAAAAATTCTTTTACAAGTCAGAACATCCATGTCAAGTCAGAAAAACTTAAGAATCAATCAAAAGGGCTAGAAGAAGGAACCAAGAGAGACTCAAGAAAAAGAAGTCAAAAATTTCCCGAGGTAATGGATCGCTAGCTGTAATGACTCCACCGCAATGCCCAATGTAGCAAAGAACATTACAAGTAATGTCATCCGCTAATTTGGAGAATACGACTTGTTAAGGGCGATCGAATGCAAATATGACTTTATACCAACACTGACATGTCATTTATACCTTTTCATTTAATATTTGAACTGAAATTTGACGTGTACAGTATTAATACAAAGTAATTTTCATACCAAATTCCCGAAATCAGAACAATATATTATATAAATATTAGTCACAGATCACAGTGGAATAAATCTCAACTTACACATATACAAATTTTGAGTTTACAAAATGAAATACTAAGCTCAATCGTTAAACAAGTTTAATAATTCTCTAATCTCAATTGTACATCTTATAAACATATTCACAAATTTCCCAATGGACACAAACTAAAAAACCAAAAATGTTTATCTCCTTGCTAGCCCAAACATCCAAAGGTCAACTTGTCCTCTAATCTAAAAAGTCTTGGCCTGACCCGAGCAAAATAACACCTGGGTCAGACTATCTCTAAATATCCAATAGGGTGAGAACAAAATGTACACAAGAATAAATAATATATAGGTAATACAAATGTCCAAGATATAAAAAGTCATGAAAATTAATTTAACTTAGAGTTCATCATAAGGCACGTGGTTAAATATTTAAGTCTCGAATACATATTAGTCACTAAACACTGAATTCACAGAATAAAACACAATATCTCTAAGCATACAAATATCATGGTTAACTCATTATAGGGTTATAAGTTTAAGTCACAAACACGAACTAGTTACTAAACATAAAATAACAGAATTAACTTAACATCCATCACAACACACAGAAACACGTATTTATTTCATGAACACAAGACATAATAGTATATGTATATTTTAAGAACTCAGAATAGTCACATAATCCAAGTATCCAAAATCCAAGAGATCTTAATCAAACCGATTGTAATGATGGTCCAAAAAAATCACAATGGTTTTACTCAAAACTCATGGCAAACAAACAAATTGGTTTCACTCGAACCGATCTGATACCAAGGATCGTACTCAGATCGGGAAAACAGAATCATAAAATGATATCAAGGATAGTCCATACCGGTCAAGGTGATTGTAGAATCCATGACTCAATAACTCTACATTTATTTAATATTATTATATTATTATGTTCGAAAAGAAATCTAGGAATAAACTTCTTAAGGATCTAGCAGCCACTTTCTGCACCCCAAAAGAGAGTAAACTCTAGTGCAAAATACTATCACCTTCAATAATCACTATAACTTAACAAATATGTCCTATATCATATGGTGAAATCCAAGTATTTACTAAAAGCTAGTAAATATCACTTATTACAGATACCATAAGAAAATTTAAACTACATTCTCTTAAGGATCTAGCAACCAATTGCCGTACACCAGAAGAGAATACAACTCTAAAGTGTTAAATACTTTCCCAAATACGATCACAAGAATTTAACCAGGACATCCCATACTACCAGAATTCGAATAATTGCTAATGGATCAGTAAATTCCACTCAAACATTCGATTCAATGAGTTATACCATGTTCAATGAAGCGTTATTCGAAAGCATTTAAAACAATCGATAACGTTAAGTCAAATATTATTACTTCTCAAATTATAGAATTAAGGTTCTCAAAACAATTTTTCGCTCTGATTTTTATTATAGAAAAACACTTGTTATAATTTTTCACAAATCCACTTATTATTTAAATTTAAATAAATTTTCACTTATTTGATAAAAAATTCCATAAACTTCCAAAATTTACACTTACCTACACAGATTTGTCTCAAATATCCATATAAAACACTTAATTAATAAACCATATTTTAAAACCACTTTTATTATTCTTCCAAATTCATTTTGATACATATACATATATATATATATATATATACACACACACACACACATATATGTATGTATATGTATATATATTATTTTGAAATAAATTAAATTCACCTTTTTAAAACGATATTTCCAAAGCCACTTGTGTATGTTAACACTTATTTTATAAAGGGGCATTTCACCAGAAGGAAATTTTTTGCAGTCCAATTAGTTTCTAGGACATACATTCAAAGAAATTACTTTCAATGCCAAAGTCAGCAGAATGATTACTTTCAAGGACAAAGTCAGCAATCCAATTGCTTTCAAGGACATAATTTCATTGGTTTTTAGGCCTTAGAAACTAATTATTTTGTGTTTTGTCCTTGAAAGTACCTATTTCAGTTGTGTTTCCTAGAAAATAATTACACTTGCTAAAGAGGCCCTTGTGGCTAATTTCCACTTTTATAAAACCATAATCACTCATCTCTTCAAATCGGTAACTCTTTATACTAGAAATAATTTATATATATATATACTTATATAAAATTACTTATTAAAATCATTTACAAACGAAAGTTAAACTATTTTAAAAACAAGTTTGAGTTTTACAAATTTTAAATAAACCCCACTTCTATAATATTACTTGAATATGAAGCGTATCCATTTATATCTTTTTAAAATCAAATTTAGAGCTTTTAGATCTGCAGTTTCGACCCCTTAAATCCCATAATTTTGCAAATCTAAAAACATTAAAGTTGTAGATAAAAGTTTAAGCTTTTAAACAAGAAAAAGAATATACAATTTGGACTTACAGCTCAAAAGTTATGACCGAAACAATTTCTCAGATTTAAATTTTTTACTCTTTCTTTCATTGACAGGCCAACAACAATGAAACTAGTTTTTTATCTTTTAAACATCAAAATTTTACAAAACTCAAAACATGAAACTTCCAGAACAAAGTCCATGCTTTCGAGGACATTATAAATTATCTAAATTCGATAGAAAACAAGAAAGATGCACCCAATTTACTAACTATTTAATTTAGAGAATGTAATTATCAAAGTGATAGAGCAAAGAGTTTGCAACAGAATTTAGATCAACCTATGCTCTAAATTTGCAAATATGTTTCAAACACAGAGTAAGCTTTCTATGACATTAAAAGTTATCTAAACCAGCTAAGAAACGAAAAGGACATGCCCAATTTACTAACTGTGTTTAATTTTGAGAATGTAATTATCAAAGTGACAGAGATGAGAGTTTGCAACAAGATTTCGATCATTCTGTGCTCTAAATTCGCAAAAATGTTCAACATGAAAGTTTTCACACACAAAATAAGCATTCCAGAACATTAAAAATCATCTAAATCAGATAAGAAACGAGAAAGATATGTCTAATTTACTAACCCTGTTTAGTTTTGAACAAAGACTATACAATAACATTGCAACTATAAAACACCACTCATCAACTAAATTCACAATCAATTATTATGAAATCAAAAGAATGAAAATCAAAAATTAGAGATAGGTTTTGTGAGGTTTAACTCACCTTGTTTCCATAATTCAGTAGCAAATAGAACATTGCAATTCCAATTTCTCAAAATAGCAAACCCTACCAAACTACTCAACCAAAACATAGAACAACAAAAATTAAACATAGTAAAAACTGAAATCATAGAACCTAAAGGTTAAGATAGAGTTTAATCCATAATCTTGAATTATAACTTCTAAAAAGGTTTAATTTACAAGTATATAATTGTAAAAATTGGAATTGATTCTAGGTTTTCCAAGTGGTAGCTTCTGACTTTCTTTCCAATTTTTCAATAAGTGAAAATGTACGTACTGTATTCTACTTAGGAAGAATCCTCGTCTAAGTTATATTATTTCTTTGGGTTTGGGATTTTAATTTGCAACCCAACAAAATAAAATATTTTTATTTAGTTAGATTTACTAAAATGGGTATCATAAAACAATTTTCTCAAATGCCCAACCTATTAAAAACGGCTTCTTAAATTATTTTAATAATGAACAACCTTATTATAAAAAAGCCCACAATTCTCAAATTCTTCTTTTAATTAAAAATAAAAGATTCAATTCAATAATTATTTTAGTTTAAACTCTAAATCCAATTATTTTAAATAAACACTAAAATTCTAATTTCTCCATTTCACGAAATTATAGAACTAATCATTCCAAAACAAATTATCATTTATAAAAGACTATAAAGTCCAAACTAATGATTTAAATTATCCAAACTAAATCATTATTGTTTTTTTTTTAATTTTCTCAAAAAAATCTGGGTTGTTACACTAGCGATCCATAAGGGTCACTCATGGATCCTCCAGTCCTCTTGCACTATGATGTAATAAGTTTTCTAGGAATGTCTACGATGTTTGATGGCATTCCAAGTTAGTTAGATCAAGAAGTGAGCATTCATCTGATTCCATCAGTAGTTCAATGCAATCAGTACATGAATCATCATCAAAGCAAAGCATCTAGTCATGAAATTACATAGAGAGCATCTACACAAAGCAGGAAACATGATACAAAGGGAACGAGCCAAAAATACATTAACCCTATGAATCACTAGCGATCCATGCTCAAATGATCGCTAGTGAGCCATCATATTGGGTTGGCTCGTTCTGAAATTTTTGGAGCACCTCCGTATCTTCAACCGTAAGTCTCTGACAAAGCGGCTTTGGCCCAAGTGCTCTCCACCCTTATAAATACAATCCTACCTCCAACATAAAGAGGATCTTCTAGATTGGTTGCTGAAACTCTACAGAAACTATTCTTCACTCTTCTCCTCCTATACAATGGTCATCTGAAGGGTTCACTTTGATTCTCCAATGTTGACACTGGTGACTTGATCTAACTTACAAGATTCAATCGAATTGTAATCATATTCAACTTGTAATTGCAGTTAGTCAGTAATAAAAGTTACAAAGTGGACGTAGGCTTCGTTAATTGATGAATCACTATAAAAATCTCGTCTTTTTATTTTGTCTGCATGTTATTATTTCATGTCTCTGTTCTATTTTCCTTGATAAGAAAAGATGATGCTTTTATACTAAATCTAAGGTGCTGATCCAATTTTCTAGTTAACAATATTAATGTGATTTGAATAGCTCCATTCTAGTATATTGTAGAATATTCATCATTTGTATTTGAACACTTTTAAGCATAAGTATAGGGTGATATTACCTATTTTAATTATATATTTGTTGAAATGATAATTTTAACATAATTAATACATAGAGGGTATTTTCAGAACTTCATGGTCGGATCAAAAATTGTATTTATATTCCAACTATTAATAAAGATAAATTAAAGCACTTAAATGAAATACTATTTAAGAGAGCATTCGTCTCCTTCAACATATGTAGTTTGTATCATCGTAATTTGCAATATAAGTTTAACTCTCTAACCAAAGAAATTTTATTAATCGACAAACATTACAGATTGAATGAAGGAATTTAAAGTTGGAGTTCATAATTAACTTAATCTGGAGACCAAGCTCTAGATATGCTAACGATGAAAATAAGTCATGCATGACATATCGCTTAAGGTATAACTTGATGATTATAAAATATGATTTGTACGTAGATAATCAATAAGCAGCAAACTTATGTCCACCACTATGCTTTAGCGAAATTTATAAACTTTGGTATTTCAATTTATTTAAATATTACTATGGTTGAGTTCAGTCTAAGGAGTCGCACGATCAATTATTATTAGTGAATTTAACAAAGTAAATAACACACACATTATAAATTATTATAGAAAACAGACATAAATGTTATATTAATTTAATCATCGTCTATTATCATTAGAGAGCTTAGAATTTTTTGATTTAAAATATAAATCTTACATTTTGATCAATTATATAAATGAATCAAAATAATATTTATAAGTAATGAGTATGGGTTGAAAAAAGAAAAGAATGTGTAAATATTTACATTTAATATGCAATGATCTTCCTGACTTATTACCAAAGACCACACTTAATACAACATCAGTATTCATGAGCCGATCATTTAGTCGTCCGAAAGATGGGTTATTAAGGGTGAAAGAAAGAAATGATAGAGGAGAAGAAAACTAAACAACACAGAATCTCACAACGATACGGAAAAATATATATTACTCAACACAATATATTACAAAGTCATATTAAAAATGTTACATCAAAGTCGCACTAATACAAATTCTACCCTAGGATAGTTATAACAGTCTATCCTAGGACAGTTATAACAATCAGTCCCTACCTAACTGATACAACATACATACAATACAGCGGAAGACAAATTAATAACTAGCTATCGATGAAGCCATATGCTCTAGGATCCTCCAAAATGAATATGTAGAAAAAACTGAACTACTTGGCTATCCATTCAAATTTGAGCACCCAAGAGTTTAGGAAGAAGGGAAAATAAACTCCGGGTTAGACATGGGTTTGGTGTGAATAAAGCATAAGTCTTTAACTTTATAAAACCATTTAAATCAAAGGCATATCATAAGAATGCACTGCACATAAACAAGGATGGATTTTTACTTTACGATAACTAATAGTTGTATATAAAAATCAAATATTATAATAATGTCTATGGTTTCAAATAAACATCAAAATAGCTGACGTAGTTACCCTATTAAATTCAAACATACTAGGCTCTAAAATCAAAACCGTTAAAGCACGTATTAGAGATTGGATTCCATACTATGGCAAGGAAAGGAACTACCTTCGAATGGTACATCCTTAGAAAATGCATCGGAGTCTGACAAGAATTTCTTGTATCTCCGCTACATATAGCCAGCTGCCTCTTTAACATAGCAAACCGGATTACCTCATTTCTTTTTGACACCAAGTCCTTATACTACCACGGTGTTTGCACGCAAAACAACTCGAATATGGACAATCTACAATAGGATGGCGGCTCCTAATGGTAGCTAACCACATAGCTTTGCTGCATACCCTGTTTTTGCCTTTCTCGGTTTGTGAGGCTCGTAAGGTCACGTCTTTACTTTCTTCCTCTTGGAAGACCATCTAGAAATGCTAATGCTGCCTTTGAGGTGGAGATACAATGCCAACATTCAACTAAGCAAGTTGTTTCGGGATCGAAAAGATGTTCCACATTACTATTTTCCATTTTGGAATCACCTACTAAAAGAACAGTATAACTCCACAACATACTTCAATATGATTTAACATCATTTGTTATTAGTTTGGAGTGGATTGGATAAATCTGAAGGCCGGTGTCTCCAAAACTTAGCGATAATTTCCGGCTAAATCATTTCCGATTCTTTTGGAAGTATGCACTAAGCAATCGAGTCCTCATTGTGGAACTCGAATATACCTGACATACCTCTTGAGTCAAAACAAGTCCAGATTGATAGTCAGTTATCTTACTATCAAATAAACAACACCAACAAATTCCGTTTGAGATTTATTTATCCATAGCAACTATTAAGCCTCAAAATAAACCTTTATTTAATAAATCTCTTTTTAAAACTTTGATCTAAAACATTCATATACTTATCTCTCTGACATAAATATATTCACAAAACATTTGTGAATAACTTCTTAATTTCAAATCATGTTAAAAGAAATTAATCAAATGTTGTTTAAATTGGAGGTAAGGACAACCCTAAACATTATCTCCCCAGTGTTAAGTGTGGAATGGATGTTCTATACCACCATTTTTAAAAGGCCAGTTTAGAGAAACTCATACCTCAAATTCTTTTTTAATTTCTTTTGGTAAATCCTTTTAAAACAAATCTATTTCATTCATGAAATCTCCTTTTATTTTGAAGCCAAAACCATTTCGAAATACTTTCCAGCTTCCAAATTCGTTGATAAAACCCTTTTATAAATATTCAGAATCATTTATATAAATTGCTTTTATAAACATCAAAACTTTTGTATAAATTTCTTATAAATATCCAAACCTTTTACAAACTCCCTTTATGGATATCCAAAACATTTTCTAAAACATTTTTATGGACCTTTTCTGTTTAAACAACTTCCAAAATAACCTTAATCAAATTAGCATCCTTTAATAAGCAAATCTATTTTATAAATCTTCTTTATTTATGAAACCTTCTTTGCTTCAAAATTTCAAATTCATTTACCCAAAACGCCTTATAAATTCCCAAATTCCTTTATAAAACTCTTTATAAAAATCTTTTTATAATCAAATAAATTAATTAGAAAAATCTTCATAAACTTCTTTTTATAACACTGAAAACCATTTCCATTGGTTAAAACATCTTTAATAAAACCGTTTGCCAATTCATACTTTAAATATATTGTTCAAAATGCAATAAATTTGAAATCATTTCAAAAAGAAAATGAAATATTTATCCTTACAAAATCAAATGGAGGCTTAATGACCACAATGATGCTTTTAATGTGATTTTATTTATCCATTTTAACATGACATTACATAACAACAAGTATACAATGGATTAACACATAACAATCAATTAACTTAAGTAAATGTCCAAGTTAATCATAATATCATAATAGTGTTTTGCTCTACTAATAGATGTCATTTAGCTTTCATGAACATATAGGGTTACTTAAGGGCAAGCGATATAGAAATCCCATGATTTAAAGCAAACTTGAAAAGAAAATAGTTTAAAACGAAAATGATTACTTAAACTTAAAGCGATTTCAAAATAAATTAAAAACCTTATAAGTGAGAATAAAATCCTTGTTAAATAGTAATTAAACTCTAATTAAAAGTAATTAAACTTAATTAAACCTTGTTAAAACAGACTTTACTTTAATCAAAGATTAATTAAATCAAACCCTTTTAAAATAATAATTTATTAGTGATTATCTCTAATAAATAATTAAATAATAATTAATCAATTCTTAATTAATATTAAATAATAACTAAATTTAATCAAGTAACCAATCATGATTAACTTAATTGATTCACATTTAAATTTAAAAACTATTATTAACAATGACTAAGTACTAATTACCTTAATTAATTAGTTAACTGATCATTAAATAAATATATATATAATAATTAAATAATTAAATAACAGTATTATAACTGATAAATTAAAATTTGAAACCATTTCCTAAACAGATTTTAAGTTAAAAACATGTTAAGGGTAGAAAAATGATTAGTTTTTCTGAATTGTGCGTATAACAACTATCGTTGTACGGACCCGTAGTTTTAAAACTTGAAAATTTGATTTTCTAAATTTTAAAAGTTCAACGTTGAAATCTTGTCTTCTTTAAAATATGAAAATAAATTTTTGAAACCAAAATCAAAGGTTTACACTTGAAAACTTCTCACTTTGAAAACAAAAATCAAACTTCGACAAAAAGCGAATTTCTACGTCACTTTTGGTTTGCAAATTGCTATCTTCATTTCATGAATCCACATACAACAAATACAACATTCAGACATAATATCACATCATAACATTATAGCACCATCATAAACAAAGTATTGCATCACAATACTAACTAACTTTTTCAATATTCAAGGTAAAATCTTTATCGCTTACCCAAACTTCGACATAAGAAACCAACACCAAATCAACATTTATGCAAGCATACACAACATATAACATCACTACATACTTAAGTAACATTTTAACTCAAAACTTTTACAATTTAAAAAGTTAGCAACTTGAGTTTTAAAAACATAAACTTTACTCACAAAACTTGCTCCAAACTAAGCTAAACTCCACTCGAACTTGCATCAGACCTAGAGCTTGCACCAAGCCTTGAAAGTTATGGATCTTTGTGGGCTTGGAGGGCTTTAAGTGGCTCGACCTGGACTGTTATTGGGCTTGGCCTTGAATGATTTGGGGAGAGGTGTGGTTGCTTTGTGAAGAGAGGAGTTTAGGAATTTAAATGGAGTGATTTAAGTCATGTTTTGAAATGTTTTTACTAACTTGTTCTCTTAGGAATTTAGTAAGGAGGCCATGAGAGTATAGAGAGCTTAAAACGAAGATGTAAAGAAATGAAGAATGGAAGTTGCAAAGGGAAACACATGAAAAGGAAGGGGTATTTATAGGCTTAGAAAGTTATTAAAATATATAAAGAGATTTGAATTAAATATACACACAGTCATACACTCCACATCTCCCACGATGCTTCCCTCCACATGTTCTCCCCACCAGGCCATGTTATAGGGTACATAAGGTATGACATAGGATTTTTTATGTGTGTGTATACATATACATACATATATATAAATGTATTTATATGTATATATATGCCTTTTATAATATAATTTGTCACATCTAAGCTTATGTATGAATATATGTTAATATACATAAGTATGCTTAATTAATACTACTCCTAACATGTATAAATGTGTGCATGTTGCACTAAGTGTGTAAAACGTTTTCGATGACTTTTGAGTATGCATATGTCAAAATTTCAGAAAACGTTCTACAGTTACATTTTCTATTTTTATTTGAACTATCTATATTGGTAAAAAAAATTGAAAACTATTTTATAGTCATTATTAATAATTAAAATGGGTTATTTGCTAATAAAAATCCATTTATTGATTATATAAAATATATTTAAATAGCCTATTTCAAAGTGGCAAAATCCTGGGTCGTTACAAATCTATTTTACCATCATTTGTTATTATTTAAAAGGGTCAAATTATTTTAAATTTATAAAAACTATTATTTGAAAATTTAAAATCTATTAAATATTGTCAAATTAAGGCAGTAAAATTCCAGATTGTTACACTCTTCCCTCTTAAAAGAATTTCTCCCCTGAAATTGTGCCGCAACTCTAATTGTTAGAAACATTTAAACTATTCATCAGTCTGAATGATATACATAGATCATTCCTATGTAAAATCTGATTTTGATCATTCACTCGAACACATAACTCCACTGCTTGAACTAGTATCGCTCGTTCGACTTCCTAGTGTGGACTTTGATCTGGCCTCTTAAGTTAGAAACATATGTTCTCCTTGCATAGCCACAAACTATGATAGACATACTTTGGTTCCACGTAAGAACCCTAACCAACGCCCGCCGTAAAAAATCGAGTGATAAATCCTTATTCAAAATAATGTAAAACACGTCCAGTCACTTACTCAAATTTATGTGTAACGGTTCGATTTTTGACGCTCGAGAATCGACATCAATACGTCCACTGTATCAAATGCCAAGAAAATCGAATGTCAAAAGACCAGACCGTAAGGCAAAGAAGAAGGAGGTAGAAGAAGAAATAGGAAACAACATTAGAATCTCACAAACGCAGAGGAACAATATATAATAGATAAATGATTGATCTTTATACAGAAAGAACTATATCTCTATTTTATACATTACATCATTAGAGTACAACACAATCCATAGCAAAACATTGGACAGTTATATTAACTTGTCCCCACAAAGATGACTACACACCATACCAAAAACAGGCGAAATAAGACAGATACGTATGATACGTCTCGCCATCCAACACATCCCCTAAGCTTCGTAGCAGTCCATTCAGAATCTATACTCTAAAATACTCGGTCTGACCCAAGCATTATAGTGAAATAACACCCAAGTCAATCTGCAATACCAGCGTGAAAAAACACATTCGATTGGATTATTATAGTTTTCAAAATCCTTTGAAATCAAAGGTATCTCGTAAGACCACGCCACAAATTAACAAGCCAGGTTTTTACACGGTAACCAAAACACGTTTTATCAAATCCATTTGATACTATAATAGTGTCTATTGAAATAATATAGAATCTAGCTGAAATGCTTGCATCTCACGTTCCAGCAATAGTTGGGCACAATCAAAACCGTACAAACTCTTGTTGGAGAATGGATTCCATACAATGATAGGGTTACTGGGGTACTGCCAGTCACAGTACTGGTCTAGATCAGCGTACGGAGGTTCCCCCTGATCCCCTGCAACACAAGACTGGAGCTATCCCTTACTGGATAGTTCAAATAAGATTACCCTGCAGTTGAGATCGGCAACCGCCCACACAATCGAATAAAAAAGGACATTTAGACAGGGATAACCTTACACAAATTGGTTGCTAGCCATTTAGCCTTGCTGCACCTCCCCTATTTTAGCCATTCTCGGTTTATGAGGATCGAGGCTATGTGCTACCTTTTTAGAACACATACACTTCGAATGCTCATCGTCCTCCTAACCATATTCCGATAGCATTCGTCCATATAAGTCCGTTCTCGGTCCGAACGGAACCGAAGGCACTGCTCCTACTACATCCATTTTGGAATCACCCTTAAGATTACTAGCGATTAGCCCTTGCACTTCACTGTTCCATCTTTGACTCCAAGCTCTTGTCTTCCTCGCGAAAAAATTCAAAACGGATCGAAATGGTCTTTGGAAAATTAATCCCGATCCCGATCTCTTCGAAACGACCAGCGCATTGGCTAATATTGATAATTGGTCATTTAACTATTAAATAACATCTACAAAAAACCATCAGCCGTAATAATTTCCCAAATTATTTATTTCAAAATATCTTCGCAAGATATTTTTCCACACTTCAACCCTTTGAAAATAGTTTTCAAATCACTTTTTGTCTCGCGAAATAAATTTCCACCCAATTGTTTTATTTCCATTGAAAATACCAAATCTTAATACATTAGATTTTTAAATAATTTAAATCACTTTATCCAAAAATATATACCTTAAAACATTTAAATTAAAAACTACTCAAACTCTTTATTTAAAATTATAGTTATAAAATTTTATAATAATTTCTCATGTAAAACTTAAGCCAAAGTTAATTTTAAAATAAAAATTATTCTATAAGGTATAAATATTAAATAATTATCTTTAAATCATAATACTAGTTTAACCTTTAAAATAATTTACTTATATAATTAAATTAATAAAAATTTACTTATAAAAATTTTAAAACCACCAGATAAAAATTTCTTTCTAGAACATGCTTTAAAAACCACTTTAAAACCTCTAACTTATACTTGAAAATCTTATTTGAAAATATACTTGGCTTTTTAGGGATATACACTTTCCATTTAAATATAGCCATATAATCATTTATAAATCCTGCTCGATTTATTTCCAATTTAATTTACATCCAAAACCCATAAATTTTCTTTTCTACACTTTTTAAAAATAAACCACTATTTATTTTTAAAGTAAATCACCCTTAAATCACATTTCCAAACACTTAATCGGTTTCCCAATCGTTTCTCTGAATTAATTCCATTTAAAACTTATTCTTGATTTATCCAAATTTATTTCAAAATCTATTACTTCCCGTTTAACCCTTTTATTTCGAATTTAAAACTTATTTAAATCTAAAATGCCAATTTCTTATTTTATTCAAAATCATCCCTTTATTTTCCGAACGCATTTAAATCTTGAATTTTAAAAATATATTTCTTTATATTTTCAAACAATATAGATTAAGTCCTTGTTTTAAAAATCCCTTTCTTTCACATTTATTCAAAATCCTTATTTTTCCCATAACTCGGGATTTATTTTTTTCATAGGAGTAAAAAATCAACTATTTATTTTTCAAATTATTCTCTTTTAAATATATCCATTTTTACCATAAACTTCTTACTTTAAATTTTCCTTTTCAATATTTTTAAAATGCCACCATATATCCAGCAATAGGTTAACATCAAAAATAATTTTTTTCCAACAGAATATATCATAGAATTTTTCACACTTTATATATCTGAATATGAAAATAAATTAAATAATTTTTAGGAATCCAGATGAATCCCTCCAACCTATTTCCCTGCATCCACAGATGTTAGTCAACAAATAAAATACTAATCCCATTTTGAGGGGGATATCGAGGTATATAGGGTCATCTGCTATTATGCGAGGCGTATAGGGTCTCACCCGCTATATAACGCTGGAATAGCAATCACTCCAATATATATATATATATACATATACTTACATGATATATATACATACATATATATATATATATATACATACTCCAATATATAATACCCCCAAATGGATAATAATCATCAAGTTCAACCTATCAACTAATAATTAATTTTACTGCTTAAAATTTACTGCAGAAATTCCAAGTTGAGTGAGATTAAGTCACCTTTGATTTTATTTGAAATCCACTTCAGTCTTGCCTTGGTTTCCCAGTTTTTGACCTTGAATAAACAATTTATATGATTTATTAATATTCGAAATATAATCGAACCACTAAGTACCATTGATTTAAATTTGAACTAATTTTCCTTTAAATAATTTCTTAGTAAATAAAATAATTTAGATCCAATTAAACAAATACATCTTCATTATTTTAAAATTAAAGTAGTAAATGATAATAGGTATATATGTATATTTATTCACTTTTGAAACTACACGTATACGTATAAAAATAATTTTTTGATTTCAAAATCTAATTTTATATAAGCTTTCAACATTTTCAAATTTCTATTGTTTTTTTTTCAAACCTTATCTATATAAAATAATTTTCTGTTAACTTGTATATATCAAAATATGCACGAGTGTTTATATAGGTATATTTACATTTATATTATACTCTTCTGTTTTCAACAATTACATAGCATAAAAATAAAATATAAACTGCATGTATATATATCTTACCAAAAAATCAATCTTTGAGTTATATATATAATTTAAATTGAAAAATCTACGTACATACTTCACTGTCATAACAAAATTCATTCCTTTATCTAGATATATATATATATATCCTTAAATTAAATATAAAATTGCACCTCACTACGTTGATCGAACCCCTAGCCTCGGACCCCTCCACTCGCACAACCACCAGAGCTAATCATGACTTGTCGGCGGCACTGAGATCGCTCATCTTTCACTGCCAAGACTCCAGGTCCCATCGCACAAGTCGAGCATGCGATTTCCTCCACGAGTTGCTGCACCTTACCGTGCTTCTAGGGCTCGAGCTTGAGCTTTCCCATAGTGGCGGTGTAGTGATGCATGCTCTCTGCTGTCGACGATTAGATCCTTCGAATTGAAGGGGACCGAGAAAGCGGTACGATTTTGAAAGAGGAGTGAATGGTTATTCGAACGAATTGAATTCGATTGCCATTTTTTTTCTATCGCAAACTGAGTTTGATTTAAAAAAAGAAGGGTTCGACTTAGATTTTGATTGTAAGAGAAAGAGCAGCCATTATTTTCAAGGAAGCTGCTTCATTATTATTTTTCTTCCAACTTTCATTTTTTTCGAACAGCTAAATGATTTTTAACTGGCTTGGGTTTCTTTTTTTTAAAGAAATGAAGGGGACATCTATATGTGGACAAGTGTTGGACGTGGTCTATAGCAAATTGAACGGAAAACATATATATTATATTTAAATTTAAATTTAAATCATCTCGATTTTCATGACTCAAAATCTCAACTTCCCATCGAGGCGTGCCACAAGGCGTTCATAATGTTATACCCTTATTCCGAATGTAATGGAAGGTTTCGAGTCCTAATTCGGTCGTATGGAGAAGATAGCTTTTGGACTCAGTTATTATATTGAATTTTCGATATAAATTCAGCGTTTATCTACCGTACGATCACATGACAACTCCGAACGTTATGAAATCTGAAATGCGACAATAATACACTATTACAAATCAAATGGAAATGGTTTCATTGAATTCCAAGACTGTGCCTCAGAAGGCTATTTTAAATATCAATTTGAACCATATATTTTCAAAACTGAACAAAACACCTTTAAATTCAATTTTAAAAGTTCTATCATTTTCAGTATCATCAATATAAATTTTATAAGCCGTTAAAATATTTTTGATAAGCCTTAAACTCCAAATTTTATGTTTTAACCAATCCCCACTTATTAATCGAATAATTAAATTATCCAAAATTAGTCATATTTGAAATTCAAGTTAAACACTAACTTTTAAATATTTAAAATTGATTAAATATTCTAATTTCAAATATTTAAAAATTCTGGGTCATCACATTATGATCGAGAACTATGTGAAAAGGAGAAATGATCTTCATACAACTTACGTATTGATCTAACGGTTCTTACTATCTCACTACTTTCTAGCCTCCCACCATACTTCATAAGAATCTATTTTTAAACTTATTAACTTATATAGTATTCTTCTACATCCTAAAAGTACATTCAAACATCTAATTATAAATTCTACTTCTTCTTAGACATTTCTATGGTAAAAACTTCTATTAGCCGTCCTAATGACATCAAATAATTCTTCATATCCTAGATGTTAAAATCAAAATACACAGTTTAAATAAATAAATTTTATTAGACCCCTTTATTAAATTTTACCTAATTAAAACTCCGTTTATTAATCTATCTTCAAAATATCGTTTTATTTTGAAAACTCTTCCTTTTAAGGGATCTAAGAACAGAATAGTCGGGTTTTATTTCAAATACCTTTGAAAACATACATGTAGCCCGAGTAACTCCAAAACGATGATAAGAAACTGTGTACTGCCAAATAATATCATATACCCCTTTACTAAGAAGGGCAATACCCAAGAGAAGTATTTTCCATCCGAACACATCTCTTACCCATTTTTACTCATTTCCAAGACACTTAGACTAGTTAATAGAAAAACTACTTCTTTTTTCAAATTTCTTCTTGAAACAATACTGTTTATAAATAATTATTTTTAAAAAAAATCATCCACTTGCTCCGGATTCATTCGGATTTGAACTTGTTTCGATTCATATAATGAAAATGAGATTAATTTACTAAGTGCACCATCATATCTGCCAAAGCATATATTCGATTGTCACTTAGAAGATTGTTCTGATTATCAGAAAACAAACCAAAACTTATTCCCGAACTGTCCAAAGAGAATCTTACCCTCAAACTTTATTTTAATATATATATATATACATACATATATATATCTTTAAGAAAGATTACTACTATTTTCCAAAATCATTTGGAATTTATCAAAGCCACCGAGATTTAACATTCTCAAAAACCTTTTTATATTTAAAATACATTTAACAATTCTAATTTGAAAATCATCTCTCTTAGTTCATCTTATAAAACTACATGAAGATTTTCTTTTAGTAAACACCTTTATTAAAAAACAATTTTTATCCCTACATATAATCGAAAGCCTTATAGTCAAATTGTGAAACTTAATTCACAAGATGTTGAATTTAATATTCCTACAAATTATAACTACCCAACCCATGATGGAAAAAGGAAATCTATTAATAAATCTGATAATAGTCAATGCTTAAAATTGGATGATGTTAGCACCAAAACTGGTCACTAAAACCCAAAGAAGAATTTGTGTAGAGAGATTAATGAAGATAGAAAATTAAAATAGAGGAATATACGCAGAATTAATTGAAAAAACTAGAACACTAGATTTATAGTGGTTCGGGTTAACTGCCTACGTTCACTTTGATTTTAATCTCTATTGCTGTTTGAAATAATTGAATACAGATACAACCCATACACCAACAACTTGAATACAAGTTCTAACTGAAAAAGAATAAGTCTTGGAAATGGCAGAGTCTCCCCAGTCTTCTCAAAAAAAGTTCCCTTTCACTATACCTCTGCCCTTCTATTTATAGGTGAAGATAGGCTGGACTTACCTCATGGGCCTAGGAACAAGGTATCCTCGGCCCGTAGCGAGTGGTTTCTACGCACCGAGCCAGGGATGTCGAACGACAGTTGCCGAGCGAGGAATGCCAGTCGAGAATTGCCCGATCGATTATCAAGTGACTCAAAGTAAACCCTTAGGAGAACCGAACCAGATAGCAGGTTGACTCGGAGCGAAATCGTGCCAATTGGTGAAATCAGTTGTATGGCTCCACTCTCTTGGCCGGGTGGTGCATTCTGGAATACTTGGTAATGTTCATTTGAGCCGAAACCTTCTGTGTCGAGCAATGGTGGTCGAACAACGGATGCCTAGCGATGCAATTAGGCCGAGCGGCACTTAGATCGAACGATACTTCCATGCCGAACAACATCCAAGTCGAGCGGCACTTAGGCCGAGCAATACTTCCATGCCGAACGACACTCATGCCGAGCGGCACTTAGGCCGAGCGATACTTCCATGCCGAACGACACCCATGCCGAGTGATACTTCCATGCCGAACGACATCCAAGCCGAGCCATTCATCCATGCTGAACGATATCCAGGCCGAACGAGACTTATGCATCAAGTGGTGCATTCAGGTCAATAATCAGTATCTCGAACCCAAGACAAGTAATTGGATAACATTTGCCCCCCAAAGCATATCATGAGAGTCGTCATGATACGCTTTGAATCACAAGCAGGCCATCTCTGATGGGACAAGTTTCTTTATTGTGCTACCATCTCCGATGCAGTCCGGGCGACGTACAAATGCCAAGCCACTCGTTCGGCATACCCACTGCCGCTCGGCATAACTGCTCACCAAACCATTGAACTGCCTTGATCGGGTCGACTGGTCGATGCTTGTTCACCTCACCTTCATCACATATAAAAAATGATACTTCTCTTTATCACTTTTCTACTTTCACCTCCACTCTACAGGAACTTGTAACTTACCTCCCTGCAAACTTCGGCTCCCTCTCTAATCTTCCCTTCCTACCCTGAATCTAGCAAGCTCTCCCTGCAACTCCTCCCTAGATTGAGTCTAAAGGACTTTCAATCTCAGGCCTATCAGATCCCTAAGCTTCAACCATCCTCCTAGGTAAGAATCTCTCTTTCAAACGTATTTTCAAACTAGGAAGTATAAACACGAAATTCAAATTCGTGTATTTTCTTTAGATTACGGACAATAGGAGGCATGTAGATGAGGAAGACGAATCAAGGTTCGGACATGTCTTAGGGCTAGAACTTAGTATGACTTTAATCGATTTCAAGGCTGGTGGAATGGAGAGGAGAAGGGAAAAGGACATCAGCCATTTCTAGGTCGAAGGTTCCTGCAGGGTCACTAAGCGTTGGTGTCAAGATGTTAAAATGGAACCGGACTGTTGTTCGAGGTCGTTCGGTAATCAAGGAAAGAGGAAGAAATGAGTGTGGCCATTTTGCACTTGTATTTTGAGTGAAGAACGGTCAATTACGAAGCAGGTTGCTCAGTAGTTTTATGCAACAGTGATTTTAGGGAGGTAAGAAGAAAGTAGATCGGTGTAGTCTTCATGTGAGAATGGTGTTAGGGAATTCGAAAGCAAGTAAGTCAGTGTTGAATGAGTGCCGAGCGACGTTGGTCGAAACAAATAGTGCCAGGCGATGGACTTAGGCCGAGCGGCATTTAGGTAATGTGTTTCAAGTGTCGCTCGACCTGGAGCCTTGAAGTAGGCGACAACAGTCGAAATCCTTCCAACTTCAACATAACTCATGTCGAATTCACTTACTTCCCATGCCTAATCATATGACAATAAACAAGGACAAAGACTTAAGCAAACAAGCATATCGAACCAATCCAGACTGATACTCCCGAGTTTCAATAATTATAAATCTGAGTTTAACTCAATAAAAACAGATAACAACCTTCAACATATGGTGCCAATGTCCGAGTTCAAAACTGAAAACACCATAGGGCAGGCTCTCGGAGACGGTCAGCGATTATAGTCTTTGAAGATGACATTTCAAAGCTTAACTTTATTTTATCGGATTCACGACTTTTAATTCTTTTACACTCATATTCGAACGATTTCACTAGTCCATACACCACACGGGGGAGCACTTTTTTCGTTATGTCTAATGTTGATTGTCTTTCAAGTATAGTTCAAATAGGTGTTTATCCAATCTTCAACGCTCATTGAAGATGTCTAGAAAGTCGAGTTCTGCTACAGTCTCAGATAAACCTGAGCCAAGTTTTCAACAAGAAGTAGTCGGAACTTCAAATCCATCGACAACTCCTATACAGAATATCTCAAGTCTAACGACTGCATCAGTTAACTTGGCTCCTGATGCCTAAGATGCAGCTATCATCCTAGACGATCCGGTTGATTCTCAAGCTTTGAGAATCAATGGAAACGCTCTTCGCCAACTACGCTCAATCCACGGAATTCCTTTTGCCGATGTACTGGTTCCATCGGGACAAGACCGTCCTCACCTGCCCCCGACCGGATATATTGCCTGCAACAAATTCAAGTGCTGGGTTGGTAGCGTGCCACCATTCAACTCTTACCTTCGCGTTCTGTTGCAGTATATTGAGATCGCCCCATCACAGTTACATCCCAACAGTCACACGTTCACATACGGCACGTGCATTCTTTTCATGAGCATTCTACTCAGGCTCCCCACTCACGGTGACTTCCGTTATATTTATCGTTTCCAGAGACAATCCGACAGCCCATCTTTCATATTCCTGGAGCCACATAACAAGTGCCAAATCTTGACGGGGGTATTCGCCCAATATAAGCAAATGTGGTTTTATGTGCGCTGTCCTGTAGGCTTTGCGAGGAGATGGCTAAAGGGAGTAAGTTTCTTTTCTGGATCAATACTTGTACGCGGCAGAAAGTGAAACCTTTCTAAACGCTTTCTCTACGTTTACAGGTATCATCCCGCGCCCTGAAGGCTCCAGGTACTCTGTGTGAGAAATGCGGATTATGGATCTTAAGGCTAGGATTAACACTAGAGGAGGTGAATAGTGTTAGTAAAGAATTACTAGATTTTTTTGATTTTATGTTAATTTAGACATAGATGTATGCAATATACAGATACAGATATGATCACAGAAACAAACGCAGATGCAGAAATAAAATAAAAGCAGTATAGGAAAGAGCACACCAGATTTTATACGGGTTCAGAGTTACTCTACATCCAGTCCCACAACACAAGTATGGATTTCCATTCAAAAGCAATTGTATAATTACACTCTCGGTTTCAAGGCTACGAGGTATACCCTCTAGAATTTCTATCCTCTGGGTAGAGATACTTGATTTCTAGGCTACAAGTTTACCCAATTGATTTACCAAGGCTACAATCACACCTTTTCTCTCTTGATTGATTTCCAAGGCTACAATCACATCTTTTCTCGCTTAATAGATTACAAAGAAGTCTATAGCTCTGAGTAGCACAAAGAACCTTGTAGAGATAGTGATAGAGAATCAAAATAGAAGTAATCGAGTTCGATTCAATGTTGATTTTGGTAGAGTAACGGTAAGAATATGTATTAAGAAATGTGAAAGAAGAAGAGGAGTGAAAAACCAGAAATTCTGATGTAAAATTCGTTGAAACTAACCCCTATTTATAAAAGGGCAACAGCCATGTCCATTCATGAAGAGTTATGGGGAGTAGACACTTCTTTTGAAATTTACATTTTGAACTCAAGTAACACCATGCCGACATAGGGTACTTTGGCATGTCGACATCCCAAAGGATTTTTTGATGTTTTGATTTTCTTCGAAAATAACTTTTATGTTATATTAAAACTATTTTAAACTTTTATAAATATACTTGACTATAGTTAAAATTCATAAGTAAATATAGAGAATAATATATATAGAATTTAACTATAATTTTATATTTAAATCTAAGTATTAAAAGTTAAATATATTATATTAAAAGATAGTTTAAAATGAGGAGTAATTTGACTTTGAAATTAAAGATAATTTTGAGGCTAAAATTATATAAAATCAGGATAGAGGGTTTTGATGTTTTTAAAAGGAAAGTTTTGAAATCATTTTGAAAACAAGATAATTTGTAAAATCATTTGAATTGAAATTAGTGGATACAAAACAATGTTCCACTAGATTTTCGTAGGTTCCATCCTACTTAGGGTTCCATCCCTTTAACAGGCTCGAAGTGGATTCCATTCCACGAACAAATTGGATTTTAAGATGCCAGTGCTTTTCTACGAGTTTTAACAAAAATTCCTAATAAAAATACTTATGCTTGAAATCTTGAACTCTTGATAATCTTGATACTCATGAGTCTTCTATCTCGATATCTTGAATCTCTATATTGTACAGTCTTCATTCTTGATACTTGCATGGTTAAATCCTGCATATACATATATATCTAAACTTATAATGTCAATATTTATATTTTATAATATATTCTAAGGTTGTTGTCATCAAAACCATCATCTCACGGACTAACAAGCCAAAGCAGCAGAAATATATTCTGCTTTAGTTGTTGATAAAGAAACTGTATTTTGCTTTTTACTAAGCCAAGAAACCAGAGAATGCCCCAAAAAGTGACAAGTCCCACTTGTATTTTTTCGGTCTGATTTACAACAGCATAGTCAGCATCATGTAAGATATTAAGTCAAAAGAATCATTTTTAGGGTAGAATAAATCGTAATCAGATGTGTGTTTAACATATCTTATGATTCATTTTACGGCTTTTAAGTGGGTCTCTTTAGGTTGGGATTGATATCTGACACAGAGACAAACACTATGCATGATATCAGGTCTACTGGCAGTAATATAGAGTAGTGATCCAATCATTCCTCTATATAGTTTTTGATCTACATCTCTCGAGAGATCTTCTTTACTAAGGTACTCATTGGTTGCCATGGGAGTGGGTTTTCCACTCGCAGTAGTCAAACCAAATTTACTAATTAGGTCTTTAACATATTTTTCTTGACTAATAAAGATACCATTATCTAATTGTTTTATTTGTAATCCTAAAAAGAAATTTAATTCACCCATATGACTCGTCTCAAACTCTTTTGTCATTATTTCAGAAAATTCCTTATTCATTTCAAAATTAGTTGAACCAAAAATGATATCATCTACGTAAACTTGTACTAGTTGAATATCATTTTTATTTCTTTTAATAAAAAGAGTATTATCTACTTTACCAATTTCAAAATTAGATTGCAATAAATAAGATCTTTGTCTATCATACCAGGCTCTAGGAGCTTGTTTTAGACCATATAACGCTTTCTTAGGTTTGTAAACATGATTTGGTAATTTATCATTTTCAAAAAGTGGTGTTTGTGCAACATATACTTCTTCTTTTACAAATCCATTTAAAAAGGGACTTTTAACATCCATTTGAAATAATTTGAAATTATTATGATTTGCGAAAGCAAACAGAATCCTAATGGCTTCTAATCTTGCTACGGGAGCAAAGGTTTAATCAAAATCTATTCCTTCTTCTTGACAATAACCTTGAGCGACTAATCGAACTATATTTCTAACTACCTCTCCTTGTTCATTCATTTTATTTTTATAAACCCATTTAGTTCCAATTCGAGTTTTATTTTCTGGTCTAGGAACAAGTTCCCAAACGTCATTTCTAGTAAATTGATTTAATTCTTCTTGCATAGCCAAAATCCATGAATCATCAGTTGATGCTTCTTTTGGATTTTTGGGTTCAGTAGTTGATATAAAAGCTACATTACTCATTTGACTTAGTTGATTTGTAGTTTTAACAACAGATTGCATATCTCCCAGTATATTTTCTATAGGATGATCTTTTAAAAGTTTTGTCCTTTTATTAGGATGATTAATTTCATTATTAATTTCAATTAATTCTTGATTTTGAGTGATTAAATCCTCTTCATCATATGTATCTTCAAAAAATTTAAAATTTTCATCAAATGGAACATGCATTGTTTCTTTAATGGAATTAGTTTTTAAATTAAACACTCTATACACTTTACTTCTATTAGAATATCCGATAAAGATACCTTTGTCGGATTTAGGATCAAATTTATCTAAATTATCTTTTGTAATTAAAATAAAGCATTTACTTCCAAAAAATTTGAAATAAGATACCTAAGTTTTTTTTGAATAAAGAAGTTCATAAGATGTCTTATCAGTTAAAGGTCCAATTAAATTCTACTTAAAATATAACAGGCGGTACCAACTGCTTCTGCCCAAAAATTCTTTGGTAAACTACTATCTGTAAGCATAGTTCTCGCACACTCTTGAATCGTCCTATTTTTATGTTCTACTACTCCGTTTTGTTGTGGAGTTCTCGAAAATGAAAAATTGTGAGTTATTCCCTTTTTATTGCAGAATTCCTCAAACTTTTCATTTTTAAATTCACCGACGTGATTACTTCGAATAGTTATAATTTTTAGAGAAAATTGATTTTGAATTCTTTTTGAAAATGTTTTAAAACATTCAAAAGTATCACTTTTATGTTTCAAAAATATTGTCCATGTAAATGTAGAATAATCATCTACAATTACAAAGACATATTTACTATGATTTATTGATAGAATTTGAGATGGACCAAATAAATCAGGTGAAGTAATTCAAGAGGTTTTGAAGTTGAAATCATATCTTTTAACTTAAAGGAACTTTTTCTAAGTTTTCCTAATTGACAAGCATCACATAAAGTATCTACTTTAAAATTCATTTTAGGAAGACCTCTTACTAGATTATGTTTTGACAGTTTAGATAAGATTTTGAAATTCAAATGCCCAAATCTCTTATGCCAAATCCAAGGGTCACTTGTATTTGCCAACAGACACAGGTTATCATTTGAAACTTTCATACTAAGAATATAAATATTCTCTTTCCTAACTCCCTCAAATATGATGGTTGAATTATTATCTTCAATGTGACATTTATCTTTTTCAAATTTAATTTTATATCCTTTATCACACGGTTGACTTATACTTAGCAAATTATGTTTTAGATTCTTAACTAGCAAAATATTAGTAATAGTAGGAGTTTCAGAATTACCGACTTTGCCGATGCCAATCATATATCCATTTGAATTGTGTCCCAAGTTAACCAGCCCTCCGTCTTTGTATATTATATCATTCAGTATATGTAGATTGCCAGTCGTGTGTCTAGAACATCCATTGTCAAGTATCCATTTGTTCTTTCTGATCTGCATAATTTGTCCGTTGTGGATTGCTTCCTCAGCACCCATAAAGCATGATTCCTGCACATCAAACAATCTTGGTAGACAACTTGAATTTGAATATCGATTATATATAGACTCAAGCAACAATGATGGATTGAATACTTCTAAATTAGTATTAACAAATATAGCCATTTTAAAAACTTTTTCAAAAATCAGATTATGAAACTTTGAAAACCTTGCTCTGATACCAATTGTGAGAAATGCGGATTACGGATCTTAAGGCTAGGATTAACACTAGAGGAGGGTGAATAGTATTAATAAAGAATTACTAAATCTTTTTGAGTTTATGTTAATTTAGACATCGATGTATGCAATATACAGATACATATATGATCACAGAAACAAACACAAATGCAGAAATAAAATAAAAGCAGTAAAGTAAAGAACACACCAGATTTTACACTGGTTCGGAGTTACCCTACATTCTGTCCTGCAACACAAGTACAGATTTCCTTTCAAAAGCAATTGTACAATTACACCCTCGGTTTCAAGGCTACGAGGTACACCCTCTAGAATTTCTATCCTCTGGGTAGAGATACTTGATTTTCGAGCCACAAGTTTACCCAATTGATTTACCAAGGCTACAATCACACCTTTTCTCTCTTGATTGATTTCCAAGGCTACAATCACACATTTTCTCGCTTAATAGATTACAAAGAAGTCTATAACTCTGAATAGCACTGAGAATCTTGTAGAGATAGTGATAGAGAATCAAACTAGAAGTAATCGAGTTCAATTCAATGTTGATTTCGGCAGAGTAATGGTAAGAATATATATTAAGAAATGTGGAAGAAGAAGAGGAGTGAAAAACCAGAAAATCTGATGTAAAACTCGTTGAAACTAACCCCTATTTATAGAAGAACAACAGCCATGTCCATTCATGAAGAGTTATGGCGAATAGACACTTCTTTTGAAATTTAAATTTTGAACTCAACTGACACCATGTCGACATGGGATACTTTGGCATGTCGACATCCCAAAGGATTTTTTGGTGTTTTAATTTTCTTTGAAAATAACTTTTATTTTATATTAAAACTATTTTAAACTTTTATAAATATACTTGACTATAGTTAAAATTCATAAGTAAATATAGAGAATAATATATATAGAATTTAACTATAATTTTATATTTAAATCTAAGTATCAAAAGTTAAATATATTATATTAAAAGATAGTTTAAAATCAGGAGTAATTTGACTTTGAAATTAAGGATAATTTTGAGGCTAAAATTATTTAAAATCAGGATAGAGGGTTTTGATGTTTTAAAAAGGAAAGTTTTGAAATCATTTTGAAAACAAGATAATTTTGTAAAATCATTTGAATTAAAATTAGTGGATACAAAACAATGTTCCACTAGATTTTCGTTGGTTCCATCCTACTTAGGGTTCCATCCCTTTAACAGGCTCGAAGTGGATTCCATTCCACGAACAAATTGGATTTTAAGATGTCAGTGCTTTTCCACGAGTTTTAACAAAAATTCCTAATAAAAATACTTATGCTTGAAATCTTGAACTCTTGATAATCTTGATACTCATGAATCTTCTATCTCGATATCTTGAATCTCTATACTATACATTCTTCATTCTTGGTACTTGCATGGTTAAATCCTGCATATACATATATATCTAAACTTATAATGTCAGTATTTATTTTTATAATCTATTCTAAGGTTGTTGTCATCAAAACCATCATCTCACGGACTAACACTCTAAGGCTGTCGAAACTATTCGAGATGTTCCTGCGGAAGACTGGGATATCAGATCTATCATTACCAATGAATCGTTCTCAAAATTTGGGCTGTTGGCGGAAGGTCGCTAAATAAGTCTTCCCCGCGGCGCTACTACAACTGGGTCTGCCTTGGACAAAGGCAAAAGGCAAGCTGAGCCTTTGACACGTGGTGCCTCAGACACACCCGAGGAGGGTGAGATTAGAGAAACTGATGTGTTAGAAGCACCGGGTGAGAATATAAGTCCTGCTCTGGAACCGATGGTTGAGGCACACGACACCGATGTGTAACGACCCACTATTTTGCACTATTCAAATTTGACGATAAGTTAAAACATGTCAAGCTTGAATAGTTCAAAACAATAGATTGTAAATAAAGTAGGAGCAAATGAAATCAAATCACAGAATCACAAACACTGAAATCAGAATACTCGCAGCGGAATTTAAAAATAACTTAGTGGTTAATGAAGCCACTATAATAGTCTCAAAATAAGTATAAAATACAAAGTCTTGAAACTAAATATACTTTGAAATCTCCACAGAAACTCTCAATCATAAATTGTCTTGATTACAAAGGCTAAAATAAGGACTGAACAAAAACTTGACGGAAGCTTGAAAAGAGATAATCTGCTGAAGTCCTAGCTCCGAAAGTGAAGTCTGAACTGAAACTCAGGCTGACCCGAGCATAAAATAAAACATAACACTCGAGTCAGGGCATATATACTTATACAGTGTAAGCTAATTCAAGTGAACTTTAATAAAGTACAAGTAACTTAAAGGATGTTTGGGACCGCCCATCCTCTAAGGATCCGTTAAACTATTTACTATGTAGTAATATTTCGCTATTATAATAATGTCTATTAGTAAAATGAACTTACTTTTAAATAGAGTTAAGGGGTTACCCATATAGCCCTTACCACATAATAGTCCCAGTAGTCCATCCAGTATCAACGCATCTCCAGATCAGGAGACTACCCTAAATACTCCACGGGCTACGGGAGAAAACAAACTCGTACAAGGCTCGCTATGGTAGGTGACACGGCACAACTAGGCAATGCCAGGGTAGATATACCAATTACTTCCCGACCGATGGTAACGCGTAGCGCGCAGCTACCGCCCACCTCGAACAACACTCCCAAATCAAAGGTGCGCACCAAACAGTCACAAAAGTAATAGAATGGCATACGAAGAAGTGCGTCCGATCAGAGGTGCTACCTCATTAATCCATCGATCGCTCCTGTTTTAGCCACCTTATGCCAACTCACGGGAGTCGGGTCCACGTATTTACCTCAAAAGAACGTCACCACCATCCTGCTTCATTCTGGAATCTCCACCGCGTACACGGTTGTCAAAGTGGTTTTCGGTATCGACAGAGAGTATGCCCATATCCGATCCCGGTCTCCTTAACAACCAACGTTATTATTACCCGTGGTTATAAACCTTTAAAAATAGTTTATATTTCAATTGAAATACTTTATTTTAAACTGTTTAAAGGTGAGAAGATTTAGCCTTAGTTTATCTGCATCATCATTCAGCTCTTTGCCAAATGCGGAAATATCCTTTCAATAATTTAAGTAAATTAAAATTTAGACTTCATTATAATTTCAGCAGAATTTAAATCTTTATTCAAACAATTTTACTTAAAAAAATCCAAAATTTCCACCTTGAAATAGCCATTTAAATTACTCAATATATTATGATTTTTATAAAGTAAAATTTACAAATATATATCTAACCTCTTACACTTTCTTATCAGGTGTAAAATTTTCTATGAATTTTCTCAACAATTAAGTTTAGCTACCGTTTCAATATAAAGCTAAATTTCCAATTTATTTCTGAACTTACCTTTATTTTAAACCAACCTCTAAATCAAGTTATATTTTAACTTCCTAATTTCCCAAGTTACCTATTAATTCAAACTTAACTTTATTAATTCGATTTATGTACAAGTTATACCAAATTTTCATATCTTTTCCTTAACTTAAATTCCGTTTATTTTTACATCAAAATTTACAAGATAAACTTATACTTTATATTTTTAACATTTATTTATTTACATATTTAACTTGTAAAATATCATTATACTTATAATAATCATTTTAATTCACTTTTAACAAGTATTATAACATTTTAAAAAAAATCTAATATTTCCAAAAAAATATATATAAATATAACCACGGGTCTGTATAATATTTTCTAACCTAGGTCAAGTGATACGGATAATATATCATTTCAATACGTAATTTACAAAATAAATCCAGGTTCTATCATTTCGAACCCGCAATCCCAAGAATAAAATAAACCAAATAAATAAATGATTAAATAAATATCGTTCAGGCCTATCATTTCAGCCTGTGACGATTTCTATTCTGCACGGAACTTGTAGTGTGATTAACAATAAATAATAACTAAATAGTGTAACAGCATAAATAAACAGTATATAATATAACTAATGATGTATAGGTTTAATAACGGGATTTTTTTTCATCAATTTATATCACAGTCAAATAAAATTAATAATTATTCTACAATCACACTTGTTATCAATTTACAGATATATATATATAGGTACATTTGTCAGGTGAGAAAACTCACCTTTACGAAGCTGAAGATTTTGATTCGAAACTACGGTAACCACAACAGAACAGCGTACAGAAGGCATGATCAATGATTGGAAGATGAGCCAATCCGATTTAGATCTTGAACAAGATAAACGAATAACTAATTATGCGAAATTCAAAACGATCAAAATTTTAAATAACAACTGCAACGAGATTAAAATAAAAGGATGATTGCCACAATTTCTCGACCACTCCACCTAAGACTTGACCCCATTCTCAAAGCTCGGCCAAATTTCCATTTGAATTATATGAATGCTAATGAGTGAACAGTGGGAAATTTAGTTATAAAGTCTGTGATCAAAAAGTGGTGCACGCACACTTATTTTTTTCCAACAATGCAAAAGGTGATGAAACTTTGGTTTAAAATTTTGAACATGCAACTACTATTCTCGGCCATTTATGCACGTTATTATTATTTTTCTTTCTTAAATTAAAACCAAATATTATAACGTGCTAGATAAAAAAAGAAACAATAAGCTAAACTTAGGTGGCTCATGCCTATATCCTATTCACATGCAATGTATTCACGTTGAAAATTTACCAAATTCAGCCTATAACCCACCTACATTTTCACCGTGCTTATGCAAATTGATTTCCTTTTTATTTTTATTTTTTTATATGCACGCGAGTTCACACAGTAAGATACTGTTAGGCATAAAGTTTGCAAAAGGTGGAGAATGAAAATGGAATTTCAAAGCTTCAGGTGGAGCAGCCGAGTGAAGTAAAAGAAAACAAAGAAAAAGAAAAAGAAAATAAAAGGAAGAAGAAAGAAAATAACTGCCATTACCTGAAGCTCCACACAATTTAGGAGACGAAGTCCAAAAGATGAGGTAAAGAAAAAGTGTTCGTGACTGGTATTTATCAATGAGCTATGCGTTGATTTAGGCAAGAAAGATTTGAAAACTCATATTTCAGTGAATATTGATTTCAGTGGAGATTTGCGAGGATCACGAAAAAGTAACCGCAAGATGTAAATTGCTTTAGGGACGGTAAAAGGAAAATTTTGAACGTGATTTATTATCCGGAGAAGATGTGTTGAAAATGGTATAGTGGGAAAGGTATCTATCAGAAAAGAAACGGCTTTTACCAGAAATGGAATTGGAAAAATATACACGATTTAAAACTTGTGTTGATTGGGATGAAAGACAGGTAAGAAATAAATGAAGATTTGAACGTTATTTTATTCAAAGTTTTATACCAAATTTAAAACAAATGAAGAAAATGGGAAGTGTAACGTTTGCACGTGTATTCAGGGTACTATACATTGAACGGATATAATTAATTTATTTATTATTTAAGAACGCGCACTCTAGACGCAAGATTTAAATCAAACGTACTCCCGCATTTAAATTTACACGTTTTTATTCATTTGCTACTCGTATATGCTAAAGAATATTTTATTACATACGTACTATTTACACCCCCAATGAAACAAAACTTGTATAAATGTAAATTTAAAACGTGCCTTTTATAAAGCTTATTTATCCACTATCTACTATCCAATCTAACATTTTATTTATTTCTTACTAACTAAGAAACAAAATGTAAACGAATAAGGTTAAATTCTTTTAAAAAATATAAATATATTTATTATTTTGAAACGTCTATGAATTAATAATTGTTAATTATTCACGCAAAGGAAAGTGGAAACCCCTGGTGATTTCAATCTAGTTTTAAAAGAAATTAACAGCTCTTTGGAAGAGTCAAAAAATATATATACATTTTTAAATAAATGGAAGGAATGGCAAGGCATGGTGAATTTCCTCCTTTAAACGCGCACGACAATTGATTTAGGACAAAGACTATAATTGGAATGTGAACGGTTATAAATTTGTGGGTAACGCTTCTATTAAATCAGAAGGAAAGTAAATATATTTAAAATGCGTACAACAGACGCAATACTTTATGCCCAAATATAACGAAAATAATGGATTTAAATTTCATACGTTTTCTTATACGTTATTTATCCCATTAATTAACGCGCCCTTTAAACGTGTAATTCAACAGTTTATTAATACACTGTAAATTGTGAAAGTTATTACTTAACTAAAAATAGAATTTGTTTACAGTCTTCGGATTTATTTACCATTTTCTAAGAAATTTATTACTTAATTTTAATATATATAATTCATTTTAAAAAGAATCAAAAAGGGAAATAAATGTTATTACCAATATAAGTAAACATCCTCACAGTAAATCTTGTACATATATAATTCCTATATAAAAGATTTAGAAATTAAAATTTTAACATTCCTATTAGAGTTATTTTTAACCAAAGTTGAAATTTCAGAACCCTTGTCTTTTATTTAAAATTTGGGAAATGATTTAATCAAATTAAAGATTTATATTATAATAAATCCCAAGGTTTTATAAATAAAAGAATATAGCGCTTGTAAAATCTTGGGCTCTTACACGATGTAACGCTTCCCCTTCGAAGGGAAAAAAGAAACTGGCTTACAAGCTGTGGAAAAAGACAGTGGGCGGAACTTCAAAGGTCACGATCACTTCAATGGTGAAAGAGCCATCTCCACAACACTTAGAGGGTTCACTAAAAGGCTTATCTGACCTCACTATTCCTGATGACTTGCTCAATTATGGCTTTAAAGATTTAGAAGCCCTAAAACTCCACTCGCCCACGAGAGGCGATGAAGGCGTTCAAGCCCATAATCAAGGAGAAAAAACTACGATAAGTAAAACCATAGAAACTGGTCTGTCGGGGGGAGACACTAGGACACACACAATAATACTTACACCTCAATTTGCACTTAAACTTCAGCCATATGTGATTCTGGCAAACTCGTGTTCACTTAATTTCTGTGCAGGTGATATGGGACGTTCTCATGGATTCGACCGCCTTCGCGAGTCGTCTATTTTCCATCGTTCTAGCCGGGATTCGAGCTCTGGAAAGCGCCGTGATAGAGATGACAACAGTGAAAAGGACTATCGCTCCCAGGACTCATCATCTTGAAGGAAAACTTACCATCAGTCTTCATACCATCACGATCCTCCCTCTCGCCCGGAGCAAGGCAGGGAGAAATCTAGGCATAAGGGGTCCCAGTCCGATACTCCCCGCGACCAACATTTGGGTTTGTCTAGCACCAGTTATCCCGGGAACTTAAAAAAAAACCCGTAGTCTCTAGACAAACTTATTCTGCTCCCACACATGATCCATCAATAGCGGAAAGGCTAACCGAGCTTAAGGCCACGTTCCCAAAAATATGCTTCAACGGCCTAAATTTTCTCCCATCGATTCAACACATTTCGGGACACGTTAAGCAAAGTGCCATTGCATGAAACAATGATGTCTATGTTCAACACGATGCATTTGTTCATTTGGCAGAAAAAGTTTCAGAAGTCTCTATCAAACGCTAAATGAATTGATCGTTTGAAGATCGAAGCCATCCACGACAAAGACACCATTAAAGCCCAGGATGAAGAGCTTTTCTCATAAATGTATTAGGTTGAAATTGTTCAGAAAAATGCTAAAGACACAACTGAGGCAGTCGTCTGGAGGCCACACATAAAAAAGAGCTCGATGAAGCAGTTCAATGCTACAGTGCTTTAGCTTTAGAGAAAGACTCCATTCAATAGGAGAGAGGTGCGTTCGCTCAGCGATACAAAGAGTTGGAAGAGCTACTTCTCAAAGAGAAGAAGGAAAAGACTGCTGCTCAGGAGGAATCACAATGATACTGCGACGAGATCGTTGCTACACGACTCCTGAAGACGGTAAAGGATGAGGCCATTGAAGCTGGCAAAAGTATAGCGCTCATGGAAATTGATTCTTGTCTTGAAGCGGTTACGGAGGCTGGAAGGGAGGAAATCAAGTGCATGTTTGATCTGCTCATAGCCAAGTATATTGCTTAAGTTCTCAGTCATCATGACTTAACATTTCTTGGCAAGGGTTGCCTCGAATCTCTAGTCGAAGCATGGGAAACTTTGATAAAGATAAAAAAAGGTTGAGTCGGGCACTAAAGAGGTTGACGAAGAAGCTTTAGTGAAGGAATTTCTCCGGGGTAATGAGCCTTCGGACTTGTCTGCAGCAAAAGCTCTTTATAGCAGAGACTCCACCTCGTCGAAAGGAAAGAATGACATTGACGGCCCGTCCGGAGTCGGGTCTCTAGTTCCTCCCCTTACTCAGCTGACTAATCGCCCATCACTTGACCCCTTCGAGCAGCACATTGGCTACGATCCGGAAGATCCTGATCTTGATATTCATGTTCTATCTCCCATTTCAGAGGGTGAAACTCCCTGAATGGTTGAGAGTCAGCCAGAAACCGGTACATAATTTTTCTTCTCAAAGTTCAAAGGGCCGTCGGTTTCGACAAGCAGTTAATGTATTCTAACATTTGTCTCTTATGACTTCATGCAAGCCATTTTGATCCCGAGCCAACTCCTAGGAGCGATGTCGCCACGGAGAAGGAGGAGAAGACGGGTGTGGCAATTCAAACGGGAGAGATTCTCGATCCTAAAGCTCAAGTGATTGAGGCGCTTAACGAGGACAAGTCTGAAAATCCATCACCCGTCGAAGAAAATTATGAAGTTGAGATTACAGGCGCCTTCGAACATACTTCAAAATTGAGCATGAAGGAGAAACTTATGAAAGAGAAGAAGAAGAAAGTTTAAATCAAGGTCGAGCCCCAAGTAATGGAATTAGATAATCCTTTGAACAGACCTTTGAAAGTCATCCTTCCTAGTGGGCCCAGACCACTGGAAGTTCCTCTTCCTTCCTCGAACGTCACTTCCCTAGCAAGAAAAGCGTCCAACCGAAAATGTGGGGGAGGAGTCGGCTGAGAAATCGAGGAAGGAGAAGAAGCCACAGAAGTAGTTATCATGCTCGTTCAACGAGAGTCAGCCTAGTTTATGTAATTATTTCTATTTATTTTCATGGCCAATGTAAATAGACTTTTGATTCAGAGTTTAGGAGAAATTATAGCGGAACTTTATTTTAGGATTTGTGAATAAAACTTAGTTTCTTTATTTTTCGATGACTTTCGTTTTTCAGCTTATTGTCTAACCCGTTGCCATAACTCGGCATTCAATGAGCTACGCGACCCCTAGTTCACTTCCATATGACTCAGATTTTTTTTTTGAAAATCATAGATCCTCTATTCCATGTTTCGGGCACATAGAATACTTTTAGTCCGCATTCCGGGGACTCAGTGTACTCCAGTCCACACTCTGGAGACTTGGAGACTTTAAGTTGTTTATACTCTAGTCCGCACTCTGGGCACTCAGAGTACCCCAATCTGCACACTGGGGACTCGAAGTTTTTAAGTTGTTTACACTCTAGTCTACACTCTGGGGACTCAGAGTTCTCCAGTCCGTACTCTGGAGACTTTGAGATTTTGAGTCATTTATACTCTAGTACGCACTTTGGGGACTCAGAATACTCCAGTCCGCACTCTGGGGACTTGGAGATTTCAAGTCATTTATACTCTAGTCCGCACTCTGGGGACTTAGAGCACTCCTGTCCGCACTCCGAGGACTTGGAGATTTTATGTTGTTTATACTCTAGTCCGCACTCTGGGGACTTAGAATACTCCAATCCACACTCCGGGTACTTGAAGATTTCAAGTCGTTTACTCTAGTCCACACTCTAGGGACTTAGAGTACTCCAGTTTGCACTCTGGGGACTTAGAAATTTTGAGTCGTTTATACTTTAATCTGCACTCTGGGGACTTAGAGTACTCCAGTCTGCACTCCGGGACTTAGAGACTTTATGCCGTTTATACTTTAGTCCGATCTCTGGGGACTTAGAGTACTCCAGTCTGCACTCCGGAGACTTGGAGATTTCAAGTCTTTTATACTCTAATCCACACACTGAGGACTTAGATTACTCCAGTCCACGCAGATTTGGAGATTTTATGTCGTTTATACTCTAGTCCGCACTCTGGGGACTTAGATACTCCAGTCTGCACTCTGAAAACTTGGAGATTTTATGTCATCTATACTCCAGTTCGCACTCTAGAGACTTAGAGTACTTCAGTCCGCACTCCGGGGACTTGGAGATTTTATGTCGTTTATACTGTAGTCCGCACTCTGAGGATTTATAGTACTCCAGTCCGCACTCCAGGGACTTAAGATTTCAAGTCGTTTGTACTCTAGTCCACACTCTGAGGACTTAGATACTCAAGTCCGCACTCCTGGGGCTTAGAGATTTCAATTCGCTTATACTTTAATCCGCACTCTGAGTACTTAGAGTACTCCAGTCCGCACTTCGGGGACTTGGATATTTTATGTCGTTTATACTCTAGTCCGCACTTTGGGGACATAGAGTACTCCAGTCCGCACTCCGGGGACTTGAAGATTTTATGTGTTTATGCTCTAGTCCGCACTCTAGGGACTTAGAGTTCTCTGGTCTGCACTCCGAGGACTTGGAGATTTTAAGTTTTATGTGCGTTCATATATCAGACAGAATAATATAACTTTAATTTTTGCCATAGAATTACAACACATGAAAACATCAATAGTTCATTGAAAGGATGGCTTCAAGCCTTTATTACTGAAAACAAACTGGATTGTCTTATTACACGCTGAAAACTAAGAATCAACGAAATAAAAAATACGTTAGAAATAATTGCAACTAAAATGCAAAAAAAGAAGACTAAATATAACAACGTCGCAGATGCTCACTATTCCATGCTCGAGGGAGTGTCATGCCGTCAACGGTGGCTAGCTTAAAAGTTCCTTCTCCAAGCCTCCGTTCAATGACGTATGGACCTTCCCAAGTGGGATTCATATGCGATGGGACTGGAAAAACTTGCTTCAAAACGGGATCGCCCACATCAAAGATCCTTGGTCGGACTTTTTCATTATAATATCGTGCGACTTGGTGCCTATATGCAGCCGCCCTTAAATCGGCTTCGTCACGTTTTTCATCAACAAAGTCCAGTGATTCCAATAAGAGACACTGATTCGTCTTGGGGTCATAATGAGTTACCCGATGTGAAGGAACTTAAAGTTCCATGGGTATAACGGCTTCCGTGCCATATGCCAATGCGAATGGAGTGTGGCCAGTCGTGGACTCGTGGGTGGTTCTGTAAGCCCAAAATGCTGTTGGAAGCTCATCCATCCACTTGCCTCTAGTCTTTTCCAAATGTTTTTTCAATATCGACTTGATTATTTTGTTCACGGCTTCTACTAGTCCATTGGCTTTTGGACGAGCAACTGCTGCAAACCTTTTCTCAATGCCATACTTTTGACAAAATTCTTTGAACTCCCTACTTTCAAACCGAGTTCTGTTGTCCGTAATGATAGTTTGTGGGTGGCCAAAATGGCATATAATGTTTCGTACAACGAAATTAATGACCTTCTTGGTAGTGATTGTTGCTAAGGGCTCTGCTTCCGCCCACTTGGTAAAGTAATCGACTGCAACTATTGCGTATTTCGCACCGCCTTTGGATATAGGCAAGGTACCAATTATATCGATTCTCTCTATTGCAAACGGCCATGGACTAATCATTTGTGTGAGTTCCGTTGGCGGAGCTCTCAGGATTTTCGCATATTTCAACACTTGTCACATCTTCTTACGGACTCTACAGCATCCCAATTTATAGTTGGCCAATAGTATCCATAGCTTTGAGAATCTTTTTTGCTAGTGTCTGCCCTCTGGTATGGTCACCACATTCTCCTTCATGAACTTCCTTCAAAACTTGCTTTATCTCACATAGGTAATGCATCGGAGTAAGGGGACTGAGAATCCCTTTCGATACATTATTCTGTCCTACATTACATATCGCAAAGCTTTACGAATGACTTTGTCGTCTTTCGCACTTTCTTTTAGGCAAGACCTCGTATAGCAAGTATTGCTTGAATGGGGTTATCCATTACTACTTCTCGATTTCTGTTTTTAACATGAAATACGCCTCCATCTCATTTATACTCGGAGCATGTAACGTTTCGACTGGAACCAATCCCATCTGTTATGCATCGCCAGTACTTGCAAATTTGGCCAAAGAATCGACTTCTCTTTTTTGTTCACACAGGACATGCGAAATATCATAATACTCTAGGTCTGCCAACAGCTCTTGAACCCGAGTAAGGAATGAGGCAAGTCTTTTCCCCTTCGCTTGATAATCTCCCCGCACCTGGTACACCACCTATTGCGAGTTACAAAAGATTTCAATCGTTTTTACTCCAAGTTCCCTGATAAATTTCAAGCCAGCAACCAATGCTTCATACTCGGCTTCGTTATTTGTAGCTGGGAAATTGAGCTTCAAAGCATGACAAATTGATCGGCTTTTGGGAGTCACAAGAATTATACCAGCCCTAGAACAACGGTCATTGGACGCCCCATCAGTGTATAGTTTCCATCGAATAGAGGGGATAACACCATCACTATTTGGTTCGTCTGATATAGTAAATTCAGCAATGAAGTCCGCTAGCGCTTGCCCTTATATGGCCCTTCATGGCAGGTAGGTAATATTGAACTGACTCAATTCAATATTCCATTTTAACATTCTTTTAGAGGTTTATAGTCGTTGGAGTACCTATCGCAAGGGTTGATCGGTATAAACACTAATCGAGTGCACTTGGAAGTATGAACGAAGCTTGCGGGATGCAATCACCAAACAGTAGGCCAGCTTTTCAATTTTAGGATAATTTCTTTCTGCGGTCCTTAGACGTTTACTGACATAGTACACTAGCTTTTAAACTCAGTCCTCCTCGCGAACCAAAGCCGTACTGATGGCATATGGGGATACAACCAAGCATACATGCAGCACTTCATGGTCTACAGGCTTCGACAATAGGGAGACTTTCCAAATGCCTTACCAGAGATCGGATTGCATCCTCACAGTCGGGCGTCCATTCGAAATTTCTCTTTCCTTTCTTTATTACATTGAAGAAGGGAATACACTTATCTGTGGCTCTGGATATAAATCGACTCAACGTGGCCACTTTTCCGTTCAGGCTTTGTACTTGCTTTATGGTTCTAGGCACTTGTATGTCTCGAATAGCCTAAATATTTTCTAGATTAGCTTCAATTCCCCGTCCATTAACAATGAAACCCAAAAACTTCCCCGACGCAATGCCAAAGGAAAACTTCAGAGGATTGATATTCATTCCATAATATCTGAGTATATTCAACATTTCCACTAAATCTCGAATGTGGTCGTTCGATTGTCATAACTTCACGAGCATGTCATCTGACTTCCATTGTTCTACCGATCTGGTCTTTGAACATTCGATTCACTAAACGCTGATAAGTTGCTACTGCACTTTTCAGTTTGAAAGGCATCATTACATAGCAATATAACCCAATGTCTGTGACGAAACTAGTGTATTCTTGGTCTGGAATATGCCTAGGGATTTGATTATATCCTGAGTACACATTCATGAATGACAATAACTCGTGTCTGGTCGTTGAGTCAACCAGCTGGTCAATTCTGGTAAAGGGAAGCTATCCTTAGGGCATGCTTTGTTCAGGTTAGAGTAATCTATGCAAGTTCTCCATTTCCCATTTGCTTTTCTCACTAGCACGGGGTTAGACACCCATTCAGGGTAGATGGCATCGCGGACGAACCCATTGGCTTTGAGTTTGTCCACCTCCTCTCTGAGAGCCGTGGACCTCTTCGGGTCCATGCCTCTCCTTTTTTGCTTTACTGGTATATACCTCAGGTCTATGTTCAACATATGACTCGTAATGGCGAGAGAAATCCTGCACATATTAGAATGTGTCCAAGCGAAAACATCCAGATTCGCTCAGAGGAAATCAGTGAGATCCTCAGCCATTGAGGGGTCGAGTTGTGATCCAATCTTAAGTACTTGCGATGGGTCATCTCGACTGACAAGAATTTTAATCATCAATTCAGCTGGTGCTGTTTTGCTTCCTTTGGTTCCTTATCATCGTCTCTCGGATCTATGTCTCCATAGATCCGATCGCGTTGCCCGAACCAAAAGTCGGGCACTACTTGTTAATTTTCAATGTCTCGGGTGTGGACGGAGTTGTCTGCAACCTTTCCTTTCTCTCTTCGTTGGGCCTCTCTCGTCTCATCCAATAACATGCACGACCGGTCGCTTGATCTCCTTGCACAACGCCAACTCCTTTGTCTATCGGAAATTTCAGACTTAAATACCAAAGGGCCAAAGCTGCCCTAAACTCTACCAGGGCCGGTCGACCCAGAAACACATTGTATGGAGAATCGACATCTAAAACAATGAAAGGCAGAATCCGTACCTTTCTACGTTCACTTTGTCCAAGTTCAACTAGCAATTCAACATAACCCACTGCATCAGTAGCTGCACCATTAAAGCCATGGATACGGGCTTTAGTTTTAAATCCTTCTTCTCCATCTTCATTTGGTCATATGCTTTTTTGAAGATGATGTTAACAGAACTTCCACAATCAGAAGATGATGTTAACAGAACTTTCACAATCAATCAAAATTCTTTTCACAAATGGTGGCCCGATTGCCGCGGAGATGACCATCGGGTCAACGGTAGGAGCCTCCACCTGATCAGCATCTCTGCTCTTGAATACTATATCATCTATTATTGTTCGCTGCTACTTAGCCGGGGATCCATCATCTGTATTTGAACAACATTCGAAATCTACATGCCTTAGGGAGTTAGCTTACCGCTCCATTTCCTGCCAATTCTTATCTACAGGGTGAGGTCCACCGACTATCGTATTTATGACTAGTCTACCTACAGTTCGAGCAGGTTCCTCTGGATGGCATGGAGCTTGCCCGCGATTGGGGTCTAATGTTCCTTGTCTACCTTCCTACAGGTTCTTGACAAACTCCTGTAGCTTTTTCTATCGAATCATCTTTTCTATGGAATCGTGGAGGTGTCTCCACTCCTCGGTATTGTTCCCTTAAGTCTCATGGAAGCGGTAGTACTTTCCAGTCTGCTTTTGTTCCTTTGTGGACTCTTTTGAGCATGTCTTTCGGTTTTGAAAATTATTGCAAGTAGATAGATAGATGTTTTCTAGAGTGGCATTTAGGGGAGTGTATTCGTTGTAAGATGGAATCCTTGGTTTTCATTTTCCTGCCTCCTTTTTCTTTCCGGGATTTCCTCCTCCAGACCCTTTAGATGGCCCAGGCTTGTTCTGGACATTGCCCTGGTGAATTATCTCGCCTCGTCCACCTAGCTTCCTCCTTCTTATGAACTAATGAGCCTTTGAATAAAAATGCTCTAGCGTAGTCGTAGGCTTTCCTACCAGCCAATCGCCAAACTCCGAATCCCGATCCACTCCTCGCATCATAGCCATCAGAATGGCATGGTCATTTGGGTTGCTAACTTCAGTAGCCACAACATGAAATCTCTGTAAGTACTCTTTTAACGATTCCCCTAGAGCTTGAATCACACTAGACAAGGACATCACATCCTTAGGACGAGTGGCATGAATCCTGAACTGTTCCGTGAATTTCGTCGCTAATTCATCAAAGCTGGAGATAGACCATGGAGGAAGTCGGGTGAACCACATGGTAGCAATTCCAGATAAAGTTATAGGAAAGCACCTACACTTAGTTGCATCATTTTCTCTAGCTGAATCCATCATCCATTCATATTTCATCACATGCTGTTGGGGATCAGTCTTTCCTTCATAGGCCGGGACAGTTGGCATGTTAAACTTCCAAGGGTACTCGGCCTGTAAAATAGTATCCGTGAATCTGGTATGACTTCTGGATATCCTCCAATCATCATTAGTCAAGCCTTGGTTTTCTCTGATCAGCTGTCTGACCATAGCCGATAGATCCGGGGTTTGTATCGAAGATGGAAGGTTGGACTCTATCCAACGAGACCGTTCTGGTTGATGTCTCTTCTGTTGGCGATCTGCCAAACGTGTATCGTGGGGTCTAGCTTCATTAGGACCATGGTGAGCTGGCCGTCCAGCTTCCACTTGTGTTCCAGACCCTAAGTTTCCATGATGTAAGTGAGGTTCCATGGCTCCAGGTAGGGAACCTGGGCCATCTCTGGTTGATCGATCAGTAACACCTGCTTGTGTTGTTTCAGTTTTGTGGCGCCTATGCTTGAGAGGTTCATCGGACGAAGTTAAGCTGTCAGATGAGGAGTAAAGAGCAGGGCTACTTCCAGCATTCTGATGCTGTTATTGAGTAAGCTGAGTCATGAGGCTGGCGTTAGCTTGAATCTGTTCGCTAAGTTGTCTCCTACTTTCCATGAGTTCTCTCATCTGGTTGTTGAACTCCGTTCTAGTGACAATTTCCATCTGGTTTTGGGCGGCGACAGTCCTTGCGCCCAGATTAACTTGCTGATCGTTGGGTCCCACATGTTGGACGCTAGCATTCTCATTGACGTCTGCATTGTGCGAAGCTGATCTGGTACGAGGTTTTCCCATCGTATAATTATTGGTAATAACTCTGAGTAGAATCAAAGGACTTCCTGTGAATGACTTGAATCTCCTTTAGGGGATTTCTTCAATCCAATAGCTACAAAGTAGATCCTAATAACCTGAGAATGCGTTCTCGGTGAAAGCACCAAAATGTTAGCACCAAAATCGGTCATTAACAACCAAAGAAGGATTTTTGTAGAGAGATTAATGAAGATAGAAAATTAAAATAGAGGAATATATGCAGAATTAATTGTAAAAAATAGAACACTAGATTTATAGGGATTCGGCTTAACTATCTATGTCCACTTTGATTTTAATCTTTATCGCTATTTCAAATAATTGAATACAGATACAGTCCGTACACCAACAACTTTGAATACAAGATCTAACTGAAAAAGAATAAGTCTTGGAAATGGCAGAGTCTCTCCGGTCTTCTTGAAAAAAGTCCCTTTCGCTGTGCCCCTACCCTTCTATTTATAGGCGAAGATAGACTGGACTTCCCTCACGGGCCCAAAAACAGGGTATCTTCGGGCCGTAGCAAGTGGTTTCTGCGCACCGAGCCAGGGAAGCCGAACGGCAGTTGCCGAGTGAGGAATGCTGGTCGAGAATTGCCTGGTCGATCATCAAGTGACTCGAAGTAAACCCTTAGGAGAACCGAACCAGATAACAGGTTGACTCAGAGTGAAGTCATGCTGAACGGTAAAGTAAGTTGTATGGCTTCACTCTCTTGGCCAAGTGGTGCGTTTTGGAATACTTGATAATGTACATTTAAGCCGAACACTTCTGTGCGGAGCGATGATGGTCGAATAACGGATGACGAGTGATGCAAGTAGGTCGAGCGGCACTTAGGCCGAACGATACATCCATGCCGAACAACATCCAGGCCGAGCGGCACTTAGGCCGAGAGATACTTCCATGCCGAACGGCACCCAGGCCAAGCGGCACTTAGGCCGAGCGATAATTCCAAGCCGAGCGGCACCCAGGCCGAGCGCACTTAGGCGAAGCGGCACCCAGGCCGAGCGGCACTTAGGTCGAGCGATACTTCCATGCCGAACGACACTTAGGCCGAGCGATATTTCCATGCCGAACGACATCCAGGCTAAGCCATTTGTCCATACCGAACGATATCCAGGCCGAACGAGACTTATGCATCAAGTGGTGCATTTAGGTCAATAATCAGTATCTCGTACCCACGACAATTAATTAGGTAACAAATGAGCAAGACCGGTTAAACCCTAAATGCTAATAATTTAAATATTATTAACTCCTAACCCACCTTCCCCATAGATAACTACATAGGTTTTAAAAATTATCCCTTTTTATATATAGAAAATATAATCCTAGGTAGAATTATTTCATTTACCAAATTTAAAACAATATTTGTGAATTTAACTTGTTCAAGTGTTTAGAAAAGCCCTGTTGATAACATTGATCAGATGCATCGACTTGAATTCTTAAGCCAGTCAACAAATCAAACAACACAATATAAAACATTTTATTCACCAACAAATATGCTCTTATATATATATTACACTCAGACTTATTCTAGGGCACTACCGACCTTATCTATAATGAGTTTACCCCACCAAGGCCTAGGTGTTCGCTTAACCAAAGCTCTGATACCAAATGTAACGATCCTAATTTTTTACTACTATAGATGACACTTAATACATCCTTGGTATTCGTATGTCGATCATTTACCCTTTCGAAAAACGGGTCATTAGGGGTGAAAGAAAGAAGAGATAGAAGAGGGAAAAATTAAACAACACAGAATCTCACAATGTAACGGAACAATATATATTAATCAACATAATATATTTCAAAGACATTTCAAAAATGTTACATCGGTGTCATATTAATAGAAATTCTACCCTAAGACAATTGTAACAGTTTTTCCCTACCAAACTGATACAACATACGTACAATATAGTGTAAGACAAAGTAATAACAAGCTATCGATGAAGCTACCAGCTCCAAAATCCTCCAAAATGAATATGCAGAAAAACCTGAACTAGTTGGCCGTCCATTCAAATTTGAGCACCTAAGAGTTTAGAAAAAAGGAAAATAAACTCCAGGTTAGACATGGGTCTGGTGTGAGTAAAGCATAAGTCTTTAACTTTATAAAATCCTTTAAATCAAAGGCATCTTGTAATACCATGCCACACATAAACACGGATGTGTTTTTACCTTACGGTAACCAAAACATTTGTATGAAAAAATCCAGTGATATTATAATAATATATATGGTTTCAAATAAATATCAAAATAGCTGAAATTGCTGCCTTATTAAATTTCAGCATACAAGGCTCTAAAATCAATACCATAAAGGCACGTATTGGAGATTGGATTCCATAGTATGGCAAGGTAAGGGACTACCCTTCGATGATACACTCGTAGAAAATGCACCGGAGTCTAACATGAACTTTTGTACCACTGCTACACAAAGCCGGCAGCCGCTTTAACTACGTGAATTGGATTACCTCATCCCTTTTTGACACCAAGGCCTTATACTACCATGGTGCTTGCATGCAAAACAACTCGAATATGAACAATCTAGAATGGGATGGCGGCTCCTAATGATAGCTGACCACATAGCTCTGCCGCATACCTTGTTTTTTTACGATTTCCTAGTTTGTGAAGCTCATGAGGCCACATCTTTACCTTCTTTTTCTTAGCAGACCATCCTGGAATGCTAACACTGCCCTCCAGGTAGAGATACAATGCTAGCATCCATCTATGCAAGTTGTTCTGGGATCGAACAAACATCCCACATTACTGTTTACCGTTTTGGAATCACCTTCTGGAAGAATAGTATAACTCCACCGCATACTTCAATATGATTTAACATCATTCGTTATTACTTTGGAGTGGTTCAGATAAATCTAGAGATCGGTGTCTCCTAAACTAAGCGATAATTTCCAGCTAACTCAATTTTGGCTTTTTTGGAAGTTTGTGCTAAGCAATCGTCCTCGTCAGGGAACTCGAATATACTTGACATACCTTTTAAGTCAAAACAAGTTCAGATTGATAGTCGGCTATTCAACTATTAAATAAACAACACCAACCAATTCCATTTGAGATTTATTTAACTATATCAACCACTAAGCCTCAAAACAAATCTTTATTTAATAAATCTCTTTTTAAAACGTTTGCCTAAAACATTCGTATGCTTACTCTGACCTAAGTATATTCACAATACGTTTGTGAACGACTTCTTACTTCCAAATCATGTTAAAAAGGGTTAAACAAATATAGTTTAAATTGGATGTAAGGACAACCTAAACACTATATAGTAGGTTCTAAGTGTGGAAAAGATGTTCCATAAAATCATTTTTAAAAGGTCAGCTAAGAGAAACCCAGATCTTAAATTCTTTTTAAATTTCTTTCGGTAAATCCTTTTTAAACAAATATATTTCATTCATGAAATCTCCTTTTATTTTGAAATCAAAATCATTTCAAATAATTTCTGACTTCCAAATCCATTTATAAAACCCTTTTATAAATATTGAAAATCATTAATTTAAGTTGCTTTTATAAACATCCAAACTTTTTATATAAATTTCTTATAAATATCCAAACCTTTTATATACTCCCATTATGAAAATCCATAACATCTTCTAAAACTTCTTTTATAAAGACTCCAAAATTGTTTATAAAACTTCTTTACAAAACTTTCCTATTTAAACAACTTCAAAAATAACCTTAATCAAATTAGCTTCCTTTAATAAGAAAATCCATTTTATAAATCTTCTTTATTTATGAAATCTTCTTTTCTTAAAAAATCAAATCAATTCACCCAAAACACCTTATAAATTCCTAAATTCCTTTATAAAACTCTTTATAAAAACTCTTTTTATAATCATACAAATCATTTAGAAAAACCTTTGTAAATTCTTTTTATAACATTGAAAACCATTTCCATTGATTAAGACATCTTTAATAAAACCATTTGCTAGCTCATCCTTTAGATATCTTGTTCAAAATGCAATAATTTTGAAATCATTTCAAAAAGAAAATGAAATATTTATCCTTACAAAATAAAATGAAAGCTTAATGACCACAATGATGCTTTTAATGTAATTTTATTTATCCAGTTTAACATGGCATTACATAACAGTAGGTATATAAGGGATCAACACGTAACAATCAATCAACTTAAGTAAATGTCCAAGTTAATTATAATAGCATAATAGTGTTTTTTCATGCTAATAGATATCATTTAGCTTTCTTGATCATACAGGGTTACTTAAGGGTAAGCGATACAAAAATCCCTTGATTAAAAATAAATAAAAAGAAAACAATTTAAAACAAAACTGATTACTTAAACTTGAAGCGATTTCAAAATAAATTAAAACACTTATAAATGAGAATCAAATCCTTGTTAAATAGTAATTAAACACTAATTAAAAGTAATTAAACTTTAATCTAACCTTATTAAAACATAATTAACTTTAATCAAAGATTAATTAAATAAATTCCCTTTTAAATAATTATTAATTAATAATTATCTCAAATAAATAATTAAATAATAACTAATCAAAATAAATAATAATTAACTTTAATTAAGTAACTAATCCTGATTAACTTAATTGATTAACATTTAAGTTTAAAAACTATTATTAACAGTGACTAAGTACTAATTATCTTAATAATTAATTAATCATTAAATAAATAATAATTAAATAAATATTCTATAATTACTAAATTAAAATTAGAAACCATTTCCTAAAGAGATTTTAAGTTAAAAACATGTTTAGATTAGTAAAATAATTAGATTTTCCGAAATGCGCATATTGCGACTATCGCTATATGGACCTATAATTTTAAAACGTGAAATTTTAATTCTCTAACTTTTAAAAATTCAAATTTGAACTCTTGTCTTCTTTAAAACATGAAAACTAAACTTTTGAAACCAAAATCAAAGATTTAAACTTCAAAACTTTTCACTTTGAAAACAAAAATCAAACTTTCAACAAAAAACGGATTTCTACTTCACTTTTGGTTAGCAAATCACTATCTTCATGTCATTATCCCACATACAACAAATACAATATTCAAATGTAATATCACATCATAACATTATAGCGCCACCACAAAACAAAGTATTACTTCACAATACTAATCTACTTTTCCAATATTCAAGGTAAAATCTTTATAGTCTACTCAAAATTTGGCATAAGCAACCAATACCAAATCAACATATATGCATGCAAACACAACATATAATATCACCACATACTTGAACAACATTTTAACTCATAAATTTTACATCTTTAAAAAGTCAGTAACTTGACTTTAAAAAATGTGAACTTTACTCGCAAAACTTGCTCGAAACTAAGCTAAACGCCACCCGAACTTGCGCTAGACCTAGAGCTTGCATTAGCCTTGAAAATTATGGATCTTTGTGGGCTTCCAGGACTTGAAGTGGCTTAACCTGGACTCTTATTAGGCTTGGCCTTGAATGGTTTAGGAATAGGTGTGGTTGCTTTGTGAAGAGAGGAGTTTAGGAATTTAAATGGGAGCGATTTATGTTATGTTTTGAAATGTTTTTACTAACTTTTCCTCTTAGGAATTTAGTAACGAGGCTATGAGAATATGGAGGAGCTGAAGAAAAAGATATGAATAAATGAAGAATGAAAGTTCCAAAGCGAAATACATGAAACGGAAGGGGTATTTATAGGCTTAGAAAATTATTAAAATATATGAAGTGATTAGAATTAAATACTGTTATCTCCAAAATTCACCACCGAAACCAAGTTTCCGCACAGAGTAAAGATTATTGAAGGACCTTCCGAAAGAGCCAAAGAGATGCATCTGGAAAGGGCGAAAAGGCTTATGCAACAAAAGTTTTCTAGGAAATAGTTCCGCACACAAGAGACTTCCGCATTTATTAAAGACCTTCACCTATGGTTCGGCATGAAAGGGTTCCACAGAAGAGAACTCACTACCGACAGAAGACATCCTGCATGTGATAGTTCTGCATTAAAGACCTTCCGCACGAATCAACAACATCATGTATAAATATTACCTCCTGCAAATCAAACTTGGCACCTTATTCAAAAGAGTCCTTCGATGGAGTCAGAAGGTTCCCTTCCGTACCAAATCAGCTGTCCATCCCTGTTAAAGAATCATTAGATTAAAGCTTTGGGTGCCGCATTCTCACCTTCTAATGAAGACAAGGGTATCCAAATATGTGCAGAGAGCTATAAGCCAACCTTCCGACAAAGCCGAAAGGACGCTCTTTCACATAAGTACGGAAGGATGCAAGCTAAACCTACCTTCCGAAACAGTCGGCATGGCCCCCGTGGAAGATGCCAACCCGCACATATAAATAAGACCCTAGGGGTCTATTTTTGGATTCGAATTTTATTTTTTCAAAATCGCTATTGTTTTTAGAGCTTGTAACCCTAATTTCTAAATAAATTTGGGGCTTTTTCTAACAAGTGTTACTACGTATTACTTCAAATCATAATAAAGAATTACATGTTTGAGATTTATATTTTCACGTCTTTTATACACTTATTTGATATAATTCAAATATTGATCCTCTTTTTACATTTATTTGGTTTGAAAGGCTCAAGATAACCTTTCTAATGAATCTAGTTTTCCTTCGAAACCCCTTCCGATAGGGTATCCCTTAAGATCTAATATACAGAATTACCTTTCGACAAGGAGTTCATTTAATATCCAAACTACATAATCAAAACCATCATCTAGTCTCAAGGGTATTACTTGAGATATACTCATTACTCCTAAGCCTTTCAATGAGGTCGGAACCCCACGGACAATATTAAGGTTACACTACTGGATTTAAACCTACCTTTCTTTAGCCTTTCAACAAAGACGAATCATCCTTGATCTACTAAGTTGAACCTGTCGTCTGGTTCGAAACCTTCATTCTATCAACCTTTCGACAGAATCGAAACCTATTCTTTTGGTTAGAAATTCCCTAAAAGGAATCAGGCTTCTCTACCTTCCGGCAGGATCGGAACCCCTCCTTTATAAGTTTTTACGATAGGAATAATTTATTTGCCCTTCTTCAGATCCTATCGATGCGATCAAAACCTATCATTTCTACATTTTGACCTTTCGAGTAGGTCATATTCTACGGAATTTAGACTCTTGTTCCCATTAACGAGGGCTCTACTATCCTCCTTAAAGGCTCTACATACAACCATTTCACCTTAATTCCATCTATTTGGTTAACATTCTGGGGTTGAACATAAATTTGGTTAACATTTTGACGCTAGAAGGAGGACTCGAACCTCCGTCCTTATTGGATTCCCCATCTACTCTCCTACCTGGTTAATCTCTTGAGACTCATCAACTCCTCTTTTTGGAAAAGAAAGGTTCTATTTTGGGATAAAAGACTTACCATTCTTCCAACTACATTTAAAGGATAAGGAATGGATTCAATGTTCAAAATAGGAGAAAGTTTTTACAAAGAAAAATAGGTTCAAGGGTCCATGGAACCTCTAGAAGTAAAGTCTAATCATTAAATGGATTATAACCCACACTTACTAGGAGAAAACCCTTCGGCTTCAAGCTTTACAGGTCGTTAGGAGAAAACATGGATTATACCCTATGACCCTTTAAAATGGAGTATCAACCCATTCCATTTGGGATCAACCCCAACATTTGCTCTCAAAAAGGAGAATTCAAAGTAGAGAACCTATTTCTGCAAATGAGAAGGACCATTCAGTCATATTCCCATTAGGACTATCTTTGAAAAGGAAATGATAAAGGATTATAACAATTCTACACATAAATGGAGTAAGATTATAAATGAAGCTCACCATTCAAAGGAAAACCTTTAACGAATAGAAAAATCCACAACTGAAGAACTAAGGATATGTAACAACCATGTATTTTGTGATTATTTTTTTAATTGTATATTTCAATTATTTTAATTGAATTTTGATTTAACTTTATTTTATTTATTTAATTTAGTTAATTTTGTTATTTCAAATATAAAATTTGATTTTGATATGAATTATCATTCCAAAATATGATTAAAAAGAATATTTTCCAAAAAGTGAATTTTGGTCAAATTAGTCAAACTTTGACTTTTAACTTAAAATTTTAAAAGTTTGAAAATTTGAATTTTATCTTTTATTACGGAAGTAAATAAAATTTTAAGAACATTGCTTTTCGTTTCGTTGAAATCTGATTTATAATGTGGAAGTTATGCCTTTTTAACCATTGTGTGTAATTTGCTGTATTTAACAAAATTGTTATTTTAAATTATATAAATAAAATTTTATCGGTCATGTAATGTTCTAGTTTATATTTATATGTGTAAAATAACATGATATGTATATATTTTGGTTTTAAAATATTTTAAAAGTGTAATTGACATTTTCCAATGTCAGTTGTATTCTGTTTATAATTTTTAATGTCTAGTTTCAATTAATTAAAGTAATTCTTTATTTATTTTTATATTTTTCTTAAGAACTTATTTTCTTCTCATTCCCATTTTTTGTTCCTCATTTGTTTATTTAATTTCCTTTTTATTTTTTTTAAAGCGAAATATAAATTTACTAAAAGCTTGTGATGTTTTATTTGTAATTTTCATGTCCTGTTTGCCATTTTTAAACAATTTCTCTAGTTATCTTCTATTTTCAATAAATATAATTATTTATTTCATTTTAGAAATGATAAATGAAGTATTTTATTTCAAAAATTTTCTTTAGAATATTTTTAAAATGAAGTAGATATTTTTCCAAAGCCAGTGATGTTTTAATTCGTAATTTTTAAGTCCTGTTTTGAATTTTTAAACAATTTCTTTAGTTCTTTTTCTATTTTCTCTAATTAAATTATTTATTTAACTTTGAAAATGTTTAAAAATCATTTTTATTTAAAATTTTGTTTTAGAATATTTTTAATATGATGTTGATAATTTTCCAAAGTCAATGGTGATTTATTTGTAATTTATGGACACTGTTTTGGAATTTTAAGCAATTTCTTATACTCTTTTCCATTTTCCTAAATTTTAATTATTTATTTTCATTTAATATTTCTTTGTTTTGATTTTTAAAAGTATTTGCTGAATTTTATTTTGTTTTAATTGAATATATGAAAAAGAAATATGAAGAGTTTTAAAAAGCTTTTATAACCTAAGCCTTTTCAACTCCAAAAACTCTTCACTGGCCACAGCTCCTCATTTACTTCTTTTAGTCGTTCTTTTACTTTGTTTAGCCGTGAATTCCATTCTCATTTCACACAAAAAAAATTTCATATCTATCTCCATTCACGGCTAGCACAAAATTTTGGGTGATGGCCACTTTTATTTCCTCTTTTTCTTCTCTTTTCTTATGAATTTTGCCTTCTTTTCTCCAACCTTTTGCTTGGCCTCTTCCTCTCATACACGACCACCACTCTCCACACCTCTTCCCTGCCATCAACACCATCTATACTCCAGGCCATTACCATGGCCGAGCCATCCATGGTGATCAAACCCCTCAAAAATGCAACCTAATGCCTTGAAACCATGCTAGTTGACCACCTTTGTTTCATCTCCTTCAACCACCACCATAACAACCACCATAGCCGCCTCCACCACCTCTGACCTGACCACCACACACCCCTCCAGCCACTGTCCATCCATGGTGCACCCACAGGCTGACCCAGTCCTCCATGGCCTAGCCTTTGTTTTGGCAAAAATCACAATATATTGCATAACCCCTTTACATTACTATGTTGTAACCTCCTCCATCATTCTAGCCTTTATGCCATGCATTCACATGACCAAACCTGAGCCAAACTTGTTCAAACCAGACCCAAAAACATCCCTAGGCCGTGCCAAATAGTAGAGAAGGCAAGGCAAAAGACTGTGCATTCATATCTCTTTTTATTCAAAAGTTATTTCATTTCAAATTGGAACTGTATTTATAAATTGTTTTGATTTTTTGTTTGGGTTGTAACACAAGGTCTTTAGCTTGGATTCACTTTACACTCAAGTCCATTGGCTTGTCATTTTGCTCTTGATTCCATTATGTCAGTTGTATTGCAATCTCCAGCATTTTGAGGTGAGTAAAACTCACACGACGTTTATACTTATGCAGTTGTGAAACAACAACAATTGAATGTGTAGAAAATCATATGATGTATAACTGCCTGTGATTATTTATATATGATGTTAAACCTGTTAAATTTCATGTCGTATCATCTGTTATTATATATATGTTGTTACCGTTCATTTATATCTGTTTATCACACTGCAAGTTCCCTGTAGATTAGGTTCACTATGGGTTGAAATGATACATACCCGAACGGACTTTAGAATAGGAAAAAATCGTTATGGGCTGAAATGATAGGCCTGAACGATTTTTATTTTTTATTTATTTTATTTTAACTTGGGATTTCGGGTTTGAAATGATAGAACCCGGATTTTTCTTTTTAAACTGCGGATTGAAATGATACATATCCGTATTACTTGACCTAGGTTAGAAAACTATATACAGACCCGTGGTTATTTTATAAAGTGTTTTTGGATATTTTTAAGTATTTTAAAAATATAAATTTATGAAATTTGATTTAAATAGATTTTGAAATGTTTTAAAATAAAGAAATTAGGATTTTTGTATTATTTAAAAATGTAATTAATGAATGGTTAAATTGGATTATTGAAATATAACTTAAGTTTGGAAATTTGGAGTTTTGGTTAAAAATGATATTTAAGTCATATAAATAAAATAGAAATTTAGTTATATTTGGAAAATGGTAAATATGATGATTTGATTAAATTTGAGTTTAAAGGATTTATTAAAATATCATCGATTTTTTTTAATGTATTAAAATGGTTAAATGAATGAATGCTTAAAAGTGTAATTTTAAAATGAACTTGACCTGGAAATGTGAATTTGGTTTTAATTAAGGGTTTGAGTTAATCAAATAAATTGGAAATTAGTTTAATTTGTGAAATGATGGTTTGAAAATGTAAATTTAAATAAAGTGTTAAATGTAAAAATGGGAAAGCTTACACTTGAATTTATTAAGTGGATTTGTGAAATTTGATTTGATTATAAAATGTTGATTTATAAAATTCATTAATTAAAAGAGTATTTTAATGAACATATTTGAATGTTAATAATATGATTTTTTTTATAATGTTTAAGTGGTTTAAATTTAAATGTTTTCAAGTATAACTTACAGCAGCCTTTTCTGAATGCTGTGAAAGTTTGGAATTTCAATGTTTATGGTTTTAACTTAGTAAATGAACTCATAATGGTTTAAAACTTTGGAAATTGAATATTTGATTTGAAATTATATAAACTTAAATTTTAAATGGTTTAAATGAATTATTTTAATTAAAATATAAGCTATTTAAAAGGTGATTTGTAATGATAATAAATGAATGATATCTTTGAATTTAAAAGGTATTTAGAGTTAAATATTTGGATTTGAACTTATATGATGATTTGAAATTGAAGTTTTGGAAAGATATGATATTTTGATATATATTAAATGTTTTGAAATGAATTTTTGAAAGATATGATATTTTGATATTAAAATGTTTTGAAATAAAGTTTTGAAAGATATGATCTTTCGACATTTAAATGATTTGAAATGAAGTTTTGAAGGATATGATATTTTGATATTAAAATGATTTGAAAATGAAGTTATGAAGGATATGATATTTTAATGTATTAAAAATGGTTTGAAAGGATGTTTTGAAAGGATATATAATGAAATGATTTGAAATGACTTGATATTTATTTTGGTAAATATTTGAATTTGAAAGATATGGTATGTTGATATATTGAAATGGTTTGGAATCAATTTAATCTTTAGTTTGATAAAGATTTGGATTTGAAATAATATTCTATTTTGAAGTATAAATATTATTTTAAAAGTTATAGCCACGGGTTATAATAACGATTGGTTGGCAAAGAGACCGGGATCAGATATCTGGCATACTCACTGTCGATACCAAAAACCATTTTGACTAACCGTGTACGCGGTGGAGATTTCAGAACGAAGTAGGATGGTGGCGACGTTCTTATGGTATGTTACGTGGACCCAACTCCCGTGAGTTGGCATAAGGAGGTAGAAACAGGAGCGGTCTCGGGCCAGTTGAGGTCGCACCTCGTAGCGGACGCATTTCTTCGATACCATACTATTACTTGTGATTGTTTGGGCGCCCTCCGATTTTGTGGGAGTGTGTTCCGCGGTGGGCGTATGTGGCTGCTGCGTTACCACCAACCCGAGTGTCGTAATTGGTATATCTACCCTGGCATTGCCTTGTGTGCCGTGTCACCTACCATATCGAGCCTTTACTACGAGTTTCTATTTGTGTCGTACCTATGCAGTATCTTCTCGTAGTCTTCCGATCAGGAGATATGCAGGTATTGTATAAACCATTGGCATTATTTGTGTTAAGTGGAATATTGGGTCACTCCTTAACGCTATTTAAAAGTAAGTTTTTTTTACTATTAGACATTATTATAATAGCGCAGTATTACTACATAGTAAATAGTTTGACGGATCCTTAGAGGATGGGCGGTACCAAGCATCTTTTAAGTTACTTGTACTTTTACTACAGTTCACTTGAGTTGGTTTACATTATATAAGTATGTATGTCATGGCTCGAGTGTTCGTTTTTTTTATTTACGCCCGGGCAAGCCTGAGTATTCACAGATTTGGATTTCCACTTTCTGGAGTTTGGAATCGCTGGAGATTATCTGCTTGTCTTGTTTATCTATTTCACTCCCAGTTATTCTGTTGATTCCAGTATTGTATTCAGCTTGTACTTGGTTATCATACTTAGACTTCTGTTGTACTTTATTTCTTCTGTTGTATCTTATGTAACTCTGATATATTTATATAGTAGCTTCGTGAACTACTATTTCTTTTACTTCCGCTGCATTATTAAATACTCTCTGTCTGTGTTCTGTGATTATTAATGTTCTGAGATTTGCCAAATTTTATTTACAGCGAGGTATTTTGAGCAGTTCAAGTCCGACATGTGCGGATGCGAATGGTTCAAATGCGTGGTTGTTACATTTGGTATTAGAGCATTGGCTTTGAGGCAAAACTTAGAATATAAGGAAAATCATTTACAGAATCACTTTCGTTCGAGTTTGAATCTTTTCTCTTTGATTCGAATTTCCTTTGAATTTTGGAACGTTCCCTACGGTTCCAAAATCCTTTCGTGTCCCTCACTATTTATCTTCTTTCGATTCTGAAGTATCCCATAACTCCACTTCGAATGATCTTTATAATGAGTCGGCAGTCCCGCCAATCTCAAATTCATTTGTAAAGGGGAAAACTCCTTTATAGTTAGCATCGATTCACTAGAGATTTATATCTATCCTTAGTTTAGATGCTAATATTCTTTTGTCATTCCAAATTCAATCTATCGAGATCGAATGTAGATTTACCCTAGAAAATCCACATTGATCTTATTCTTTAAGTCACGGTTGACCCGGTTAAGGTTGCCCAAGATTTACTTAAGCTTACCCATCTACCTACTCTGTTATTTAATCATCTTGTCTTTTGTTTCCAATCTATTATTCCAAACATTTGGAATTGCACTTCTAAATCTATATTTTGCTTTATATATTGTGTTGTTTGATTGTTGATGTTGATTTGGATTTTCGATCGATTCGTTCGATCAATGCTATCGATAGGATTTCTAAAACACTTTGACAGAACAAACTGGCACAATATTATTTTAAAATTTGGTTAATGAAATAAATTTAAGTAAATTTATGGAACTTAATAAATTGATTTAAATTGATTATTTGAAATGATAATACTTGATTTATCATTTATTGTTCTATAAAGGAATTTATAAATAGTTGTTTATAAATTGATTGAGGAACTGAAATGAATTTAAAACAAGAAATTTGAGAATTTAATTTCCAATGGTTTCAAACCTGGTGTTTACGTTTTAAAGTATATCATTTAAAGCATTTTCGAATAAGAATATGTTTCCAAAGAATTCTAAAGTTGAAAAATCAGTGCTCTTCTCTTTGTCGCTGGGAAATAATTTCGGTGATGAATGCATCATCATCGACATTCATTTTCGAGTTTCGAAGTGAAAAGACCGCTCTGTAGTCTTGCTACAGCTTTTTTTGGGAAATCAAATTGATTTGAATTTCTAAAATATGACTTGATTTATAATATATATATAGATATATAATTTAAATTTGATTTGATAAATTATGTACATACATTTATTTATCCCTAAAAGGTTTGACGAAATCGGAAATTTAATTCTTAAATTTTATTTTAAAGAATAATTTCAATTATAAAAAGAAAATCAAAATTTTGGATGAATATTTGAGCATGAAATGATTTAATTAGAAAGTTTTATTTGTATAATATTCAATTGCACTCCAATATAACTTACCTAAAATTTCAGAAGTTAACAATGTAATTGGATAACATACAATATAAAAAGATTTTATAAATAAAATTTGAGTGGTTATAATAAATGTTATACACTTAAATTTTAGTTATAACGATTAACAAATGTAGGTAATTGAATAACTTATAATAAAATTAGAAGAACTAAGAATAAAATAAAACAGTTATAATAAGTGCAAGTATATTTAACATAAGTGATAAATATTGAGAGGAATAAATTTAATTTTAATTAGGAATAAAGAAGAATTAAATTTATTAAGTACATTACGAGTATAATAGATGATTATTTTTCATAACCATAGTTTTAAAATTGTTAATTTAAGATGATTAGAAGATAAGATAATGAAATTTAAGATAGTTAAGATTTATTTAACTTGTGAATTTTTTTTTATCAATTTAAGTTGAAATTTCCATGGTTTCAAACTTATTTCCTTATTTTGTTTTTCAAACTATCTTTTGGTTGTCCTTATTATCCTTATCTTGCTACAGACCGGTATAGGCATCTTTTTATAATCTTTCTGTTTAGAACTCTTTCTATAATCTTTGGTACTCATTTTGAATCCACCTTTTTTCGTGCTTGTGTTCTTAATTCCGGAGGATCTTGGAAAGATCACCTCCACATTGTTAAACTTACCTATAACAATAGTTATCAGGTATAATCTCAATCTTCTTGTCGCCTTGTCTTAAGCCTATTTCATTTCTATCTTTTCTGTGCCTTACCGTACCTCATCCTTTTCGGGGACGAAAAGTTTGAGTGGGTTAGAGTGTAACAACCCTGTATTTTGTGATTATTTTTTCAATTGTATATTTCAATTATTTTAATTGAATTTTGATGTAACTTTATTTTATTTTATTTAGTTAATTTTTTTATTTCAAATGTAAACTTTGATTTTGATATGAATTATCATTCCAAAACATGATTAAAAAGAATATTTTCCAAAAAGTGAATTTTGGTCAAATTAGTCAAACTTTGACTTTTAATTTAAAATTTTAAAAGTTTGAAAATTTGAATTTTATCTTTTATTATGGAAGTAAATAAAATTTTAAGAACACTGCTTTTCGTTTCGTTGAAATCTGATTTATAATATGGAAATTATGCATTTTTAACCATTGTGTGTAATTTGTTGTATTTAACAAAATTGTTATTTTAAATTATATAAATAATATTTTATTGGTCATGTAATGTTCTAATTTATATTTATATGTGTAAAATAACATGATATGTATATATTTTGGTTTTAAAATATTTTAAAAGTGTAATAGACATTTTCCAATGTCAGTTGTATTCTGTTTATAATTTTTAATTTCTAGTTTCAATTAATTAAAGTAATTCTTTATTTATTTTATATTTTTCTTAAGAACTTATTTTATTATCATTCCCATTTTTATTTTGTTCCTCATTTGTTTATTTAATTTCCTTGTTATTTGTTCTAAAGTGAAATATAAATTTTCTAAAAGCTTGTGATGTTTTATTTGTAATTTTCATGTCCTGTTTGCCATCTTTAAACAATTTCTCTAATTATCTTCTATTTTCTCTGAATATAATTATTTATTTCATTTTAGAAATGATAAATGAAGGATTTTATTTCAAAAAAATTCTTTAGAATATTTTTAAAATGAAGTAGATATTTTTCCCAAGCCAGTATGTTTTAATTCGTAATTTTTAAGTCCTGTTTTGAATTTTTAAACAATTTCTTTAGTTCTTTTTCTATTTTCTCTAAATTAAATTATTTATTTCAATTTGAAAATGTTTAAAAATCAATTTTTTTTCAAATTTTGTTTTAGAATATTTTTAAAATGAAGTTGATAATTTTCCAAAGTCAATGGTGATTTATTTGTAATTTCTAGACACTGTTTTGGATTTTTTAGCAATTTCTTATACTCTTTTTCCATTTTCCTAAATTTTAATTATTTATTTTCATTTCATATTGCTTTGTTTCGATTTTTAAAAGTATTTGCTGAATTTTATTTTGTTTTAATTGAATATAAGAAAAAGAAATATGAAGGGTTTTAAAAAGCTTTTATAACCTAAGCCTTTTCAACTCCAAAACTCTTCACTTGCCACAACTCCTCATTTACTTCTTTTAGCCGTTCTTTTAATTTTTTTAGCCATGAATTACATCCTCATTTCACGCACAAAAATTTTCATCTCTATCTCCATTCACGGCTAGCACAAAATTTTGGGTAATGGTCACTTTTATTTCCTCCTTTTCTTCTCTTTTCTTATGAATTTTGCCTTGTTTTCTCATCTTTTGGTTGACCTCTTCCTCTCATCCACGGCCACCACTCTCCACACCTCTTCCCTGCCATCAACACCACCTGCACTCTAGGCCATGACCATGGTCGAGCCATCCGTGGTGATCAAACCCCTCAAAAATGCAACCTAATGCCTTGAAACCATGCTAGTTGACCACCTTTGCTTCATCTCCTTCAACCACCACCATAACAACCACCATAGCCGCCTCCACCACCTCTGACCTGACCACCACACACCCCTCCAGCCACTGTCCATCCATGGTGCACCCACAGGCTGACCCAGTCCTCCATGGTCGAGCCTTTGTTTTGGCAAAAATCACAATATATTGCATAACCCCTTTACATTACTATGTTGTAACCTCCTCCATCATTCTAGCCTTTATGCCATGCATTCACATGACCAAACCTGAGCCAAACTTGTTCAAACCAGAGCCAAAAACATCCCTAGGCGTGCCAAATAGTAGAGAAGGCAAGGAAAACGATTGTGCATTCATATCTCTTTTATTTCAAAAGTTATTTCATTTCAAATTGGTATTGTATTTATAAATTGTTTTGATTTTTGTTTGGGTTGTAACACAAGATCTTTAGCTTGGATTCGCTCTACACTCAAGTCCATTGCCTTGTCATTTTGCTCTTGATTCCATTATGTCAGTTGTATTGCAATCTCCAGCATTTTGGGGTGAGTAAAACTCACACGACGTTTATACTTATGCAGTTGTGAAACAACAACAATTGAATGTGTAGAAAATCATATGATGTATAACTGTCTGTGATTATTTATATATGATGTTAAACCTGTTAAATTTCATGTCATATCATCTGTTATTATATATATGTTGTTACCGCTCATTTATATCTATTTATCTCACTACAATTCCCTGTGGATTAGGTTCACTATGGGTTGAAATGATACATACCCGAACGGACTTTAGAATAGAAAAAAATCGTTATGGGCTGAAATGATAGGCCTGAACGATTTTTATTTTTTATTTATTTTATTTTAACTTGGGATTGCGGATTTGAAATGATAGAAACCGGATTTTTCTTTTTAAACCGCGGATTGAAATGATACATATCCGTATTACTTGACCTAGGTTAGAAAACTATATACAGACCCGTGGTTATTTTATAAAGTGTTTTTGGATGTTTTTAAATATTTTAAAAATATAAATTTATGAAATTTGATTTAAATAGATTTTGAAATGTTTTAAAATAAAGAAATTATGATTTTTGTATGATTTAAAAATGTAATTAATGAATGGTTAAATTGGATTATTGAAATATAACTTAAGTTTGGAAATTTGGAGTTTTGGTTAAAAACGATATTTAAGTCATATAAATAAAATAGAAATTTAATTATATTTGGAAAATGGTAAATATGAGTTTAAATGATTTATTAAAATATCATTGATTTTTTTTTCTATGTATTAAAATGGTTAAATGAATGAATGCTTAAAAGTGTAATTTTAAATTGAACTTGACCTGGAAATGTGAATTTGGTTTTAATTAAGGGTTTGAGTTAATCAAATAAATTGGAAATTAGTTTAATTTGTGAAATGATGGTTTGAAAATGTAAATGTTAATAAAGTGTTAAATGTAAAAATGGGAAAGTTTACACTTGTATTTATTAAGTGGATTGGTGAAATTTGATTTAATTATAAAATGTTGCTTTATAAAAATCATTAATTAAAAGAGTATTTTAATGAACATATTTGAATGTTAAAAATATGATTTTTTATAATGTTTAAGTGGTTTAAATTTAAATGTTTTCAAGTATAACTTACAGCAGCTTTTTCTGAATGCTGTGAAAGGTTGAAATTTCAATGTTTATGGTTTTAACTTAGTAAATGAACTCATAATGGTTTAAAACTTTGGAAATTGAATATTTGATTTGAAAGTATATAAACTTAAAATTTAAATGGTTTAAATGAATTATTTTAATTAAAATATAAGCTATTTAAAAGGTGATTTGGAATGATAATAAATGAATGATATCTTTGGATTTAAAAGGTATTTAGAGTTGAATATTTAGATTTGAACTTATATGATGATTTGAAATTGAAGTTTTGGAAAGATATGATGTTTTGATATATATTAAATGTTTTGAAATGAATTTTTGAAAGATATGTTATTTCGATATTAAAAAGTTTTGAAATGAAGTTTTGGAAGATATGATCTTTCGACATTTAAATGATTTGAAATAAGTTTTGAAGGATATGATATTTTGATATTAAAATGATTTGGAAATGAAGTTATGAAGGATATGATATTTTAATGTATTAAAAATGGTTTGAAAGGATGTTTTGAAAGGATATATATTGAAATGATTTGAAATGACTTGATATTTATTTTGATAAATATTTGAATTTGAAAGATATGGTATGTTGATATATTGAAATGATATGGAAATAATTTAATCTTTAGTTTGATAAAGATTTGGATTTGAAATAATATTCTATTTTGAAGTATAAATATTATTTTAAAAGTTATAACCAAGGGTTATAATAACGATTGGTCGGCAAAGAGACCGGGATCGGATATCTGGCATACTCTTTGTCGATACCGAAAACCACTTTGACTAACCGTGTACGCGGTGGAGATTGCAGAACGAAGTAGGATGGTGGCGACGTTCTTATGGTATGTTACGTGGACCCAACTCCCATGAGTTGGCATAAGGTGGCAGAAACAGGAGCGGTCTCGGGCCAGTTGAGGTCGCACCTCGTAGCGGACGCATTTCTTCGATACCATACTATTACTTGTGATTGTTTGGGTACCCCTCCGATTTTGTGGGAGTGTGTTCCGTAGTGGGCGTATGTGGCTGCTGCGTTACCACCAGCCCGAGTATCGTAATTGTTATATCTACCCTGGCATTGCCTTGTGTGTCGTGTCACCTACCATATCGAGCCTTTACTACGAGTTTCTATTTGTGTCGTACCTATGCAGCATCTTCTCGTAGTCTCCCGATCAGGAGATATGCATGTATTGTATAAATTATTGGCATTATTTGTGTTAAGGGGAATATTGGATCACTCCTTAACACTATTTAAAAGTAAGTTTATTTCACTATTAGACATTATTATAATAGCGCAATATTACTACATAGTAAATAGTCTGACGGATCCTTAGAGGATGGGCGGTCCCAAGCATCCTTTAAGTTACTTGTACTTTTACTACAGTTCACCTGAGTTGGTTTGCATTGTATAAGTATGTATGTCCTGACTCGAGTGTTCGTATTTTTTTATTTACGCTCGGGTCAGCCTGAGTGTTGACAGATTTGGATTTCCACTTTCTAGAGATTGGAATCGTTGAAGATTATCTGCTTGTCTTGTTTATCTATTTCACTCCCTGTTATTCTGTTGATTCCAGTATTGTATTCAGCTTGTACTTGGTTATCATACTTAGACTTCTGTTGTACATTATTTCTTCTGTTGTATCTTATGTAACTCTGATATATTTATATAGTAGCTTCATGAACTACTATTTCTTTTACTTCCGCTGCATTATTAAATACTCCGTGTCTGTGTTCTGTGATTATTATTTACTGTATGTTCTGAGATTTGCCAAATTTTATTTACAACGCGGTATTTTGAGCAATTCAAGTTCGACATGTGCGGATGCGAATGGTTGAAAATGCGCGGTTGTTACATTTGGTATCAGAGCTTTGGCTTTGAGGCAAAACTTAGAATATAAGGTAAATTATTTACAGAATCACTTTCGTTCGAGTTTGAATCTCTTCTCTTTGATTCGAATTTCCTTTGAATTTTGGAACGTTCCCTACGGTTCCAAAATCCTTTCGTGTCCCTCACTATTTATCTTCTTTCAATTCTGGAGTATCCCATAACTCCACTTCGAATGATCTTTATTATGAGTCGGCAGTCCCGCCAATCTCAAATTCATTTGTAAAGGGGAAAACTCCTTTACAGTTAGCATCGATTCACTAGAGATTTATATCTATCCTTAGTTTAGATGCTAATATTATTTTGTCATTCCAAACTCAATCTATCGAGATCGAATGTAGATTTACCATAGAAAATCCACATTGATCTTATTCTTTAAGTCATGGTTGACACGGTTAAGGTTGCCCGCTATTTACTTAAGCTTACCCATCTCCCTACTCTGTTATTTAATCATCTTGTCTTTTGTTTCCAATCTATTCTTCCAAACATTTTGAATTGTACTTGTAAATCTATATTTTGTTTTATATATTGTGTTGTTAGAGTTGTTGATGTTGATTTGTGTTTTCGATTGATTCGTCTGATCAACGCTATCGATAGAATTTCTAAAACACTTTGACAGAACGAACTGACATAATATTATTTTAAAATTTGGTTAATGAAATAAATTTAAGTAAATTTATGGAGCTTAATAAATTGATTTAAATTGATTATTTGAAATGATAATACTTGATTTATCATTTATTGTTCTATAAATGAATTTATAAATAGTTGTTTATAAATTGATTGAGGAACTGAAATGAATTTAAAACAAGAAATTTGAGAATTAAATTTTCGATGGTTTCAAACCTGGTGTTTACGTTTTAAAGTATATTATTTAAAGTATTTTCGAATAAGAATATGTTTCCAAAGAATTCTAAAGTTTAAAAATCAGTGCTCTTCTCTTTGTCGCTGGGAAATAATTTCGAAGATGACTGCAGCATCATCGACATTCATTTTCGAGTTTCGAAGTGAAGAGACCGCTCTGTAGTCTTGCTACAGCTTTTTTTGGGAAATCAAATTGATTTGAATTTCTAAAATATGACTTGATATATAATATATATAGATATATGATTTAAATTTGATTTGATAAATTATGTACAAACATCTATTTATCCCTAAAAGTTTTGAAGAAATCGGAAATTTAATTCTTAAATTTTATTTTAAAGAATAATTTCAATTATAAAAAGAAAATCAAAATTTTGGATGAATATTTAAGCATGAAATGATTTAATTAGAAAGTTTTATTTGTATAATACTCAATTGCACTCCAATATAACTTACCTAAAATTTCAGAAGTTAACAATGTAATTGGATAACATACAATATAAAAAGATTTTATAAATAAAATTTGAGTGGTTATAATAAATGTTATACACTTAAATTTTAGTTATAACGATTAACAAAGGTAAATATAATAAAGGGTAATTGAATAACTTACAATAAAATTAGAAGAACTAAGAATAAAATAAAACAGTTATAATAAGTGCAAGTATATTTAACATAAGTGATAAATATTGAGAGGAATAAATTTAATTTTAATTAGGAATAAAGAAGAATTAAATTTATTTAGTACATTATGAGTATAATAAATGATTATTTTTCATAACCATAGTTTTAAAATTGTTAATTTAAGATGATGAGAAGATAAGATAATGAAATTTAAGATAGTTAAGATTTATATAACTTGTGAAATTTTTTTTTATCAATTTAAGTTGAAATTTCCATGGTTTCAAACTTATTTCCTTATTTTGTTTTTCAAACTATCTTTTGGTTGTCCTTATTATCCTTACCTTGCTACAAACCGGTATAGGCATCTTTCTGTAATCTTTCTGTTTAGAACTCTTTCTATAATCTTTGATAATCTTTGGTACTCATTTTGAATCCACCTTTTTTCGTGCTTGTGTTCTTGATTCTGGAGGATCTTGGAAAGATCATCTCCACATTGTTAAACTTACCTATAACAACATTTATCAGGTATAATCTCAATCTTCTTGTCGCCTTGTGTTAATCTTATTTCATTTCTATCTTTTTTGTGCTTTCCCGTACCTCATCCTTTTCGGGGAAGAAAAGTTTTGAGTGGGGGAGAGTGTAACAACCCTATATTGTGTGATTATTTTTTTAATTGTATATTTCAATTATTTTAATTGAATTTTGATTTAACTTTATTTTATTTATTTAATTTAGTTAATTTTGTTATTTCAAATATAAACTTTGATTTTGATATGAATTATCATTCCAAAATATGATTAAAAAGAATATTTTTCAAAAAGTGAATTTTGGTCAAATTAGTCAAACTTTGACTTTTAACTTAAAAATTTAAAAGTTTGAAAATTTGAATTTTATCTTTTATTATGGAAGTAAATAAAATTTTAACAACACTGCTTTTCGTTTCGTTGAAATCTGATTTATAATGTGGAAGTTATGTCTTTTTAACCATTGTGTGTAATTTGCTGTATTTAACAAAATTGTTATTTTAAATTATATAAATAATATTTTATTGATCATGTAATGTTCTAATTTATATTTATATGTGTAAAATAACATGATATGTATATATTTTGGTTTTAAAATATTATAAAAGTGTAATTGACATTTTCCAATGTTAGTTGTATTCTGTTAATAATTTTTAATTTCTAGTTTCAATTAATTAAAGTAATTCTTTATTTATTTTTATATTTTTCTTAAGAACTTATTTTCTTCTCATTCCCATTTTTATTTTGTTCCTCTTTTGTTTATTTAATTTCCTTTTTATTTGTTTCAAAGTGAAATATAAATTTTCTAAAAGCTTGTGATGTTTTATTTGTAATTTTCATGTCCTGTTTGCCATTTTTAAACAATTTCTCTAATTATCTTCTATTTTCTCTAAATATAATTATTTATTTCATTTTAGAAATGATAAATGAAGTATTTTATTTCAAAACTTTTCTTTAGAATATTTTTAAAATGAAGTAGATATTTTTCCAAAGGCAGTGATGTTTTAATTCGTAATTTTTAATTCCTGTTTTGAATGTTTAAACAATTTCTTTAGTTCTTTTTCTATTTTATCTAAATTTAATTATTTATTTCACTTTCAAAATGTTTAAAACTCGTTTTTATTTCAAATTTTGTTTTAGAATATTTTTAAAATGAAGTTGATAATTTTTCAAGGTCAATGGTGATTTATTTATAATTTCTGGACACTGTTTTGGATTTTTAAGCAATTTCTTATACTCTTTTTCCATTTTCCTGAATTTTAATTATTTATTTTCATTTCATACTGCTTTTTTTCGATTTTTAAAAGTATTTGCTGAATTTTATTTTGTTTTAATTGAATATAAGAAAGAGAAATATGAAGAGTTTTAAAAAGCTTTTATAACCTATGCCTTTTCAACTCCAAAAACTCTTCACTTGCCACAACTCCTCATTTACTTCTTTTAGCCGTTCTTTTGCCTTTTTTAGCCATGAATTCTGTCCTCATTTCACGCACAAAAATTTTCATCTCTATCTCCATTCACGGCTAGCACAAAATTTTGGGTAATGGCCACTTTTATTTCCCCTTTTTCTTCTCTTTTCTTATGAATTTTGCCTTGTTTTCTCCAATCTTTTGCTTGGCCTCTTCCTCTCATCCATGGCCACCACTCTCCACACCTCTTCCCTGCCATCAACACCACCTATACTCTAGGTCATGACCATGGCCGAGCTATCCATGGTGATCAAACCCCTCAAAAATGCAACCTAATGCCTTGAAACCATGCTAGTTGACCACCTTTGCTTCATCTCCTTCAACCACCACCATAACAACCACTATAGCCGCATCCACCACCTCTGACCTGACCACCACACACCCCTCCAGCCACTGTGTAACGTCCCGCCTTTTCGCACGCTTTAAATCGACACACGTGCCAATTCAAACCATACGGAAGGGCGGATTGTTACGGGGTAAATAAGGGAAAAGAGGGAAAGAAAAACAAATTAGAATCTCACAGCGGAAGGATAAAATATAATAATAAATGTACAGTTCATAAACTGTTTACAAACATTTGATTCTTCTTTATACAATAAATATCAAAGTTCACATACCAATCATAATCAATGCAGCGGAATTAAATAGTGTAGTGGAATATAATTAATAATAATAGTAGAAATCTCCGTCTTCGTCCTACAGATCTAAAGTCTTCGATCCTGAAACGCTCGGACTGACCCGAGCGAATTGAAAAGACAAAACACTCGAGTCAGAAATAAAAGATCTTATGTAAGTTAAATTAACAGAAATAAATATGAGTGCAATAACTCAAGAGATGCTCGGGATTTACATCTTCTAAGGATCCGTTAAACTATTTACTACGTAGTATATTGCGCTATTATAATAGTGTCTAATTGTAAAATAAACTTACTTTTAAATAGCGTTAAGGCTTTACATTTTCCACCTTAACACATTTATATATTCTCATAGTCTATACAGTACCGTAATCTCCTCCGTACTGGGCGTCGTCAGAGGGCACTCCATAGTTATGGTACAAAACCAAAATCGTATAAGGCGCGCTAGGTTAGGTGACACGACACAACTTGGCAATGCCAGGGTAGATATATCAATTACGCTTCCGGGTCGGTGGTAACGCGTAGCCGCAGCTACCACCCACCTCGAGCCACACCCCCAAAAAAAAATCAAAAGTGGCAACCGAATCAATCAAAGAATCAAAGTATAATATCGAAGAGATGTGTCCGATCAAAGGTGCTACCTTATTAACCCGTCAATCGCTCCTGTTTTAGCCACCTTATGCCAACTCACGGGAGTTGGGTCCACGTATTTACCTTACAGGAAACGCCGCCACCAACCTACTTCATTCTGTAATCTCCACCACGTACGCGGTTGTTAAAGTGGTTTTCGGAATTGGCAGAGAGTATGACAACTTCCGATCCCGGTCTCTTCAACAACCAAACGTTATTATAACACCGCGGTCATTTAAAAATAATTATACTTTCAAAACCAGAATATAATTATCCATTTCAAAACCCATAAATACGATATCATTTCCTTTTAAAAACCCAAATAAGTATGATATCATTTTATTTCAAATATATTTCTTTTCCAAAATCATGTCACTTTTGATATTTATAATACCTCGAAACCAAATATTTGAAATTTAACTTTCAACATAATACTTCGAAATCCATAGTTTTAAAACCATAACTTCCAAAACTTAAATGGTTTGGATATTCAACAGTATATAAATAAAACAGTTGAATTTAAAATTTCTTTGAAAGTAAATAATTTCCACACCTTCAAAAATTTTATTCACTTTAAATTCTGTCTAAACCTATAACTTTTAGATTCACTTTCAGTTTGAATAAAACACTTCGATTTCAGTATTTTCAAACTTTGAGTATTTAATGAATTTCAAAACTAAGGTTGGGAATTTCAAATCAACATTTCATTTTCCTATTATTTAGTTTGAAAGGCTTACATGGTAAATCCATAACCATTTAAAATAACTAAATTTATTAACACTAAAAAATTTCTTCCATTTTATTTATACTAGAAATATTCATTTAATTTGTCTTGAATAAAAATCCAGTTATAAATGTCATACCTTTAAAATTTCCAAATTTAAATAAGTTACATCACTTATAGAGTTTAATTCTTAAATACGCTTAATTCCAATTTAATTTTTTAATTTACCTTCCAATCTAGATTGATTTAAATCATTAAACTCCATTATTCAACTTATTTAGTTTATTTAACAAATTATACATATCTTAAATTTAATAATTTAACTATATATGTATATATAAATTAAGATTTTTAAAATATTAAAATTAAATATTTATTAAACCGTATCTTATCCCAACCATGGAAAATCATTTCAAATATATATATATATATATATATATATATATATATATATACCGCGGCGCCTGTATATCATTTTCTATCCTATGGTCAAGTGATACAGATATTTATCATTTCAATCCGCAATTTAAAAATAAAAATGCGGTTGTATATTATTTCAAACCGCAATCCCGAATGAAATGAAAATGCATAATAACTTGCAGTTTATACAATATAAAATATAGCATCCATTCATCCAAATATCAATCATCAACCATTTATTACAATCATCATCCAATTTAAACAAACATCAATATATAACATATAAAATATAACAGGTAATAAATAACAGTTATTAACTAACAGTTTATATTCAATAATAAATTTATTAACTGTTTAACTATCAGTTTATATACAAATAAATAAATTTTTAACTGTCAATTTATATGCAAAAATAAAATTAATTAACAGTTAAATTAAATAGATGCGATTTAACAGAGATGATGAATAAAACATGCCAAATAGTCATAAATAAATTTCTACTCATATCTTATGTCAATTTAACAGACATAGTAAATTTTAGAAGTTGTGAGTGAGTTAAAACACTCATTTTTTGAATTTAAATTGAATTTAAATCCGATTTAAACCCAAAAATTCGACGGTCTCCAAATCTGTCCAAACCAGCGCCAAAACATCAGAAATTTTATTACGATCCTAACAAAAAAAAACCGCGCATGAAACGGAGTTCATATGTAAAAAATATAGCGAAAATTGCGCTTGAATTTCAAAAATAGAATAACAAAAAAAGGAACACAATTCACCTTGCAACATGCCACGTCAACCTCACTCCCCTCTTTCATGAACGCGCGCACAGCAAGTGGAACCCAACACATTTCCGTTTGACCGATCTTTGACCACGCCTAGCCACCAATTCGACCGTCAATTCGCCACAAAACTTCGCCGAAGAACAACGTGCTAGCCCCTCTACATAACCCAGAAGGGATTTTCCGATCAAACGCACTAGTCAAAAACGCCCAAATCAATTTTGACCGCGATTTCTGGTCAAACGATCCATCGAATTGAAAAATGAATTACACCATTGAATTACGCTCGTCGAGAGCTTCAACATATATTATTTTGATATTTTTCTGACGACTTTGACGTTTTGACTTTGATTTTGAAATGGATCTGGATCTGGAAATTTTTCTGCCATTGAGGAGGAGAAGGAGCTGAAGAAATTTTACGCGCAGACAAATGAGAGTAGGCGGAGGCTAGGGTTTAGTGGGTATTTATAGATGAAGTTGGAATAGACAGATGGATCCGAATTTAAATGAATTCGCAATTTGTCAATTTAAATTCCAAAAATCCATTTATTTGATTTTTAGATCTTATTATGAATAAATGGTCAACTTACCATTTCTATCATTTCTGATTGCAATTAGCTTCAAATTTATTAACCAAACCTCCATATCAAATAAGGATTTATTGCAAAAAATTTAGTGTTTACCTTTAATTAAAGTAAATTCAATAAATTATAAAATCTTATTTCAATGAAATTTTATACCATTCGTATTCAATTCTCTTTATTAAATTAACAATCATCATCTTATGTATATATTTAACATTAGTATATATATCCAATAACCCCAATTTCTTTACAGTTATCAACTAAATTCATATTAACGTAGTTTTTTAAAACGTTTAATTGCAAAACATAAAATTTCAATTGCTACAAAAATTTTATTTATTATAAATTGAATCCCAATCAATTTCAACCATACAATTTAAATTAAATGGTATTGCACTAACTTTATTAAATTACATCCAGTTTCAATTAGTATAGAATTTGATCCTAATTACTTACCATCAAATTCATAAATTATAGATTACCTTCCAATTAAATAAAATTTTATTACAAATTGATTTACAACATAATATAACATTTACATTAAACCCATTGCATTCCACCCATTAATTACTAACCTTAAATTAGCCTATCTTCATATTATAAATAATCCTTTCTTTTTAATGATCTGATTGGATCTAAACATAAGTTTAAATTTAGGTATAAACATATATGCAATAAACTGGCATTAAATTTTGAAACGTGAACTGATTTAATTGGAAATAAATCACCCAATCCAAATTTATTTTAATAAGTTTCCAATTAAACTGATTAGATTCAATTCCAACCCTTTAATTGAGCCTATCATTACTTTGTAACGCAGTTAACACTTGTCTCACATTTCATTCCATATATATTCAAATTTCCAGCTTCCCTTTGTATAAATTATTATTTTCAAATATATTGAAGTTGTTATTCCAAATTATTATTCCAACCCAACTATATACATGAGCTAAAATTAGAAATTAAATTAATTCATTAAAAAGGTTTCATTCTTTTATATTAACTTATGAAATAAATATGCATTTCCGTTGCTCATTCCCTTTATACTTTTCAATTACAGTTCTCACCCACATAAATGAGACAATTAATTTCATCTAAATGTAATCGTTTTCCAATACCTTAATAACTTTATTTCCATGTCTTATATTACTACAAACTATCCAATACGAAAAGTCTTAACATTGTTACAAATACTACTTTAATTAACATTAACGCAATACTCAATTAAAATTATTGTAACTGATCTCAAAACTGTAAATTAACAAGTTACCAAAATAGGCAACATACAATAATCGTTACTCTAACCTTTAGTCACATTAATACGCTTTAATTTCTCAAAATCAAAGTTCCCATTTGTTTCTGCATTTCAAACTCAAAATCAATTATAACAAATTTCAATAATTCCCCAGACCTTTCCTTTCCATTTATCCATTTATCAAGTTTACATTAATAAATCTTTTCTTCCATTCCTCAAATTCAACAACTAGTTCTACTATGAATGCCGTTAACGTTATTTCCAAATATCCCTTAATTAATATTATCGTAAAAATTTATTTATTTTTATTCCAATTGATTAAAAATTCAATTTCTAAGTCTTAATATACTCTAAATTAACAACTTCTAAACATTGTATTACTTCTCGTATTAATGTAACCTTTATTTATTGTATTAACATTTATTTCAAGTTCTAATTCTATCAACCAATTAAACAGTTAACTTATAATATATGCTTACAATCCAAATATTACACCCATTTGCCATATTCTGAATGAAGTTAGCATTTAATTCCAAAATTTATCTAAATTTTACATTAAGATAATATTAAATTACCTTTAATGAAATTAGATTCCCAATTTATTTAATGCAATCAATTTTTGACCTTTCAGTTATTTCAATAAATTTGGGTTGCGCAAGATTAATTATTTATTAACATACATTAACATAATTGCATTAATTTACATTCAGTAACAAATAAATCAATATATTATTCCACACAATAATACACTGATTGCATTTGTTTATACTATGCTCCATTTAAAACTAAGTCATAACAATTGAATGATTGTATTACATTGGAAATGTTCATTAATTATTAACTTGCAAAAACGTATTTCCTAAATTTACATCCAATTATTGTTAACCATGTTTTAGTACATTAAATCTTTTCAATACTTACCTCTAGTTTCACATATTCGCTTTATATCCAGGTATAAACCCTTATATCCCATTATAACTTGATGCATACAATTTACAACTTCCATTTTTATATTAATTTGAATTCCATTCTAGTAAAAAAAAATTCATTCACTAATTCAACATTCCCCTTGGTTTCCTATATTAAACTTAAAGCCAAGTATGACAATTTACGTTACTTCAATAAATTGCCATAAAAAAATTAAATTGTTAATTTTAATTACAATTTCTATTACTATAATATAAATTATAAAAAATTTATTTTCTTTTCTAAATTTAAATTACAAAATCTTAATTAAACTAACAAATTTATTTACCAAAATTTACGGGTCGTTACACACTGCCCATCCATGGTGCACCCACAGGCCGATCCACTCCTCCATGGCCGAGCCTTTGTTTTGGCAAAAATCACAATATATTGCATAACCCATTTACATTACTATGTTGTAACCTCCTCCATCATTCTAGCCTTTATGCTATGCATTCACATGACCAAACCTGAGCCAAACTTGTTCAAACCAGAGCCAAATAGTAGAGAAGGCAAGGCAAAAGACTGTGCATTCATATCTCTTTTTATTCAAAAGTTATTTCATTTCAAATTGGTATCGTATTTATAAATTGTTTTGATTTTTGTTTGGGCTGTAACACAAGATCTTTAGCTTGGATTCGCTCTACACTCAAGTCCATTGGCTTGTCATTTTGCTCTTAATTCCATTATATTAGTTGTATTGCAATCTCCAGCATTTTGAGGTAAGTAAAACTCACACGAAGTTTATACTTATGCAGTTGTGAAACAACAACAATTGAATGTGTAGAAAATCATATGATGTATAACTGCCTGTGATTATTTATATATGATGCTAAAATTGTTAAATTTCATGTCATATCATCTGTTATTATATATATGTTGTTATTGTTCATTTATATCTGTTTATCACACCGCAAGTTCCATGTAGATTAGGTTCACTATGGGTTGAAATGATACATACCCGAACTGACTTTAGAATAGAAAAAAAATCGTTATGGGCTGAAATGATATGCCTGAACGATTTTATTTTTTATTTATTTTATTTTAACTTGGGATTACGGGTTTGAAATGATAGAACCCGGATTTTTCTTTTTAAACTGCGGATTGAAATGATACATATCCGTATTACTTGACCTAGGTTAGAAAACTATATACAGATCCGTGGTTATTTTATAAAGTGTTTTTGGATATTTTTAAGTATTTTAAAAATATAAATTTATGAAATTTGATTTAAAAAGATTTTGAAATGTTTTAAAATAAAGAAATTAAGATTTTTGTATGATTTAAAAATGTAATTAATGAATGGTTAAATTGGATTATTGAAATATAACTTAAGTTTGGAAATTTGGAGTTTTGGTTAAAAATAATATTTAAGTCATATAAATAAAATAGAAATTTAATTATATTTGGAAAATAGTAAATATGATGATTTGATTAAATTTGAGTTTAAATGATTTCTTAAAATATCATTGATTTTTTTTCTATGTATTAAAATGGTTAAATGAATGAATGCTTAAAAGTGTAATTTTAAAATGAACTTGACCTAGAAATGTGAATTTGGTTTTAATTAAGGGTTTGAGTTAATTGAATAAATTGGAAATTAGTTTAATTTGTGAAATGATGGTTTGAAAATGTAAATGTTAATAAAGTGTTAAATGTAAAAATGGGAAAGTTTACACTTGAATTTATTAAGTGGATTTGTGAAATTTGATTTAATTATAAAATGTTGCTTTATAAAAATCATTAATTAAAAGAATATTTTAATGAACATATTTGAATGTTAAAAATATGATTTTTTTATAATGTTTAAGTGGTTTAAATTTCAATGTTTTCAAGTATAACTTACAGCAACTTTTTCTGAATGCTGTAAAAGGTTGAAATTTCAATGTTTATGGTTTTAACTTAGTAAAGGAACTCATAATGGTTTAAAACTTTGAAAATTGAATATTTGATTTGGAAGTATATAAACTTAAATTTTAAATGGTTTAAATGAATTATTTTAATTAAAATATAAGCTATTTAAAAGGTGATTTGGAATGATAATAAATGAATGATATCTTTGAATTTAAAAGGTATTTAGAGTTGAATATTTGGATTTGAACTTATATGATGATTTGAAATTGACGTTTTAGAAAGATATGATATTTTGATATATATTAAATGTTTTGAAATGAATTTTTGAAAGATATGATATTTTGATATTAAAAAGTTTTGAAATGAAGTTTTGAAAGATATGATCTTTCGACATTTAAATGATTTGAAATGAAGTTTTGAAGGATATGATATTTTGATATTAAAATGATTTGGAAATGAAGTTATGAAGGATATGATATTTTAATGTATTAAAAATGGTTTGAAAGGATGTTTTGAAAGGATATATATTGAAATGATTTGAAATGACTTGATATTTATTTTGGTAAATATTTGAATTTGAAAGATATGGTATGTTGATATATTGAAATGGTTTGGAATTAATTTAATCTTTAGTTTGATAAATATTTGGATTTGAAATAATATTCTATTTTGAAGTATAAATATTATTTTAAAAGTTATAGCCACGGGTTATAATAACGATTGGTTGGCAAAGAGACCGGGATCGGATATCTGGCATACTCACTGTCGATACCAAAAACCACTTTGACTAACCGTGTACGCGGTGGAGATTTCAGAACGAAGTAGGATGGTGGCGACGTTCTTATGGTACGTTACGTGGACCCAACTCCCGTGAGTTGGCATAAGGTAAGGTGGCAGAAACAGAAGCGGTCTCGGGCCAGTTGAGGTCGCACCTCGTAGCTGACGCGTTTCTTCGATACCATACTGTTACTTGTGATTGTTTGGGCGCCCCTCCGATTTTGTAGGAGTGTGTTCCGCGGTGGGCGTATGTGGCTGCTGCGTTACCACCAGCCCGAGTGTCGTAGTTGGTATATCTACCCTGGCATTGCCTTGTGTGCCATGTCACCTACCATATCGAGCCTTTACTACGAGTTTCTATTTGTGTCGTACCTATGCAGTATCTTCTCGTAGTCTCCCGATCAGGAGATATGCAGGTATTGTATAGACCATTGGCATTATTTGTGTTAAGGGGAATATTGGGTCACTCCTTAACGCTATTTAAAAGTAAGTTTATTTTACTGTTAGACATTATTATAATAGCGCAATATTACTACATAGTAAATAGTTTGACGGATCCTTAGAGGATGGGCGGTCCCAAGCATCATTTAAGTTACTTATACTTTTACTACAGTTCACTTGAGTTGGTTTACATTGTATAAGTATGTATGTCCAGACTCGAGTGTTCATATTTTTTTTATTTACGCACGTGTAAGCCTGAGTATTCATAGATTTGGATTTCCACTTTCTGGTGATTGGAATCGCTGGAGATTATCTGCTTGTCTTGTTTATCTATTTCACTCCCAGTTATTCTGTTGATTCTGGTATTGTATTCAGCTTGTACTTGGTTATCATACTTAGACTTCTGTTGTACTTTATTTCTTCTGTAATATCTTATGTAACTCTGATATATTTATATAGTAGCTTCATGAACTACTATTTATTTTACTTCCGCTGCATTATTAAATACTCCGTGTCTGTGTTCCGTGATTATTATTTACTGTATGTTCTAAAATTTGCCAAATTTTATATACAACGCGGTATTTTGAGCAATTCAAATCCGACATGTGCGGATGCGAATGGTTGAAAATGCGTGGTTGTTACATTTGGTATCAGAGCTTTGGCTTTGAGGAAAATCATAGAATATAGGGTAGATTATTTACAGAATCACTTTCGTTCGAGTTTGAATCTTTTCTCTTTGATTCGAATTTCCTTTGAATTTTGAAACGTTACCTACGGTTCCAAAATCCTTTCGTGTCCCTCACTATTTATCTTCTTTCGTTTCTGGAGTATCCCATAACTCCACTTCGAATGATCTTTATAATGAGTCGGCAGTCCCGCCAATCTCAAATTCATTTGTAAAGGGGAAAACTCCTTTACAGTTAGCATCGATTCACTAGAGATTTATATCTATCCTTAATTTAGATGCTAATATTCTTTTTTCATTCCAAACTCAATCTATCGAGATCGAATATAGATTTACCCTAGAAAATCCACATTGATCTTATTTTTTAAGTCACGGTTGACCCGGTTAAGGTTGCCCGCGATTTACTTAAGCTTACCCATCTCCCTACTTTGTTATTTAATCATCTTGTCTTTTGTTTCCAATCTATTCTTCCAAACATTTTGAATTGTACTTGTAAATCTATATTTTGTTTTATATAATGTGTTGTTTGAGTTGTTGATGTTGATTTGGGTTTTCGATCGATTCGTCTGATCAACGCTATCGATAGGATTTCTAAAACACTTTGACAGAACAAACTGACACAATTTTATTTTAAAATTTGGTTAATGAAATAAATTTAAGTAAATTTATGGAACTTAATAAATTGATTATTTGAAATGATAATACTTGATTTATCATTTATTGTTCTATAAATGAATTTATAAATAGTTATTTATAAATTGATTGAGGAACTGAAATGAATTTAAAACAAGAAATTTGAGAATTTAATTTCCGATGGTTTCAAACCTGGTGTTTAAGTTTTAAAGTATATTATTTAAGGTATTTTCGAATAAGAATGTGTTTCCAAAGAATTCTAAAGTTTAAAAATCAGTGCTCTTCTCTTTGTCGCTGGGAAATAATTTCGATGATAACTACAGCACCATCGATTTTCATTTTCGAGTTTCAAAGTGAAGCGACCACTCTGTAGTCTTGGTACAGCTTTTTTTTGGGAAATTTAAATTGATTTGAATTTCTAAAATATGACTTGATTTATAATATATATAGATATATGATTTAAATTTGATTTGGTAAATTATGTACATACATCTATTTATCCCTAAAAGGTTTGAAGAAATCGGAAATTTAATTCTTAAATTTTATTTTAAAGAATAATTTCAATAAAAAGAAAATCAAAATTTTGGATGAATATTTAAGCATGAAATGATTTAATTAGAAAGTTTTATTTGTATAATACTCAATTGCACTCCAATATAACTTACCTAAAATTTCAGAAGTTAACAATGTAATTGGATAATATACAATACAAAAGATTTTATAAATAAAATTTGAGTGGTTATAATACATGTTATACACTTAAATTTTAGTTACAACGATTAACAAAGGTAAATATAATAAAGGGTAATTGAATAACTTACAATAAAATTAGAAGAACTAAGAATAAAATAAAACAGTTATAATAAGTGCAAGTATATTTAACATAAGTGATAAATATTGAGAGGAATAATTTTAATTTTAATTAGGAATAAAGAAGAATTAAATTTATTAAGTACATTATGAGTATAATAAATGATTATTTTTCATAACCATAGTTTTAAAATTGTTAATTTAAGACGATTAGAAGATAAGATAATGAAATTTAAGATAGTTAAGATTTAACTTGTGAAAAAAAAATTATCAATTTAAGTTGAAATTTCCATGGTTTCAAACTTATTTCCTTATTTTGTTTTTCAAACTATCTTTTGGTTGTCCTTATTATCCTTACCTTGCAGCAGACCGGTATAGGCATCTTTCTATAATCTTTCTGTTTAGAACTCTTTCTATAATCTTTGATAATCTTTGGTACTCATTTTGAATCCACCTTTTTTAGTGCTTGTGCTCTTGATTCTGGAGGATCTTGGAAAGATCATCTCCACATTGTTAAACTTACCTATAACAACAGTTATCAGGTATAATCTCAATCTTCTTGTCGCCTTGTCTTAATCTTATTTCATTTCTATCTTTTCTGTGCTTTCCCGTACCTCATCCTTTTCGGGGACGAAAAGTTTTGAGTGGGAGAGAGTGTAACAACCCTGTATTTTGTGATTATTTTTTTAATTGTATATTTCAATTATTTTAATTGAATTTTGATTTTAAATTTATTTTATTTATTTAATTTAGTTAATTTTGTTATTTCAAATATAAACTTTTATTTTGATATGAATTATTATTCCAAAATACGATTAAAAAGAATATTTTTCAAAAAGTGAATTTTGGTCAAATTAGTCAAACTTTGACTTTTAACTTAAAAATTTAAAAGTTTGAAAATTTTAATTTTATCTTTTATTATGGAAGTAAATAAAATTTTAAGAACACTGCTTTTCGTTTCGTTGAAATCTGATTTATAATGTGGAAGTTATGCCTTTTTAACCATTGTGTGTAATTTGCTGTATTTAACAAAATTGTTATTTTAAATTATATAAATAAAGTTTATTGGTCATGTAATGTTCTAATTTATATTTATATGTGTAAAATAACATTATATGTATATATTTTGGTTTTAAAATATTTTAAAAGTGTAATTGACATTTTCCAATGTCAGTTGTATTCTGTTTATAATTTTTAATTTCTAGTTTCAATTAATTAAAGTAATTCTTTATTTATTTTTATACTTTTCTTAAGAACTTATTTTCTTCTCATTGCCATTTTTATTGTGTTCCTCATTTGTTTATTTAATTTCCTTTTTATTTGTTTTAAAGTGAAATATAAATTTTCTAAAAGCTTGTGATGCTTTATTTGTAATTTTCATGTCCTGTTTGCCATTTTTAAATAATTTCTCTAATTATCTTCTACTTTATCTAAATATAATTATTTATTTCATTTCAGAAATGATAAATGAAGTATTTTATTTCAAAAAATTTCTTTGGAATATTTTTAAAATGAAGTAGATATTTTTCCAAAGCCAGTGATGTTTTAATTCGTAATTTTTAAGTCCAGTTTGAAATTTTTAAACAATTTCTTTAGTTCTTTTTTATTTTCTATAAATTAAATTATTTATTTCACTTTGAAAATGTTTAAAAATCATTTTTATTTCAAATTTTGTTTTATAATATTTTTAAAATGAATTTGATAATTTTCCAAAGTCAATGGTGATTTATTTGTAATTTCTGGACACTGTTTCGGATTTTTAAGCAATTTCTTATATTCTTTTTCCATTTTCCTGAATTTTAATTATTTATTTTCATTTCATATTGCTTTTTTTCGATTTTTAAAAGTATTTAATGAATTTTATTTTGTTTTAATTGAATATAAGAAAAAGAAATATGAAGAGTTTTAAAAAGCTTTTATAACCTAAGCCTTTTCAACTCTAAAAACTCATCACTTGCCACAACTCCTCATTTACTTCTTTTAGCCGTTCTTTTACTTTGTTTAGCCGTGAATTCCATCCTCATTTCACGCACAAAAACTTTCATCTCTATCTCCATTCACGGCTAGCACAAAATTTTGGGTAATGGCCCCTTTTATTTCCTCTTTTTCTTCTCTTTTCTTATGAATTTTGCCTTGTTTTCTTCAATCTTTTGCTTGGCCTCTTCCTCTCATCCATGACCACCACTCTCCACACCACTTCCCTGCCATCAACGCCACCTATACTCCAGGCCACGACCATGGCCGAGCCATCCATGGTGATCAAACCCCTCAAAAATGCAACCTAATGCCTTGAAACCATGCTAGTTGACCACCTTTGCTTCATCTCCTTCAACCGCCACCATAACAACCACCATAGCCGCCTCCACCACCTCTGACCTGACCACCACACACCCCTCCAGCCACTATCCATCCATGGTGCACCCACATGCCGACGCACTCCTCCATGGCTGAGCCTTTGTTTTGGCAAAAATCACAGTATATTGCATAACCCCTTTACATTACTATGTTGTAACCTCCTCCATCATGCTAGCCTTTATGTCATGCATTCACATGACCAAACCTGAGCCAAACTTGTTCAAACCAGAGCCAAAAACAGCCCTAGGCCGTGCCAAATAGTAGAGAAGGCAAGGCAAAAGACTGTGCATTCATATCTTTTTTTATTCAAAAGTTATTTCATTTCAAATTGGTATTGTATTTATAAATTGTTTTGATTTTTGTTTGGGTTGTAACACAAGATCTTTAGCTTGGATTCGCTCTACATTCAAGTCCATTGGCTTGTCATTTTGCTCTTGATTCCATTATGTCAGTTGTATTGCAATCTCCAGCATTTTGAGGTGAGTAAAACTCACACGACGTTTATACTTATGCAGTTGTGAAACAACAACAATTGAATGTGTAGAAAATCATATGATGTATAACTGCCTGTGATTATTTATATATGATGTTAAACCTGTTAAATTTCATGTCATATCATCTGTTATTATATATATGTTGTTACTTTTCATTTATATTTGTTTATCACATTGCAAGTTCCATGTAGATTAGGTTCACTATGGGTTGAAATATTACATACCCGAACGGACTTTAGAATAGGAAAAAATCGTTATGGGCTGAAATGATAGGCCTGAACGATTTTTATTTTTAATTTATTTTATTTTAACTTGGGATTGTGGGTTTGGAATGATAGAACCCGGATTTTTCTTTCTAAACTGCGGATTGAAATGATACATATACGTATTACTTGACCTAGGTTAGAAAACTATATACAGACCCGTGGTTATTTTATAAAGTGTTTTTGGATAATTTTAAGTATTTTAAAATATAAATTTATGAAATTTGATTTAAGTAGATTTCGAAATGTTTAAAATAAAGAAATTATGATTTTTGTATGATTTAAAAATGTAATTAATGAATGGTTAAATTGGATTATTGAAATATAACTTAAGTTTGGAAATTTGAAGTTTTGGTTAAAAATGATATTTAAGTCATATAAATAAAATAGAAATTTAATTATATTTGGAAAATGGTAAATATGATGATTTGATTAAATTTGAGTTTAAACGATTTATTAAAATATCATTGATTTTTTTCTATATATTAAAATGGTTAAATGAATGAATGCTTAAAAGTGTAATTTTAAAATGAACTTGACCTGAAAATGTGAATTTGGTTTTAATTAAGGGTTTGAGTTAATTAAATAAATTGGAAATTAGTTTAATTTGTGAAATGATGGTTTGAAAATGTAAATGTTAATAAAGTATTAAATGTAAAAATGGGAAAGTTTACACTTGAATTTATGAAGTGGATTTGTGAAATTTGATTTAATTATAAAATGTTGCTTTATAAAAATCATTAATTAAAAGAGTATTTTAATGAACATATTTGAATGTTAAAAATATGTTTTTTATAATGTTTAAGTGGTTTAAATTTAAATGTTTTCAAGTATAACTTACAGTAGCTTTTCTGAATGCCATAAATGGTTGAAATTTCAATGTTTATGGTTTTAACTTAGTAAATGAACTCATAATGGTTTAAAACTTTGGAAATTGAATATTTGATTTGAAAGTATATAAACTTAAATTTTAAATGGTTTAAATGAATTATTTTAATTAAAATATAAGCTATTTAAAAGGTGATTTGGAATGATAATAAATGAACGATATCTTTGAATTTAAAAGGTATTAAGAGTTGAATATTTGGATTTGAACTTATATAATGATTTGAAATTGAAGTTTTGGAAAGATATGATATTTTGATATATATTAAATGTTTTGAAATGAATTTTTGAAACATATGATATTTTGATATTAAAATGTTTTGAAATGAAGTTTTGGATTGATCTTTCGACATTTAAATGATTTGAAATGAAGTTTTGAAGGATATGATATTTTGATATTAAAATGATTTGAAAATGAAGTTATGAAGGATATGATATTTTTAATGTATTAAAAATGGTTTGAAAGGATGTTTTGAAAGGATATATATTGAAATGATGTGAAATGACTTGATATTTATTTTGGTAAATATTTGAATTTGAAAAATATGGTATGTTGATATATTGAAATTGTTTGGAATTAATTTAATCTTTAGTTTGATAAAGATTTTGATTTGAAATAATATTCTATTTTGAAGTATAAATATTATTTTAAAAGTTATAGCCACGGGTTATAATAACGATTGGTTGGCAAAGAGACCGGGATCGGATATCTGGCATACTCACTGTCGATACCAAAAACCACTTTGACTAACCGTGTACGCGGTGGAGATTTCAGAACGAAGTAGGATGGTGGCGACGTTCTTATGGTATGTTACGTGGACCCAACTCCCATGAGTTGGCATAAGGAGGTAGAAACAGGAGCGGTCTCGGGCCAGTTGAGGTCGCACCTCGTAGCGGACGCATTTCTTCGATACCATACTATTACTTGTGATTGTTTGGGCGCCCTCCGATTTTGTGGGAGTGTGTTCCGCGGTGGGCGTATGTGGCTGCTGCGTTACCACCAACCCGAGTGTCGTAATTGGTATATCTACCCTGGCATTGCCTTGTGTGCCGTGTCACCTACCATATCGAGCCTTTACTACGAGTTTCTATTTGTGTCGTACCTATGCAGTATCTTCTCGTAGTCTTCCGATCAGGAGATATGCAGGTATTGTATAAACCATTGGCATTATTTGTGTTAAGTGGAATATTGGGTCACTCCTTAACGCTATTTAAAAGTAAGTTTGTTTTACTATTAGACATTATTATAATAGCGCAGTATTACTACATAGTAAATAGTTTGACGGATCCTTAGAGGATGGGCGGTACCAAGCATCTTTTAAGTTACTTGTACTTTTACTATAGTTCACTTGAGTTGGTTTACATTATATAAGTATGTATGTCATGGCTCGAGTGTTTGTATTTTTTTTTATTTACGCTCAGGTCAGCCTGAGTATTCACAGATTTGGATTTCCACTTTCTGGAGACTGGAATCGCTGGAGATTATCTGCTTGTCTTGTTTATCTATTTCACTCCCAGTTATTCTGTTGATTCCAGTATCGTATTCAGCTTGTACTTGGTTATTATACTTAGACTTCTGTTGTATTTTATTTTTTCTGTTGTATCTTATGTAACTCTGATATATTTATATAGTAGCTTCATGAACTACTATTTCTTTTACTTCCGCTGCATTATTAAATACTCTGTGTCTGTGTTCTGTGATTATTATTTACTGTATGTTCTGAGATTTGCCAAATTTTATTTACAACGTGGTATTTTGAGCAATTCAAGTCCGACATGTGCGAATGCGAATGGTTGAAAATGCGCGGTTGTTATAGGATAATAAAGGAATTACCAAGTGGAAGTATGAGGATGACCAAGAAATTTTCAACTGAAACCCTAAGATTGAAAAAGAGGCCCTTGAAAGAGGATCAACGGACAATGAAATGGAAACCTACTCATCGAGAAGAAGTAATTGAACCAAGCCATAAAAGAATTAGATGGGAGTCAAAGATGGCTCAAAATCAAGACTTCTTAGAGAATATAATCTTACTATCTCCGTCGAAGACATCTATATCCGAACTAAAGAAGAAATGAATTGTTGGCCTTCTCATAAAAAGAAGCCAGAATTTGAAAGGAAACTTAAGATTATATTGCAATAAACGAACATGATAAAATCAATGTAAGGTACTTGAAAAGATGGTCCTACACTTTCTAAGACAAGGAAAACTTAACCAGTTTTAAAGGATTGAACAAGTCAAAGAATAAAAATTCTATTCTCAAAATAAGAGAAATCTACATGGTCGGGAGTAAAATTCTTCTTAAATTTGGACTACCTAAAATGGTAGAAAGCCCAAGGTCGCACCAAAATGGCCAGGTCAAGGCACCTCCTGGAGGGAGGGCGTAAGCCTTTAGCCTCGCCAAAGTCAGAAATGGCCAGGTTAAAATAGCACCAGCCCTTATCCGCATCACACTATGATCAGGATAAGGCGTCTCCTGGAGGGAGGATGGGTAATCCCTTGATCCCGCCACGCTATGGCCTGGCCAAGGTACCGAACAAGCACTTAGCCACGTCATGCTATGGACAAGTTAAGGCGCCCCCTAAAGGAAGGTCGAGTAAGTCCTCGGGCCCTGCTTGAGAATAAGCTAGCCAAATGCACCGGAAACACAGATGAAATGTCCGGCGGACTAAAAAAAGTTCCTGCCTGAAATGGGCGCCGCCTAAAATGGAAAATCGTCAGAAATTGGCAACGTCTAAACTGACAACAGCCTGAAATGGGCACTGCTTGCAATAGGAATGAGAATTGGACTAAAGAGCCTCAGCCTGAAATAGGCCAAAACAAATGGATAAAGAAATCTCGGGCCCGAGAAAGAAAGAGCATGCAAAATATCATCAAAGCCGGAAGATGGCACATTCGACAATAGAATCAGAAAGAATTCTCTGACTTCTCCTCATGAACATCCGCTAGATTGATTTTCTGTTCTTCCATTACTTATTGCCAGATTGGTTTTCTAGCCTTCTATTATTAATTTCCAGAAATGGTATTCCGGTCTTCTATTATTAATTACCAAAAATAGTATTCGGGTCTTCTATTATTAATCACCAGAAACAATATTTTGATCTTTTATTATTAGTTACTAAAAATGGTATTCTTGTCTTCTGTTATAAAATACCAGAAAATGATATTCTAGTCTTCTATTATTAAATACCAAGAACATATATTTTGGTCTTCTATTACTTATTGCCAGATATGGTTTTCTTGACTTCTATTGTCAATGCCAAATTGGATATTTTGGCCTTCTTTTACTTATTACCAACTATGGATTTCTGGTCTTCCATTACTTATCATCAGATATGGTTTCTGACCTTCTATTATCCATTACCAGAGATGGTACTCTAGGTCTCTACTACTTATTACCGAGAAGGGTATTCTGATATTATGATATTCTTTTAGCAAAACCGACACTCTAACCTTCCATCACCTATTATCAGAGGATTCCGAAAGATGACTTTCAGCTTATCTTCCAACTACTAATACCCGAACCTGGGACCAGTGAAACCTCATAAAACTCTATCATTAACAGGTGAACCTAGATGAGGAATGGATTTTCTAATCCTCAATAAGTTTGAAGGATGAATTATGGGTAATAGTGAAATATCCCAAACACGGGCCATAGTTTGAACTATGCGGGTTTCCAGTATAAATGTCTATAGAAGATAACTGATAAATCTTTTACACTATCTTTTTGGGTTAAGATTATAATCTTAAATACATAACTATTGTTTGGAGTAGGAGTCCTTCAACGATTTACAGCTATGAAGAAGATTTGCAGATTTGCTAAATCAAGAGAAGTGTCATGAACTAAGACGGAGAGCTCGAGAAGTGTATAAGCCTTTAGGAGACACATTCAAATGAAAATGCAAGCAAGGTGCAAACAAAGACGACAAAACATGTAGTATTTACAACATATAAATAATACAGTGCATTATGCTACATAACATTACTAAGGTATGGAAAGATATATCGTATATGCCGAAGTTATTGAGGTTCAATTAACTGCTTTTGCAAATCCGTAGATACTGCAGGGTCAGTACGAGAAGCTGGGTTCCCAAGTATAAATTCCAAAGATTTACATGATGCCTGGCTATCTCTTAATTTTATTTCCAACCCATCAATTCTCTCATAAAGCTTGGTCGTTTCGAAGTTGAGTTCGATACTAGTATCTCCACCAAAGAAATGCTTTAGGACTTTAATATCTCGGTCCCTTTCCTTAAGTTTTAACTTTGAATTCTCAAATTCTTTGGAGAAATCTTGAACAATATGAGATTGAAGAAGATATTTTCTATTCCACTCCTTTACAACAGGATTATCAAAAAGCTTGGAAATAAAAGAATCTTTGTAAGATTGACTCCATTCAAGCTCCACTATTAACCTATCCTTGATCTTTACAAATCTCGTAGTCGAGGCTTCAGAAAGTCAAACCAATCCTGCTTGAGTCTCCTATATAAACAAACAAAACGGAAAATCAAAGTTCTTTATTTCAATAGTAACAATACATGTTAGAGTGTGTTTCTCATTATCGCTTGCTATCATTAACAAGATACAATTCCTCATAAATTTTCACATTAGAAATCTGTTCTATTTCGATACAATTTTTGATACAACTTCTCTAATCTTGCCAAGAGAATTGGTGGAAAGAGGCATAGTCGAGTCGAAGGTCATTTTGATCTCTTCAGGAGTGATAACGGGAGGACATTTCTATAATCCCACTCTACCGCTGGAGGACTATCATGCCCGCAAATTAGCTTGGTATGATAAGTTCGTATCTCTGGTATAAGTTCATCTCTTTCTTCACCTAAGAAATCAAATCGGAATCGAGGGAACTTCAGGTAAACCCCTTGTAAATCTCGAAGAAAACAATATCTCGCAAACTTGGAATTTTTGATAATGGTTACATTTTCAAGATATTCTTTTCTTAGCTTCACATACTTTCCCAAAAATTCTCGAGTAATGGGCTGCTTGAAAGATTGTTTTTCTGTAACAACATAATAGTTATCATGTTGAGAACAGGGAATTTCGAAACAAGAGGGATTTATGAAAACAATGCATCATATACTATTCAACATTTTTAGGTTCATACAAAATGGATTTTGATACATATCAAAAAAAAAATTCTTTATAATATTTCAGTTTTCCAGGAGGAAGATCCTGGGAAATCGAGTAGAATCTAGGAAGATTCCAACATTCACCCTGGTGTGGGTTGCTACCAAACTCGTCTAGGTACCTCTTATGGAATCTTCTGAGTAAGCCTCCACTAAACTCTTCTAGATAGGAGAAGTCAATCATCACATGTCTGCAATAAATCCTGTACAAAAATTCCATTAAAATGCCTCTCTCTTCGATCAACATCCAAAAGAGCATCATAAGTTCTTTGTTGGTTTTCACGAGTTTTTCATAGCATTTTCTCGAGCCTTCCGTAGTCTTGGAGCTACCTTTCTATTCTTAAAATTTACAAGTACTAAGGAATTTTATTAAAGTCATAATATTGAGTGGACAATTTGTTATAGTCCTTGGACAATTTATCAAATTCTCTATTTAACTTGTTTATCCTCATTTGCTTCTTCTCAAGGAGAGTATCATAATAATATTTAGACCTTCTTTTTATCTGACGTAAAATTTTAGTTAAACATTATTCTATGAAGTTGAAAGACTTCTTAGGTTAAAGGTCTCATACCTGGGAAGGAGGATTCATGGTTGAAGAAGTCTTATCCACCCTCTCCTTCTATTTTCTAAAAGTAGTATTAGCTTCTTTCTCAGGGAAAGACAAATCTATATAATATGGAGGATTGGACTCATGAGGAGCTGGCTGAGGGCCAATATCCTTTGACTTGTCTTGCTCTTTGGTAGCACGGGAGCAGCACATCCATCCCCATCTTTGTTCTTATGGGGTTTATGTACCAGTAGCGCCCCAATCATCATCATGATCATCGTCGTCGTCGTCATCATCATCTTCGCCACCCTTTTCCAAGTCGGATATTGTTCTCTCATCGTCCGCCACGTCTTCAGGTTCTGTCTCATGGTCTGAAGGGGGATCTTCAATCTCCAACAGCATCTTTACATCGATTCCCCCTTTTTTTGAAACTTCAATTCCCTCTTTTATGTTCTAAATTCTGGTTTTAAATCTTTCTACAATGTCATCAGGTAAGGAAGGAAAATCAAGATCCTTGCACTTTTTATAGTCATCGATGTAGACAAATGAAAGTACTTCTTCATAAAGATCAGCAGTCATATCATCCAGGGAAGTCTCTATGAAGTTTGATACTTTGCTTTTAGCATCTTTTATAATACTAACAGACCTGAACAATGAGCTTTGTTTTTTTTTGAGCTTCTCTTTGAGAAGGGATTTTTCCGCCTCCGCCTTTTTCAAGGAAGACTTAAGAACAACAGTCTTATCGACTTGGGCCTGAATAGTTTTGTCTCTTTGAGTAATTGTCGACTCAACCCGAGAAATAGAGGCGCTTAACTTGCCCTTTTCGCTTGATAATAGAGAGACTTGATCTTTAACAAAACCACTTCTTCTAGGGATGAAGAGGTTTCAGCGGCAGCTTTCAAAAGAGAGTGCAAGCCTTTAGATGCCTGAAAGAAGGAACGAAAATAATTAAGATTTACTACTAAAGTTATGGTAAAAGAACCAAAAAGCAATAACTTACAAAAAGTTGTTGCTCTAGAAAGGACTTGCTTAGATCAAGCAAATCAGACTTGGAAGTTAGATGAAAAGAATGAGATAGCAAAGACCTTGCAAGGATTTCCAACGATTGAGAAAATTCGCCGAAAGAAGCAAAAGATGATGTCGCCGGAGGAATCCTTCTAAGTGAAGGGGTAGATCGCCCGAGAGCCTACTAAAACTAGTCAAAAGAAGCGGGTAAGATAGGAAATTTTATGCATGAAAGGAAATCTATTATTTGAAATTTGTTCTTTTCCAATTCTATAAAAGGAGGATCTCTAGCAGGGCTAAGATCAACAAAAACTTCTTCGTTGGATTTGTTTAAAGAATTTTTTCCTTCTAGAGTTTCAGGAAGTTGGCTCGTTGATACCTTAGCTTTCTTTGAATCAGACTCGTCGATAAGAGTCTCGGTTAACTTCCTCTTCATGCCTTCCCTGGCTTTAGACATGGATTTTAAGAGGGAAGGAGCCTTCTTGGAGGACTTCGAAGCAGTGACATCTTTAGTAGCTTCGGAAAGAAGGGGAACAACTGCAATAGCATAAATCGGGAAATAAAACAAGGGGTAACTCATCAGAAAACAATAAATGTGACATCAAAATCTTACCATCAGAGTCCTTGAGAATGGGAAACGCAGGAGAAAAATCCACAGCGTCTCCTAGGAATAGATAAGCTTTTCCGGCGTACATATAGAGAATCGTCTGGGGCTTTCCCAAAACTACCGGTCCAAGAGGAAGAAGGTAATGCATGCGAAGAACACTGGGCCTAAGCAGAACAGATCTCCTCCTAAGACTCGAAGGAGTAGCTTCTAAAGCATTTACGGTCTTCATTTCATTGTCGTTGAGATTGTACAAAATAGAAGCTATCAAAAGAAAACTAGTTATTAACAGTTTACGAAGAAGTCGGAGAATAAGCAAGCACATCGTTACCTAGAGCAGTAAAGTTGCCAGTAATGGGAAGATCACACTTCACGAAGAAAAATTGGGTGTCCCATTCCCTCGCCTTGTTTAACCCCTCAGTAATTAACCTCTCATAATTAGCTCTATAAATTTGATGGTTTATATCATTCACTTTCACTAGACGGATAAAATAATTGAGGATCCTAGGAGACTGAGTTCCTAAGCCAGATTCCAAAGCTTGAACTTCTAGACATAGAAGGTAGGTATATGTGTTCAGGGAAATTTGAATGGAAGCTAGGTCAATATACTTAAGGTATTTAAGCAAGAAGCAAGGAAATGGAAGAAATCCACCATGCCATATGTGAAGGGCAGAATATGCAAAGGATCCTTCAGGTTATTAAGTATGGTCTCATTTTTGCCTGGAGGAAAAGCTTCCACTCCAGAAATGCCAAAGGGTTTTAGAATATCATCTACATCATTCTAAGAAGCAATGCAGAAGAACTTGAAAACAGAAGCAGTAACTTCTTTATTTGACACCTTAGTCACAGTTTGTGAAGGAGTCTGAGCAGAAGAGCCTTGAGGTGCATCTGAAGCGGTCCTCTTAACAATAGATTTCTTGTCCATTGTGCTACAAGGTGATATCAATCCATAAAAGTTAGATTCAAACCAACCGACCGCTACCTTTCAGAAAACATTAAAGTATAAATATGGAAACTCAATTACAAGTCATAATAAGTCTGAAAGGAAAAGAGTTGGTTTGGCTTATAAATGTTGTGCTTCCAATAGTGTCAAGGTTAAATGGTTCCCTATACATTTACCTTTCGCCCTTGTCGGAACCAAACTGTTATATGCCTTTCCTCATTCTCCAACCTAGTTAAAACCCTTATGTTTCTTAAATCTTCAACCTTACGAAGACGACGAGACCCCTTGGTTCCGAAATTATGGAAAGGGCCTAAAAAGAAGGAAGATGCCAAAATGAATCCTGAAAAATCAGAAGGGTTTCGACTATTTCGAAAGGTCATTCTCTACACTATATGTTCTGATATAGATCAAGGGCCCTAAAACCAAAATCTTTGTCTAAGTCAGGAAGGTCGTAAGGTGTTTCGAAAAGTAAAAACTGGTAAAAATTATTTTTAGGCTAAGGCATCCAAAAGGGATTTTGACTAGATCGGAACAATTTGGAAAATTTTCTTTATTTAAATCTTAGTTTATATCTACTTATTACCGCCAGCTATCAAAAATGGCGGGATCTGGTCACCTTAACGGATTTCGAGAATAAGCCCAAAACCATCATCGATGGAAGGCTAATGTGAATTTCTAATCTAAGTTCGAAACTCAAATTAATATGATATTTTGATTTTAATCAATTGAATTCAGCCCTTTCATTGCACCACATAATCAAATCGTAAATCTATCATATATAATTTTCAATTGAAATTCAGAAATTTTGTGATGAAAGAACCGAGTTGGATTGAAAAGTTGAAATTGATACATGAATCAAGAATTAAATCATAAAATCAAAATTATAGATGATTTGATTACCTTAGTTTTCAGAAGTAACCCGAAAGAGTTCGAGAATTGCTATAGCTTGCTTGACAAAAATTTTAGTAGCAGGTAAGAAGTTGATGGAAAAAGGGTCGATTCTATTTATACTGGACCAAGAAACAGCTCAACATTCGGATTAGATTTGAATCAACGGCTCAGACTAAAAGGCGGGAAATAGACCGAAACGAAACCCTGACTTGAGAAGTCAAGGACATTCCTTCGTGGGGGTGAGGGGAGGGGGGCAAATGTTAGCACCAAAATTCACCAACGTAACCAGATTTCGACACTGAGTAAAGATTACTGAAGGAGCTAAAGGGATGCATCTGAAAAGAACAAAAAGGCTTCTACAACAAAGGTTCCGTAGGAAATAGTTCGGCACACAATAGGCTTCCACATATGTTAAAGACCTTCACCTTTGGTTCCGCTTGAGAGGGTTCCGCAGAAGAGAACTCACTGTCGAAGGAAGACCTTCCGCATGTGATAGTTCCGCATTAAAGACCTTCCATAAGAATCAACAGCATCATGTACAAACATTTCCTTCCGCAAATCAAACTTGGCACCTTATTCAAAAGAGCCCTTCGATGGAGTTGAAAGGTTCCCTTCCGCATCAAATCGGCTGTCCGTCCCTATTAAAGAATCATTAGATCAAAGCTGTGGGTGAAGCATTCTCACCTTCCGATGGAGACAACGGCATGCAGACATGTGCAGAGAGATATAAGCCAACCTTCCGATAAAGCCGAAAGGCCACCCTTTCGCATAAGGCCATAAGGATGCAAGCGAAACCTACCTTCCGAAACGGTCGGCATAACCCCCGCGGAAGGTGCCAACATACACCTATAAATAAGACCCGCGTGATCTGTTTTCGGAATCCGAATTTTAGGTTTTCAAAATCGCTACTGTTTTGAGAGCTTGTAACCCTAATTTCTAAATAGATTTGGGGCTTTTTCCAACAAGTGTTACTATGTACTACTTTAAATCATAATAAAGAATTACATGTTTGAGATTTATGTTTTCATGTCTTTTAAACACTATATTTTATATAATCAAATATTGATTCTCTTTTTACATTTCTTTGGTTCGAAAGGCTTAAGATAACCTTTCTATTGAATCTAGTTTTCCTTTGAAACCCGTTATGATAGGGTATCCCCTTAAGATCTAATATACGGAATTTCCTTTCAACAAGGAGTTCATTTAAGATCCAAAGTATGAAATCAAAACCATCATCTAGTCTCAAGGGGTATTTTTCGAGGTATACTCCTAAACCTTTCAACGAGGTCGAAACCCCACGGACAATATTAAGGTTACACTACTGGGTTTAAACCTATCTTTCTTCAGACTTTCGACAAAGCCGAATCATCCTAGATCTACTGAGTTAAACCTATCGTTTGGTTCGAAACCTTCATTCTACCAACCTTTCGACGGAATCGAAACCTATTTTTTTACTAAAGAATTCCTAAAAGGAATCAGGCTCCTCTACCTTCTGGTAGGTTCGGAACCCCTCCCTTACAAGATTTTACAACATGAATAATTCATTTGCCCTTCCTCAGATCCTATCGATGGGGTCAAAACCTAACATTTCTACATTCTGAGCTTTCAAGTAGGTCATACTCTACGGAATCAAGACTCTCATTCCCATTTCCGAGGGATCTATTCTCCTCCTTAAAGGCTCTACATGCAACAATTTCACTTAAACCCATCTATTTGGATTCTTTTGAGGTGTTGACCATAAATTTGGTTAACAAACACACACACACATTTATGCACTCCATACCTCCCATCATGCTTCGCTTCACACGTTATCCCCGTCACTGGGCCATGTTTTAAGGTACTTAAGGTATGGCATAGGATTTTGTGGATGTGTAACAATCCTAAACCTGGAAGCCCAAAACTAACGGCTACGGTTGTTGTAGTCATCCATAATTATTAATCCTCGACAACCAAATGCGGTAATGTTAGATACTTTGATATAACAGAAACACACGGATATGAATTTTTTTAAACTATTAAAAAAAATTCTTATTCCATTCCAAATCATTTCAAATTCATTACATAATCCCAAATTCGAAAACCATGTTTAGAGAAAATATAACTATTGCAACATACGTCAAGAGCGACATACAAAGATGCCCCATTGGATGATCATAGTATATACATAGGCAATTAAACAACTTTGCTTTTACACCGAAACACAATGAAATCAAAAAAGAAAAGAACTTCTAATAGCTAGCTTGTCTCCTGCACGCCTCCGGAAGCTTATTCCTTTAAAGGAGAACTTGAAAATCCTCAACTCTCGAACTACTCAAAATTATTTGAGCACTCGAAAGTTTAAGGGAAAAACACAAACTTCGAGACAAACACAAAGTCGGGTATGAATAATAACATACCATCTCGAACCATTTAGATATCTAGTGAGACCACGTCGCTTAGCGGAACGGGTTTTCCCCTCACTATTATCTTACATAAAAATTTATTATAACCATATACTATGCTGCTGCATCCACAATGGTTAAAAACATAGCAATTTAAAATGTCACGATGATATGCAAACAAGCACAATATCCTGGATTTCTCATTCCCATTCATTTGATTATCTGTCTCAGTTATGATTTCTAGGGTCACTATTAACCTATTAGTTTTCATGGGCTGACTAATAACCTGCTTAAAGCTTATGAACTTTTTGTCCAGTCTTATAGTTTTCGTTGGATTACTAAGAACCTATCGGCCCTTGCCAATATCTTTATCCAGTTATTTCATGCGATCTCCCTGAATCTATTGGTATCTTTAATAACTTCTCATATATCATAGTTTTCATGGGTTGACTATGAACCTATTTACTTCAGTCAATAACTTTATCCGAATATAGTTTTCATGGGATCACTACGAACCTGATGGCCCCTGCCAATAACTCTTTCCAAACAAAGTTTTCATAGGTTTACTACGAGTCTTTCTATTCTAACAACTTCTTTAATCAGTCTAAGGGCATCCTATGTTCTGTTCTACCTGATCTCCTGAATGCAATTCCACTCATTCAGGAGTTAATTTGTATTTACTGTTAGGTCAACCTAGCTAGTTATTCTGCCCTTACTCCCCAAAATATAGTTATAGGTCCATTATATAGTGAATATGTCTACAGAAGAAGCACATATAATAACATAACAATACTAACATTTATGGTTTAATATCTTTAAAATCATTTCCACTTGAAACATGATTCATACCTTCAACCCATTATTTTTATCAAGGAAAGCTTCTCCAAAAACTCCAAAATTTAAAAACCATTTCAAAGCTTTTTTATATTGCCATGCGTTTTCCTTTAAAAATAAGATTGGGTTCTTTGTTTTGAAAACTAAGGCTTTCGAAACCTTAGACCTTTACTTTCGAAACCATTAGAATATATCTTACGAATGCATTCAAATTTTCTTTTGAAAACACTTAAACATATGTCTTTCGAAACACTATAAAACATCTCTTTCGAAGCATCAAAACTTTCCTTTCGAAAGTACTAAAGCATCACTTTCCAACATATAGTAGCATAGCTTCGAAACCATTTGAAAGTACCTCTTTTGAAACCATTGGGTTTAATCTTAAATATAACTTTTAGGTCTAAGTGAACATAAGCGAAAGTAACTTTTTCGAAACCATTAACCTTCAAACGACAGAATTTTGGAAAAACAGACGGCTTTAGAACCATCCTTTCGAAAGCTTTAACCTTTTAAGTAAAACAATTGGAAGGATACCTTCGAAATGCCTTTCAAAGCCATTGCCTTTGAAACCTTTAGTTTAAATGGCTACTGGAGCCCTTTCGAAAATGTTGTGAAGCATCTTTATATTTAGAAAACAAAAGCTTACCTTTCGAATTCATTGATAACTTCAACCTATTCGAAAGGCATGAAGACGGCAGCAAGACTTTGATTTGGTTAAAACTATCCTTTTGAAAGCTTCACTTTAAAACACACTAGTACAAAACATGTTATTTGCGCCGATTGTTTTACACGGTTCAACAACCGTAGCAAATGCAAATGTCGCAACAGGCATAAACCTGTTGTTACGGTTGTTAAACCGTTGCAAGACACTTTTTGCTATGGTTTTCCCAAAGAACCGACGCAATAGGTTGATTTTTGCAATGGTTCTTTACAACAATAGCAAAAAATCGACATTTGTATTCAAAAGTGTCGCCTTTTGCGACGGTTGTCGTAAACAACCGACGCAAGAACATTATTTTATGCTACGGTTCTTCGTAACAACGGCAGCAATAGACATTTGGGTTGTTTCAAAAACGTGGCTTTTTGCTGCGGTTTATTCTTGCAACCATTGCAAAAAAGAGGGAATTTTTTTCTACAGTTGTTTATATAAACTAGCTGGGTCGCATTTACAAAATATCAGTAATAGAAAAATATATAAACAGTTATCTAATAAAAGACAATGGTTACGAGAAATATATAAGCAGTTCACATAATTTAATAACATATATTATCTTATAATACACTTGCAATATTAATATCTTTAAATGCTTGTCTTTACAGCCTTACATAGTTGTGTCACCACATCCAATAAAAACTGATAGATGTAATATACATGTCATAAGTGATATACGACAAAGAAGAAATTAGACGTGTACATGCAAAAAAAAGTCATTTTATTTGTTAAAAAACAACATGCAAAAAGGATCTGGTAAATAAACTTCAATGTCACTTCCATGTTTCAAGTTCCAACAGCAATTAATCCTATTACTTGAGTGTTTAGAAAAGAAAAAAACACACACTCAAGCATATAAATGGTAGGCAAATAATATATACCTTCATATTTTTATTAAAAGGCAGGTGAAGCAACGATCAAAGCAGTAGATGATATGTACTGTATAGCTAACTGAAAGAGTAATTGATGTAATAGTCCGTATACATAATTCCGTAGTTGTGTTAATAGCAAAAATGAGAAAGAAGGTAGATAATGAAACCATAAGCATTTATATGACCTGAGTTGGCCTTTTTTATTAATGAGAAAGTATATTCATCTTACAGTAAGAATGAGATTTGACTACAAACACAGTGACATTTTGGTATCGAGGAGTTTTGATCATGATTATGAAATTTTGATCTTACTGCTATTGTCTGAAACACTAAAAGATATCACGACAAATCCACATCTTGGTAAAACATTTTCCTGTTTATGTCAATTGGTTGGTTATCTTGCACGACATGTTCAAGAAAGGTTATGCAATGATATGGGCATTTCAAATAACAAAAAGGAGATAATGTTTTGCTCCATTATATTACCTTGTTTTATATCTCAGCTTATTAAGTTAAGATTGTTAGCTGGCTTTATAGTATCTCAATCGATGCACACACACTCATCTTTTAGTCTTCTAGATGTAGCACAAGCTAACATCAAATGTAAGTAATTCATGAGACTTCGACAATAAGAATAAAGCCAACAATAGATTCAGACACCCCAATTTATTACTTACAAGTGAACTTCACTCAGTGCTGCATTAGGTCTGGATTGAAGTTCAAAGATTCTCTGTAAATAACTTCCTTGATATCTTCTTCAGTGAATGATGGTTGTTCAAAGTCAAAGACAAAAGGAGCAGAGCAAACTGGCTCTACATTGATATCATGAAGAGCAGCCATATAAGGATGGCATAGGGGTTCTTCATGCACAATAATACGAGATCATACAAAATTCATAAACGAATTTCATAAAACATTTCTAAACAAAATGTTATGTGCATTTTTATTGGTCTCCCATCAAACTTTTGATTTTCAAGCTAAGAGGGAAGAAAAATAATAATTGGTTGATGCTGGGATTTTTTTTTTTTTTTTTTTTTATGGAATAAAAAAACACATTTGTATGTAGTGCTTCACAGACAATTACTGAAACGTTTCCTTAACATTGAGAAACTGGATTACCTGTAATCCTCTTGCTAGGATCAAATACAAGCATTTTCTCAAGTAAATCAACAGCTCCAGCTGACATGGTTGGAAATCTAGCAGAAAATTGTGTCTTGGATACTATGGAAGCAATCTCACATATCTTCGTGCATCAACTTTTCTGAGGAAGCCAAGGCTAGATTCATCTGGTGAAACTATTAACTATCTCCCAAATAATTGAGACAATATGTGTCAAATTTAAAATTAGGTAGCTGCAGTAGTTGCAGATGTATGATTATAAATATATTAGTCAGTAAATGAAGAATTGCGCTCTTTAACCTGGTCACTAAAATCTAATGCATCTTATTCGAATGATATTATTGATGTAAATTGACAGAGGTGAACGTTAAATTACAGAATTAGTTATGTTTTTTGTGTTTGTTCGTAAACTTTTTGCTATAAGTGGCAAAAGTTGTGATGTGATAGTAGTGGTTGTAACTTAGAAACATCAAGCACTATTTCTTATATTAATCTGCCATCTCCTATATAAAAAATTAGACTGCTCTTCCTATGGTGATCAGGTACAACTGTCAAAACTTGGTCACCAAGTGATTTTATTCAGTTCAATTATAACTTAACTTAAGAACTTAAAAGACCTTTCTATTCCATTTTGAACTCGTCTACTTTTTATGTTATTTTTTTCTATTTTTTTCTTAAAAGTTACAATTGACTAGTAAGTACTTATTCAACGTTCTAACATACTGTTAAAAGACTTACAATGTGCATTCCATTTTACATAACACTGAAAATATATATAAAAAATCCACTCGCTATATATAATATCAATTGAATACATTTAATTTCGATCTTATAATGACAGTGATATATTGATGATCGCTAATATATTAAGATTGGTCGACCAACATGAAGTACCATTTTTTTTATTTTCCTTTGGTAACATTTATTTTATTTTAGTTTAGTTTGATGATAAACAGAAAGAAGGTTTCCTAAAGGTGTTCCGGTAAAAGGAAGAACATATCAAGGTGCATGTACGACTATTCCAAAAAAAAAAACTAATCATATGTCTGAAGTAGCCAAACTGATGTAACAAAGTTGTAACATCGATCACAATAGCTTTATGCGGTATGTTAGTAGAAGCAACATGGTATGTTGGAGATTGAGAGTGATTGTTGGAACATGCCATATTTATGCAGGATATAATCAACTAAACTTATGCCATTTATCATAACATCAATAGAAAAGAAAAAAAAACTCACCATAGTATAGCATATAGGAAGACCATATCCAGTTATGTATGGTATAATCAGCTAAATTATCCCGAACCTCATCCATATCTTTTTGGTTATAAGAACTAGCTTGTACAAAGTACTGCAATTAAGAGATTGTTTCAAAACATTAATCATATAATTACTTAACATAATATATGAAGGGAAAAAAAAATTAAAGTGGTACATTGGCTATAAGAATCATGCTAACATGCTGTTGTGACTACACGTACATGCATATATTTAAGTGAGCAAACACATGCTTCTGTGTATTATTCAGAGCAAGAATACATGTTCATTAAGGTGAGATAACCTATTGAAGAAATTTCATCCAAGAGTCTGCAGTTTGTAAATAAAGGAACAAAAGCCCATTGTATGTTTGTTGTAGAGACCAATTGATTTAATTGGACCTAAGATGTTCATCCCAAAACGTCCATGTAAAAAATAATTCTAATAAAAACCTAATTCTTAAAAAAATCTTCCATACATTTTCATGTTTGTTTCAAAACTTAAATAAAGTATTTATGGGCACATTTATGATAAATTAAACAAAATATGATGCATCACAAGCTGGCTCAGCATTTTTATTAGAACAAGTCCGAGCATCAAATTTCTATTGTAAACACCCTCTGGTGTTGATAAAGCTCAAACCTTTCTAACATTCTCATGCACATACATATACAAGTTCAAAACAAAACATTTCTCACACGCTATCTCGTTGATTCCACATTATGAAAGAGATCACTCATGTACACGAAAGCAGCATAAGCTCTTTTCTGTTTACTTGAGAGATTGATATCTTCTATAACCAAACAATCAAAATGATATTATAACTTACAACAGCAGTTTGTATAGCACAGAATTGTCAAGCCATCATCTCAAATTTAACTTAAGGGCCTTTTAAACACTTGGGAACTCTTTTTTGCTTTGATGGGACGGAAGGTCCTAACATAATTAAATTGAACCGATTATAAAAATGCAAAATGACATGTAAGATTGAAGTTCATCCTCAGACTAGTGAACCTTTATCGTGTTTCAAAGCATATACCTTTATCATCACACGTTTAAGTAAAATAATGATGGATGGCAACCGTACAAACAAAGTATTTATGAATAAGACGTGGACAAGAAACTGGTGCAAAAAAGGAAAACATTCATGCAGCAGTGGTAAGTAGAGGTTAAAATATCTTAATTTGTTCAAATATGATAAGCCACATATGGTTAATGAATATTATATTAACAGAAAATGTAAACATAACTTCATTTGACTGGTAAAGAAGAGATTTAGTGTATAAAAATGTGCTTTTAGCTCAGATATAGTTAATGAGCATTATATTCGTCTGTCATTCCATAATGGAAAGACTCATCCTATGATTGAGCAATTGTAAATTATTATCCCAATTCTCCATTTCACGATTAAAAAATAATTAAAACCATCATTAAAGGAATCATAAGTAAAAGGAAAACCAATCATACGTATAATAACATACTAAAACAGCATGAAGTAAAATTGAGCAATAAAATGGTGAAAAACAGATGTAACCAAATTCTTCAGAACATAATAAAAAACAATAACCTGAATCGGAAATGCAGCGGACTTTTAGATCATCAGTGCCACCAGAAGAACCAACGCTTCCATCTTCACACTTCTTATAACTAACAGCAGACCGCTCCGATATAACGTTAATTCCGATACTGACATTTACACTGTGATTGAACTCGACTATCTTCAATTCGACATCAACATCGGCAATCGAGCATAATTTCTGCATCTGGAGAACAGGGATCCAGTTCATCCGCCTCCGGTGGATCGCCGCATGCAGTGGTTCGTACCCGACCCAACTCCGTCGTTCATCTGCAAGATGTGGCTCATCAGCGCGTCTATGATCGCGATTTGAGACGTTGAAACAATGGTAGGCAGGCGGAGAAGGAGGTAGGCTTGGCAAATACGGCAGCTCGATTTGAGATGTTAATTCGCCAAATTTGATCTTCGATACTTTGACGCAATTCAATTTGACGCAATTTATGTATTTGCTACTGCTATACAACGCTGAAAAATTATTATTAAATTTTTTAGTTTACAGTTATGAAAATATCACTCGTAAATAAGCTACTATTATAGGCAAAAGCGCTGTAAGTTGCTTGCATTAAATTTTATTATTCTTCTCATAAACCAACTGTTATAGTTTTTTAGAAAAACCGTCGTATGTTATACTATTTGCTAGTGTTTTTATCTCAATCGTCGCAAATAAAACGACGCAATAGACAGATTGTGTACTCGTGACATAATATACGGCAATTCATTCGAAAGCCACCCTTTAAAAAGAGACGGCAACCCCTTCGAAAGCTATATAAAAATAATTCAACCATTTTGAAAGCATCCATTAAAAGTTAAACAAGCAGCGTCTCTTTTGATAGTAGAGTAAAGACCTTCGAAAGTTATTTAAAATGGTTAAGATGGCCTCAACCCCTTTGAAAGTATGGTTTCGACCTTATACCTTCCGTTTTTCTCCAATCCACTATGTACCAAAGCATTGATACCATGTGTATTGGTTTTGACTTGATTAAGGGCGGAAGTATGTAGTCAAAAGTTTGCTATTGCAAGTGAAGAAACAATAAATCTTTACAAAACTGTTTTGTTTTCTTTTTAAGTAAATGATTTTCAACTAACTTGCCTATTTGAAAAATATAATTGATCGCCATAACCTTTACAAAATCTTCTCTAAAAGACTACCGAATTCATCTAGAATTAATTAAATATTTAACAAAGAAGCCCTTCCCTTTAGCAAAACAATTAAAACATTTAAATTCTCCAAATTAATTAATTTAATTTTCATAGTAAATCACTAAGGAAAAATCTCCAAAAATCATCAAAATTCACTTTTAATGTGTCATGTAACGTATATAAATTTCAGATGTAAAATCCTTTATATAATTACTGAGATAAATTTTAAACCCAATTATTTATTTCTTCTTTCAAAAATTCATAGTAAATTATCCATAGCTTGGATAATTATGAAAATTCAAACTCATCTCCAAAATAATGTTTTACATAACATATTAAATTGTCATGGCATTTGAAACCCAATAAATACGATTTTAGCCTTAAAATCGAATAAAACATTTATCAAACATACTTTTTCAATCAAACATATCATGTAATCCAAGCATATCATTAAAATCATCATGAAGGTTTTAAACTTAAAACTTGAAATCAAATGCTCTTTAAAAATGAAAATGAGATGGTTTTGATTGTTATTAACCTTGCTTTGGATAAGGGCCTTGAGATTTGATCTTGCTTAATTCACATTGCTTTATTCCTTAGCCTGTAATTGAATTTTCTCCTCTTTTCCCCTAGGTTGTGGCCGGCTTGCTCTTGGGTTTATGTTTTAGAATTATGAACTTGTGACAATGAAAATGGGAGTAAATGTTTAGGGGTTAAGGGTTATGGTGGACGGCTATTTTCCATAATGCCTTTGCCTTATTCTCTTATTAGTTAACTTATGAAACAATTTCCATAAACTCATTCTTTTAATTATATTTAATTAAGAATGACCTCTATTTAGTTTTTAAATCTCAATCCCCTTATCACTATAATTTTTACATTATTCTATTTAATTTATCTAATTAAATCTCCCATTTAAAATTAAGGGTGTTACAGGCTTCACTCCTTAGAGAATTTCATTCTTGAAATTTAGTAAGGACTAAATACTAAGTATAGCAATCATCTGTAACAACTCTTAACTACCATACTAGCCTACCCAACTAGCAACAATTTATATAAAGCTTATGTAGAACATACCTTTATAGCAGATCAGGAAAAATATCTCTAATACTGTCTACCGTCTCCTAAGTACAGTCCTTCTCATTGTCGCTTCACTGAACTTTCACCAACTTAACTGTCTTGTTTCTTAATCTCTTCTCATCTCTCGCTACAACCTGTACTGATGGTCTAATAAAGTGAAATTCGGTTCCACTATCAAATCTTCCAACTCTATCGCAGGAATAGCAGTCTCTGGATCATGCACATACTTGCGAAGATGAGATACATGAAACACATTATGAACACTTGCCACACTACTCGGCAACTCTACTTTGTACATGAGCTTCTCGGTCCTCTCTGTTATTCAGAACAGTCCAACATATCTCGGTGATAGTTTCCCCGATTTTTCGAATCGTACCACACCCTTCATCGATGATACCTTAATGAAGACTCTATCTTCAACTGAGAATTCTAGGTCTTTACGCCTTTTATCTATGCAACTCTTTTGGCTAGTTCCCTTAATTTACAAAACATCGTTTATAAATCTATCCCTTTGTTTATAAAATATGATTTGACAAATCTTCACTTTATTTGAAAAATGTCACTTTTTTACACTATCACATTTATAAATATCCACATTTATAAATGAATGTTAATATGTGTGTGTATGTATCACTTTATATAAAACGGCTAGTAAATAGTAATACCAAAATATTTCTATCTTATTTTTAAAAAAGTATTTCTTTATTATAAAAAACGGGATAATTTTTTAGATTCAAAAAATCTTTATTTGTAGTTTAAAAATCTCTATTTAAAATATTGTTAGCACAGAATTGGTCACTAACACCCTATAATAGATTTTTGTAGAGAGATTAATGAAGATAGTAAATTAAAACAGAGGAATATCACTGTAGAATGCAAAAACAACAACAGAAACAAGAATATCGAATTTATAGTGGTTCGACATAGCTACCTACGTCCACTTTGAATGTAATCTTTATTGATTTTCAAATACTTGAATACAGATACAATCCGTAAACAAACCGCTTGAATACAAGTTGGAGTAAAAAGAAAGTGAATGTAGAAAATGGTAGAGTCTCTCTGGAGTTCTCCCAAAAAAGATCCCTCAAACTAGACCCTTGCCCCTCTATTTATAGACGAAGTTAGCCTGGCTTCCCTGTGCAGGCCCATGAGCAAGGGAGTTCCGCCATAGTTGACAATCCATGTGTATCGATCCAGATATGCCGACCCTCCATGAGCGACCCAGCTATTGCTAAACCAGGGTTATCTTGTAGGCGACTCGAAGCAAACTATCAAGCGACTCGGAGCAGTTAGTGGTGTAAGTCGAAGTGAAGAAGTGCCGACCGCATTACTTTGGTGTAGACCTGATAACTTGCTAACTTTTTGGGGTTCACCGACCCAGTTATGCCGAACCATTAACATGGCCAATTCACTTCTACTTAACTACCTTGACCGACCCACTAATACCGACCCCAACATCATCCTTCATAGTAACTACCCTACTTCAACCGACCCACCATCGAATATTGAACCACATAGATGGGCCGATTCAAACAGGTTACACCGATCTCATATACTTCAAATCCTCTTTTGGCTCGATTCCCGTTTAGGTCCAACCATATCCTCTGCAAATATCGCCTTGTAATTGGGCCAAATAGCTGGGCAACATTTTCCCTCCAAAGTGCTTGTGTGAATCAACATGATGCGCTTTGAATTAGTGAGTAATCCCTGTTTCTAAAAGCTAGTCCGTTCAAAATGATAACTAAGTGTCGCTTTTTCATTGGCCTTCGAAGAAGTTTGTGTTTCCTGAACGTACTAGTCCAATCCCAAAGAGATTCTTGAAATCCTGTTTTACCTTTTCAAAAGATAAATGTATGCAACCTTTCGAAGGCTGAATTATAGTGGGTTTTCTAAACCCATGCTTTTCTACTTATCCACGAGTATCCATCTTTTTATCACACTACCATCCTCAATTACCATTATATGTGTATATATTCATGTGTACGCATTTTATTTAATTGCATTTATATTTTTATTATTGTATATATAATTATTTTTATTTTTATTTTTTTAGGGATAAGGGTGGATCGGCATACGAAAGCCGACCCACTCAGTCGGTTCACTCGGACAATGTTCTGCATGTCTAATTGCCGATCCAGTGATGCACGGTGACCGGGTCTATAGGAGAACGCCCGCTCATATCCCCTTAACCATATATAAACTCACACCTCTATTTCTTTCTTCCCACTTCTCACCTTACACCTCACCTTCTGCAGCTCTTCCTAGAAACTTAAGCTATCTCTCTTCGTTGAATTACTTCCTTCCTTCATCCAATCGTCCTCCATACACGCTACCTCATTGCTCTCGACTCCAAGCCTTATAAAATACTCACCCCCAAGCTACAGTTTACTGCATAAGTGACATTCAACATATTGTTTTAAACTCCTAGGTCATGCCTTCTTGAATTCGAACTAGGTTTGAACCGTGTGTGCATAAGACCTTGCGCGATGAATGGAAGAGGAGAGAAACATTGTGAGTGAGGGGATAGGCATAAACAATAGAGCGTTTCTGCCATGGGTTACACCAAGTTAAGAGGAGTTAACATAGGCGTTGATTGGAAAGGAGGTCGGTGATGTATAGGAGAAGATGGTTCATTGTTTTGTGAGAGAGAGGAGTTCGATGATTTACAACATTCGATGTATAGGCTATAGGCTCTTGCTCGGCATACCAAACGAGGGAGAGGGGTCGATAGGTTCTTTGGAGTAGAGCGGGTTGGTACTTCGAGAAAGAGAGTGGGTCGGTACCTTGAGAGAGCGAGTGGGTCAGTGATTTTTGCCTAGAGAGGCAGTCGATAGTCCATAGGAGATTGGGTTGTTTTTCTTCATTTAGAGGGGCGATTGGTATAGGAGGTAAAATGTTTATATCGGTACTAAGTGTCGGGGCCGGCATCGACAATCAAGACCATTTTAACGTGAACACCGCATACATCAGGACCACACATTCCCACGCCTGAGCATAAAAAAATGGACAATGACAAGGACCAAAGCATATGTGCCTATGAACTTAATTCGGATTAACAGCTCACAGCTTAAGTAATTCTAAATATGAATCTAACCCAAAAATGCAAGTAATAGCCTTCACAATCTATGATGCCAATGCTTGATTCCAAGACTTCTATTACTGATCATTTGATGAAGTTGGAGATAGTCAGCGATGACAATCTCCGTAGATGATAACTCAAAGCTTTATCACGTCACACTTGTTTTTATAACTCAATTTCTTTATACTCATGTTTGAATTGTCACACTAGTTCACACACAACATGGGGGGAATATATTATTATTGTAACCAATATCGATTATCTTTCGAGTAGCTTAAACAGGTACTTAATCGCTCCAAGAGTTTTCCTAAAATGTCTAAGAAATCAAGCTCCACCACTATATCTGACAAGCCTGGACCAAGTTCACAATAAGAGATAGTAGACACGTCAAGCCCAACATTTGTTCCCACTCCAGACATTTTGACCCTTCCCGGTGAGGTCATAGATTCGGCTCCCGATGCTGCAAACGAAGCTATTGTTCTGGATAACCCCATCGATTTACAAGCCTTAAAAATCAGCGAAGCCACTCTCCGTCGACTGTGCTCCATTCATGGAATCCCCTTCGAAGATGTCCTAGTTCCATCGAGGCAAGATTGGCACCATCTGCCCTTAGCTGAATATACCACATGCAATAAATTCATGTGTCGAGTCAGATGCGTACCACTCTTCAATCCATTTATCCATGAGGTGTTAAAATACATAGGGATCGCTCCCACAAAACTGCATCCCAATAGCCACACATTTATACACGGTACCTACTTACTCTTTGTGAGCATTCTGTTCAGATCTCCAACCCTTAAGGATATCCACAACATTTACTGCTTCAAGAGATGTGATGATATCTCGTCTTACGTATTCCTAAAACCATACCCTAAATGTCAAGTTTTGATGGGTGCTTGAACAAGCTCTCCCAATTCAACAAAAGTGGTTCTCCGTACGCTGTCCTCCTAGCTTTGCGAGGAGATGGCTGGAAGGAAGTAAGTTTCATTCTTGTCTCACCCTTCATTCTAGGACTTAAGTCGCATCTTTCCTGAAGTTTGAACGTTTTAATCCTTCCAAGTATTCGCCTAAGGCCTGAAGGCACTAGATAGTTTGAGGCAGCCGCGGCCATTCGAGCCACTCCAGTAGAAGAGCGAGACATCAAATTGATTGTTACCAACGAGTTTCTCTCACTGTTCAGATTATTACAAGTGGGTCGTAGGATTGGCCATCCAAGTAACACTATGACTTCAAGAACAACTACTGAAATGAGTCGAGAATAAGTTGGCCCTTCAGTGCCCCTTGTCGAAGGGGCGTATGTACCACCGAGGAAGGTGAAATTAAAGAAAAAGAAACTCTAATGCCATTAAATAAGGACACAAATTCCAGTCAGGCACCAGTAGCCAATGTTCCCTACACTAACCAACCACAGCCTTCACCAAGGAAGAAAAAGAGTTTAGCATACAAACTTAAAAAGAGTAAATTTGGGATGACCCAAAAAATCGTGAAAACTCTTATCGAGAAAGGATAGTCTCCTCAGAAAATGGAAAGTTCATTGAAGGTACTCTCTGACTTATCCATTTCTGACGATTTACCGAATTATGACTTTGCTAATCTTCATGCCATAGGGCTCAGCTCGCACGGGAGAAGCAGAGAAGGCGTACAAAAAATTCATACTTAGGGAGAAAAAACTCTAATCAATAAAATGAAAATTACTGGTCCGTTGGGGGTAAGCACTAGGACACACACGAACATTTATACTTCACCATCGACCTGTATTCAATTTTTCATTAATTTCCACTAATTCATTCTCAGTTAACCTTGTGTGCAGGTTAAATGACTCGCTCGCACAGCTTCGATCATCTTCGCGGATCCTCCATCTTTCACCACTCAGGTCGAGATTCAGATTTTGCTAAATGGAGAGATAGAGACAAAAGCGAAGACAGAGATTATCATTCTAGAGAATCATCCTAATCCTCTAGGAGGAGAACTCATGGGCACTCTTCACATCTAAGTGAAACCACAAATACTCCAGCACGCGGCGGAAAAAGTATACTTATCGAGGCTCTCAATCAGATGCTCCCTATGATCAACAATATTGGCTCTTCAAGTATTAAGTAGTCTCGTGAGTACCATAAGAAATTATTGACTCTGCCGAGACCAACTCCTCCAACCCTCGCTCATGACTCAAGGACAGTAGAGAAACTGGCCGAATTTAAGGCTGTGTTCCCAAAGCTCTGCTTCGACGGGCTGAAATTCCTTCCTGCCATACATTCTATCCCCAGGAATGTCAAAGCAGACGCTCTTGCCTACACTAACGATGTATATGTTCATCACGATGCGTTTGTATACTTAGTAGAGAAAATTTTGGAGGTATCAAATGCTGGCATGAAATCGACTGCCTTAAGATGGAATCCATTCATGATAGAGACATTATAAAGAGCCATGGTGATAAAATGCTTTCATATAAAGCCCATCTCGAGACCGTAAAGAAAAATACTAAAGAAACAGCTGAGGAAGTCAGTCGCTTAGAGGCCATCCATAAAAAATAATTAAATGAAGCACTTCAACGCAGTGGCACTCTAGCTTTAGAAAAGGATTCTCTCCAGAAAGAGAAAAAAGCTCTAGCTCGTCGAGTCAAGGAGTTAGAGAAGTTGCTTTCTAAAGAAAAAGTGGATAAAATTGCAGCGTAGGAAGAATCACAGAAGTATTGTGATGAAATCATTGAGATGAGGAACTTGAAAACTAAACTCGATGAAGAACTACTCTAGATTGAAGAGCTAAAAGAAGCAGCTTGCAAGGAAGGCCAAAAGGTAGCACCCACAGAGGTTGACTCTCAAATTGAGGCAATGACCGAGGTCGGCAGGGAAGAAATCAAAAGCTTATTTTACATGCTCATTGCCAAGTACAATGCAAAGGTTCTTATGCACCGTGACTTATATTTCTTGGGCAATGGTTATCTCGAATCACTAGCTGAGGCATGGGATACTCTACTCAAAATCTAGAAAGTGGAGTTAGGTGTCGAGGAGATTGATGAGGATGCATCGTGAAGGAAGTTCTCCGTGGAAATGAGCCTTCGGACTTGTCTAAGGCAAAAGCCCTCTTTGGTGTAGATTCCCCAACATTGAAAGAGAAAGAAGATATTGCTGGTTCATCTAGCACCGAACTGCAAGTTCCTCCTCCCATTCAATTAGCTAAGACTTTGTCTCTCGAACCTCCCGAGCAGCAAATTGGTTATGATCCAAAGAAGCCCAGACTTGGTTTTCATATTTTATCCCTAATCCCTGAGGCTGATACTCCAAGGACCATCGAAAGTCAATTAGAAGTTGGTACTTAACTTCACCTTCTAAAGTTCAGGAAGTTACCGCTTTTAGTAGGTAACGGATGTACTCTAACATCTGCTTTTCGTGAATTCATACAGGTCATTCTATTCCCGAACTGACTCCAAGGAGCGATGTCACCGTGGAGTGGGAAGAAAAAGATACTACAACTTCACTAGCCGAAGACATGCTAGGCCCCGACGCTCAAGTAATCAGGGCACTAGATGAGGATAAGCCCGAAGACCCTTTACCTGTTGAAGAACATGAAGATGTCATAATCACAGGAAAAACTTTCGAGCACACTTCCAAGCTTGCATAAAGGAGCAACTTGAGGAGGAAGAAAAAGAGAAAACTAAGATAAAGACGGAACCCAAGGTAGTGGAACTAGACGATTCCCAAAATAGGCCATTGAAAGTCATTCTCTTTGGTGGGACTACACCTTTGGAGGTTTCTCTTGCTTCATCGGATACCACGTTGCAAGGGAGCAAAGGGTCCAGGAAAAGACGCTTAGCTGAGGAGACTTCGAAGAAGTCGAAAAAGGAAAGAAAACCAAGGAAATATCCATTTCCTAGCCATATCTTGCTTAGCTTAGATAAACTAAAATCATGTAGTTGTTTTCCTTTCCTTTTCTATTTTTTATCAGTAGTTGTTGTAGATAGACTTGGCCTTCGAACTTTCAGAAAAGTTGTAAGGACATTTTTGAGAAGTAAATAAAATTTTGTTCCTTTGCATTTACATATTTTCGTCACATCACTTATAATTTAATCTGCAAGTGAAATTTAAGGATTCATGTTAAACTCCAGTCCGCTTTGGGGACTTAGAGTTCTTCTGTCCACATTCTGGGACTTAAGAATTTTTCAAAATCATTGACATTCCAGTTCCTGCTCCAGGGACTTAGAGCATTTTAATCCTCCCTTCGAGGACTTAAAGATTTTTGAATCATTTATACTCTAGGATGTGCTCAGGGGACACGGAGTACTCTAATCCGCTTCAGGGATTTAGAGATTTTTGAAATCGTTTATACTCTAGTCCACACTCTGGGGACATAGAGTACTCTAATCCTCTTCGGGGATTTAGAGATTTTTGAAATCGTTTATACTCTAGTCCGCACTTTGGGGACTCAGAGTACTCTAATCCACTTCAGAGATTTAGATATTTTTGAAATCGTTTATACTCTAGCCTGCGCTCTAGGGACCCAAAGTACTCTAATCCTCTTTAGGGATTTAGAGATTTCTGAAATTGTTTATATTCTAGTTCATGCTCTAGGGACTTGGCGTACTCTATTCTAGTTCGTGCTCTAGGGACTCAGCGTACTCTAATCCGCTTTAGGGATTTAGAGATTTTTGAAATAGTTTATACTCTAGTCTACGCTCTGGGGACTCAGAGTACTCTAATCCGCTTTAGGGATTTAGAGATTTCTAAAAAAATTTATACTCTAGTCTACTCGCTGGGGACTCAGAATACTCTAATCTACTTCAAGGATTTAGAGATTTTTGAATTCATTTATACTTTAATCCGTGCTCTAGAGACTCGAAGTAATCTAGTCTACTTTAGGGACTTATAAATTTTATGTATATAGCTAGTCAGCTTTTAGTTTTGTGCGTATGTTCTTATGCCACATAGATTAACGTAAATTAATTCTGTCATGAAATTAGAAAACACATAACACCAGCAGTTCATAGAAAAATAACTTCAAGCTTTTATTGATTGTAGAAAATAGGGACAAACAGGATTGTCTTATTACATGTCGGAAACAAAAAAAAATAAAAGAAACATATACCATAAATAATTGCTACTGAAATGCAAAAGAATAAACTAAATATAATAACGACGCTAGTGCTCGTTATTCCATGCACTAGGGAGTGTCACGCCATCAACAGTCGCTAGTTTGAAGGTTCCTTCTCCAAGCCTCCGTTCGATGACATAGGGACCTTCCCATGTGGGATTCATATGTGACGGGATCGGAAAAACTCGCTTCAAAACAAGGTCACCCACATCGAAAGCTCTTGCTCGAATTTTTTCATTATAATATCGAGCGACTCGGCGCTGATATGCAGCCGCCCTTAAATCAGATTCTTCATGTTTCTCATCGACAAAGTCCAACGACTCCAATAAAAGATCTTGGTTCGTTCTAGGATCATAATAAGTCACCTGATGGGAAGGAACTTCAAGTTCCATGGGTATAACTGCTTCAATGCCATATGCCAAGGCGAAAGGACTATAGCCAATCTTCAATTTGTGGGTGGTTCTATATGCCCAGAGCACCATTGGAAGCTCATCCACCCACTTTCCTCTAGCTTTCTCCGAAAAAAGTTTCAAGATGGACTTCATTATCTTATTTACGGCTTCAATTTTTCCATTCTCTTTAGGGTGAGCGAGTGCAGCAAACCTTTTCTCAATGCGATACTTTTGACAAAACTCCTTGAATTCTCTACTCCCAAATTGAGTTCCATTGTTAGTTATGATAGTCCGCGAGAGACCAAAGCGGCATATAATGTTCCACACAACAAAATTTTTGACCTTTTTTGTGGTGATCGTAGCTAGTGGCTCTGCTTCTGCCCATTTGGTGAAGTAATCGACCAATAATTGCGTATTTTGCATAACCTTTGGAGATTGGCAAGGAGTAGGTAATATCGATCCTCCATATCACAAATGGCCATGGACTAACCATTTGCGTGAGTTCCATCTGCGGTGCTCTAGGGATCTTCGCGTACTTTTGACATTTATCGCATCTTCTTATATAGTCTATGGTGTCCCGATTCATGGTCGGCCAATAGTATCCATAGCGGAGTATTTTTTTAGCTAGTGTTTGCCCCCCAGTATGGTTGCTACATTCTCCTACATGGGCTTCTCTTAAAACTCGTTTTATCTCATCGTGGGCGATGCACCTAAGAAAGGGAACAAAGAATCCCTTTCGATACATTATTCCACCCTACATTATATATTGCGAAGCCTTGCGAATGACTTCTCGTCTCTTGTTCCTTCTCTCGAGCAAGGTTCCATATAACAAGTATTCTTTGAACGGGGCCATCCACGACTCCCTTTCAGTTTTCTTCTCTGCCAGAAAATCGACCTCCGTCTCATTTATACTCGGGACATGTAAAGTTTCAATAAGAACCAAGCCAATCTATTGTGCATCGCCGGTGCTTGCGAATTTCGCTAAGGAATCGGCTTCCCTCTTTTTTTCGCGTGGAATGTGCGAAATATCATAGTATTCAAGGTCGACCTATAATTCTTGAACTTGAATGAGGTATGGGCAAGCCTTTGTCCCTTTGCCTGATAGTCTCCCCAGACTTGGTACACCACCAATTGTGAGTCACAAAAGATTTCTACCGATTTTACTCCAAGTTATTTGGCAAGCTTCAATCCAGCAATCAATGCTTCATACTCAGTTTTTTTGTTCGTAGCGGGGAAACTAAGTTTCAAAGCATAACAAATCGATCGGTTCTCAGGAGTTACAAGAACAACACCAGCCCTAGAATAATGGTCATTGGATGCTCCATCGGTATACAATTTCCACCGTACGATCGGAATCGTGTCACTTCCATTCGGTTCATCCTGCACTTGAACTTTGCAATAAAATCCACCAATGCATTCCTTGGATAGCCCTTCGAGGCAGGTAGGTGATGTCGAACTGACTAAGCTCAATGTTTCATTTAAGTAACCTTCCATAAGTCTCTGGTCGTTGGAGCACCTTCCGTAAAGATTGATCGGTATAGATACTGACCGGATGTGCCTGGAAATACGGGCGGAGTTTGCACGATGCGATTACCAAACAGTAAGATAGCTTCTCAATCTTGGGAAAAATATCTCTCTGCCCCCATCAAACGCTTACTAACATAGTACACCGACTTTTGTATTCAGTCCTCCTCACGAATCGAAGCCGTGCCGATGGCATGCTGGGATATGGCTAAGTAAACATACAACTCCTCATAGTCTATGGGTTTCGAAAGAATAGGGGGCCTCTCCAAGTGACTTACCAGAGCTCGAAATGTGTCTTCGCAATCCGGTGTCTGTTCAAAATTTCTTTTCCCTTTCCTTATCAAATTAAAGAATGGAGTACATTTGTCGGTTGCTTTGGATATAAATCGACTCAATGTTGCGGCCTTCCCATTTAGGCTCTGCACTTGCGTTATAGTTTTGGGTGCCCGTATGTCACGAATAGCTTGAATCTTTTCCATGTTCGTTTCAATCCCTCATGCATTGACAACAAAGCCCAAAAACTTCCCTGATGCAACGCCAAAGAAGCATTTCAATGGATTGATTTTCATTCCATAAAATATGAGTATATCAAACATCTCTGCCAAGTCTCGAATGTGGTAGTTTGATTGCTATGACTTCATGAGCATATCATTCACATAGACTTCCATCATTCTCCCGATCTAATCTTTAAACATCTGATTCATCAGTCGTTGATAAGTTGCCCCTGCGTCCTTCAACCCGAAAGGCATCACTATGTAACAATACAGCCCAACATCTGTGACAAAACTTGTGTGCTCCTGATCTAGGATATGCATCGGGATTTGATTGTATCCCGAATGCGCATCCATAAATGACAACAGCTCATGCCCCGCTGTCGAGTCGAACAGCTGATCAGTTCTTGGCAGTAGGAAACTATCCTTAGGGCATGCTTTGTTTAGGTCCGAGTAGTCAGCATAGGTCCTCCACTTCTCGTTTTCCTTCCTCACCAGCATGGGATTAGATATCCATTCAAGAGAGAGGGCGTCATGGATGAACCCATTGGCTTTGAGTTTATCCACCTCCTCTTTGAGAGCATAGGACCTCTTTGGGTCCATGCCTCTCCTCTTTGTTTCGCCGGTACATACTTTGCGTCAATGTTCAATATATGACTTGCGATAGCAAGAGAATGCCACACATATTAGAACGGGTCCAAGCGAAAACATCTAGTTCACTCAGAGGAAATCAGTAAGATCCCTCATCATCGAGGGGTCGAGCTGCGATCCTATCTTCAGTACCCGTGACGAATCATCATAACTGACCGTAATGACAATCTTCAGTTCAACCGACGTCGCCTTGGCTTCTTTATCATCTCTCAGATCTATGTCTCCGTGGATCCGACTGTGTTGCTCAAGGCAAGGCTCAGGCTCTACTTGTCAATCTTCAGCAACATGGATGCGGATGGATTTTTCCACACCCTTTCCCTTCTCTCTTCGCTAGGCCTCTCTCAGACCGACCACATAATAAGCACAACCATTCGCTTGATCACCGTGCACCACACCAACTCCATTATCAGTTGGAAATTTCAAGGTTAAACACCATGGGGCCAAAGCTGCCCTAAACTCTACCAAAGTCGTTCGGTCCAGAAAAACATTAGACGGGGAATCAACGTGCAAAACAATGAATGGTATGATCCGTACCATTCTATGTTCACCTTCTCCTGGCTCAACTGGCAATTCGACAAAACCCGCTGCATTAGTAGCTACACCATTAAAGCCGTGAGTGCGGGCTTTAGATAGTTTTTGATCCTTAGCCTCCATCTTCATTTGATCATATGCCTTCTTAAAGATAATATTAATAGAACTCTCACAATCGATCAATATTCTTCATACAAGCGCCGGTCCGATCGTAGCTGAGATAACCATCGGGTCATTGGTAGGTGCCTTGCCTCCACCTGATCGGCATCCCTACTCCTTAATACTATATCATCTGTCATCATTCCCTGCTGTTTTACCGAAGTCCCATCTTTTGTGTTTGAGCAGCATTCGAAGTATGCATGATTTAAGGAACTAGCATAGCATTCCATTTGTTGCCAACTCTTGTCTACAGGATGAGGCCCACCAAGTACAGTGTTTATCACCAATCTCCCACCGGCTTGAGCGGGCACGTTGTGTCGATGTGGAGCTTGCCCTCGATTGGGATCGAACGTCCTCTGTCCGCCTTCTTTTGGATTCTTAATAAACTATTGTAACTTCTTTTAGCGAATCAGCTTTTCTATAGCATCATGGAGGTGTCTGCATTCTTCAGTATTGTTCCCACAGGTCTCATGAAACCGATAATACTTCCCGGTCTGCTTTTATTCCTCAGCGATTCTTTGGGCACGACTTTCAGTATTGAAAGGTATTACAAGTTGATAGATAAATATTCTCCAAAGATTTATTCAGGGGCGTATATTCATTATAGGTTGGGATCCTTGGTTTCCACATTCCTGCTTCCCTCTTCCATCCGAAATTTCCTCCTTTGATTCCTTTGGATTGTTCTGGCTTATTTCAAACATTGACTTGGACCTTACCAGAGCTCTCGCCAAATTGCTTCACCGCGATGTTGCTTTGCACCGCTTCCTTACTGGGTCTGGGAGCACAGTTCCTCCTTGACCGCCTAGCCTCTTCCTTACTTATAAATTGATATGCCTTCAAATAAAAGCATTCCAGGGTGATCGGTGGTTTTCGTGCCAACCAGTCACCAAACTCAAAGTATGGATCCACTCCTCGCATCATGGTCATAAGGATAGCTTGGTCATTCGGATTGCTGACTTCGGTAGGCACAACATGAAATCTCTGCAAATAATCCTTCAACGACTCACCCGGAGCCTGGATAGCGACACCACGTCCTTTGGGCGAGTGGCATGGATCCTAAACTGCTCCATGAACTTCGTCCCTAACTCGTCAAATCTGGATATCGATCATGGGGGAAGTCTTGTGAACCACATGGTAGCAATTCCGGATAGGTTATTAGGAAGCATCTGCATTTGGTCGCTTTATTTTCCCTAGCCGAGTCCTTCATCCACTCGTATCTCATTATGTACTGTCGAGGGTCGGTCTTTCCCTTTATAAGCTAGAATAGGAGACATGTTGAACTTTCGAGGGTACTCAACTTATTAGATGTTATCGGTGAATGGAATATAACTCCTCGATATGCCTCAATCGTCATTGGTCAAGCTCTGGTTCTCCCTCATCAGCTGCCTGACCATAACAGACAAATACAGAGTCTGAATTGGTGGTGCTAGGCTGGTATTCGTCCCGCGTGATTGCTCAAGTTGGAATCTTCTAGACCAGTGATTATCTAAGTATGCATCCTGAGGACCTGCTTCGTTACCACCATAGTGAGGCAGTTGAACAGCTTTTACACATGCTCCAGAGCCTAAGTTTCTCATTCCAAGTTGAGCGTGACTTCCTAGGTGTAGTTGAGAAGCCACTGTCCTAGTCAAGGAGTCTAGATCATTCGTGTTGATTTACCCTTGGCGACTCATCACCAATTACTTTGTTGCTCCAATTTATGCCATTTCAATCCTGCAGCGTCCACGCCTGGGGTGTTCATCTGACGAAGCAAAGCTATCGGATGACGAGTAGGGAGCTGGGCTTCCTCCAACATTTCGATGCTGATGCTGAGCAATCTGGATCATCAAGTTGGCATTTGCTTGAATCTATTTGTTAAGTTGTCTCCTGCTTTCCATGAGCACCCTCATCAACTCATTGAACTCTGCCTTGGTGACATGCGGGTTCTATGCCTACATTAGCTTGCTGATTGCTTGGTCTTACTTGTTAGACACTTGCGGTCTCATTTTCATTGGTGTTGTGGGAGGCAGATCTAGTGCGTGGCCTTGACATCATAGAGTCAACTATAGGAACTCTGAGTAGAATCTATGAACTCTTAAGAATAAACATGGATCTCCTTTGGGGGATTTCCTCAGTCCAGTAGCAACAAAGTAGATCCTAACAGCTTGAGAATGAATGCTCTTGATGAAAGCACCAAAATGTTAGCACCAGAATTGATCACTAACACCCTAGAATAGATTTGTGTAGAGAGATTAATGATGATAGTAAATTAATACAGAGGAATATCATAGTAGAATGCAAAAACAACAACAAAAACAGGAACACCAGATTTATGGTGGTTCGGCGTAACTACCTACGTCCACTTTCAATGTAATCTTTATTGATTTTTCAAATACTTAAATACAAATACAATTAGTAAACAAACAGTTTGAATACAAGTTGGAGTAAGAAGAAAATGAATGTAGAAAATGGCAGAGTCTCTCTGGACTTCTTCCAAAAAAGATCCCTCAAACTGGACCCCTACCCCTCTATTTATAGACGAAGTTAGCCTGGCTTCCCAGTGCAGGCCATGACTAAGAGAGCTCGGCCCACAGTTGACAATCCACATGCACCGATCCAGGCATGCCGACCCTCCATGACCGACCTATCTATTGTCGAACCAGGGTTATCTCGTAAGCGACTCAAAGCAAACTCTCAAGTGACTCAGAGTAGTTAGTGGTGTGACTTGAAGTGAAGAAGTGTCGACTGCATTACTTTGTTGTAGACCAGATAACTTGCTAACTTCACTGGGATGCACCGACCCAGGTTGTCGAACCATTGTGATCGATCCCAGGCCTCCGACCCACTCATGCCGACCCACCTAGGCCGACCCAACATGGCCAATCCACTTTTACTTAACTACCTAGACTGACCCGCCAAGATCGACCCATACATGATCCTTCACAGTAACTACCCAACTTCAACCAACCCACATCGAATACTGGACCATATATACAGGCCGATCCAAACAAGTTACACCGATCTCTTATACTTCCAATCCTCTCTTAGCCTGAGTCTCATCTAGGTCCAACCATATCCTCTACAACTATCGCCTTGTAGCCAGGCCAAGTAGCCGGGTAACAAATATTTTATAAAACTATTAATTTATAGTATCTAAAAATCATATGTTTTATTTTTAAAATAAATTACTTCTTTTAATAATTCAAGAATAATTATTAAAACATATAAATTTTCGAAATCACTTAAAATCCTTTTCGAATCAACTCTTTAATTTATAGCATTTCAAAATACTAAAAATATCGTCCAGTGCTACTATAGCACTACATAAGGAAAAATCATACATGTCATCAAAATATGGCATCAAAGTCATCATATATCGAAATATATGAAAAATAAAATCAAAAGTGTGTGGAATCCAGCTGGATCCCTCCAACTTGTCCTCCTACATCGCATATAATATATTGTCAAATCAAATAAATAAATCTCTTCGAGGAGATCATATATAAAGGGTCATCCACTCTTACACGGGAACATAATAAGGTATCATCTGCTTCAGGGGCAGGAATATATCCAAACCATCTAAACAGTAAATAAACAATTAACAATAAATTTATCCACACTTGTACAAAATATAAGTGGGCCAGAGAGGTGAGTTAACTCACTTTGATTCTAGTAATCACCAACGTGCTCTAGTTTGAACTAAAATTGAATAGACGTTCAATTTTAACCAAAATTCCTACTAGCACGAAATAAATCCAATCCAAATCCATATCATAGAAATTGCTGATACAATCACAATGCAACTTGTCACATTTAATTTGGATCTCATATGAATTAGATATGAATTAATAAACGATGAGATTATATAAATTATAATTAACATAAATTAATTGAATTTTAAACTTATATTCCCAATTCCCTCCATTGTTTGTTCTCGTTCCAAGCACCAAATGCAACCACGATTTCATCATCCTCGATGTCATCCATCACGCATGTCATTTTCTCTACTTCACCTAAGTACACTGACCCCCTCCTCACTTCGCCTAAGGTGTAGCGCTAGCCACAGATTGTTGCTTACCGCCGTGAAAACGCTCCCTAAGCCTCCGCGAATGGAGGTGATTTCCCACCGCCTCACCATGCCAACAACCATCTCCAGCATTGACTAGTTTTGTTTCGTCGAGCTTTACAAGTTTTCTTTCGAAGTCGAAGGCTAAAAGCTAAGGGAGTGGCTCCAATCGATTTGGGCCGTTGGATTGAATTTCTTTAAATGGCGGCTGAGATAATAGATTTAGGGTTCCAACAAAAAATGAAATATGGAGGTCCTTTTATAGCAAATTTCCAAAGCATTATTCACAAGTTAAATTTTTGAACACTAAAAGTCACATGCCGCCCGACGTTCTATATGTAATACCCCTATTCCGACATAATGGAACTAGTATTGGGAGTCAGTTCCATCATATATAGAAGTTAGCCTTTCAAAATCAAATTATATTTTTTTAAATTCCTTTAGTTAATTTTTGCATGTTTCTAACTCGCATGACCAAAAGATATGTCCAATCTCTATTAAATTCGACGGCATACTGTAATTCACTATCATGGATCCAATGGAGCTAGTTTCGTCCAATTTCACCCATCAATTAAAATGAGTTATTTCCAAAATCAGTTTAATCACTTTTTGTTCAAGTCTAAAAATTTACTATCTTCATTCTTACTTAATTAAAATTCCAGATTCAATTATAATAACACTTCCAAATATTAAATTTAACAATTTATCAAATAAATCGCTATGTCTGTAATTAAAGTTATTAAATTAATTTTTCAATATTTAAAATCAATTAAATATTCCAAATTCAAATGATTGAAATTCTAGGCTGTTACATGGATCCATCAGAGGGATCGCATGGCCAAATCCCAAGGAATAGGGATTGGTATTGATCCCTATTTTGGAGAAATTTGGGGGTATAATCCCTGTGGGAGCTTTCTAATGTCTTAATATGCTTAGCCTCCAAGTTTCATGCCAATTGGATTAATAGAACTTCAGTTATTACTCAATCTTTACTTCAATGTGAGTTATTTTCTAATTTTCATCGATCCCTATTAAGAGAATAGGGTCGATCCCTCTTGCTTTATCTTTTGGAGGTGTAATCCCTAGGGCAGGCTCCCTAGGGTTCCATATCTTGCTCACTAAGTTTCATATGCAGTGGTCTTATGGTTCTTAAGATATTGATTAATTCCCATTGACTTGCATTTGCTTGTTTGAAATATGTCAATCCCTATGTTGGAGAACGATTATAGCCGAGACCTCCTTTATGTTGAACTAATTTCATACATCAAACATTCTGCATTACATATCTCTTAATTATGTCAATCACTTCTTCATTTTATCATCGGTACTTGATATCTAGACCGAACAATTCTTGCTGTGGACTTAACGGCCTTGATGATAGTCGTATCTAACTTGTCCAATCTGTTCGAATATAATCGGATCAAAGTGCCGGATAACAATATCCACACATATGCACATACATATATTGTGCTAATAATATGTGTAAACAAATTGTATACATATATTATAGTATATTTATATGTATAAACTTTAACATAAAAATAAGGAGATTTTTTAGAATTTACTAATTTCATCCGCTGTCAAAATGAAAAGGACCCTATAATGCATACTAGTGATTATCTGGAACAATCATAGAAGGACTCGACGAGAGTCTTCTATAGGTTAATACAACTAAGTAAAAATAAAAGATCTTATGGTAACAACGTGCAGTAATATTTAGATTTACGGGTACTGTCGATCTTTAGTAGCTAGGCTATACTTTGATTATAGTCAAGTGCATGGCATAGCGATCGTGTAATGACCATAATTAATTATGTATACATTGGACTACCTGAAGTGAAACACTACTCAAAAGTGGATTTGCATCCTTCATTGTAGAAAGTTAGTATCACCATAATTGGTAGTCAACTTAAAGTCAAAATCTCTGTCAAGAGTAAGTCGATTAATTGGTACTTTTATTGGTTTAAACCAATTTGCTTAATGTAATCTACATAGTTAATTACAGATTTAACAGAGTTTTCTTACCTTAGACCAAACTCTAAATATCTAAGTAATATGGTTATGACCAAAAGAAAACGTGCATAAAATATCATTTCTATGTGCAGCTTAATAAAGATTATAAATTGGATTTTACCAAAATGATCAATAAGCGATTAAACTTGTGCCTAATACTATACTTCACCAACGTATATATATGCTTCAGTAATTATATTGTTTAAATACCGACCAAGGACCGAGTTCACACCATAGAGTCAATATAGCTATTTTGTTAGTTAATTTCAGAGTTTGACCAAAGTAAAATTAATTTATAAATGTTATAAAAAATGTATAAAATTAATACATAGGTTGTACTAAATTTTTACGGCATTTCATTATTTTTTTAAAGCTTATAAATTAACTAAAATGATGTATAAATGTTATAATACTTTAATCAAAGAATTTTCTTAAATAAATAAATTAAACAATTGATTTAGTTGTTAAATCAATTTGGTTAAAATTTTGGAATCCCAGAAATGGGTTAAGCTAGCCATACCTTAGAGGGTAGAGGGCTGTAGATTTGGCCTTCAAAGCTGAAGAAAATGGGGCAACATATTTGTGTTCTAGTTGGCTATACTATAAATGGTAATCTCATTCATTCTTTTAAAAAAAACCTAACTCTATCATCCTTTATTATTCATTATTGATGTGTTGTAGATGAAGTTACACCTTATACCAAAGAGAAATAATAAGGAGTTCGAGAAAGGAAAGAACTAGCAACCAAGGTATTCGACGTTCGGTAGGATAACCATAAGGTGAATATCCTATTTTTAAATTGTTTGCATATATAAACGTTTATATCTATACATGATTGTTTCCTATATCAGTATTCGACCAAATTTTAAAAAATAAAACTAAAATTTTATTTTTTAATAAGTAATTGATATGAAAACATTTATATATGTATATAACAGTTTGGCTTATATAAAATAAATAAAAAAATTATTTACACAGATTTGAATAACAAATATATATATATATATATAATATAAATTTAATATTTAAAATCCTTTTAAATTGTTTTTAGTTTTAAATTCAAACAACTTCATAGCTCTCGGTTTCAAACAATTTTTTTTAATCCAAATACGTACATAATACAAGCATTAAATCCACGCTAACTCCTCGCAAAAGCGCTTAATGCACTTCAAACGCTATGCTTTTTCAATTTAGCATTATTAAATTACAAATTCGCTTGAAACCCTATAATTTTCTTTTATTACCGCAATATCAAGGAATTTAGCACTTGCTTTAGCAACTTTAATATGAAAAGGTTGATTTGACTAGTTCTTTTATAAACCAATCAATAAATTTAGAGTATGGATCTAAGTTCAAGAGCTAAGCGTTCAGCATAAATTAGAACTCTATTTTATTACTAAGTCTGAACCGCATCGATCATGATATTCTTTGGTTTTGTTATATAGGAGTGCATAATGTTTTTTTTCTACACAAATATTAGATGAATGAGAGTAAATGAACTCTGGAGATTTGATTTTATTTCCAATAAATAATTTTACACCTCCCTATTTTAATATACCCTCACTTTAAATTGTAATAGGTTTTTACACCTCCACCACTATAAAATTGCTAAGTGTGTTACCCGCATATATACACACACACATACACAAACATACATATATATACACACACATACATATATATTATATAAACACACATACACTCCCATGTGTATGCATAAGTAGGGGGAAAGGGGGTGGGAGGATGTACTTAATTTTTTAAATAAAAAACCATTTGATTGCGCACGATAATGTAAATAAAAAACCTTTTTTATATAATGCTAAATATAAACTGTATATGTGGAATTTTTATTCTAAAAAAATTCTATCTGTTTCTAGATCTAAAAACATTTATTTTATTTATTTAATATGATCAAAGTATTTAAAATTTTGAATTTTTTAATTTTTTTTAAATTAATATATGTAGATATATATGGATTACTAATGGGGCATTTTACCAGAAGGACAAACTTTGCAGTCCAATTAGTTTTTAGGACATACATTCACAAAAATTAATTTCAAGGCCTAAGTCTGCAGAATAATTACTTTTAAGGACAAAGTCAGCAATCCAATTATTTTCAAGGACATAATTTCATAGGTTTTTAGGCCTTAGAAACTAATTATTTTGCATTTTGTCCTTAAAAATAATTATTCCAGTTGTGTGTCTTAGAAACTAATTGCTCTTACTAAAGAGGCCCTTATGGCAAATTTCCACATTACTACTTACTAAAATATTTTTCTTAAATATACGTTTATTTGTAAATACACACCAAGATAAAAATCAAAAATAATTTTAATCTAATATATGTATATATTATTTTAAAATAGCATTATATTATATATATAAACAAATATATATATATAATAATCTAATCGCCAAAAAATATTTATTGTCATTAGTTTATATTAATGTAGATTTAGATACAAATATTTACATATAAATATGTATATGACATCATCATTAACCTATGACATTAAACCTAGTTATTAACCGTAAATCACAATGGTTAATTAAACGCATATGACATATGTTAGCCATACTATCCATAGATTAGATCACTATATTTATTATAGTTATAGTGTTTGTATTGTGAATACAAATATATAAAAATATCAAAATATAAAATAAAATTAAAACTAAACAAATAATTTAAATCAATGATAAAATATTATTATTAAATCATGAAAAACAAATATGAATTTTTAATATATAAATTAATTAAATTAAAACTATACCCAAACTCTTTTATTAGTCACTGCTAAATAAGATTTGGTACAAAATTATTATTCATACTAGCGTAAATCATACGTACGTGCATCTAATAACTAGAAATATTTGTGTTTTGGTTAATAAAAAAAATCAGTAAATGGATGTGTGCCATAAATGCAAAGACTTTGGTGGTCATAATAAATTTTTTCAATTAGTTTTTGTTGGTGGTGTTAGTTGCAAATTAATAGTGAAATTCCATTGATGGTTGGCAAGGAAGGGAATGGTGTTGGATGTTATAAACCAATGGTGAGATTCTATTGATTGATGTTTGGTATTTTTGAAATTTCAAAAGGACTGTAAATCCAAATTATTGAATTCTCTTTATCAATAGTAGAGATTAACATATATGATCTTTTGCAAATTAGTAAAAGAATTTTTTATTTGAAATTCCCTCTTTGACCCCCTGATAATGCACCTAATCCAATAATATATATTATATTATGTAGTATATTAGATCATGCTTATACACTTGGAGTATTAAGCAAATACCAAATTCAATGTAAAATCAATAAGCGATAGTTGAGATTATTCTCAAATATTTACAAAATACTGGAGAACTATTCATGGAAATAACGAACTCCTTATGAGGGAGAATTCAGACTAAAATTTCGTAAGTGACATCGAATATAGTAGGTCAATCTTAAATTCATATCCACCCTTGATTAAGGAGCTTTGAGTTGGAAATGTTCCTGATGAGAAGTTGTAGCAGATTCAAATATCAATCCTAAGTACATTGCCTTGAATAGGACTATAGTGAAAGAAATATATATGTGCAAGTTTATAAGAAAACTAGGGATATATTCCACCGCTAATAATCCAATAATGTATGGCGACAAAAATAATGCACTAGAGATTTCTGTGGGGACAGAGAGCTTGATAAAAGGTTGAAATATGTTCTTCGTAATTAACATGTGATATATTAGTTTATTAGTAATAGAGAAGCATAATCGAAAAGTGGATACAAAATAATAATATCATAGAATAATTCACTAAGCCCATTTTTCAGTCTAGTTTATGCAGACTGGTCAATGATGTAGGCATGAGGCATCATAATTGGCCCCAAGTGAAAATGAGACATTAATCGATTAAGGGTGTACCCTTGGGGCAATTATATAATTTTGTTATATAGTTTAATTCTTATAAAGAATCTTATTCAAAATGACATATGCTTTTTGTTTTACTTTTCTATTATATGTATTGTTATATTGAATATAAGTGAAGTTTTGCATATATTGAATATATTTATATATAGAAAACCTTAGGAAAGTATTTTATTGATTACGGTCATGAGTATGTTTGTAACATGAGTTTTGAATTGATATTCGAATACTTATTACGTAAATATTCCTAGTAAAGATGTATTAAGAAAAATATATCGATACATCCATTAAGACTAGTATATATTATGTTCTCCATACGATGACGGAGAATTAGTTGTGATCGTTGGGAACCTCAAGGGTTTACATACTTATGGTTGTTTGTACAAATGCAGAGCGACTCAAGGAGAACCTTCTGTAAGTTAATACAACTAAATCAAAATAGAAAATCTAATTGCAATGACGTGCAGTAGTCTTTAGACTTGAGGCTATTGTTAATCTTAGGTAGTTAGGCTTTTCTTTTATTATGGCCAATCATATGGTGTAGCGATCATGCTACGACTATAATTGATATCAACTTAAAGTCAAAATCTTTGGCCAGAGTAAAATGGTTAACCGATAAATGTTCTCAGGTAAGCGAAGGACTTTAAATTGTCTATGCAATTAACTGAGGGTATTGTTATAGTTTTTTACCTTAGACCAAACTCTAAATAACTTAGTGACATGGTGGAGATGAAATATGCAAAAATACTGTTATAAGGTGTAGAGTAAAAATTGGATTTCACATAAAGGGTGTATAAACAACCAAACCTATGCTTAATACTATAGTTTGACAAAGTCCTTATAGGCTTTAGTATTTAAATTATTTATATATTGATTGAGGACCAAATTCACACTAGAGAATCAAGTAGCTATTTTGTTAGCTAATTTCCGAGTTTAACTAATTTTTTATTTATGGAATCAAATATCTTGGCATTTTTTATTTATTAGAAGCTTTTAAATTAATTAAAACGATATATAATTGTTGTACATTTATTTGTTCAAAATATAGGCTTAAATATGTTTAATTAACTAGGTTCAAAGCTCATAAACCCTCCAAGGAATGGTTGACCATATTATGAGGCACGTAAGGGGAAAGATAACATGGTTATCGGATCCGAAGAGAAACATGTTGGATATTTTAATATGTAGTTGCCTATTAATAACTTCATCTCTATTGTGACGCCCCACCTCTATACCCACGCTAGCCAAGAACACTCCGGAGTAGTGCTGTCAACTAGCACGGAGAATAAGGCTGTTGAGGAGCGACCATCCATGTAATTGCTTATCACACGGTGGCTATAAATAATCTTCGGAAACAAACATAGAAATAATCATATCACAAATCAGTCACAGATATCCATATCACAAAGGCGGAAGAAGATATGAATATATAACTAACACATGAAAGTGTACATCAGAGTAGTGGTCAGTAAGATCCACGATAATACAAAAGAATAGCAACACGTGCTATACAAAAGAATACATCTATGAGTCTATATCTCAAGTGTATACAAAAAAAAACTGCTAATCTAAACAGTTAGCCAAAAGTCAGAGTGATGAATCCCTGGGAAGAAGTCAAGCAGAAGCACCTGTAACATCTCGGTCTGACCCGAGTATTATTTAAGAAAATAATAAACGGGTCAGTCTAGCTATAAATATCAGATGACATGATATAACATAAAAGATATGGCATAAACATAAACATCCATAATGACATACCACTATAAGTATGTAAATAATGATCAACAGAAGATCAATCAATAAGAGATAATCAATATCACAAGAATCTTCTCAAAGATTCGGAAAGAGCATCATACCCCAAACTTGTACTCATAACAAGTCAATGACATAAATTCTAGAAATCAATGCAAGAAGTCCAGAAATCATAGAAAAGAGAAAGAGGCCTATCACATGACGGTCCGAAGACCAAGGGGAGCTACCCCACATGTGTGAATGGAATCACACAGATTAAGGTCCAGACTAACCAAAAAGCAAAAAGGTATGTGTGAGTGGAATCACACAAGTGGTGTCTAGTCTAACCTCGCAACAAGAGACATCGCACAGTTGCTAGTCTAAATCATCAGAATGATCGTCATGATCAACGAGAAGTGTCAATTACACTAAGCTAGTAAATATAGAAGTTTAGCTTCATGTCCCATAACCACTTGCTTAACTTAAATATTTACGAACAAACTGTAAATCTTCACTAATAAAATTGTCACAAGAGGTTCAATCGAACAAGTCCAAAAATTAACCGACGAAGTGAACGCAAGCGTTTCATACCACTTGTTTTACTAAGTCGTTTAATTAGATTTCTCATCCGAGTGAGGTAAAGGTTTGTATATACTAATAGATTGGAAAACGGTTTAAGAAAAGAGCTTTGTTACGGAAAATAGAGTTGAAATCATTTTGTTGAAAGAGTTTTGATATTTACTACTAGTATTGAAACCTTTATATTTTTAAAATGACAAATCACAGAAGAGATTGTAGAAACAATCATCACAAAGATCACATTCGGAGATGTGAATAAAATCCAAGGAAATCAGCTCAAAAGCATCAAAGTCGAAGTTCCCCAACGACCAAACGTGGCCGAGATAACCAGAGATGGTTTGTCTCGAAGCATGGTCAACTCAGCATCTCAACAAAGCAAGTTCCGTTGAATGTTTTTCAGATAAGATCCCCAACGGAGGGGGGGTCCAGGGGGGGTGGCAACCCCCCAAGGTGGGGGTGCGGGGGCAACGCCACCGCTTACGGGGTTCGACCTGCCCGGTCAGGTCGCGGGGGTCCAGGGGGCAGCGCCCCCGGCGGGGTGCGGGGCAGCACCCCGACCAAAACGGTACGACCTAGTGAAGACAAAATGAGGTCTAACGACCTAACGACTCAAGGGTCATACGACCTAACGACTCAAGGTTCATACGACCTATAGGGTTATAAGGTCATACGACCTAACGACTCAAGGGTCTAACGACCTAACGACTCAAGGGTCTAACGACCTAATGACTCAAGGGTCATACGACCTAACGACTCAAGGGTCATACGACCTAACGAGCTATGGCCAAACGACCTAACGACTCAAGGGTCCAACGACTTAAGGGTTGCACGACTTTAGGGTTAGGCCAGGAGCGACCTAACGACTCAAGGGTCCAACGACCTACGAGTTAAGGGTCCAACGACCTACGAGTTAAGGGTCCAACGACCTATCGGGATAACTCGTAACCGACTTAAGGGTTGCGTGACTGAAGGGCTGCATGACTTAAGGGTTAACTCGTAAACGACTCACGACCTATGGATGAACGGCTTAACTCCGAACGAGCTAAAAATGGCCAGAACGACCTAGGGTTAACTCGTGAACGACTCACGACCTATGGACGAACGACTTAACTCCGAACGACCTAAAAATGGCCAGAACGACCTAGGGTTAACTCGTGAACGACTCACGACCTATGGATGAACGACTTAACTCCGAACGACCTAAAAATGGCCAGAACGACCTAGGGTTAACTCGTGAACGACTCACGACTTATGGACGAACGACTTAACTCCGAACGACCTAAAAACGGCCAGAACGACCTAAGTGCAGAAAATTCACCAAAACGCTAAAAATTGGAGTTTTTCGTCAATCCAATCCAAACCAAATGCTAACATGCATGCAAAAATGATAGGGGATCATTCCCAACAGTCCAATATAGTTATAGGCTAGAATTGTGAGATAAAAATCTCACCTTTGCACCAAATATTAATGAAAATGAAGTTTTAAGCAAGCAAGGATCAATCCTTCTTCTATCTAAGCACAAGAAGCTTGAATCCAATGTCTTCTTCTTGAATTTGGAGTAGAAAGATGGATTGCAATTGAATTTGAGTTTTGGAATTTTAATTTCCCATTCCCTCCACCATTAATGCCAAAGCTTGATTAGTTAGGAAATTTATGAAGAGTGAGGAGAAGAGGGTTGGAACTTGGGCTTAATAGGCTAAACTAACCCAAAGTCCAAAGCGGGAAAAGTTAGTGAAATTTCACTAACTCCAAACCTATCGATGTTTATACTTAAAAAAATTGTAAACGACATTTCTAACTCAATGGAAGTGGTCTTGAGTCCTAATTTGACCGTTTGCAAAAAGTAGCTTTTCGGACCAAAATCCGATTAACGAGTTAATATTTAAATAAAATATTTAAATACAAACTCGAAAAATATGCGGGTTGTTACATCTATTGTTATAAGGATATCATGTCATTGAAATATATTGGTGAACTCTAGATGATAGGAATTACACATTATAGTCAAGGAAAATTAAATTAGGAACCAGCATGGAAGTAGCTAACACCAAAATATCGATAACTGGTTGGATCAAATAAACTGTAAACATTTATTTCTAAAATGCAGTTCTGTATCTGAAAACATCGCATATAACCATGAATACTTTGGTCATAATGTTAAAAATAATCAAATTAGAGTTTTCTAATAACAATAATATTTAATAATTGAAATTAAATAATATATTTATTAGTATATAATTAATATGGTTGGTTTTAAAAAATTATACTCATAGTTATTATATATATATAATTTAGTTATGGCTTTATATTTAAAATATTGTATAAATATGTACATAAGAATTTTCTTAACCTTTTTAGAAAAATTAAATTGTGTTCTTGATTTTAGAAAAATACCATTGATATCTAAACTTACATTTTAAAAAATAATTTTTTATTTTAACTTTTTTCGATTTGTTTTATAAAAAATCGTGTATTCAAAATATTTTGAATAAGCCAAAACATTTAAATTTTTAAAACCAATGATTATACCATAATACAAACAAATATAATAAATGTAGTTCTAAAACTATTTTGGTAGTACTATAAAATATAAAACCCAAGGTAAAAAAACATGTTTTTATAAACAAAATGGTTCTGCTACATTTCTCTCTGTTACAACCTCATCTACACTTCTTTTATTATTCGATTTATATAGTTCAAAATTAAAAGAACTTGTAGGCGGCTTCTTAGATAACTCAAGATCAGCTTTACAAAATTTGGCATAATTTGACTAATGCTAACTTGTTCAACCCCTTCAAATCAACGGTCAAAATAACTATTTTAACAGTTGATATTTGACTCAACATTTTGAACATGTTAGGAGTTTTAAAATGGTCTCATTCTTTATGAACATGATGTTTATGGTGCAGATTAAACATCCCCAAGATGTAGTATGATTTTTTATAGTATAGCACTGAAACTATAGAGGTTTATGGATCGTTACCCTTTTATAAATGCTAAACATATATGTATGTACATGTATATGTATATGCATATGTATATTTATGTATATATGTACATATATGCATATGTATTTGTATGTATATATATAATATGAAATTTATTTAAAATTATTACGTGGCAAAAAATATTCATTGTATACACATGTATATTACTTATACATATACATGTATGTATGTATGTATGTATGTATGTATGTATGTATGCGTGTGTGCATGCGTGTACGTATAGATGTATGTATGTATATGTATATATGCACATATATACATACATACATGTTAATAAGCGATATTTATTATTACGCCCTATATATAAAACAGTACATCCCATTAGTTATTTACACACATATTTGACATTTATTATTTATATACCCTAAGCTAGTTTACCATCTTTGTTATGGTTGTAATATTTGCATTATGAATGCGAACATATTATAAACCAAAATATAAAATCAAATTCTGTTAAGGGAAAAATATATTTGACAGACAATTGTTATAATAATTTAAGCATAAGGGGACAAGATTATTTTTGTGCAATAGAACATGCCCAAAGCCCGATTATAAAATAAATCGTCCCCACTACCTGGAACCAGATTTTTTTTTGGTTCCATTCATTTCCTTTCATTCTATTCCATGTTCTTCCAAATTACTAAAACCTTGCACAGCATAGGTCTTGTGCTCAAGCCACTCCATAACTCTCCATCTAACCAAATCATCCTTATAAGTAAATATCCCTCCCTGATACTTCAAATCATCACAAAAAGAAACTTTTTTAAGAAAGATCAATCTTTAACAAAAAACTAAATAAAGGCTATACCTTGCTAGGTTTCGCACTTGTTCTAATGATGTTAAATATAATTTTATTTTTACATGTGCTTATGAAATAGAAAGCCTTTATTCAATGAGCACGATTTTCGTTTGCTTCCTTTCCTTATCCCACTTATTAACATGCTACTGTGTTTGCATGTGACGACCCGGGATTTTTGAGCATTTAAAATTGGAATATTTAATAAATTTTGAATATTTAAAAGTTAATTTGTAACTTAAATTTCAAATATCGCCATTATTTGGAATTTAATTATTGGATTTAATTTTTGGAAATTTGGATAAGATGTCGAATCTGGAATTTTAAGCCTATTAAAAATAATTTGAAGGCTTCAAAAATTTATATTGACAATACTGAAGAGAATAAAAGTGTTGATATCAAATTTAAGGATGGTTTATTAAGTTTTGAAATTTAATATCGTTTAAATTGAATTTAAAAATAGCATTCCGAGGCACACTCTCAGATTTCGACGAAACCAGTTCCATTGGATCTGTAATATTGTATTATCATCAGATTTCAATTTTCGTAGATTTTGGAGTTGTGGTGTGAGCGTACGATAAGTAAACGCGCTAAAATCTATCGAAACGGTTTGAATTCAAATTTAAATTGAATATTTTTACTAGTCAACTACAGTTGAAATTATCTCACATAAATTCTGTCTCCTATCAATTCCTTTTCTCTTTATATCTCGTCGTTCCACTCTGTTCGAATCAAGTCGGTAGACATTTCGCAAATAAATTCAAAGTCCTCCTTTTTGTAAAGTTCAAACAAAATAAATATATCTTCCCTTAAACGCTTAGCATATTCTTTGATTCCATTCTTTTCCTTGTCCACACTTCGTACCCTTTTCATTTCAGTTCCAATCGAAATCATCTCCTTAAGCAAATCAACAAAGTAATGGCCGAACTATATTCATAACTTCTGCCTCTTTCTGCTCAATTTAATTCATTTCCTTCTCTAAAAAAAGGGGGTAAAATGATAAATATTGGGCATGATTTTAAAATCGAAATCTCGAGTTCGAGAGGGGCGCCGCCCCGTGTTCGTTAGCTTAGGGAGGTGCTAGGGCCTTGGCAACGTTCGCGAGGGGATTCACGTTTAGGGCTAGGGTTTGGGAACTGCAGCGTCGGCATCGTGAAGGTGATGCGCAGATGGGTGCTGGTTGATGGCGGGGCGATGTGAGTAGTCGAGCACGGCGTTGCGAGCACGATCTGTTTTGTGATGTGGTTCATCGACAACATCAAGCAAAGGTATTGTTTTTTTTTAAAATTCAAAGTAAATAAATTATATGTATGAATACACAGATTGTAAAATATATAGGTTTATGGAATTTTTGTTTATTAGGTACAGAGAATCTTTTTTTTAAATATATACATACACGTGTTTAATCTTGTTGTTTAATTTTTAAAGAAGTATTAAAGTGATTTATATATTATAATATCATATTAAAACGAATATTTACAAATTAATAAATTGTGATGAAGTGGTAAATTAGTTTGAGAATTTCTAAATTTATATTACTCAAGTTTAAATCTGAGTTTAATCTGTTGATTTTTAGTCCATTAATCAGAAATTATTTGTTTTGACAAAATTTTGGAAAAAAAATAATAAAATAAAATATAAGGATTTTAAAATGTTTGAAGAACTTATAAAAAAGTTAGATTTTTGATATCTATAATTTATTTTTAAATGGAGTATATGTAGTTTCAAAAGGGAAATTACTGGTTTAAAAATTAAATCATTAGTCAACTAAACTTATTACATAGGAATTGATTATTTCATTAATTCAAATATTCATAAATTGTATAATGGTTATACAAGGTCAAAAAAACTGAAAGGAAACAAGCTGGTTTGGTTGGATTGCAAATCAGAAAGCAAAGGTGAGTTAATCTCACTCGGTTAAATGTAAATTTAAATAATTAAATTTAAATAATTGTTTGAATGGTTGAATTGATTGATGTGCTATAATATGGTATATTTTGGAATTGGTATTTTATATTGTGCTAACGTCTGTGATGCAGGGAAAACAGGTTGGAGGGATCCAACTGGACCCCTCAACATTTATTTATATTTAATATTCTCTATTGTGATTATTTGATATTCTATGATGAGTTATATTGGAATATTGAATGTTATGGTTTGATTGGATGTATTTGGGTATAATGAATTACCAAAATATATAAATTGGATTGTTGAAAAGAAATTAAAAGGAAGTAAATTTGTAAGCGAAATAATTATAGAAATTTTTGAATAAATTAAGAATGAATTGAAAGGAAATAGAAGTAATATGAAAATAATAATAAATAACTTCGTGTATGAAAAGATTTTTTTTCAATAGAACGAAGTTAATGAATTGTAAACTTAAGTTATATCAATTAAAGGATTAAAGAGTTATTTTGAATTCAAAATTTAAATTTATTTAAAAGGATAAAAAAGTAATTAGAGAAATCTAAAATTGAAATTTTCAGTTAAAGTATTTTAAATCATAATTAAGAAATAAAATATGAAATTAATAGATTTTGAAGTAAAAGGGAGTAAATTGGAAATCAATTTGGAAATTGATTCAAGTGTTTGCAATTGGAAACTTAAAGAAGAATGTGAAGAGAAGTATATTTTTCTGGATAGCCAAGCACGTTTTCAAAGTAAATTTTTAAATATAACACAAAAGTTTAATGTTGTTTTAAAAAGCATGTTTAGAAAACTTATTATTTCTAAATGTTTAAATTCTAAAGTAAATATTTTTCAAATCCATTATCGTAGTAATTATTTAAGGTAACTTGGTATTTTGTTTAAAAAGAAAAATGTAGTTCTATATTCTATTAAGTTGCTGTAGTTTAAATTCTAATTAAGTATTTTCTTTTAATCTATTATAGCAGTAATTATTTAACAAGTGACTTAGTATTTGTTTTAAAAAAATGAAAATCTAGTTTTATATTTTATTAAGTAACTTTATTTTCAAATATTCATATAGTATGTATTTTTAATAAATTATTGAAGTAGTTTTTAAAATAAATGTTCTAAAGTATATTTCAAAGTAAAGTGTTTAAATTTATTTTAAAAATCTTGTTTTGTACTTGGTGATTTCAAAAGAAATAGAAAATATTTGGGAAAGTTTATTTCTATAAAGGAAGATAGTTTTGAAAACTGTTTTCAAAGGGGTTTGAAATTGGAAATATATCTTGCAAAGATATTTCAAGATAAATAAATAATTTGGGAAATTATTTATTGTGTGATGGATGTTGTGAATATTAATTGATAGTTAAATCACCGACTATCAATATTGGACAAATACGTTGATCGTTTTGAAGAGACCGGGATTTAGATTTATTTCTCGAAAACCACTTCGATCCGGTTTGTACGTTTCGTGGAACCAAGTTTGGATTCGAAGATGAGCAGTGAAGCGCAAGGGCTATTTGCTACTAATCCTGAGGATATTTCCAAAATGGATGTAGTGGGAATAGTGCCTTCGGTTCCGTTCGAACCCAGGACGGACTTGTATGAATGAATGTTTTCGGAACATCGTCAGGTGGACGATGGGCATCCTAAGGGATATGTTCTAAACAGATAACGCTTAGCCTCAAGCCTCATCAAATGGGAATGACTGAAAATCAGGGGTTATACAGCAAGGCTAGGTGGGTAGCACCCAAGCAGGTTGAGGTCATCCCTGTCTCGATGTCCCTTTTTATTTCAGCTTAGTGGGCGGTTGCTAATCCCAACCGCCGGGTGATCCCACTCGGGATTATCCAGTAAGGGGTAGTCCCGGTCTTGTGTTGCAGGGGAGCGGGCGTACTCCTCGGTACTGTGATCTAGGCCACGTACTGTGACAGGTGGTACCCCGATGCCTAGTCGTTAGTTGGAAATCCATTCTCCCTACGAGCCTTGTACGAGTTTTTTTTGTATTATCCACTCTGTGGCTAGTAGCTGGAATTTAATAGATGTAACAATTTCGGCTATTTTATAAGTATTTGTATATAGACCCTATTATAATATCAGAGGATTTCTATAAAAAGTGTTTTAGCTATCGTAAGGTAAAAACCCGACATGTTTGTTTGTGGCGTGGTCTTACGAGATGCTTTTGTTTTCAAAAGGATTTTTGAAACTTTAATAATCAATTGAATGTGATTTTCTCATGCTGGTATTCCAGACTTACTCGGGTGTTATTTAACTATAATGCTCGGGTCAGACCGAGTATTATAGGATACATGATTTGATGCTGTGGAGCTCAGGAGACAAGCTGGATGACGATACGTACTCTCGTACTTGTTTTATATATATATTCTGCTGTGTTGAGTAGCTTTGTATCCAATTGTATGTTATGGCTGTTGTTGAACTCTGATGACGTACTCTGATGATGATGTATGTATAAAACAGATATATATTTGTTTTGTGTAAAGATTATTTATTATCTATTATATTTTATTCCGCTGCGGCGGTTAGATTCTGTAGTTATTTTCTATTTTCTTCTTCTACCTCTTCTTATTTTACCCAAATGGTTCGTATTTCTGTTACAACTTGAATTTATTAAGGTAGAATAGTGTTGACTCAAGGGGGATGGATTTGCGGGTCGTTACACTTGGTATCAGAGCTTAGGCTGGTGATAACCTTGGCTCTGGTGGGGATTGCTCATTAAATAGAGTCTATAGTACTCTAGAATGAGTTTGAGCGTATTGATAGATATGAGCGCGTATTTGTTAGTGAATATAAAATTGTTTTTATATTGTGTTGATTTATCTATTGAGTGTTTATGGATTCTGGTCGATATATGGGATGCCATGTTATCGATGGGAGTTTCTAAACTCTTAAACAAGATAAACCGACACAGTATTGTTTTAAATAGGGTAAATGAAATAATTTTACCCAAATTTATTTTGTATATAAAAAGAAATGATTTTTCGTAAATTGTTATAATTATATATGGATGTTTGGTTGTTAGAAAGTGATAATATTTAATTATTAACATCATTGTATGATAATTGAATAAGGAACTGAAATAATGACTAATGATTAAGGAAAAGTTAATAAGTTAGTGGAATTTGTAGATGTTATTCATAATTTATTGAGGAATTGAAACTATGATAAAAAAACTAAGAAACCAATTCATATACAAATGAAATGTGTAAATGTAAACTATAATGTAAATTATAGTGTGATTAATAACTAAAATAAAATAAAATTCCAAAGTAATGTTTGAATATAAATTTAAAGAGTTAGGAATTTGAAAATTTTGGAATTTAAGTTCCTATGAATTTGGTAATGATTCCCAAAGGTTGGGAAAAATATTATATCTATGAGAAATATTTTTGAATCGGATGTGAAATCTTGAGTGATTTGGAATTTAAAAATATTGGAAGAATTTTAAAAGAGAGAAAAGCATTGAACTCTTTCGGTCACTGGAAAATAATTTCGGTGATGACTGCAGCATCATCGATGTTTATTTTCGAGTTTCCAAGAGAGAAATTGCTACCAAATTGTTTTGAATTGAAATTGTTTGCAAAGGATGAATTTGATTTTTAGAAATGCAAGGAATTTTGGATATAGAAGATTTTATAGGGAATTTTGAAAATGTTAAAGACTGTTTAAATCTGGAATCTTAACTAGCAAAGCTTATGGCATATAATAAGTTTGATGACATGTAAATTAGGAATTTGTTGAAATATAATTCAACTTTGTAAGTAAGTAAAGTGGAAACTGGAAGTTAAAATTTAAATTGTGTTAAATTATGTGTGGAAATAAAATTTATTGGTAGAAAATGAATTAGCGAATGAATAAATGAATCAACCATTGAACTTATAAAGTAAAGTTGATATTAATAAGAAGAAATGGAAAATTTTAATCCGGGAATTAAAATTTAACTTAAGTGAATAAAAGAAAAGAAATATATTTGAATTTAATATGAGATAAGCTAAATAAAATTTGAATTTGAAATTGAATTAAATTGGATATAAGTTGAAAAGTAAAGCGATTATAATCGTGAAATGGAAATTTATACCTTAAGCTTGTAAGTGTTATATATATAATCTGAAATTTGGTTATAAGATGAAGTGACTCAAATAAGCAATATAAAATAAATAAATAAGTTTCGAACTCACATATATTGAGAAATAAAATTTAATTGAATCAAAAGTCAGTTGTGTCATGAATGTTATTACATGGAATTAAGTCCTTGCTTAATAAAACATTAAAAGAATGGTATGTAACTAGATTTAATTGAAGTTGGGTTGGAATAAAACTGAATTTAAATGAATTCAGTCGAATTTTAGATAATATTGACTGGGATAAAATTCTACTCAAACAAATAAATGTAAATTAAGAAAGTATTAAATGAGAATAAATAAACTTCGAAAGCTTATAAAAGAATTGAAAAGCATTGAGAAAAATATATAAAACCCCTAGTTAAAAGTAAAACGTGAATATAATTGATTGTAAATAGATGACGAAGTATGAATATTAAAAGTGAACAGCTTATAAAAATTTAAAAAGGGGAATAAATAAGCCAGAATAAAAATATTGTATTCTGAGATAAAAATGCAAACTTGGGATATAAAATAAGATTGAACTCAAGGAAATTAAATAAAATGATTTTCAAGATAAATGAAAAAGAAAATCAAGTATGGAATTATAATTGGAAGTGTCGTTGAATGAAAATTGGATTGGATTAAAATGGATAGGGTGTGAGATATAAACAAATCCAATTCAAGCATAAATTGAATGGCCTTATTATTAATGAATTCAACAATGATTTGTTAATGTAAATTAAAATTTAAAATGGATAAAGGAATAAACTAATCGAATAAATTAGTGAAATGGTTGGGATTTGATTAAAGGAAAATCAAATTAAAGATTGTGAATAGGTAATAGAGTTTGGAAATCAAACTTGAGTTGTATGGACTTGGATTAAAATAAAAATGAATTGAGATGAAAATAAATCCAATTCGAGTATGCATAAATTAAAGAAAAGGAGAATGAACTTAATTTATGAAATGGCGGTAAATTGAAGTAAATTAACTTAAGTTTAAAATTAATAGAAGCATGGGATGATGTCGTGTATAATAAAATGGAATGGAATAAAATTAATTTATGCAATGGAAGTTTGTGAATAAATTAAAATGGGATAGGATTAAGTGTAAATTGAGTTGGAATCAATTAAATGGTTATAAACTTTAAGTAATTAAAGATTGTGAATAGGTAATAGAGTTTGGAAATCAAACTTGAGTTGTATGGACTTGGATTAAAATAAAAATGAATTGAGATGAAAATAAATCCAATTCGAGTATGCATAAATTAAAGAAAAGGAGAATGAACTTAATTTATGAAATGGCGGTAAATTGAAGTAAATTAACTTAAGTTTAAAATTAATAGAAGCATGGGATGATGTCGTGTATAATAAAATGGAATATAATAAAATTAATTTATGCAATGGAAGTTTGTGAATAAATTAAAATGGGATAGGATTAAGTGTAAATTGAGTTGGAATCAATTAAATGGTTATAAACCTTAAGTAATTATTTATTCACATGGATATCGTAAATCGCATAGAGCAAATTGTCGGTTGACGTAAACTAAAATAATTAAAATTTCTGAATTGATAGATTTCAAATAAATTGATGTTGAGATCAATTGAATTAAATATAAGTTTGATTTGTTTAAAAATAAATGGAATGTAAGCATGTGAGTTGTTAAGCTTTCATAAGTAAAATGATGTGTGATTTGTTGTAAGAAATTAAAATTGGTAACAAAATCTTGCATGTGGTTATGAAAATGGAATAGCCTGCATTGTTCATGGAATTCATGTTTTAGCTATGTAAGTAGAGGTGAAATGTTAATAAATTGCATATATTTTATACTTACCTATTTATATTGAGTAAGTACAGGTTCAGGGAAGCCGTTTGGCTGGATTGGATCGCGCTAAATGCTAAAATAAGGTACGCCTATGCAATAAAAATAGGAAATATGAACTGTTTTTGGTATTTCCGACTGTGTGGGTCTATGTATATATATTTATATCTTTTGTCAAATTGCAAAAGCTCCTCCGTACAAAGGAGACTTTGCCAAAAAAAATTGAAAATTTTGAGAGTTAGAATATTTTTTTGAAAACTTTTGGCAAATTTTGTTAACGACAAAACGGTTTCAAATTGGAAATTGAAATAAATTAGTGAATGAAACTAATTTAAAATAATGACATGAATTGGTTAAAAATAAAAATAATAATAATAAAATTCAAATATTCAGAGTTGAAGATAAATTAAATTCATATGGAAATGAAAGAATCAATTTGAATAGAAATAGATATCAACTAAAGTGGTAAAGTGAAAATAAATAAAGGAACATATAAAATGTTTACGCTAACTTGAGAGGGAATGGTGAATTCTTAAATGAAAAATTGATACTACTAATATAATCTATGTCAACATTTGAATGAATAAATATTGACATTGTAAGGAAGTCGATAAAATGTTTTTGGAATGTTGTGATTGGATATTATTGCTAAGTAAGATATGCAGGTATTATAAAGAGAAAAGAGAATTGATTTTGATTTCAGACGATAAATTTGAATTTCTCGACAAAAATGTATGTGTTTAAAATTCTGTGAAATTTGATTGGGTTTTTGGATCTAACCACTTGGCCTTTTGTTTTCTTTTGGAATTTGGGAGCCCGTAGAGGCTTTTTGTAGTTGTACCGTGCTAGCCGCGCAAAGGAGACGCTGGAAAAAAAATTCGGAAATTTAGAGAGTTCGAAATTTTTTGAGAAATTTTGAAAATTTTAAACTTGGTTTCGAATTATAATTTGAATAGTTGAATAAATAAAGTTATTTGGGAACTATGGAAAAGCTTGGAAAGTAATAAGAATAATAATGGGTCTTTTATAAAAAGATAGTTGGTAAGATGTTGAATTGTTAGAAACTGTTTCGATTTTGGGGAAAGAATAAATGGGTATTGAACCATTCTTCCTAATTAGTAATTTCGGGGACGAAATTCCTTTAAGGGGGAGGAATGTGACGATCCGAGATTTTTCAGCATTTAAAATTGGAATATTTAATAAATTTTAAATATTTAAAAGTTAATTTGTAACTTAAATTAAAAATATCGCCATTATTTGGAATTTAATTATTGGATTTAATTTTTGGAAATTTGGATAAGATGTCGAATCTGGAATTTTAAGCCTATTTAAAAAAATTTGAAGGCTTATAAAATTTATATTGATAATACTAAAGAGAATAGAAGTGTTGAAATCAAATTTAAGGATGGTTTGTTAAGTTTTGAAAGTTAATATCGTTTAAATTGAATTTAAAAATAGCCTTCCGAGGCACAGTCTCGGATTTCGACGAAACCAATTTCATTGGATCCGTAATATTGTATTATCATCGGATTTCAATTTTCGTAGAGTTTGGAGTTGTGGTGTGAGCGTACGATAAGTAAACGCGCTAAAATCTATCGAAACCGTTTGAATTCGAATTCAAATTGAATATTTTTACTAGTCAACTACAGTTGAAATTATCTCACATAAATTCCGTCTCCTATCAATTCTTTTTTCTCTTTATATCACGTCGTTCCACTTTGTTCGAATCAAGTCGGTAGACATTTCGCAAATAAATTCAAAGTCCTCCATTTTGTAAAGTTCAAACAAAATAAATATATCTTCCCTTAAACGTTTATCATATTCTTTGATTCCATTCTTTTCCTTTTCCACACTTCGTACCCTTTTCATTTCAGTTCCAATCGAAATCATCTCCTTAAGCAAATCAACAAAGTAATGGCCGAACTAAATTCATAACTTCTGCCTCTTTCTGCTCGATTTAATTCATTTCCTTCTCAAAAAAAGGGGTAAAATGATAAATATTGGGCACGATTTTAAAATCGAAATCTCAAGTTCGAGAGGGGCGCCGCCCCATGTTCGTGTTCGTTAGCTTAGGGAGGTGCTAGGGCCTCGGCAACGTTCGCGAGGGGATTCGCGTTTAGGGCTAGGGTTTGGGAACTGCAGCGTCGACATCGTGAAGGTGAGGCGTAGATGGCCGCTGGTTAATGGCGGGGCGATGTGAGTAGTCGAGCACGGCGTTACGAGCGCGATCTGTGTTGTGATGTGGTTCGTCGACAACGTCGAGCAAAGGTATTGTTTTTTTAAAATTCAAAGTAAATAAATTATATGTATGAATGCACAGATTGTAAAATATATAGGTTTATGGAATTTTTGTTTGTTAGGTACAGAGAATTTTTTTTTAAATATATACATACACGTGTTTAATCTTGCTGTTTAATTTTTAAAGAAGTATTAAAGTGATTTATATATTATAATATCATATTAAAACGAATATTTACAAATTAATAAATTGCGATGAAGTGGTAAATTAGTTTAGAATTTCTAAATTGATATTACTCAAGTTTAAACCTGAGTTTAATCTGTTGATTTTTAGTCCATTAATCAGAAATTATTTTTTTTGATAAAATTTTAGAAAAAAAAATAATAAAATAAAATATAGGGATTTTAAAATGTTCGAAGAACTTGTAAAAAAGTTAGATTTTTGAAATCTATAATTTATTTTTAAATGGAGTATATGTAGTTTCAAAAGGGAAATTACTGGTTTAAAAACTAAATCATTAGTCAACTAAACTTATTACATAGGAATTGATTATTTAATCAATTCAAATATTCATAAATTGTGTAATGGTTATACAAGTCAAAAAAAAATGAAAGGAAACAAGCTGGTTTGGTTGGATTGCAAATCAGAAAGCAAAGGTGAGTTAATCTCACTCAGTTAAATTTAAATTTAAATGATTAAATTTAAATAATTGCTTGAATGGTTGAATTGATTGATGTGCTATAGTATGGTATAATTTGAAATTGGTATTTTATATTGTGCTAACGTCTGTGCATGTACGGAAAACAGGTTGGAGGGATCCAACTGGACCACTCAACATTTATTTAAATTATTTAATATTCTCTGTTGTGATTATTTGATATTCTATGATGAGTTATATTGGAATATTGAATATTGATTGGATATATTTGGGTATAATGAATTACCAAAATATATAAATTGGATTGTTGAAAAGAAATTGAAAGGAAGTAAATTTGTAAGCGAAATAATTATAGAAATTTTTGAATAAATTAAGAATGAATTGAAAAGAAATAGAAGTAATATGAAAATAATAATAAATAACTTCGAGTATGAAAAGATTTTTTTTTGAATAGAACGAAATTAATGAATTGTAAACTTAAGTTATATCAATTAAAGGAATAAAGAGTTATTTTAAATTCAAAGTTTAAATTTATTTAAAAGGATAAAGAAGTAATTAGAGAAATCTAAAATTGGAATTTTCAGTTAAAGTATTTTAAATCATAATTAAGAAATAAAATCTGAAATTAATAGATTTTGAAGTAAAAGGGAGTAATTTGAAATCAATTTGGAAGTTGATTCAAGTGTTTGAAATTGGAAACTTAAAGAAGAATGTGAAGAGAAGTATATTTTTCTGGATAGCCAAGTACGTTTTCAAAGTAAATTTTTAAATGTAACATAAAAGTTTAATGTTGTTTTAAAAAGCATGTTTAGAAAACTTATTATTTCTAAATGTTTAAATTCTAAAGTAAATATTTATTAAATCTATTATCTAGTAATTATTTAAGGTAACTTGGTATTTTGTTTAAAAAGAAAAATGTAGTTCTATATTCTATTAAGTAGTTGTAGTTTAAATTCTAAAGTAAGTATTTTGTTTTAATCTATTATAGCAGTAATTATTTAACAAGTGACTTAGTATTTGTTTTAAAAAAATGAAAATCTAGTTTTATATTTTATTAAGTAACTTTATTTTCAAATGTTCATATAGTATGTATTTTTAATAAATTATTGAAGTATTTTTTAAAATAAATGTTTTAAGTATATTTCAAAGTAAAGTGTTTAAATTTATTTTAAAAATCTAGTTTTGTACTTGGTGATTTCAGAAGAAATAGAAAATGTTTGGGAAAGTTTATTTCTTTAAAGGAAGATAGTTTTGAAAACTGTTTTCAAAGGGGTTTGAAATTGGAAATATATCTGGCAAAGATATTTCGAGATAAATAAATAATCTGGGAAATTATTTATTGTATGATGGATGTTGTGAATATTAATTGATAGTTAAATCACAGACTATCAATATTGGACAAATACGTTGATCGTTTCGAAAAGACCGGGATTGAGATTTATTTCTCGAAAACCACTTCGATCCGGTTTGTACGTTTCGTGGAAACGAGTTCGAATTCGAAGATGAGCAGTGAAGCGCAAGGGCTAGTCGCTACTAATCCTGAGGATATTTCCAAAATGGATGTAGTGGGAATAGTGCCTTCGGTTCTGTTCGAACCCGGGACGGACTTGTATGGATGAATATTTTTGGAACATCGTCAGGTGGACGATGGGCATCCTAAGGGATATGTTCTAAAAAGGTAACACTTATCCTTAAGCCTCATCAAATGGGAATGACTGAAAATCAGGGGTTATGCAGCAAGGCTAGGTGGGTAGCACCCAAGCAGGGTGAGGTCATCCCTGTCTAGATGTCCCTTTTTATTTCAGCTTAGTGGGCGGTTGCTGATCCCAACCGTGGGGTGATCTCACTCGGGATTATCCAGTAAGGGGTAGTCCCGGTCTTGTGTTGCAGGGGAGCAGGCGTACTCCTCGGTACTGTGATCTAGGCCACGTACTGTGACAGGTGGTACCCCAGTGCCTAGTCATTAGTTGGAAATCCATTCTCCCTACGAGCCTTGTACGAGTTTTGTTTGTATTATCCACTCTGTGGCTAGTAACTGGAATTAAATAGATGTAACAATTTCGGCTATTTTATAAGTATTTGTATATGGACCCTATTATAATATCAGAGGATTTCTATAAAAAGTGTTTTAGCCATCGTAAGGTAAAAACCCGACATGTTTATTTGTGGCGTGGTCTTACGAGATGCTTTTGTTTTCAAAAGGATTTTTGAAACTTTAATAATCAATTGAGTATGATTTTCTCACGCTGTTATTCCAGACTGACTCGGATGTTATTTAACTATAATGCTCGGGTCAGAGCGAGTATTATAGGATACATGTTTTGATGCTGTGGAGCTCAGGAGACGAGCTGGATGACGATACGTACTCTCGTACTTGTTTTATATATATATTCTGCTGTGTTGAGTATCTGTGTATCCAGTTGGTTGTTATGACTGTTGTTGAACTCTGATGATGTACTCTGATGATGATGTATGTATAAAACAGATATATATTTGTTTTGTGTAAAGATTATTTATTATCTATTATATTTTATTCCGCTGCGATGGTTAGATTCTGTAGTTGTTTTCTATTTTCTTCTTCTACCTCTTCTTCTTTAACCCAAATGGTTCGTATTTCTGTTACAACTTGAGTTGATTTAGGTAGAATAGTATTGACTCAAGGGGTACGGATTTGCGGGTCGTTACATTGCATGTTCCCATATTTCATTTTCACGTGTAACATAAGCCATTCCTATGTTTTGGTTTAGATGTCTTTCTATTTCACAGTCAAACATCTACATATAAAGTTACCAAGTCATTCAATAAATATACATATTATGAACTATTAGGCTTACATGCCTTCATAATATGTACTTACATTTTTTTTCTTTTTTACTCAAATTTCATAGAGCTTTTTCACATTGGAAGCGCAGTCCATAACTAGTTTGTGCATAGTTTATAATACATCATAGCATGCTAATGTTGCTAATGTTTTGAGCGTCATACATAACAAAACCGATACCAATATATTGTAAAATAGATACCCAATGTCTATTTGATTAGAATTTATACTTTGTAACTTTAGAAATTATTTCACGGTCATCTTTAACAAAATTGATATTAATATATTACAAAAATGATACGCATTGCCTATTTGATTTGAGTTGATATTTTTTAATTTAGAAATTCTTTGCACCGTCATACATGTCAAAACTGATATCAACATATTAAAAAAAAAATCAACTATCTATTTGATAGGAGTTGATGCTTTGTAATTTTAAAAAATATCTTCGCAGTCATTTGTAATAAAATTGATACCAATATATTGTAAAAATGAAATCAAGTATCTGTTTAATTGGAGTTTATGCTTTTTAGTTTTAGAAATTGTTTTCACTATCATTTATTAAAAAATCGATATTAGTATATTGTATAAATGATAACTACTGTCAGTTTGATTAAAAAGTTGATGCTTTTTAATTTTGGAAATTGTTTTGACCGTCATAGATAACAAAATCGATACCAATGTATTGCAAAATTGATACCCACTATCTATTTGATTGGATTTAATTCTTTGTAATTTTAGAAATTATTTTCACATTATGTAGCAAAATTGATACCAATATATTGCAAAAATGATATCCACTGTTTGTTGATTTACATTGGTGCTTTTTAACTCTAGAAACTGTTTTCGCCGTCATACATAACAAAACTGATTCCAAAATATTGCAAAAATGATACTCATTATTGATGGAAATTTTGGAAATTGTTTTCACAGTCATTTGCAACAAAATTGATACCAAAGTATTGCAAAAATGATGCCCACCGTTTGTTTGATTAGAGTTGATGCTCTGTAATTTTAGAAAAAAATTTCACTATCGTTTGTCACAAAGCTGATACCAATATATTATAAAACTGATAATCATTGTCTATTTGATTGGAGGTGATGCTTTATAATTTTAGAAATTGTTTTCATCATCATACATAACAAAATTGGTACTAATATATTACAAAAATGATACCCTTTATTTTTTTATTATGGTTAATACTTTGTAATTTTAGAAATTACTTTTACTGTCATTTGTAATAAAATATATACCAATATATTACAAAAATGATACTAATGTCAGTTTGATTGGAATTGATGCTTTTAATTTTTTAGAAATTATTTTCGCTCTTATTTCACTTTATCTTTTTGCGTGCATTAAATAGACACATATTTCTTCCTTACATCAAACTCGCATACACACACACTTCATGTTTGCTGTTACATATATTTATTTTGTCCATAAATAATGGTAAGTTGCTCTTCTAAGCCATTTTGGACGTAGCCTTCACATTAATTATGTTGTTTCATGCATTTAGTTTTGCCAGCATGTAACGTGTATACTTATTTTTTCATTCACACGCTACTTTGCCCTATCACTGTGAAATCATATGAATTCCCACAAAAGCTTCTCTATTATGGCTATGTATGTATGCATTGACATCATAGCTACCAGTGCGCTATCACGCTGAAAATCTATTTAGTATCTAATATTTATACCAGTGGAATAAAATACAAGTCTTCAACGACGCTTGTTGGAAATTGTGTTTAAAAATCAAGCGAGTTATTAAAAATGACCAAGTGTGAAGAGTGGCTTTGTGAATAGTCCCACATTGTAGGACTTTATGAAAGAATCAAGTATTTATACTTGATTCTTAGAGGCTAAGTTGGGCCCTTTGGGCACCCAATGATGCTCTTTTGTGAGGAGGGAGGCCATGCTTGACCACCACACGCGCGCGCGCCGACCGACCGACTCGACCCGACCCGGGCCGGGCCGGGTTTGGGCTTGTAGTGGTGTAACACTTATATTTTTGCTACAAATTTATTAACCGTTTTTGACCGGGTTGGAACGGTAAAATCTGTTCAAGCCCATATTGATATTTTGACCCGGTATTACTTAGATCCGTTTTTTAAGACCACGTTTCCCACAAACCAGTAACGTTCTTTTACTACTCCGTCTTCTTAACTGATACGAAGACGAAAACAGAGAGAACAACATTTTCGTACCTCTTTTTTATAAAAATTCGAGCATTGTTTTTGAGAGTGCAAACTGAGCCGTTCGTCCATGCAAACGAATCGGTACAACAACTATTGAGAGGCTGTTTTATCCTAGAGGCGGTGGTGATTGATCCGAACTGCTTGCACCATTGAGAAGATCGCCGAAACGTCTTCAAGAAAGTGACTCTGTCCACGACTCAGCCGAAGTTAGCCATTGTTTTCCAACAATTTGAAGACGTCCGACAACAATGGCTTCTACTGCAGATCTAGATGGCGCCGCTCCCGCTTCCTTCTTCCAACTCCCGATGGTCTCTGCTTCTCCCTTCAGATTCGAGGGCCTCCACTTCAAACGCTGGAGACAAAAGATGGAATTCTTCCTGACCACCAGAAAAGTGGTGGCTGTGCTGACAACCGACAAACCGCAGCTACCCAGTAGACCAGACGACGAAGCAGACGCATATCAGATGCGAGCCTGGACAGAAAAATCAAAGGAGTTGCAGAACTGGACAGAGCAAGATTACATGTGCCGAAACTTCATACTCAACGGCCTCAGCGATGACCTGTACGACTACTACAACTCTGACCAAGTCAGCCAAAGAGATCTGGGAAGCACTGCAAAAGAAGTACGATACCGAAGAGGTTGGAGCGAAGAAATATGCAGTCAGCCGCTACCTCAAATACCAGATGACAGATGACATGTCGGTAGAGATGCAGTCTCATGAGCTTCAGAAAATTGCTCATGAGATCATCTCCGAAGGTATGAGTTTAGATGAACAGTTTCAGATTGTTGTTATTATTGATAAACTGCCCCCAGGTTGGAAAGACTTTAAGAATGTGCTTAGGCACAAGACTAAGGAATTCTCCTTAGAGAGCTTGATCACTCGCCTCCGTATTGAGGAGGAGGCTGGGAAACAGGACCAGAAAGAGGAAGTGCTTGTTGTCACCAACAACAACACTAAAAATTCCAAGCCAGCAGTTCTGAAACCAAATCCGAAAAACTTTAAGAATCAGAACCGCAACAAACAGAATTGGAACCCGCAAGGGAACCAAAGAGGACAGCAGAAACCGACCCAAAAGAATGACTCTGGACAGTTGTTTCTGCGCTACAACTGTGGAAAACCAGGTCATATGGCACGCAAATGTAGGAACAGACCAGGCCCTGCACCGCAGGCTAACCTGGCTGAGGAGCCTTTGACGGCTATGATTTCTGAGATTCACCTTGTTGGTGGATCAGAGGGTTGGTGGGTAGCACTGGTGCATCCCGCCATGTCTGCTATGATCGTGCTATGTTCAGTACATACACGGTTGTTGATGATCAGAAAGTGCTGTTGGGAGATTCTCACACCACTACAGTTGCAGGCATTGGAAGTGTGGAAATAAAGTTTACCTCTGGAAAGACAGTTCTTCTGAAAGATGTGATGCATACTCCAGAGATGAGAAAGAATCTGGTTTCTGGTTTTCTCCTTAATAAGGCTGGTTTTACTCAAGTTATGGGGGCTGATTTGTATACTTTGACTTATAAGGGGATGTTTGTAGGGAAGGGTTATGCTTGTGAGGGTATGTTTAAACTGAATGTTGAATCTAATAAAGTAACCGGTTCTGCTTATATGTTGTTTGACTTTAATATTTGGCACTCTAGATTATGTCATGTAAATAAGTGTATAATTCATAACATGATCACATTAGATTTGATTCCTAAAATGTCACAAACTGATTTTGATAAATGTGAATTCTGTAGTCAAGCAAAAATCACTAAGAAACCCCATAAATCAATTGATAGATTTTCTGAACCCTTAGACTTGATTCATTCTGACATATGTGAGCTAGATGGTACTTTGACTAGACATAGACACCATTATTTTATCACTTTCATAGATGATACCTCTGATTTCACTTATGTATATCTTATGAAAAATAAAAGTGATGCATTTGATATGTTTAAATTATTTAAAACTGAAATTGAGAATCAATCTAATAAGAAAATTAAGAGTCTTCGTAGTGATAGAGGAACAAAATATGAATCTAGTTCATTTCTTGATTTCTTTAAATTGAATGGTATAATTCATGAGAGAACTGCACCTTATTCACCTGAAATGAACGGTAAAGCTGAAAGAAAGAATAGGACCTTTACCAAATTAGTTGTAGCTATTTTGTTAAATTCAGGTGCAACAAAACATTGGTGGGGGGATATTTTATTGACTGTATGCTATGTGTTGAATATAATCCCTAAATCAAAAAGTAAGATTTCACCTTTTGAAATTTTAAGAAATTATAAACTGAATGTAACTTACTTTATAACTTGGGGATGTTTGGCATATGTTCGTATACCCGACCCTAAGAGAATAAAATTAGCAAGTAGAACATATGAATGTGTATTTATTGGCTATGCTATTAATAGCAAAGCATATAGATTTTATGACCTGAATACACATAATACAGTAGAATCTATTGATGCTGATTTTTATGAAAGTAAATTTCCTTTTAAATTGAGGAATAGTGGGGGCACGCTAAATAACACCGTGCCTATTAGAACAGAACTTAATGAATCTTCTGAAACTGAACCTAGAAGAAGTAAAAGAGCAAGAGTTGATAAAGATTTTGGCTCGGATTTTTGCACTTTTACTATAGAGGAGGTTCCAACAAACCTCCAAGAAGCCTTATCTTCTTTAGATGCCAATTTTTGGCAAGAGGCTATAAATGATGAGATGGATTCCTTGGAATCCAATAAGACTTGGCACTTAGTAGATTTACCACCTGGTTGTAAGTCTATAGGTTGTAAATGGGTACTTAAAAAGAAATTAAAACCTGATGGAACAGTTGAAAAATATAAAGCCCGTTTGGTAGCTAAAGGTTTTAGGCAAAGAGAAAATATAGACTTTTTTGATACTTTTTCACCTGTAACTAGAATCACATCCATTCGAGTACTAATTTCATTAGCATCTATTTATAATTTAATTATACACCAAATGGATGTTAAAACTGCCTTTTTAAATGGTGAATTGGAAGAGGAAATTTATATGGACCAGCCTGAAGGCTTTGTTATTCCTGGTCAAGAACATAAAATTTGCAAATTAGATAAATCATTATATGTTTTAAAACAAGCACCAAAACAATGGCATGAAAAATTTGATAATTTAATAATCACAAAGGGTTTCAAAGTTAATGAAAGTGACAAATGTATTTATTATAAATCTGAAAATGACATTTGCACTATAATATGTTTGTATGTAGATGATCTACTAATTTTTGGATCAAATATTCATGCCATAAACACTATTAAATCTTTGTTAAGTGCCAATTTTGATATGAAAGATCTAGGTGAAGCGAGTGTAATTCTTAGTATTAAGATTACTAGGTCAGAAAAGGGACTTTCTTTGGATCAATCTCATTATATTGAGAAGATCTTAAAGAAATACAATTACTTTGACTGTAAACCTGCATGTACACCATATGATCCTAGTGTAAAACTTTTCAAGAACACCGGTGAAGGTGTAAGACAGTCTGATTATGCGAGCATCATTGGCAGCCTTCGGTATGCCACTGATTGTACTAGACCCGACATTGCCTATGTCGTGGGATTATTATGTAGGTTTACTAGTAGACCTAGTATAGAGCATTGGCACGCTATTGAGAGGGTCATGAGATACCTAAAACGAACCATGAACCTTGTATTACATTATGAAAAGTTTCCAGCTGTTCTTGAAAGTTACACCGATGCAGACTGGAATACTTTATCTGATGACTCAAAGGCAACCAGCGGCTATATCTTTAGCATTGCTGGAGGAGCTGTTTCTTGGAAATCCAAGAAACAGACTATTTTGGCTCAGTCTACTATGGAGTCTGAGATGATAGCACTAGCTACAGCTAGTGAGGAAGCAGAGTACTTAAGAAATCTGCTAGCTGAGATTCCTTTATGGGAAAAACCGATGCCGGCTGTGTTGATCCATTGCGATAGTACCGCGGCTATTGCAAAAGTTCAGAACCGTTATTACAACGATAAGAGACAGCAGATACGTCGTAAGCACAACACTGTTAAAGAGCTACTCTCTTCAGGAGCTGTTAGAGTGGATCACATACGCAGTGATGAGAATTCGGCAGATCCTTTGACGAAAGGATTGGCCAGAGAGAAAGTCCTTATGACTTCTAGAAAAATGGGACTATTGCCCTTAGATTGTTGAGTCACGCACAATGGTAACCCGACCTAATGGCTGGAGATTCCAAGAACTAGGTTCAATGGGTAAGAACAAGTTGTGAAGTGATATGAGTTGAACATGCCATTTTCATATATAAAGAAGCATGTATTCCTGAAGTGATTAGAGGATGAGTCAATAGAAACTCTTAATGAGATCTATACTCCATTTGGAGTGGAGTATCTACCTTCAGGAGTACTCTTGATAGACTCACTTGTGTGAATGTGGAAATTTGGTCATTTCCTATGGTGTTTTGGGGAAAACTCCTAGAGCATTCGCTAAACTGGGATAGACGTGCATGGCCATAAATGCACGGGCTTATTTGATTGCACTCTAGAAAGATTGTGTGTAGTCTGATGTCAGGAATAGAGTTCAAGACTACGTGTCACTCTAGTAAAAACTGAATCTTATCCACTATACAAAGGTTCAAGTCGAAAGACACCTTTGTTTATGCACAATCTTATGTTTTTTTGAAATTTCTCGAAAATATTTTTAAAAATTCAAATGGGGGATTGTTGGAAATTGTGTTTAAAAATCAAGTGAATTATTAAAAATGACTAAGTGTGAAGAGTGGCTTTGTGAATAGTCCCACATTGTAGGACTTTATGAAAGAATCAAGTATTTATACTTGATTCTTAGAGGCTAAGTTGGGCCCTTTGGGCACCCAATGATGCTCTTTTGTGAGGAGGGAGGCCATGCTTGACCACCACACACGCGCGCACGCCGACCGACCGACTCGACTCGGTAAAATCTGTTCAAGCCCATATTGATATTTTGACCCGGTGTTACTCAGATCCGTTTTTTAAGACCACGTTTCCCCCAAACCAGTAACGTTCTTTTACTGCTCCGTCTTCTTAACTGATACGAAGACGAAAACAGAAAGAACAACATTTTCGTACCTCTTTTTTATAAAAATTCGAGCATTGTTTTTGAGAGTGCAAACTGAGCCGTTCGTCCGTGCAAACGAATCGGTACAACAACTATTGAGAGGCTGTTTTATCCTAGAGGCGGCGGTGATTGATCCGAACTGCTTGCACCATTGAGAAGATCGCCGAAACATCTTCAAGAAAGTGACTCTTTCCACGACTCAGCCGAAGTTAGCCATTGTTTTCCAGCAACGCTGATAATTGATAAAAGTACCATACTAATCACTTTCAAACTGTAACTTAATACACAATCTAAAAATTGTTGGTTTTGGATTCAGAGATAAAAAAACATTTAATGAAATTTCCAGAACCTTTTCACTCATAAATTAGGTGACCAAAACAACTAGAATTTAACCCGTTCGCTTTCTATACCAATTGTTCACTATTTCAGCAAAATCCTACCTTTCTCTTGTAATCTTCCTAGTTGTCAGATTTGCTGAATTGATTTTTTGAATGGGATTGAGTTTTCTCAAGTTTGTTTTTGAATAAATCCCAAATTATTATTGAATGACTTTTACTGCATCTACATTAAACCTACTTCAGTTATTTGACCAAACAAAGACAAATGAAGCTTGAACGATCGACGGGTATCAATAAATAGAGCTGAAAGAACACGTCCAATTTCTCCATCAAACTTTCCATTAAATCGCAAAAGACTTGAAGGCAAATAGGAAGTAGTCATCCAAGTTAGCTAGTGGATTCTAGGAAACTCAAGCAGAAATCAAAATTTGGACCTTTTTGTCCTTGAAGCAAAAATGTTACTGGTCTGTCCTAAATTCTCAAAAAGCCCATAAGAATATCCTTGAAAATATTTGCTTGTTATGTTAAACTAAAATAACCGCATGTACTATATTTAATAAAGCTAAACCGCAATATACAAATATTAAGTTTGAATATAAATTACAACTAAACACCACACTTCTTTAATACTAATCACCATATATGATTTAGTGCAAATACATCGTTTATGTAAACAAAATCAGATCTAGTGCAAATTATTTAAAGGAAATATTTTTCAAATTTCCTCCTTTTACACCACTGGCAGTGCACCTAATCCACCATATTCGATTTTTAATTTATTTTTATTTCAATTTATAATATTATAAATATTATTGTTATTTTATTTTCTTTTTAAAACTATGAAAATACATATTTTTATTTTTATTTATAAATCAGTTAAATATCTATAACACTTTTCTTTGGTCATCCATACAAATTTGTGGATTTTTTTGCCTTCAATGGTGTAAAGTTTCATTTTTGCCTTAAGGATAAACACTCAAAAAACAAAGTGATGATGTGACTGGAGGTTAGCACAGGCGATAAACAAAGGCGACGACAAGTTGATGGAGACGCTAGAAACCTTGTCGGTTGCTGGTAGTGGCGGCGGCGGCGGTACTGCTATGGTATTTTTACCATTGTGAAATTTCTTCCAGTGAATGTTAAGCAATTTTAGCATTTCCTCAATTATTGATGATAAAACATTATTTTCATACAATGTTAGTTTAATTAGCTTTTTTTGTATTTGATATTGTTTTTAGCATTATATTCATATAAATTAGATTTTTTTTATTTGATGTTGTTTTTAGCATTATATTCATATAACGTGAAACGGTATATAACAACTTTTTTCTCAATCCCGTTATAATCAGAAATTTTAAGCTATGAAAATTGAATTTGGTATTATATTCATATAATGCTAGTATAAATTTTTTCAAACGATGGTTGATCATGGTGTACTGTCTAAAGAGGTCAACTATGGCTCTAGTGAGGTGACAAGATATGTGGTTTGATAATGAGATTTGATGGCGGCTAGGGTTCGAGGTGATTTAGGGTTTTGAGTTGCAAGGGGTGCTAACAATAATGGAGGCGATGACGATGGGGAACTACAGGGAAGATGGTGGTGTAGCATCCCGTATTTGGAGGCTTAAAGCTAAGCATTATACATGCTGCCGACATCCGTACTATTAACTTCTGGTGACAAAGTACGGTAATGATAATTGTATCCATAATATCAGAAGCACTTGAATATGAACAAAATCACAAATTTCCAAAAAAATAACATTTTACTGATTACATTTCAAAACAAATTCATATCCAAGTTACATAATCTTATAACGTTTCCCAGGTGAAGATTAATTATAATTATTACAAAATACAACAAGAGCGACGTAAGATGATGCCCCCTTGGTTGATCAAAGCAATATTGTTATACCTGAATTAATATGCATAGTGGAATCAAAATAAACTGTAGCTCCTAATTAGCTATCCGTCAGCGACCTGCTCATCTTCGGGAGCTTTATTCGCTTAAATTTCTGAACTTGAAAACTTTAACCCTCGGCCTACTCAAATTAATTTTGAGCACTCGAGAGTTTAAGGGGAAACAAAAACTTCGAGTCAGAAATAAATCTAGTGTGAATAACTCTGTTACATCTCTGTTTACTGATATTAAGTGGGACCATGCCGCTTAGCGGAATGGATTTTCCTTCACTAATATCATCTTTAAAACATATATTTTGCAAATCCTTTCCTACAACCAAACTGGTTAATCAAACTAATTATATCAAAATAGCAATATCCTTTATGCTAACTAGAATCGGCTCGTGCTTCGCACACAGACTGTTTATATTATTATATACAGATATTATTATATATGAAAAGCAAGGGCATTTTTGGAATTTCAAAAAGATGCCGAGTAAATTAATTCAATGAATTTTCTTTATTAGTAGTAGAGATAAATGGACTATCTGTCCATAACATAATAGCAAGGTCCGTTCTGCGCTAACAAATGGACTATCTATCCATAAAACTCGGCTGACTGCCCGCAAACTGGACTAACTGTCCGAATCAAAATGGACTAACTATCAGAATCATTTTCTTGGGGTTAACTACCCTTCATCTTTTTCCTTAAAAACCTAAATGATTTAAGCTTTTAAACCATACTTATACATGGAAAATATATTCTTAGCTTTACTCTAAGCTATTTTGCCATTCACACACACACTTTACTCGAGATATTGTTGATGAGTTTTAATATGGATTTGCTATCCTCATAAAACAAGTCAAAAACCCTTTTTAATTTGGAAATACTTAGGCTATATTGCCATTTTAAAAAATTCGAAATCTTTGTTTAAAACCTTTAAACAACCTCTTCGAAACCATTAAAGGTAACCCCTTCAAAACCATTGAAAGTGACCCTTCGAAACCAATAAAAGCCTTTCGAAAATATTGGAAAACCTTTTCTTTCTTTTCTATGAAAGCTTCAATCAGACAACCTCCTTTAAAATCTTTAAATATCGCCTTTCGAAAACATATGAAAACCTTTCCTTTCAACCCTTTCGAAACCCTGGGGAATCACTTCTTTCGAAATCATTCAATAAATCCTTTCGAAATAGTCAAAATTCAATCCTTTCAAAAGCACTTAGGGTTCAATTGAAAACATGTGGAAACGTTTTGAAACCATTCAAAAATTTACCCATTTGAAATCTTTGAAAAACGTCGTGATCGAAACTATTTGGATTATGCCTTCAAGTAGAGAAAAAGGATCAAAAATCCATTAAAGTCGAAAGCATCTGTTTCAAAAACATTTAAAACTATCTGTGACGACCTCGAATTGGACAATTGAAATTTGAAAATTTAATTGATTTTAGATATTTGAATGATGGTTTAGCTTGAATTTCGAATATAGATATGAATTTGGCAATTAAATTATTGAATTTAATTTATTGAAGTTGGATAAAGATTTGAATCTTCAATTTTAAGCTGATTAAAAATAGTTCAAAGGTTTAAGAAAATTTACATTGATAATACTGATGTTAATGGAAGCTTTAGAATTGAATTTGGAAACGATTTATTCAGTTTTGAATTTATATCGTTTAAATTGATATTTAAAAAATAGCCTTCCGAGGCACAGTCTTGGATTTCAACGAAACCAGTTCCATTGGATCCGTAATATTGTATTATTATCGTATTTTAATTTTCGTAGTGTTTGGAGTGATCGTTTGGCCGTACGATAGATAAACGCGCTGAAATCTATATCGAAAATTTAATTTAATAACTGTGTCCAAAAAGCTTTCTTCTCCATACGATCGAATTAGGACTCGAAACCTTTTCCATTGCGTTCGAAATAGGGGTTTAACATTAGAAACGCCTGGCGGCACGCCTCGATAGGGGTTCGTGATTTTAAGCTACGTTTTCGAGACGTTTAAAAATTTAAATACTATATATTTATGTGACTAGTCAAGAACAAATCACATCAGCTGTTTCCTTCAATCCAAATCACTGTACAAATCTCATTCGACACGTAAAGCATTTCAAACACGCCAATATCACTTTTGTATTTTTTTCTTTCCTCGTTTAAAAAACTACATCATCCCAAGTTCAAAAGGCTAGAAGAGGGAAAAAAAGGGGAAAGTCGCCTGATTGTTTCCAGTTCCTTCAAATCGACATTCCCTTCCTTCCAGAAATCAAATTCCTTCATAAAAAAACAATAAAAAAATAAAATTAACAAGCTGCCTTCCCTTTCATAATCAACAATTCGAAGGGCACCTCTTCCTTTGTTCTTCGATTCGGAAATCAGGTCGAGTTAAGAGAAGGAGGGTTTGAAATCGAATTCGATTTCGAGTGGAAGTTGACTTGATTTCGAAATGAAAGCGAGTGCGCCTTGTTCGTCGAGCCGAGAACGTTGCGGTGATATTGAGCTTGGGTTCGGTGGCGAGTTGGGATGAGCGAACTTTGGGTGTCGTGTTTTCCTAAGGTAGCTGCGATGTGGGGTCGTCGTCGTCGCCTGATGGGTAGTGCGTGTGAGTTCATGAAGTCATCGAGGCCGCGACAGGGTAGGGCGGTGGCGACAAGTAGAGGAGGTGGTTGCGATTTAGGCTTGGGGTTCGCGTGGGCACGTGGAGGTGGTACGGTGCTTAGGGAAATTCGAAGACCTCGTTCGTGAGTAGTGGTTTGGAAATTGATGTTTGCTTGCAGTGAGGTAATCTTTTGATTTACGTTCATTTAATTTTTTTTATTTATAACATGTATATATATTTTGTACAGAAAAAGAAAATTTATTCCGGTAAGATATATAAGCAGACTTATTAATTTAAAATATATATGTACAGATTTTTCTGTAAATATAAATATAGAGATAAGATTTGAAAATCGAAAATTTTGAATATATGAAAGTTTATATAAATTAGATTTTTATGAAATTTATGTAGATTATTTTATAATTAATATACATACATGTTTACTAGTTCACTTTTAAAAAAATGAATTAGGTGATAAATCGTTAATTAACTTGTTCCATTATTTTATTTACTAAAAATAATAATTTATTAAGATAACTTATGTGGTTAATAAACTTATATCATTTTTTTACTAAATTGTTTATAAAAGGAAAATTAGTTAAAATAAATTTTTGGTTAAGTAAATAAATTAAATGATAATTGATTATTCGATTTATTCGAATATTAATTAAATTGTATAAATGTTATACAAGGTCAAAAATAATGGAGAAAACAAGCCATGATGGAAATGGATTGCATGCGTAGTCAAGGCGAGATCTTCTCACTCAAATTATAATAATTGAAAATTTCAGTTATTAATTGATGGTTGAATTATGATAGATAAATTTAGAATTTGTTGATGGTGTGCTTGGATGATTGATTTATTATTAGTTATATTAGTTTAGACCCTATGTTCCGCATAATAGCGGAGGTTATTATATTAAACCCATATACCGCAATATTCCAACTTGAAGTGGAATTGATATTATATATGTATTTGAAGTTGTTGATTTCCCGCATTATATAGCGGATGAGACCCTATGCGCCGCATAATAGCGGATGATATTTTATAAATCCCATATACCGTGATATTCCACCTCGAAGTGGAATCGCTATTTAATTGTTGTGCTAATGTTTGTGATGCAGGGAAAACAGGTTGGAGGGATCCAACTGGATTCCTCAATTATTTGAATTTGTTTCAATATTGTTGTTGATTTATTTAAATCTATGTGTGATCATATTGTGACTGAAATTGTTGAAGGCTAAAAATCTAGCCGAATATATTTTTGATATCGTAGGATATCAAAAATAAATAAATTAGATTTTTGAAATTTAGTAGAAAATTTATAGTAAATTAATTTTAGAAAATTGAATAAATTTAAAAGAAGGAATTTGTTTCAGAAGATAATAAATTTGGTATTTGAAATAAATTTGAGAATCAATTTGAAATTGATTTGGTGTTTTGAAAATAAATTAGAAAATAAATTTGATATTGATTTGGTAAAAATAATAATTATTTGGGAATCGATTTGAAAATCATATACCGGTGAATATTCGGGAATTTAAAATTTACAATGGGAATTTATAAAGGAAAGGGAAATTTGTTTTAAAAATAAATATTGTTTTATTTTAAAAAGTGTGAAAGGAATTTATAGATTCGGAACGTAAATTTAAAATAAATCAAGAAAGATTTATTAATTGATTTGAATAAACCATTTTGAAATGGAAAATGTATTTTCCCTGGAAAGCTGAGTATGATTTCGAAGTAGCCTATAAATATAAACTAAAATTTTTAAGGATGATTTTAGAAAGCATACTTTGGATAAATTATTTTCTTAACTGGTTTTAAATCTTTAAAGTATGGATTTATTTAATTACTTATAGAAGGTATTATTTTAAAGATTAAAATTGATATTGTTTTAGGAAACGATTATTTAAATAGTTATACCTTATCTATTAATTTTATTTTAAAATTAGTTGGGACTTGAAATCTTATATGTGATAATTAGTATAATGTTTTCATAACTGATATTTAAGCAAGTATTTAAAAATATTTTATTTTAAATATTTCCAAGTATATTTTGGATATGTATTTTAAATTTTTTAAACTCGGCAGATTTTCAGTGGAAACAAATAAATAATTGGAAATGTTTTCCGCGTAAGGAAAAATGATTTGAAATTTGTTTCAAAGGATTGAAGGTGAAAATTAATTTGAAATTTGTTTTCAAATGGTTGAAGTGAAATATATCTTACGAAAATATTTTTAAAATAAATAATTTAGGAAATTTATTTAAATCCAGCAATTATTGTGGATGTTGATTGATAGTTAAATAACCGACTATCAATATTGGCCTTTTAATGACATTTGAATTTCGATACGACCGGGGGTCGGATTCTAAGTGGATATCCGAAAACCACATCGAAACTTTGTGATTGTGGTAGATTTTTTATTTAAAAGATCAAAGTGGAATTTGTTGTGATTTGTTTGAAATCTGAATGAACACTTATTTTTAAAAATAAGCGCTCGTTATTTGGATTAGCCGGGAGAGGACTTTGTGTCATAAACCCATTCCGAATAATGATATGACGAAATGGGATTACATTTGAAGACGGTGTTGAAGATCGGGTATCTTCGAAAGCGAAAGGATTACCTGTCGAATGTCTCTGCACCGGGTTGCTTCGGTATAGAGATTTTATCATCTTTGTGATGGGAATTCCGGATGTCATTTGTGAATATCCGAATTTGCAAGGGCTTCTTTGAAGTGCCTTCGATTCCGTTTGATCTCGGGATGGACTTGTATGGATGTGTGTCTGATGTTACACTTTGAGATGTAAAGCTGGTTTCTATCAAATACATTTCTGTTGGTGGCGGAGAATTTATTCTCTTAGCTTAACACCCTTCTCTGAGACGTATGAGCTCAAAGGTTATGTAGTTGACGGTTACTAGCGATATATTCCGAAACTGGTAACGTGGCATACGAAGTGCTGCTGATCATTTGTTGATTAAAGCATGACTTTGTGAAAAGTGTAGCTTTGTGGACGGGTCCTCATCGGACCTCACACCCCGGAAATGGTCGAAACAGGAAAGATGCGGCAAGGTTATGAGGGTCGCGCCCTTTAGGGTATGTCATTTCCTTCTGGAAAAGGGTGGTGTCAGGTATGGAGCCCTGATATTTAACCTTTGTGGTTACTGCAAATACTTTTCTTTGTGGTTGTTGGTGTAAAGGATCCTCAGACAAAGGTCGCAAACGACCAGGGGATGGCATGCTCGTGTAGTAGTTGCCTAGTTACAGAGGTAACCTGACCTTGTGTTGGCAGAGAGCTGGTTAAGTTCTCGGGACGTCCCTCCAGAGGCGTACCCATGTGGCAGTAGGAAGTTCCTTAGCTTGACCATTTGTTGGAAATCCAAACTCCAATACACACCTTGTACGGTTTTAGTTGTATAACCTGCCATTTACTTATGGTGGTCATCACTGTTTAGATGGTAGCTATAGTAGGCATAGTTTGGAATGTCTATGCTGGCTTAGATTAATATTATACTTTCGAAATGTTTTTTGCACTATGCACTAATAATAATATCGAACGAATTTTGTGTATTAATGAGATTATTAAATTACCTTTTTTTTAAATTTCGAGGACGAAATTCTTTTAAGGGGGAAGGATTGTAATATCCCGGAATTTTTAACAATATCAACCGGGTCAGACCGAGTATTACATATTTTCAGGTAAGGACGTTCTGGAGCTCAGGAGGCGAGTTGGAGAGCAAGAATGTATAGAGAGCTTCTGATATGATATATTATAGTATCTGAAATAGATTGATTTATCCGTTCTGTGATTGTAAATCTGTTGTAACTCTGATATATATTAAAGTGTAATTTGACAAGTATAGTTTTCTTTGTATAAATATTATTTATTTATTATTATATTTGATCTGCTGCGAATGTGAGGTTTCTGTGTCTTGTTTCTGTTTTCTTCTTCTTTCTCTTTCCTTCTTTTCTTAACTATCTGGAAATTTCGGGTTTGAAAATTTCCGGGTCGTTGCATTTGGTATCAGATGTAACGACCCGGAAATTTCGGTCCCGAAAATTCCAGATAGTTAGTGAGAAAGAAGAAAAAGAAAGAAGAAGAAGGAACAGAAACACCAAAACATAGAAACCTCACATTCAAAGCAGATCAAAATATAATAATAAATAATATCAGTTTTACAAAGAAGAACTGTATCAATACTCTTATACATTTATACATCAGAGTTACAATTATTACACAACATGGGACAAACTTGAAAACATGTCCAAGCTAATCAGCAATAATATACACAGCGGAAATCACTCCGTATGTTCCTGCCATCCAGCTCTCCTCCTGAACTCCAGAACGTCCTTACCTGAAAATCTGTAATACTCGGTCTGACCCGTATTACTTTAGATTTCATTTTAAATACATGATTTAAAATGAATATAATTTAAACTTAATCAAAGTTTAAACAATTTAAATTTTTTTAAATTGGTTAAGATGACATTTAAAAGAATGCAGAGGCTTTCAATTTCGAGGCGATGGATTGAGGGTCGGAGTTGACAGTAGGGTTGATCGTCGACTTATGGGAGGGGTCGTGGGTGGTCGCGACGGCGTGGATGGGTTGTACACGTGCACGTTGGACAGGTGTGTGATCTTTGGGTTTAGGAAGAAGAAGCAACTCGGGAAAAATCTCGTAGCATTCCAGTGTACGACTCGAAGATTGGAAATGAACTGATGTTGCGTGAGTGTAGTGATGTTAAAGCATGTTTGACTATCATAAGGAGAAATCTCCTCCAATTCTGCGTTTGCATTGTGTGTATGGCGGGAGGCCTTATGGTAGTTTTATTTTCCAAAAGCATAGCGGAATTCCTTTTATTTTCTTTGTGAAAATAACTATTTTTAAAATCTCACACCAGTCCCACGACTGACCTGGAGTTTATTGTTTCTTTTCTAAACTCTAGGTGCCCATAATTTTCCATACGGGCAGCCTAGAGTCAGATTATAGTTATTCGGGAGCAAAATCAAGAAGTTGCTATGGAGATCTAGAGTAGAAGCTGGATGGCGAGGTATATCACTTGTATATGTAATATTCTTTTCTGTTGTTTGTTGTTGTACACTCTGATAATGTAATGTAATAACTGATATAGTGATTCTATTTAAAGATATTTATTCATGTATTATATTTGTTGCGCCGCGAAATGTGAGATTCTGTTATTGTTTCTGTTTCTTCTTTCTTCTTCTTCCACCTCTTCTTCTTTAAACCCTAAAGACTCGTAAGTTTGTTTCTCTTTGGGATGAATTGTTGTGGGATTTTGCCAGCTTAAATGAGGTACAGATTTGTGGGCCTTCACATTTGGTATCAGAGCATTTGGTTAAACGACAACCTTGGCTCTATTGGTTGTTACTCATTAGAGATAGAGTCAGCAGTACTCTAGAATGAGTGTGAGTGTAATAATAGATATGAGCGCGTATTTGTTAGTGAATATAAAATTGTTTTAAATTGTGTTGATTGGTTTGTTGAGTGGTATATGGATTCTGGTCAATACGAGTAATTAACGTTATTGACACGGGTCTCTAAACACTTGTACAGAACAATTCGACACAATATTATTTTAAAATAGGGTAAATGAAATAATTTTACCCAAACTATTTTCGTATATAAAAGAAATAAAGTTTCTGTGAATTTTTATAATATATGGCTGCTAGGAAGTAATAATATTAAATTATTATCATCGTTGTATGGGGAATTGAAATCAAAACCAAAAGCTAAGAAAATACAAATCCAAATAGGATTTATGGATGTAAATTGTAAATGAGATTCATAATTTGAAATAGAATTCCAGAGGAATATTCGGAAATGTTCTTGAAAATATTTGAAATTCGGGAAGTTGGGAAATTGAATTCCTTTTGGGATTGGAGATAGTTTTCAAGGGTTTTTGGAAAAATGTTTTTGAAGGGATGAAAGCTCTAAACTCCTTTCGGTCACTGGAAAATAATTTCGGTGATGACTGCAGCATCATCGATGTTCATTTTCGAGTTTCCAAAGGAGGAATTGCTGCCAAATTATTTTAAATGGAAGTTGTTTGCAGATTGGATTTGGTTTTAGAAAATTTAAAGGGATAATTTGAATTGATTTCAAAAATGGTTTTGAATTGTTAAAAAGACTCTGGAATCTTATAAAAATATATATAATAATTATGGAATAATAAGTTTGAAAACTTAGAAAATTCAGATTAAACTGAAATTAATTTGAGTTAATTTGAATAAAGGGTGAATTTTAGAAGTCTAATAGACTAAAATGATTGGAATAAAATTATTAAGATGGAAAATAAATTGTGAATGAATGAATAAATTTGCAATTGCAAGCACATGAAAGCGAATTGAATGTTGAAATTCATTTCGAATTTGTAAGCAAATAGAACTGGAATTGGAATTGAATTTGATTTGTGATAAATAAAACGAAGTATTGAAATGAATTAGTAAGTGAAATTAATTATAGGAATGACGAAATTGAATATGATTTGAAATGAATTGAATTCAATATTTATAAATAAAGGGTAAATCAAATTCATATGGAATTTGAAATCCAGTTTAATATAAGTGGTTATAAACCAAAATAGTGAATTGAAAATAAATTTTTGGGGATGAACAAAAGAATAAAACTGGAATTGAAACTGAATATTGAAACCAATTTGAATTGTGTGAAATAAAATGAAGTTGTAAAATTAGTTCTAAGTGAACTAAAGATAATAAAGGTGAAATAGAAAAATGGTTTGAGATAAAACAAATTGGAATTTGCAATGAATTAGTAAATGAAACTGATTTAAAATAGTGACGTGAATCAGTTGTGAATAAAAGATAATTGATAAAATTTAATATTCAGAAGTTAAACTGAATCCAAATAAATGGAAATTGTAAATTGAATTCAAATGAAATTGAAAATGCAGGATTGAGTGAAAATGGATATATAACTACAATAGTAATGTAAAAATGGTATAAGAAGTACATATTGAAATTCCATAAAGGAATGTGCAAAAAAATGATATTTGAATGTTGTAATTGGATATTATGGCTAGCATGATATACATGTGTATTAAAGGAAATGGAATTGGGATTTTGATTTTGAAGATAAAATTGAATTGCTCGACAAAAGGTATGTATTTAAATTTCTATATGAAGTTTGGTGATTTCTTGTCTAGCCACTTGGCGTTTTGTTTTCTTTTGGAATCTGAGGGCCTGTGGTGCCATTTTGTAGTCGTACCGAGCTAGCCGCGCAAAGGACACGCTGGTAAAATTTATCGAAAATTTAGGGAGTTAGAAAAATTATGAGAAAATTTTGGAAATTTGAAATTTGAATTTAAATTTAAATTTGAATTACTGAGAAAACAATGTTGTTTGGAACTTATAATTGAAGTTGGAAAGTTAGTTGAATTAATGATGGATCTGAAATAAAAAAGATTTGTTTTGGTAAGATGATAAAGCTGTTTGGTTTGGGAAAATAACAAATTGGGTTAAGGATCATTCTTTGTTAACATGTAATTTCGGGACGAAATTCTTTTAAGGGGGGAAGGATGTGACGACCCTGAATTTTGGACAATTGAAATTTGAAAATTTAATTGATTTTAGATATTTGAATGATGGTTTAGCTTGAATTTCGAATATGAATATGAATTTGGCAATTAAATTATTAAATTTAATTTATTGAAGTTGGATAAAGATTTGAATCTTCAATTTTAAGCTGATTAAAAATAGTTCAAAGGTTTAAGAAAATTTATATTGATAATACTGAGGTTAATGGAAGCTTCAAAATTGAATTTGAGAACGATTTATTCAGTTTTGAATTTATATCGTTTAAATTGATGTTTAAAAAATAGCCTTCCGAGGAACTGTCTCAAATTTCAACGAAACTAGTTCCATAGGATCCGTAATATTGTATTATTATCGGATTTTAATATTCGTACTGTTTGGAGTGATCGTTTGGCCGTACGATAGATAAACACGCTGAAATCTATATCGAAAATTTAAATTAATAACTGGGTCTAAAAAGCTATCTTCTCCATACGATCAAATTAGGACTCGAAACCTTTTCGATTGCGCTCGAAATAGGGGTTTAACATTAGAAACGCCTAGCGGCACGCCTCGATAGAGGTTCCCGATTTTAAGCTACGTTTTCAAGACGTTTAAAAATTTAAATAATATATATTTATGTGACTAGCCAAGAACGAATCACGTCAGCCGTTTCCTTCAATCCAAATCGCTGTACAAATCTCATTCGACAGGTAAAGCATTTCAAACATGCCAATATCACTTCTGTCTTTTTTTTTCCTTTCCTCGTTTAAAAAACTACATCATCCCAAGTTCAAAAGTGTAGAAGAGAAAAAAAGGGGAAAGTCGCCTGATTATTTCCAGTTCCTTCAAATCGGCATTCCCTTCCTTCCAAAAATCTAATTCCTTCATAAAAAAACAATAATAAAAAAAATAACGAGCTGCCTTCCCTTTCGTAATCAACAATTCAAAGGGCACCCTTCCTTCGTTCTTCGATTCAGAAATCAAGTCCAGTGAAGAGAAGGGGGTTTGAAATCGAATTCGATTTCAAGTCGAAGTTGACTCGATTTCGAATCGAAAGTGAGCGCGCCTTGTTCGTCGAGTCGAGAACATCACAGTGATGTTGAGCTTGGGTTCGGTGGTGAGTTGGGATGAGCGAACTTTGGGTGTCGTATTTTCCTGAGGTAGCTGCGAAGTGGAGTCGTCGTCATCGCCTGATAGGTAGTGCGTGTGAGTTCAAGAAGTCATCGAGGCCGCGACAGGGCAGGGCGGTGGCGACAAGAAGAGGAGGTGGTCGCGATTTCGGCTTGGGGTTAGCGTGGGCACGTGGAGGTGGTACGATGCTTAGGGAAGATCGAAGACCTCGTTCGTGAGCAGTGGTTTGGAAATCGATGTTTGCTTGCAGTGAGGTAATCTTTTGATTTGTGTTCGTTTAATTTTTTTATAACATGTATATATATTTTGTATAGAAAAAGAAAATTAATTCCAGTAAGATATATAAGCAGATTTATTAATTTAAAAACTATATGTATAGATTTTTCAGCAAATATAAGTATAGAGACAAGATTTGAAAATGGAAAATTTTGAATATATGAAAGTTTATATAAATTAGATTTTTATGAAATTTATGTAGATTATTTTATAATTAATGTATATACATGTTTACTAGTTCACTTTAAAAAAAATGAATTAGGTGATTAAACCGTTAATTAACTTGTTCCATTATTTTATTTACTAAAAAAATAATTTATTAAGATAACTTATGTGGTTAATAAACTTATATCAATTTTTTTTACTAAATTATTTATAAAAGGAAAATTATTTAAAATAAATTTTTGGTTAAGTAAGTAAATTTAACGATAATTGATTGTTCGATTTATTCGAATATTAATGAAATTGTATAAATGTTATACAAGGTCAAAAATAATGGAGAAAACAAGCCGTGATGGAAAATGGATTACATGCGTAGTCAAGGTGAGATCTTCTCACTCAAATTATAATAATTGAAAATTTCAGTTATTAATTGATGGTTGAATTGTGATAGATAAATTTAGAATTTGTTGATGGTGTGCTTGGATGATTGATTTATTATTAGTTATATTAGTTTAGACCCTATGAGCCGCATAATAGTGGAGGTTATTATATTAAACCCATATACCGCGATATTCCACGTCAAAGTGGAATTGGTATTATATATGTATTTGGAGTTGTTGATTTCCCACATTACATAGTGGATGAGACCCTATGCGCCGCATAATAGCGGATGATATTTTATAAATCCCATATACCGTGATATTCCACCTCGAAGTGGAATTGCTATTTAATTGTTGTGCTAATGTTTGTGGATGCAGGGAAAACAGGTTGGAGGGATCCAACTGGATTCCTCAATTATTTGAATTTGTTTCAATATTGGTGTTGATTTATTTAAATCTATGTGCGACCATATTGTGATTGAAATCGTTGAAGGATAAAAATATAGCCGAATATATTTTTGATATCGTAGGATATCAGAAATAAATAAAATTAGATTTTTGAAATTTAGTAGAAAATTTGTAGTAAATTAATTTTAGAAAATTGAATAAATTCAAAAGAAGGAATTTGTTTCAGAAGATAATAAATTTGGTGTTCGAAATAAATTTGAGAATCAATTTGAAATTTGATTTGATGATTTGAAAATAAATTAGAAAATCAATTTGATATTGATTTGGAAAAAATAATTATTATTTGGGAATCAATTTGAAAATCATATACCAGTGGATATTCGAGTATTTAAAATTCACAATGGGAATTTATAAAGGAAAGGATAATTTGTTTTAAAAATAAATATTGTTTTATTTTTAAAAGTGTGAAAGGAATTTATAGATTCGGAACATAAATTTAAAATAAATCAAGAGAGATTTATTAATTGATTTGAATGAACCATTTTGAAATGGAAAATGTATTTTCTTGGAAAGCTGAGTATGATTTCGAAGTTGCCTATAAATATAAACTAAAATTTTTAAGGATGATTTTAGAAAGCATACTTTGGATAAATTATTTTCTTAACTGGATTTAAATCTTTAAAGTATGGATTTATTTAATCACTTATAGAAGGGACTATTTTAAAGATTAAAAATTGATATTGTTTTAAGAAATGATTATTTAAATAGTTATACCTTATCTACTAATTTTATTTTAAAATTAGTTGGGACTTGAAATCTTATATGTGATAATTAGTATAATGTTTTCATAACTGATATTTAAGCAAGTATTTAAAAATATTTTTATTTTAAATATTTCCAAGTATATTTTGGATAAGTATTTTAAATTATTTGAACTCGGCAGATTTTCAGTGGAAACAAATAAATAATTGGAAATGTTTTCCACGTAAGGAAAAATGATTGGAAATTTGTTTCAAAGGATTGAAAGTTGAAAATTAATTTGAAATTTGTTTTCAAATGGTTGAAATGAAATATATCTTGTTTAGGAAATTTATTTAAATCCGGCAATTGTTGTGGATGTTGATTGATAGTTAAATAACCGACTATCAATATTGGCCTTTTAATGGCATTTGAATTTCGATGCGACCGGGGGTCGATTCCAAGTGGATATCCGAAAACCACATCGAAACTTTGTGATTGTGATAGATCTTTTATTTAAAAGATCAAAGTGGAATTTGTTTTGATTTGTTTGAAATCTGAATGAACATTAATTTTTAAAAATAAGCGCTCGTTATTCGGATTAGCCGGGAGAGGACTTTGTGTCATAAAACCCATTCCGAATAGCGATACGGCGAAATGGGATTACATTTGAAGACGGTGTTGAAGATTGGGTATTTTCGAAAGCGAAAGGATTACCTGTCGAATGTCTCTGCACCGGGTTGCTTCGGTATAGAGATTTTATCATCTTTGTGATGTGAATTCTAGACGTGATTTGTGAATATCCGGATTTGCAAGGGCTTCTTTGAAGTACCTTCGGTTCCGTTCGATCCCGGGACGGATTTGTATGGATGTGTGTCTGACGTTACACTTTGAGATGTAAAGCTGGTTTCTATCAAATACATTTCTGTTGGTGGGGGAGAATTTATTCTCTTAGCCTAACACCTTTCTCTGAGACGTATGAGCTCAGAGGTTATGTAGTTGACGGTTACTAGCGATATATATTTCCAAACTGGTAATGTGGCATACGAAGTGCTGCTGATCATTTGTTGATTAAAGCATGACTTTGTGAAAAGTGTAGCTTTGTGCACGAGTCCTCATCGGACCTCACACCCCGAAAATGGTCGAAACAGGAAAGATGCGGTAAGGTTATGAGGGTCGCGTCCTTTAGGGTATGTCATTTCCTTCTGGAAAAGGGTGGTGTCAGGTATGGAGCCCTGATATTTAACCTTTGTGGTTACTGCAAATACTTTTCTTTGTGGTTGTTGGTGTAGAGGATCCTCGGACAAAGGTCGCAAACGACTAGGGGATGGCATACTCGTGTAGTAGTTGCCTAGTTACAGAGGTAACCCGGCCTTGTGTTGGAAGAGAGCTGGTTAAGTTCTCGGGACGTCCCTCCAGAGGCGTACCCATGTGGCAGTAGGAAGTTCCTTAGCCTGACCATTAGTTGGAAATCCAAACTCCAGTATGTGCCTTGTATGGTTTTAGTTGTATAACCTGCCATTTACTTATGGTGGTCACCACTGTTTAGGTGGTAGCTATAGTAGGCATAATTCGGAATGTCTATGCTGGCTAAGATTAATATTATACTTTCGAAATGTTTTTTGCACTATGCACTAATAATAATATCGAAAGGATTTTGCGTATTAAGCATGTTTGACTATCATAAGGAGAAATCTCCTCCAATTCTGCGTTTGCATTGTGTGTGTGGCGGAAGGCCTTATGGTACTTTCATTTTCCAAAAGCATAGCGGATTTCGTTTTATTTTCTTTGTGAAAATAACTATTTTTAAGATCTCACACCAGTCCCACGACTAACTTGGAGTTTATTATTTCTTTTCTAAACTTTGGGTGCCCATAATTTTCCACACGAACAGCCTAGAGTTAAGGTATCAGTTATTCGGGAGCGAAATCAAGAAGTTGCTGTGGAGATCTAGAGTAGAAGCTGGATGGCGCTGCGTATCACTTATATATGTAATATTCCTTTCTGCTGTTTGTCGTTGTACACTCTGATAATGTAATGCAATAACTGATATGATGATTCTGTTTAAAGATATTTATTCATGTATTATATTTGTTCCGCTGCGAAATGTGAGATTCTGTTATTGTTTATGTTTCTTCTTTCTTCTTCTTCTACCTCTTCTTCTTTAAATCCTAAAGACTCGTAAGTTTGTTCCTCTTTGGGCTGAATTATTGTGGGATTTTGCCAGCTTAAATGGGGTACGGATTTGCAGGCCTTCACACTATCTCTTTCAAAACATTTGGATTTTAATTATAGAAAAAAGGGTCTTTAAAACATTTAAGTCGTAAGCATCTATTTCGAAACCATTTCCTAAGTAACCATCCCTTCGAAAGCATTGAAGAAGTGGTCATATTTTAAAAAATATAGCAAACCATTTGAAACTATCTAGGCCAAAGGTAAAAAGGCAGCAGCAAAAGTTTTCGACTTAGTCAAAAGCAGTTGTTTTAAAAATAGAGGCGCAACCCAATCGAAACCACTTCCTTTTAATCGTTTAACCTAGTCGAAAGTTAACTAAGTTGAAAGCCATTTAGTCGAAAGCAAGCAGGAAAATATCATAGCAAAGTGATGCCTCAACCCCTTTGGAACCTATGGTTCGACTCCATACCTTACGCCTACATCCAGTTCACTACGTACTAGTATCCTGATACCATGTGCATTGGTTTCGACTTTTCAAAAGCGGAGCTAAGGAAACGGAACCTGGTGCCGAAAGCATCGAAACAGTGAAAAATATGTAACAAATAGCTCTTTTCACCTAACTTGCTTTACATGTCTAATTTCGATTGGTTGCCTCTTTCTTTACCAATAAAAAGCATTGCAATTTCAAAACTAATCTTTTTGAACTATTTACAAAAAGCCCATTTTCCTTTTATAAATATATAAAACATTCAAGTCTCATGCATTAAATAATTTGATATATCCATTAAAACACTTAGAAAAAATCTATAAAAATTTCAGAAAATCAATTTTAATATGTTTTCCAATATATAAAAATTTCAGACACAAATCTTTTATTATTTAACCGTAAATAATTATTAACTCAAATTAACATTTTCTCTACTAGAAAATTCATATAAATTCCAAAAATATTTAGAAAATTCCAAAAATTGAAACCCATCTCTAAAATATCATTTATGATTTTCATAAAAATTGGCAAGGCATTTGGATGTTAATTTATAGGGATTTCACTTTATAACATATCATAAATTCAGTATGAAGAACCATAATTCATCAACAAGTATATGCAATCATTCCATCATTCAAAAATATGGCAAATCAATGCTAAATATTCGAAATTCATCTTAAAGCCAAAAATAATAAAAATTTGAGTAGTAAACATTATTCACCTTAGCTTTAGATATTAAAGAGATTGAGATGTAATTGGATTTGATTTGAATTGGCTTCTTCCTAAGATTTTCTTATTCTTTTTGCTTTTTTCCTTACTAATGGTGGCCAGCCTCTTTTAAAAAAATTTGATAAAATGAAGTGGATGTGTAGGGGGTACACTGCCAAGGGTTTAGGGTATAAGAATGGCCTCTTTCCTATTTTACCCTTCCTCTATTTCAATTTAAACTCTTCCTTTAGTTCATTGTTAAATGACATGGCTACCTTTAAAATAAAATCAGTTATCAATCCAATAATCAACACCTTATTTAATTTAATTTAACTAATTAAATATCCTAAATAATGTTGCCAAAAATATGGGGTGTTACAAACTCTCTTCCTTAAAGAATTTCATCCTAGAAGTTACAATAAGGTACACAACACAATCAAACAAAGAGGTAAAACATACCATCAAATAAGTCAGGATAAGTATCTCTAATCCTTCTCTCAATCTCCCAAGTATAGTCCCTATCATCGTCGCTGCATTGGACTTTGACTAATTTGACTGTCTTGGTTTTAAGCCTCTTCTCATATCTCGCAACAATACTAATAGGCTTCCTCACTATACTCAAATCTAGTTCTACTACTAAGTCATCTAGCAAAGTTGGTGCAATAGTAGTCTCTGGGTATCTAACATACTTTCTAGGATGAGAAACATGGAGGACATCATGGACTCCTGCTAAACAGCTTGATAAGTCAATTCTATATGCAAGTTTTCTGATCTTCTCAACTATAGGAAAAGGTCCAACAAATCTCGGTGCTAACTTTCTTGATTTCCCCAATCTAATCACAACCTTCATTGGTGACACCGTGACAAAAACCCGATCTCTAATTGGGAATTCTAAATCTTTTCGTCTTTCGTCTGCATAACTCTTCTACCTAAAATGAGCCTCCTTCATTCTTGCTCGAATGACCTCAATCTTTTCTACAGCTTCCCTGACCAAATTTGGACCAAGAACCAACCTATTCCCATTCTCTAACCAATGTATGGAAGACTCGCATGGCCTTCAATACAAATCTTCAAATGGTGCCATCTCAGTACTAGTCTGACGACTGTTGCTATATGAAAATTCGAATAAATGCAGATGGTCTTCCCATGATCTCCCAAATTTTAGAACACAAGCTCTTGACAAATCTTCCAAGATTTTGTTAACTCTTTCAGTTTACCCATATGTTTGTGGATGATAAGCGGTACTTACCTTGAGCTTGGTTTCCAAAACCTCCTGTAGACTCTTCTAGAACTCGTTAGTGAATAAGGAACCTCTATAATTAACTATGCTACTTGGAATTCCATGCAGTCTTACCACATTCTTCATAAACAACTTTGCCAAAACAGCTTTCGATCTGGTTGATCTAACTGGAACGAAATGTGCACTCTTGGCTATTCTATCCACTATAACCCATATACTTTAATTTTCTCTATTCGACCTTAGTAATCTGTCAATAAAATCCATGGAGATAGAATCCCACTTCCACACCAGAATATCTAATAGCTAAAGCAACCCACTTGGCTTCTGGTGTTCGGCCTTTTCCTGTTGGAAAATCAAGCACTGTTTTAAACATAAACCAATATCTCGCTTCATACCTTCTTAGAAGAAACTCCTCTTCATATTCTGATACATCTTAGTACCTCCTGGATGAATAGAGAACTTCAAAAGATGGAATTCCTTTAAGACTTCTTTCCTTATGTTTTCTACACTCGGAACACATAATCTTCCTTTCTTTCTCAGCAGTCAATCTTGGTCAAGACTGAAATCTTTCAAGTCATCACTCTTGGTTCCATCTCTTAACTTTTTGATCCACTCAGCTAATACCGGATCTTCTTCCTATTTAGAAGCAATCTTTTTTATCATCACTGGTCGAACTTCCAAACAAGATAACACTACGATATCTCTACTAGACCCAGCCTCAGATCTCCATTGCACTCTGCAATCTGCTAATGCTTCCAAATCTTTCCACTCGGCAATCATTGCCAACATTGCATTTTGATGTTTTCAGCTAAGTGCGTCTACAACCTTGTTGCCTTTTCCTGTTGTGTACTCAATCCCAGAATCATAAGCGGCAATAACCTCTAACCACCTCTGATGTCTCTTGTTCAGCTCCTTCTGAGAGAACAAATATTTCAGCAATTTATGATCTGTATATAACTCAAACCTCTCTTCCAAAAGGTAATGTCTTCACACCTTTAACGTGAAAATCGCTACAGCCAATTCCAAATCATGCGTTAGATACCTGACCTTATGTGGTCTGAGTTGTCTAGAAGCATAGGTAATCACTTTACATCTCTACATCAGCACAGCTCCTAACCATGTTCCACATGCATCCGTGTAAACTACCAAGTCCTGATTCCCTTCCAGAACAAACAACATAGGTGCATGGGTCAATAAGTGTTTCAAAATATGGAATGCTTCCTCACACTTATTGGTCCACACAAACTTTACATCCTTTATCATTAGCTTGGTCATCGGTGCTGCTATCCATGAAAAATCCTTAATAAATCTCCGATAATAACCAACCAACCCAAGAAAACTCTTTATCTCCGTCACTGTCTCAGGTCTCTTCCAACTATTCACCACTTCAATCTTAGTCAGATCTACTGACAACTGTTTCTCTGAGACTACATGAAGAAGAAACTTAATTTCCTTCTTCCAGAAATGACACTTCAAAAACTTTTCCTTCCGCTGTTGCTGCCTCAACATCTCAAGCATTACTCTAAGATGAACTTCATGCTTCCTTTCATCCATGGAGTATATCAAGACATCATCTATGAAAACCAATACGAACCTATCCGAGTGCCCTTGGAAAACTCGGTTCATCAAATCCACAAAAATAAAGTCGATGTAGTAGTCAATTCGAATGGCATAACTAACCATTCATATAACCATATCTGGTCCTAAACGCCGTCAAAGGCATGCATTTTCTGCTACTCTAAGTTGATCGAAACCAATCGCTAAATCCAACTATGAGAATACCTTGGCTCCACTCAACTAGTCGAACAAATCGTCAATCCTCTTTCATTCTCTCACTCAACTTACGGTAATTGATATGTAGCCTTAACGACCCGCCTGACTACTTAGAAAACACTATAGCGCTCCCTAAGGCGAACTACTAGGTCTGATAATACTCTTGCCTTCTAAATTCACCAACTGTACCTTTAACTCTTTTACCTCTACAGAAGTCATCCTGCCCGGTAGCCTGCTCATTGGTTCTTCTCCCGGAACCAAATCTATCCAAAACTCAATGGCTCGTTTCGGCGGCAATCCAACTACAGGCTCAAAAATATTTGTGAATTCTCTAACCAAGAACACTTGATTCAACTCATCATCCAATTCCATAACACCCAAAAAGCATTCATCTCACCGTTAGAACCTTGTACGGCATAAATAATCCAATCATTACATTTAGGGTGTCTAAGCAATATTTTCCTATCCTGTCAAAATATTCTAGCATCGTACTCACTTAACCAATCCATCCTAAGAATAATCCCGTACCCCACAGAATCAAACACATGCAAACTGCAAACAAAAGTATAACTTAACAGGTCAAACTCTAACCGGTCACATCTCAACCCTAGAGTTGCATGCCCTCCTATTCGATCTGCAACCCATAAGGAAGTAACTAAACATGTGGGTTCTAGGCTAAGTTTATCTAACAAACATCTAGATATAAAAGAATGCGATGCACCATCAAATAGAATGCTAATAGAGACATACTATGAATCTAAAGTATACCTTCCAAAACTGCTTTTCCATCTTTTGGGCCGTTGGCTTAAAAGCAGCAGGCTCCAATGCATACACTTGGCCCTTTCCATCCTTAGCTGGCTCCTAGTACTGGCTCTTATAATGGCCAATCTGATCACCGTCAAAGCACCTGACACTCTTCTTTCTTAGCCTTTCCATCACGCCACTATTAGCAAAGTGCTCCTTCTTATCACACTTGAAGCAAACAATCTCAAACTTTCCTTTCTTAGCTGTCACCCTTCTGAGCATCCTTCTTAGAAAAGAACTTCTGATTCTGCCCAACCTGGACCTCCTTAGCCTTACTTTTCTCTAAAGAATCAAGAATCTCTTCATGCCTTAAGGCCATCTCCACTATAAAGTCAGAATGATCTATAATGTAAGGTAATGTAGCCCTGGCTAACTCAGGCTTCAATCCCCTGATAAACTTCTAATTCCTCTTCATCACAGTATCCACTGAAGCATACCCATATCTGGCTAATTCCTCGAACTTTCTAGCATAACCTATAATAGACATCTCCCTTTGCTCTAATTCAACAATCTTTCTGATCAGAGCGGACTACGCCATTGTAGACATAAATCTCTCATGGAATCTCCCCTTGAAATATGCCCATGACAAAGTTTCCTCGTCCACACTAGCTGTCACATTGTTCCACCAAAACAAAACGACTCCTTGAAGATGTCTGGATGCCAACCTCCTCTTCTGCTCACCATTGAGCCCCAAATGTGCAAAGATTATCTGATAGTGCAACAACAAATTTTCACCTCTATAGCATCCTCTGTTCCTAGAATGGTTTCCCCCTAACTTTAGCGTAATCTCCGCTTAGCTTAGCATAATGGTTAACTACCAAAACTTCTGGAACCCCTACCCCTACAACATCTCCTTCTAACACTCCACCTGCAACTCTTGGTTGCATCAGGTTCATGAAAATCTAATACATAGTTTCCATTCCAACTTGCAAGAATCCAGCACTATATTCTCACCTTATGCCTGATCTTCGGTCCTCCTTGTGTTAGGTCTGGCATTCCCATCGGTGCCCTCCCCTCCTGGGTAACTCCTCCTCTTCTACCTTCCATATATGTATTCAAACCACATAAGATACAGAAAATAACCTAACAATGATAGGAGACTAGAGATAAAGTGTACATTATATAGAGCAAATAGAAGTACGTTACTATAGCGTTATCACATGCACCAATCTTACCCTAATTCCTTAGGATTATATTTTAAAAACTTTTTTTAGTTTAAATTTTTCATAAACCATGCTCTGATACCTAGTTGTAACATCACGTATCTGGAGGCCAAAAGCTAAGCGATGTAGATGCTGCAATCATCTGTAGTATTAACTTCTGGTGATAAAATACGGTAATGATAATGGTATCCACAGTATCAAAAGTACCTGAATATGAAAAAAATCATAGATTTCCAAAAGACAACATTTTACTGATTACATTTCAAAACAAATTCATATCCAAGTTACATAATCCCATATGGTTTCCCAGGTAAAGATTAATTATAATCATTACAAAATATGTCAACAGTGGCATATGATGATGCGTCCTAGGTTGATCAAAGCAATATAGTAATATCTGACTTAATATACATAGCAGAATCAAAACAAAACTATATCTCCTAATTATCTATCCATCGGCCACCTACTCGTCTGTGGATTTTTTATTCGCCAAAATTTCCATACCTACAAACCTTAATCCTTAGCTTACTCAAATAAATATTTAGCACCCGACAGTTTATGGGGAAACAAAAAGTTCGAGTCAGACATAAAGCCTGGTGTGAATAATTCAATTACATCTCGGTTTACTGATATTACGTAAGATGATATTGCTTAGTAGAACGTGTTTCCCCGTACTAATACCCTCTTTGAAACATATATTTTGCAAATCCATTCCTACAACCAAACTGGTTAATCAAACTGATTATATCATAATAGTAATATCCTTTATACTAATAAATGGACTATCTGCACATAAATAGGTAATAAGTGGACTATCTGTCCACAACATAATACAAAGTCCATTATGCAAACAAATGGACTATCTGTCCATAAAACTGGACTAGCTGCCCGTAAACTAGACTAACTATTTGAATCAAAATGGACTAACTGTCCGAATCATTTTCTTAGGGTTAACTTCTCTTCATCTTTTTTCTTGAAAACATTTTTCAAAATGATTTAACCTTTTAAATCATACTTATACAAGGAAGTATATTCTAAGCTTTACTCTAAGCTATTTTGCCATGACACACACACACATAAGCACACTTTACTCAAGATATTATTGATTAATTTTAATGTGGATTAGCTATCCTTCTAAAACAAGTTAACACCCTTTTTTAATTGGAAATACATATGCTATATTGCTATTTTAATACATTTGAAACCTTTGTTTAAAACCATTAAACAACCCTTTCAAAACCCTTAAGGTAACCCCTTCGAAACCATTGGAAGTGACCCTTTTGAAACCAATAAAAGCGTTTTGAAAATTTTGGAAAGCCTTTCCTTAATTTTCCCCAAAAGCTTCAAAACATCAGATATCCTCCTTTAAAACATTTAAATATTTCCCTTCGAAAACAAAGGAAATTCTTTCCCTTCAACCCTTTCGAAACCCTGGGGAACCACCCCTTTCGAAACCAATCAATAAAACCTTTCCTAATAGTCAAAATTCAATCCTTTCGAAAGCACTTTGGGTTAAATTTAAAACATGCGGAAACCTTTTGAAACCATTCAAAAGTTTACCCGTTCGAAACCTTTGAAAAACTTTTCGGTCAAAATCATTTGGATTATGCCTTCAAGTAGAGCAAAAGGATCATAAACCCATAAGAAACTATTTTGAAACCATTTAAAACTGTGTCTTTCGAAGCCATATGGGTTTTACCTTAATTATATAAAAAGGGTCTTTAAAACATTTAAGTTGAAAGCATCTATTTCGAAAACATTTCCTAAGCAAAGAAGAGATGATGTCGAAACCATCCCTTTGAAAGCATTGGAGAAGTGGCCATATTTTAAAAACAAAGAAGCCCTTTCCAAATCATCTGGGTCAAAAGGTAAAAATGTGACAGCAAAAGGTTTCGACTTAGTCAAAAGTAGTTGTTTTTAAAATAGAGGTGCAACCCAATCGAAACCATTTCCTTTAAATCATTTGACCTAGTCGAAAGCTAACTAAGTCGAAAGCCTTTTATTCGAAAACAAGCGGGCGTATTTTTAATTTAAAAGCAAAGTGATGCCTGAATCCATTCATAACCGATGGTTTCTACTCCATATCTTATGCCTACATCGAATTCACTAGTACTAGTTTCCTGATACTATACGTACTGGTTTTCGACTGTGTCGAAAGTGTATGAATATGCACTTATATGTTTTTGTTTGATGATAATAAACATATATATTCATTTAAATGTATTTGGTAATGTACTATTTTGTTTTTTCATAAATTAAATAAATATTTGTTGAATAAAATAAATTACAAAGAATTTGAATTCAAACGGAAATTTTATTCAAACAAATATTTATTACAATCTTGAATAGTACAAATTCATGCTCTCACTATACATATACAATTTTGAATACATCATGATTTTATTTACATTAATAACCTCACTACATATCACTCACACTCGTATTTTGTCTTCAACTGCATTCCAGTTTGAATCCAGCGTTTGAGCAATCTGCAAAAATATTCACTAACACAGTAAAATTGAAAAAGAAATGTTTTTTTAATATAAAATGAAATATGATTTGTGAAAATATGATTTGCCTCAGTTATTTAGGTTGTTCGTCATCATTCACACTTAAATTCATCACACATGAACAGTGTGACATGCACAATGTATCACTGTACATGCCACAAGGCCGTGCACATCGATATACACTTGATCGATTTACAGGGACAGGTGCGCACAGGTCAAACCCAAATGAAAAACCAGGTTCAACGCACATGCAATATATTTAAACTCACGACACAAGCACAAGGTCAAACCCGAGTTTTAAAACTTGGTTCAACACAAGGCACAATAAACTGAATGCAGAGGTCAAGCCATTGTTGTCATGACTCAACTCAAATGCAATGCTTTGACAAATCAAAACTGCATCAGACCAAACAGCAATGCAAGTGCAGTAATGGGTGAATAGACCACAAATGTGCAACACAGTGAAGATGACAAGTGCATCCAGAAGTTCAACAAAGACCAAGTCAAAGTCCAGTGATGTAAACAGTGAAGAACATGGATGTCAAAGACAATACACAAGTGACAATGCAGTAACAACTAGAATGATACAAGGCAACATGTACAACAAGTTCAAGTGACATCACAGCAAAGATGACACAGACTCAAGCAAGTGCACAACCAACACAACAAACACTATCAAGCCAAATGAAACAAACTACTGAATCAAGTGACCAACCAGAAGTTCAAGGCAGTAGTGTACATGAATACAACTACAGGTACAAAGACAGAAAATTCATGAATGCAACATGATGAACCAGACAGGTCAAGCAACAAGGCAGACCACAAAGAAATGCATGCCACCAAGTAAACAAACTCAGGCAAATGTACACAGTTCATGTACAAAGCTCAAGTTCAATGTCAACAGCAATAAAAGCAACATAACCAAAGATCACACTATGCAGTGTACAACAACAAGTTCAGCTACTCAATGCAACACAGTGGAAACAATCACAAACAATATCAAGCTGTTGTATTCAAGTGGCCAAAAATGCAGATCAACCAGAATGAAGAACCAGAAGTACAACCTGACCAAAAGTGTACAGTAATGCAACAGTGAGTGGCAATGCACCATCCAGAAACTCAATGAAGCTCAAGTATAACACTACTGAAGTTCAATCCACCATTATGTAGTGATATAAATGCAAAAACCAAATGGATGGAAGCAAACACCGAGTGCAACAGCAAATACATCATGCAACAATGCATAAGTGACACAATGACCATGAAGCAATAATAAGAAAGTGCGTATCTATACCAACATGAGTGCAGCAATGCAACAAACAAGTCAGTGGCAAGCTACAAACTCAAGTGCAACAGTGAAGTCGAAATCATGAAAGGATGCTAAAGTCAAGTGATAAAATTCATGTTTAAAAAATTCAGATGAGTATCTTTGAAAATAGGAAAGTCAAGAAAATTAAAAAGAGGAAAGTTTCTGCCTTTTTATTCAAGAAAAATCGAACGCGTGAAAATCAAAGCTGTGAGTAACAAGACAAAAATTATATCAGGAAAGTCGTGAGCATCAGGCAATTGAAGTTTTGGAAAGTATCGAATTGAAACGAAACAAATACAAGTGTCACGAATTCATATAAATACCAAACAACAAAGTCATCATCGGCATCGAGTTCAATTGAAGCAATCATTAAACCAGCAACGGAAAAAATTACATACCGAATCAACAACGAACTCGATCATCAGAGAACGAGTGAGCCAAGCAACGAGAATCAATCAACAGAGGAGCAACGCAAACTAGAATCAATCATCAGAGAACGAGCGCAAGCAAGAGCATCACAAACCAGTCAAAGCCCTAAATTTGGATCGCGAGCCGAAGCCCTAATTTCAAAACGAACAAAGAATACGACGTCGGCCGCAATTGTTTCAGAAGGAAGAACAAAGGATCGGGTTAAAAGGGCCGACCTTTATTCTTATTAAAGAGGCTTTATTTATTTTATTTAGGGTTTTATTAAAGGGGGTCTTTTAATTTTTAATTTGAGCAAAAATTATGGATTCAAAGTTGTATTTTAATTTTTTCTCCTGCTTTTATTTTTGAAGTCTGTTTTTTTTTTCAAGTCAAAGAATTGGTAAATCACCACCTAGGTTGTAGGTAGTGTCAGATTGTCTAGTTAGAATTAGTTCAGTGAGCAGGGTGTGCGAGTTTGCAAAACTCTATAGGCGGGAGTAGAGTTTGCGAGTTTGCGAAACTCTATAGGCGGAGCAGGGTGTGCGAGTCTATGAGAGTGTTTGTGAGTGGGAGCAAGGGTTTGCGAGTCTAATAGAGTGTTTGTAAGCGGGATACTGTTTAATTCTAATAGAAATCTGGGAATGCAGCAGTAGGCAGGGGTTGCCGAAGCTGGGTAAATTTTGTGTGTGATTTACTTTTCAGCATATTTATTTCTGCAGTTTGTTTTTACGTTTAAATCGAGAAAATTTGCTATAACCCGATTCACCCCCCCTCTAGGGTTAATCTAGATCCTACAAGTGGTATCAGAGCGAGGTTTTTTCCTTTAACTCTAGAGTCATGAATTCATCAAATAATGCTTTTTCTGCGTGGCAATCTATTATTAGGCCACCCATGTTTAACAGGAATGATTATGCTTATTGGAAAGTTGGGATGGGTATATATCTTAGTTCTGTTGATTATGATGTTTGGGATATAATTGAAACTGGCTATAAGTCTCCCACTATAACCGTTGGTGATACTGAGATTCCTAAACCTAAGGATAGGTGGGATGCTAACGATAAGAAATTAAAAACTACAAATGCCAAAGCAATGAACGCTTTGATCTGTGCTCTTGATAAAAATGAATTTAATAGAATTTCTCATTGTACAACAGCACAGGAAATTTGGCACACTTTGGAGGTGACACACGAAGGAACTTCTCAAGTCAAGGAGTCTCGTCTAGCCCTATTCAGCAATGAATATGAGAACTTTGTGATGGACAAAGGAGAGAGCATAAAGGACATGTTTGGACGCTTTTCAACTTTGGTATACAAGGCTAGAGCGCTCGGGAAGGTATTCACTAAGGTAGAGCTTGTGAGGAAGGTGCTACGAGTTTTACCAATGAACTTTGAGGCAAAAGTCACGGCAATCCAAGAATCGAAAGATTTGAGTAAACTAAGTATGGAGGAGTTGATCGGTAACTTGATGACATATGAGCTTGAACTAAAAGCAAAGGAGGAACGAAACAATTCCGAACCAAAGAAGAAGACGATTGCCTTAAAGAGAAAAGAAGAGAGCGATGAAGATGAAGAAGATCCGATTGAAGAGCTTGCAATGGCTGTCAATAATCTTAGAAAATGGTCAAGATTCAAACCACGCAGAAGAAAACATCTGGTAATAGGTCAAGAGAGTAACAATTCCGATAATGAATTGACGTGCTATAACTGCAACAAGCCTGGCCACTTCAAACAAGAATGCCCACTTCTCAAAAACAATCGAGGAAAGAAAAAGACGAAGAAGGTCTTTGCAGTGACTTGGGATGATGAAGAAGGAGAGGACGTCTCGAATAGTAGCTCAGAGGAGGCTAACTTGTGTCTTATGGCGAAATCAGATTCAGAAACAAGCTCAGAGGAATCTAGTGAGGGAGGTAACTATTCCTATAGAGACCTTGTTTTTATGTGTCTTGATCTCACTAAAGTAGTTGATGCTCTTGAATCTAAAATTGAAAAACTGAAATCTGATAGGAGAGAACTTGCTCATGAAGATTTTAGGTTAGAAACTGAACTTGAAAATATTCAAAACCTAGAATGTAAAAAATGTAAAATTTTAGATTCAGAATTGACAAGACTTAAGAATAGCTTTGAGAATCTTGAAAAAGAAAACTTGAGTCTTAAGGAAATCATTGACACTGGGAAAAAGGATTTTATAAATAGATGCACCTCACTTGTCACTGAAAACACAACACTAAAAAGCAAAGTCCAAAATCTTGAGAAATCTTTGAATAACTTTTCAAGAGGCGAAAAATCTTTCAACATGCTATTGGGAAATCAAATTTTTGCTAACAACAGAAAAGGACTAGGTTTTGGGAAAACACAAGTTTAGGATAATGCAATAAGTAAGAGAGTCTTTGATAGTTGTGAAATAATTGGACATCGTGTTGAAAATTGTAGTCATAGGAACAAGAACACAAAATTTGTACAAGTTTGGGTTCCTAAGAATTCTACAAACAAATTTCATGTCTATTGGAACAAAGATGAAATGACAAAACAAGTTTGGGTTCCAAAGGGTGTGTTTATTCACAATGCTTCAGCCACTGACAATCATGGACCTATAAAAACAAATAGGTCACAAAAATCTTTCACCGTGTAGGTATGGTGGCAGGCTAACGAACAACAATAGTGTTCTCTGGATTTTGGCTGTTCCAGAAACACAACGGGCAACAAAGCAAAGTTCCTTAGCCTAGTACAAAGGTGACAAAATCACAATGGGCAATCACGAAAAATTATCGTAAAGGTAAAACAGGTGAAGGTATATTTGATCGATATATTAAATGTGATAATCTGCACCGTTTTTTTTTTGAATTAAATAAGCCAATAATGTGATAATGTTATAAAGAAGATGATTTTGATTCTGACTTGTTCAACATGCTAACTCTATATTCACGGTTTTTTTTTCTGATTATTAAATTTAAGAGAAGGTCATTTGAAATGCTGTTAAAAATTGAGTTTGAGTTTCTTATGCACATTCTCATGGTCTTGTTTATCAAATTAGTGATGTTTTGGAGTGAAAGAGAAATTCAGATGCAGTTCATACTGGTAATCTAGTTGATAGAAAACCTACGAGTTGAACGTGAATTATGGTGAAACATTTAGTTACTGCATCGTTTTTCGACGAAAATATCTGCATATCTTTCATTGCAAATAACTTTCAAATAGCAGTAATTTTTCTCATATAACCCCTTCGAGAAAATCGTTGTTGACCATATTTTCAGATTAGTCATTTTTATTTGATTTTAAATGACAAATTTTGACTAGTCCGACTCCTTCCTAATTATCAAAAAGATAAATAGTGATTGAAAAGATAATAAGTGTGGATATTTAACATACATTACTCAAGAGAGTATATTTGGAAAATTTCTTTAGGAATTCAAACAAGAGTTATAAAACTTTTTGTTAGGTAAAGATTTCATGACCATTTCTATATCTATCATATTTCTATCGACCATCGTTTATCAAATCTTAAAAATAGTCTGTCGATATGTGGTACTATAATCAGGAATCATTTGTTTTTCATGTCACATTTTTAGAAAAAAATAAATAAATAAATATCCAAAGTATTCACTCTCATTTAAAAGTCCTCACGGTTATGCATGGGTGAATTACTTGGATTCTTGATTATGTGCTTCCACGCTCATTTAAAAGTCCTTACGGTTATGCATGTATGGAACGCATATCAAAATTAATTTATTAAATAGACAAGTTGATTCTAATCCCATTTAAAAGTCCTCACGGTCATGCGTGGTTAGAAGGTACTTGATTTCATTTTAAAATTAAATTGGAATACTACTAATCTCATTTAAAAGTCCTAACGGTTATGCATGATTAGTAGATATTCAAATTCCTGATATAAATGTACCACAAGTCGATACAGTTGTATGATTTTATATTAGAACATCATTTCCATTATTTCTAAAAGTGGAATATGGGCCTAACAAGTGTAGTTATGATTTTTGTTTGATTTTTTATTGAAGTTTAATATTCATATTCAATTTGAGTTTAATGTTGGATTGATATTGATCACTTTATCTCTATTTTCTCTAACACTATTATTCTTTTGCCGATAACAAAAGGGGGAGAGAAAAGTTAAGATTTTGTCAAATAGAATCAAGCAAAGGTCGAATAATTTTTCATTTGCATCTAGGCTTACTTGAATATTTCTATTTGCATGCATATATGTAAGGGAGCATCATATAGAGAGGAAGCATTCAAATAGGGGGAGCAATTAGAATATATCATTGATCAAATACATTTAACACGGTCAAAATCTTAAATATATGTTTGTTATCATCAAAAGGGGGAGATTGTATGAATATGCGCTTATATGTTTTTGTTTGATGATAATAAACATATATATTCATTTAAATGTATTTGGTAATGCACTATTTTATTTTTCATAGATTAAATAAATATTTGTTGAATAAAATAAATTACACAGAATTTGAATTCAAACAGAAATTTTATTCAAACAAATATTTATTACAATCTTGAATAGTACAAATTCATGCTCTCACTATGCATATACAATTTTGAATACATCACGATTTTATTTACATTAATAACTTCACTATATATCACTCACATTCGTATTTTGTCTTCAACTGCATTCCAGTTTGAATCCAGCATCTGAGCAATCTGCAAAAATATTCACTAACGCAATAAAATTGAAAAATAAATGTTTTTGCAATATAAAATGAAATATGATTTTTGAAATATGATTTGCCTCAGTTATTTGGGTTGTTCGTCATCATTCACACTTAAATTCATCACACACGAACAGTGTGACATGCACAGTGTATCACTGTACATGCCACAAGGCCGTGCACATCGATATACACTTGATCGATTTACAGGGACAGGTGAGCACAGGTCAAACCCAAATGAAAAACCAGGTTCAACGCACATGCAATATATTTAAAATCACGACAAAAGCACAAGGTCAAACCCGAGTTTTAAAACTGGGTTCAACACAAGGCACAATAAACCGAATGCAGAGGTCAAGCCATTGTTGTCATGACTCAACTCAAATGCAATGCTTTGACAAATCAAAACTGCATCAGACAAACAGCAATGCAAGTGCAGTAATGGGTGAACAGACCACAAATGTGCAACACAGTAAAGATGACAAGTGCATCCAGAAGTTCAACAAAGACGAAGTCAAAGTCCAGTGATGTAAACAGTGAAGAACATGGATGTCAAAGACAATACACAAGTGACAATGCAGTAACAACCAGAATGATACAAGGCAACATGTACAACAAGTTCAAGTGACATCATAGCAAAGATGACACAGACTCAAGCAAGTGCATAACCAACACAACAAACACTGTCAAGCCAAATGAAACAAACTACTGAATCAAGTGACCAACCAGAAGTTCAAGGCAGTAGTGTATATGAATACAACTACAGGTACAAAGACAGAAAATTCATGAATGCAACATGATGAACCAGACAGGTCAAGCAACAAGGCAGACCACAAAGAAATGCATGCCACCAAGTAAACAAACTCAGGCAAATGTACACAGTTCATGTACAAAGCTCAAGTTCAATGTCAACAGCAATAAAAGCAACATAACCAACAGATCACACTATGCAGTGTACAACAACAAGTTCAGCTACTCAATGCAACACAGTGGAAACAATCACAAACAATATCAAGCTGTTGTATTCAAGTGGCCAAAATGCAGATCAACCAGAATGAAGAACCAGAAGTACAACATGACCAAAAGTGTACAGTAATGCAACAGTGAGTGGCAATGCACCATCCAGAAACTCAGTGAAGCTCAAGTATAACACTACTGAAGTTCAATCACCAGTATGCAGTGATACAAATGCAACAACCAAATGGATAGAAGCAAACACCGAGTGCAACATCAAATACATCATGCAACAATGCACAAGTGACACAACGACCAAGAAGCAGTAATAAGAAAGTGCGTATCTATACCAACATGAGTGCAGCAATGCAACAAACAAGTCAGTGGCAATCTACAATCTCAAGTGCAACAGTGAAGTCAAAATCATGAAAGGATGCTAAATTCAAGTGATAAAATTTGTGTTTAAAAAATTCAGATGAGTATCTTTGAAAATAGGAAAGTCAAGCAAATTAAAAAGAGGAAAGTTTCTGCCTTTTTATTCAAGAAAAATCGAACGCAAGAAAATCAGAGCCGTGAGTAACAAGACAAAAATTATACCAGGAAAGTCGTGAGCATCAGGCAATTGAAGTTTTGGAAAGTATCGAATTGAAACGAAGCAAATACAAGTGTCATGAATTCATATAAATACCAAACAACAATGTCATCATCGGCATCGAGTTCAATTGAAGCAATCATTAAACCAGCAACGGAAAAAATTACATACCGAATCAACAACGAACTCGATCATCAGAGAATGAGCAAGCCAAGCAATGAGAATCGATCAACAGAGGAGCAACGCAAACTAGAATCAATCATCAGAGAACGAGCGCAAGCAAGAGCATCACAAACCAGTCAAAGCTCCAAATTTGGATCGCGAGCCGAAGCCCTAATTTCAGAACGAACAAAGAATACAACGTCGGCCGCAATTGTTTCAGAAGGAAGAACAAAGGATCGGGTTAAAAGGGCTGGCCTTTATTCTTATTAAAGAGGCTTTAGTTATTTTATTTAGGGTTTTATTAAAGGGGGTCTTTTAATTTTTAATTTGAGCAAAAATTATGGATTCAAAGTTGTATTTTAATTTTTGCTCCTGCTTTTATTTTTGAAGTCTGTTTTTTTCAAGTCAAAGAATTGGTAAATCACCACCTAGGTTGTAGGTAGTGTCAGATTGTCTAGTTAGAATTAGTTCAGTGAGCAGGATGTGCGAGTTTGCAAAACTCTATAGGCGGGAGCAGAGTTTGCGAGTTTGCGAAACTCTATAGGCGGAGCAGGGTGTGCGAGTCTATGAGAGTGTTTGTGAGCGGGAGCAAGGGTTTGCGAGTCTAGTAGAGTGTTTGTAAGCGGGATACTGTTTAATTCTAATATAAATCTGGGAATGCAGCAGTAGGCAGGGGTTGCCGAAGCTGGGCAAATTTTGTGTGTGATTTACTTTTCAGCATATTTATTTCTGCAGTTTGTTTTTACGTTTAAATCGAGAAAATTTGCTATAACCCGATTCAACCCCCCTCTAGGGTTAATCTAGATCCTATAGGAAGCGGAGCTAAGGAGGCGGAACCTTGTGCCAAAAGCATCGAAATAGTGAAAAGCAAATAGGAAATAGTTTTGCTCGCCTAACCTGCTTTAAGTTTCTAATTTTGATTGGTTGCCTCATTCTTTACCAATAAAAAGTACTGCAATTTTAGAACTAAGATTTTTGAATTATTTGCAAAAAGCCCCTTCTCCTCTTAAAAACGAGTATATAGGCACATCCATGTGGACATGCATCTAGTTACTTGGTATTTAGATTGTATATACCATAACATCTATATTACCATTTATAATAAGCTTCATTGCACCTATTTGATGATCATTATATTTATTTATTTGTGGATTAGATGTTAACTGCTTTTCCTTTTCTTCGTGCAAAATTTCAGTGTTGCAATTAATCTTTAGTTAATCCTTTTATGATGGATCAAAATTATTGCTCATCAATGTGAATAAGAATGTGAGTTATATCAAATGTATATATTCTAGCCAAGACAAAAGGAGTTGTTGAGACGTTCCATGGAATGGGTTAAAATAACACAAAAAACCAAACAATTATTTGGATTAACTCACAAATTACCATATTATCATCGTTATATACATATACACATTTATGTATGTATATACACACTTATTCATACACATTTCAACACACTAATCCAGCGGTTATAAGAATAACATTAATACAACCTGAAAGCATATTTTAACTAATAATATGTAAGTCAACTTACCCAATATAGTTTTGTATTAATTTTAGCTCTTGCGGAGAGATATATGGGGTACATAATAGGGCATTTAAATAACAATTTGATAAGCTTCAGTTGGAAGTTTGCAAAAAGAAAGGGAATATAGCACCCAATGAAGTTGCTTCATGCTAATTGTCCTCGTGTAGAACTCGCAAATAAAATAAGGTAAGCCAATGGGTAATATAAAGCATTACACTTAACATAAAAAGAAATACACACAAATTATTTAAAATTACAATCGCAAAGCAGTATTGCAAGAAAGTGGCAATAAGCCTTAAGCTTATATGATAAGTACAATAAATAAATCTATTGGAATTAAGGAATTCATAAGCATGACAAAAATATGGATGGTTTACGCTTGGTACACACAAAATGAATGTAAAATATAGTTCTTTAACTAAATAGGATTACATATAAAACATGTTAATTCAATTGTTGCACCATTTCAAAGTACCACCATATGACACATCAAGCTAATCCTACAGTAACTTGATATACCTCCAACTCTCTCATAATAATCATAGAAGGTCATCCAAACATACCTTCCACCAAACCGTATCCTCTGGTACAGTCGGTATTGCATAAAATTAAATTTCTACTACCTTTGGTGCATGTCCCACATCTACTTCTTCTGTTACATCTGCTTGTAGGGCACCAATACAGGTAATATTATAATGGCATCCAACTGAAACACTTAGCATGGAATAACTTTGACCCACTACCCTTCTCTCAATCCCAGTTTCCTTTTAATACTTTTCCAACCTATACTCAATCATCGGTCCTTCCTACACAACTTGCAGCATGACCAATAGTTGAGAAAATATAATAATTTGGGTATAACAATAATGGTATCAGCAACTCTACTTTCACAAAAAATAGTATTCACAACTTGCATTTAAACAACATGCTATAAAAAAATGGTTTGATCATGAGACAATCATCTCAGAAAAAGGGTTGATGGATTTAGTTTTTTATTTACTCATGCCTACCTTATGTAAGTATTAAACAATAGCATGTTATTCTCGGAAGTGTATGAGATAAAAGAAAATTAGAATCAAAGTTGAACATGGGTTATGATATTTATGCAACATTGGCAATAAAATAAAATGTATAAACTGTAACTTTGAAAATGGATTTTATATCCAATTATGCAACTTGGTAAATTTTGAAGCATAAAAGGTCTAAATATCAAATGTTAATGTCTAACCTAGAAATATCAAGCAGCTAACTCCAAATAGTTTTTACCAATATTAAACAACTAAAACTGTGATCAAAATAAATCTTCAAAGAATATAGGTAGATTCAGCAAAATACTATTTATCATCCCAAAAGAATCAAGCATCTAAATTGACCTAACATGGCATAAATTCAAACTATAAATGTTGTTTTATTAGTCATACTAATTTTAAAAATGTAGATAAGTAACAAACGCAAATCTTAAAACATGCATGTGTTTAATATTGATATAGACAACTCATTATCCGTAACCTAATGAAAAAGTAATAATCAAGCACTGTTTTGATTGGTTTTATAATTACATTAAATATTGTAATAGGGTCCTCTTAAGTTAGTAGTACTACTCCTAACATATTCCAAAGTGCAGTTTCTGATTATTTTCTAAATCTATTTGGTTCTTTTCTCATATGTAACTTACTTTCTACTCATAATATTTTTGCTTTAAACTTCAACTGATTAAAGAATTATTAACATTTTTTAGATGGAAAAAATAATTTTTGGGTCGAGATAAATGCAAGCAAATCCTAAGAGATTTCATTAAATCGATGACATTGCTAAACATAGTTTTGAGAAAGCTAAAATTAGCTTGTTAGGCTTTTTTTGGCTTAACCCAAACATTATGTTGCATTATGGTATAATTTGGTTAGCCGTAATATTTTATTGCATTACCTTAGTATAAAAGGCTTTTTATTATCATTGCATCAACAGTTTTTGTCCAGCAAGCTTCCTTCCAGTATCTGCCTGCAAACCGTACCACTCAGCTTTTCACCTATCCTATCTAGCTTATGCTCCTTTTATTAACTTGTAGCTATTATTCTGAGCCGAAGCACCGGTTACGTTCTGATACTCGATGTTGCTACAACTTGTCATAGTTCAGTAGTCCAAGCATCGGTTTATATTCCGATACTCGATGTTACTACAACTTGTCATAATTCAGCAGCCCAAGCACCTGTTCTGGAGCTTCTATTCTAAGCCCACTTGCTCTCATTTCAAAAAACCTAGTATAGTATTTGTTTTAGCAAACACAACCCTAGTTCCTAATATTTTCATTCACTTTACTTTGTGCTATGAGCTAAAGATGCACAATTTTTAATTACTTCCTCATAACTTCGTTTTGATTTGCTATTTGCTGATCCACATGCATGTGTGTATCTTCTTTTATTGGCCCATTTTTTTGTTTATGGCCTAGTCTTAAACTATTTCTATAACTCTATTTTATTTATTAATAATAAATATTACTGAGTGCACTCCTAGCTCCAAGGACCACTCATATGAAGTGTAAAAGATGATTATTATTTAGCGATGAATTAATATTTCTTTTAGTAAAATGCCATTTATTTTTAATCAGTAGTAGGTAAAATCACACAAATGATTTAGATTATGTAGTAATAAATCATAAACAATATGATATATTCATTTTTAATCAATATGATTTACATTGTGTAATTCATCCAATATGATATAAATCATACAAACGAACTAAACCTTATACTTTGTAAAATAAACACCGAAGCTTCACAAATCGAACACTAAAGCAGCATGTCATACAACAAAAATACCCATACTTACCAATGCAAGTATGATTAAGTAAGCTCAATATGTAAGAAGATAAAGCAAATGGCTAGAGGACCAAAACTTTAAGGACCCCAAATGATCATGCATATGTATTTATGTAATTATACAACAACAAAAACACATACATGCAAGCATGCAAAGCAAATGCCTAAGGGATCAAAATTGTGAGGACCCCAACTGATTATGCATGTATATTTATGTAATAATAGAATAGAAGCACCAACCCAAACTGCATACATATGGATCAAGTCCAATATAATTTTAGTAAGGTAAAGCATAAGTTAGTTATATAAAATATTTATCTTAAACTTAGCAACATGGAACATTTTAGATATTTAGTCTCTCCTTGAATTCATTTATGCATCCTCTCACATAACTTTTGCTGTAAATGCCTAGGAATAAAATTATAAAAATGCTTATATACCTTTTAGACATTTTTTTAGCTATTCAAATGAAAAAGAGCCACTTTCTAATCACTGTTTTTATTTCAACAGATAAATAAATTATTTTAATAGATAAATACTATTTTATGCAAACTGAATGAACTAATATTGTCCTAAGTATATAAAACCAACTTTTTTGTATCATTTTAACAGATAAATAAATTAAATGTTCAAGCATTTATAGTTTAACAATGCCTTTTGAGATTATTTCTAAAACTAATATGTTACTCCATAATCTACACTCTACGTGCATTCATTTACAACAAATACTATTTTAGATAAACTGGATGAACTGCTTATATACCCTAAAAGTAGTTGATATTTGTTAAACTCAAAATAACTTAAAAGATAAAATTATGAGAAAAATGCTTTTCTCACTCAATTTGTACTGATATGTTTCTAATGCAGACTTATTGATTTTCTTTGTAATTTTAAATTGAATTTTAACATTTATACTAATCAGCTAGTAATTTTAAAGGAAAGTGGGTAAGTTCTAATATTCTTAAATTAGTTTGTGATATTAACAATATCTAGCACTGTGGGAATAGTTACAAAATCATATGTAAAACTGAAACTAAATATTAAAAATCAAAATGAAAATCAAAAGTAAAACCCCCAAGATTTACAGAACAGTTACAGAAATATCATTCAATTTAAATCATAAGCTAAAAATCAAGATGTAGTTACCAATATAAAAAATATTTGCAAAACTTAAAAGGTAACCATGGCCGAATATGGGATTAGGTCAATCCAAATGAGCTCAAATATCATCTGCAATGTAGAAAAGAAGGAGACAAATCAATAAGTAAATAGCATTGAAAAAACTTACCTAAATCATGGTTGAAGTTCGTTGTTGAAGCAACTGCTTCCTAATCGATTAGCGGTTAACAAAGTTTAGGAATCGTGGCAGAATAAAGTAACCTTAATTTAGAACTTCGATTGCAATTTATAGCCGAATGGAGTAGGTGTAGTTCCCTGTAAGAGATAGCTTTGGTGATCAGGCATCGATGGTGGTTAATTGGCGTCGACGATGGATTATCGACGAAGAAGACAATGAACTTTGGTTAGGATTTTTTACTTCCATGAAATGTGGAAAGGAGAATGGAAGCTAATGTTGAAGGATATGATAATAGGCATTAGGCATTTTGGGAAATCCAAAAAGACGCGGTTGAAAAACAGTTCATGGAATTCTTATTATTAGTAGTAGAGATTTGTGATACTTATGGTTTATACCTTTAGAATACCACTTGTGTGCTAATAACCACTTCCATAGCCATTGTAGTTTACATATGTTGTTAAATATGCAGTGATAATTATATGCCCTCTTATTTAGCATAGCAACCTTTATGAAACATTGGTAAACGTGATAGGCATAATTAAATAGTCTTATGAGGAAAAAAAATCAATTTTTGGCATGACGAACTTTGAAGATTGTGACATATGCTATCCTATCTAATGTTACTAATTTATGAGTGAACATGAATCATAAAGATAAAATTGAAATAGTTTACTAACTCATGTTGTTATAACAGATGATGATAGGAAAACTAAGTGCAAATGTGAGTAAGTTTGTGTAGGGTCCATTGTTTCTCACTATTGGTTATTTTCCTTCATCCATATTCGACGTTGGTCAACTACTGTATTTGTACTAAACTTGTTAAAGGTCCATATTCAACCTGGCACAACCATTTTATCACTTACACTGTAAATGTGTTTACTGGTTAAAACATACATAAGTTATTGTATGAATATGAGTTCCACATCCACAGTGTTGATTAAATAAGAGATTAGTACCCTTGTAGTCTTTAGTGTAAGTATAGTACGTTCATGCTCAATTTATATCTGGTGAGCACATAAATGTGGCATCTTAAAAAAACTAAGAATCCTATTGTATTATCTATACGAAAAAAAGCTCAGAAATCTGAATGATGCATGTAATAAAAATTATGAGAATACAATAAAAAAATGACCTCAAACAATTATCTAATGTCAGTATATGTTGTTTTTCTTTTATTTGCTCTAATGTTCTCAACTTTCAAGTCTCATGATAATAAGCCAAGAAAAATTAAAACCTTAGGTTGGAGAATCGATTCATTTTTATATTCTCTAAATCCACGATGGCAGTACATGCAGAACAATCGATTAAAGTATAACCAAGTTAATAGAATATGACATTTGATTAGGCAATATTCCAAATGTTTTGTATAATATCCTTCCAATGGTATTTTTTTATTTGATCATGATGATATATTATAAGACATATATTATTCCATTTTCAGGTCCCTTTAAATATGAAGCTGAATGAAACAACTTAGTTCATAGATTTTTAATTCTAAAATAAAAATGAATATACGGTGCATCTTATTATAATGTCCATTTCTCATATATTCGGGAGAAAAAAATAGCTACCAACGTATAATAAAGATGGAAAATGTTCACAGAGATCTTATCATTACCAATGCATCTAATTATTTATGAAACCATAAATACACTTATATATGGCAACTTAGCTACTTTCAATGAACTGGACTGATGAAGAGCGACACTATAATTGTTAATGCTTTAATGCTAACATTAACACGATAATTGGCCAAGAATGAAGACAATGTGATAGCACCAATGTTTTTCAAACTCATTGCCTCACTCTTATGTCCCATGTTATAGAACATTAAAATCATGTAAATACATTATATTTAGTCAATAACTTGTCTTAAGAAATTTGTGGAGAGATACTAAAAAGACACTCTAAAAGTTTTGCAAATAGAAATATTTTTACAAAAGCCATCTAAATTGTATAACTTTGTCAACCATGAGCTCTTAATATAATGCCTTATATATCACATAGCAATTAACACCGATTTCATGTGCAATACAAAAATTTTAGTGTTGGCCCAAAATATAATGTCAATTGGTGCATCAAAATGGACTATCCAGCAACGATATTGTATCTTATCTTGTTCAACGTTACGCTATTGTCAGTGCATTGTGTTTTTACAATGGTAGGGAAAAGGTTATAGCAAGTTCAAATCTGGTTGTAACTAACTTATCCATATAACCAAATTGTAACTAATTAATCTATTCACCTAACAATACTGCGATTGTCTACACTTCAAAATTAGTAACTGCCTTTCATGCAGCTCAATCTACACACAGTACTGGTAGATGACATAGAAAATGGAGGAACAATGGCTCAAATTACAAATTTTACATAATTAAATCGACCTAACGGAACACATACAGATCATCCAAATTATTAATTTACCTAAGGTTAAAGATTATAGGATGTCGTATGTAATCATTGACCATAGCTCTTTTACTACACTGAATCATCAAATCCAAGTCAATTTAGTCGATGTTCGAAGTTTCATATCTAACCTTTAGTAGATCATAAACCTAGTTGTTTGATAATCGATCACCTTATAATCATTAGATCAAAAATCGAGTTGGAGATGAAATCCTTGTTGGATGAACGGGATTCAAAATTGCAGACATTAGATCTGGAGTCGTAGGGAGTAATCTCGTTTGTGTCTATGAAGGCGACGAAGTTGATTAATGTCATATTACAGTAATGGAGAAAAAAGAGAAAGGTTTTTTTATTTAGCTTTGTGAAGATGGTCTAAGCAAGGAAGCATCAAATTGGGTAAAAGACGTTCGAAGGTATAATAGGAACTTCAAAAAGACATGGATGATTTCATGTTCATTGAATTATTGCTATTAGCAGTAAAGATACATAAAACATATAATCCCATACGTTAAATAATTTTATATATTCGTTAAAACTTTTAGGAAAAATCAACAAATATTCAAAAAAATCGATTTTAAAATTTTTTTCCAACATATAAAATTTCAGACCCAAATCTTTTATTATTTAACCTTAAATAATTATTAACCCAAATTAACATTTTTTCAACTAGAAAATCCATATAAATTCCACAAATATTCAAAAAATTCTAAAAATTCATACCCACCTTTAAAATATCATTTATGATCTTCATAAAAATTTGCAAGGCATTTGGATGTTAATTTATAAATTTTCACCTTAAAACATATCATAAATTCAATATGAACAAGCATAATTCATCAACAAGTATATATAATCATTCCATCATTCAAAAACAAGGCAAATCAATGAAAAATATTTTGAATTCATCTTAAAACCGAAAATTATAAAAATTTGAGATGTAGACACTATTCTCCTTAGCTTTAGAGATTAAAGAGATTGAGATGTGAATGGATTTGATTTGAGTTAGCTTCTTTCTTAGCTTTTCTTAATTTTCTTCCTCTTTTCCTTATTAATGGTGGCCGGTCACTTTTTAAAAAAAAATTGATAAAACGAAATGGATGTGTAGAGGGTACACGGCCAAGGGTTTAGGGTGTAAGAATGGCCTTGCTCCTATTTTAACACTCCTCTATTTCAATTTAAACCCTTCCTTTAATTCATTGTTAAATGGCACGGTTACCCTTTAAATAAAATCAAATCACAATTCCCTAATCAACACATTATTTTATTTAATTTAACTAATTAAATATCCTAAATAATGTTACCAAAAATATGGGGTATTACAGCTGGCGCCAGCGATGACCAAGGGCGTGGTGGTAGTGATTGGGTGCGAGGTCAATGACAAAGATTAGGGGAAGGTCTGACATTTGAGTTTAGAAAATGATATGAATTTTAGAAGGAAGCTTATTCTTCAACCTAAAATTTAAATCATGTGGCCTATAAAATAAATTTTTTGTTTAAGTTTATTTTTTCCCCTAATTCCCTCTAAATATTATAAGTATTAAATATATAATTTAGCTATTTCAAATACATGCATATATATATATATATATATATATATATATATATATGAGTGTGTGTGTGCGTATGCTAAAATTTACATCGTGTTTAAAACATTTTTTGTTAAAAATTAACTATATATGTATATTTATTTATATGTTTCTATCATTATTTAATCAATTTCTACACGCATAGGCATACATACACATGCATACACAACATACGCACACACATATAAATATAACATGTATAATAATTAAAAATAACTTTTTAATAAAAAACTAATATTGTCTATATTTCATTTGTAATTAATTTTTTATAATACTATAGCTAATTTTGATACATATATATTACAAATTTATTAAGTCAACTTTGAATACATACGAACAAATGAAGTAATTTCTTTTTTTTTGTCAGGTTGAAATGTTATTGTAACAAAATGAAATGTTATGTTATTAAAAAAATTTCTGTTGTACCATATTAAAAAAATTTCTGTTGTACCAAATGATTAATAAAATTTCTGTTATTAAAAAAAAAATTCTGTTGTACCAAATGATTAATAAAATTTCTGTTATTAAAAAAAAAAAAAAAAAAAAAATGAAATGTTATTGTAACAAACATATATAATTTAATTGAAATGAAAATATTTACCTATAGATCCTAGCACTTGATTCCTTGCGCTGTGCGTCTCCAAATAGAAGTATCTCCTTTCTCCTAACTTAGTTTTCAATGCCAACTTGTAGCTCCAACATTAAAGGTTAGAGTTATAAAATAAATATCTACTTAAAATGAATAAGAGGTCTTGCATTTATAAGAAGAAATCAAAGGGAATGAACCATCCATTGATCCTAAAATAACTTGTTGTACCATATTATGCATAAGGACTTCTGGGTAAAGTACATAAGATTGAAGGATCTATAGATAGCACATTCCTTAAAAAAGATATACTGTAACAGCCCGCAAATTCGTACCCCTTGAGTTAACACCATTCTACAACAATCAACTCAAGTTGTACAGAAATACAAGCCATTTGGTTAAAGAAGAAGAGGTAGAAGGAGAGAAACAGAACACAACAACAACAGAATCTAACCATCGCAGCGGAATAAAATATAATAGATAATAAACGATCTTTACTCAAAATCAAATATCTTATTTACATATTACATCATCAGAGTACATCAATCACAACCCAACATCAATATCATACAAATGGATACATAACGACTCAACACAGCGGAATATATACATAAACAAGTACGGAAATACGTATCGTCATCCAGCTCGTCTCCTGAGCTCCACAGCGTCAAATCCTGTATCCTATAGTACTCGGTCTGACCCGAGCATTATAGTTAAATAACACCCGAGTCAGTCTGGAATACCAGAGTGAGAAAATCACACTCAATTGATTATTAAAGTTTCAAAATCCTTTTGAAATCAAAAGTATCTCGTAAGACCACGCCACAAATAAACATGTCGGGTTTTTACCTTACAATAGCTAAAACAATTTTTATAGAAATTCTCTGATATTATAATTGGGTCTATATACAAATACTTATAAAATAGACGAAATTGTTACATTCATTAAATTCCAGCTACTAGCCACAAAGTGGGTAATACAAACAAAACTCGTACAAGGCTCGTAGGGAGAATGGATTTCCAACAAATGACTAGGCACTGGGGTACCACCTGTCACAGTACGGGGCCTAGATCACCGTACTGAGGAGTACGCCCGCTCCCCTGCAACACAAGGCCGTGACTACCCCTTACTGGATAATCCCGAGTGAGATCACCCCACGGTTGGGATCAGCAACCGCCCACTAAGCCGAAATAAAAAGGGACATCTAGACTGGAATGACCTCACCCTGCTTGGGTTCTACCCACCTAGCCTTGCTGCATAACCCCTGATTTTCAGTCATTCCCGGTTGATGAGGCTTGAGGCTAAGCGTTACCTTTATAGAACATATCCCTTAGAATGCCCATCGTCCACCTGACGATGTTCGCAAGCATTCATCCATACAAGTCCGACCCGGGTTCGAACGGAACCGAAGGCACTATTCCTACTACATCCATTTTGGAAATATCCTCAGGATTAGTAGCGACTAGCCCTTGCACTTCACTGCTCCATCTTCGAATCCAAATTCATTTCCACGGAACGTACAAACCGGATCGAAGTGGTTTTCGAGAAATAAATTTCGATCCCGGTCTCTTCGAAACGATCAACATGTTTATCCAATATTGATAGTCGGTGCTTTAACTATCAATTAATATTCACAAACAGCCATCAATCAATAAATAATTTTTCAAATTATTTATTTATCCCAAAATTTCTTTGCAAGATATATTTTCAATTTCAATCATTTGAAAACAGTTTCAAACTATCTTCCCTTCTCAGAATAAATTCCAAGTATTTTCTATTTCCACCGGAATTACCAAGCACAACTTAGATTTTTAAAATAATTTTAAAACACTTACTTTGAAATATACTTTAAAACATTTAAGTTAAAACTACTTCAATAATTGATTAAAAATATGTACTATAAGAATATTTGAAAATAAGGTTACTGTATCAATATAAGCTAGGTTTTCACCTTTTAAACAAAATTACCAAGTCAGTCTTTATAAATTATTACTTTGGTAATAGATTTGAATAATATTTACTTTAGAATTTAAACATTTAGAAATAATAAATTTCCAAGAACATACTTTGTAAAACAACGTTAAAACCTTTATTTTATTTTTAAAAACTTACTTTGAAAACGTACTTGGCTATCCAGAGAAATATACTTCTCTTCACAACCTTTAAAAATAAATCACTATTTATTTTTAAACAAATTTTCTCATTCCTTTAATAAATTCCCACCTTGAATTTATTCTTCCAAATATCCAACTTAAATCAATTTCCAAATTGATTTCCAATTTACTTCATTTATTCCAAAATCCTTTAATTTCAGATTTTATTCTTTAATTATGATTTAAAATACTTTTAATTGAAATACCAATTTAGATTTCTCAATTTACTTCTTATTCCTTTAGATAAATTTTAAACTTTAAGTTTTGAGTTAATTCTTTATTCCTTTAAAATAATATCACTTGATTTTACAATTCATTAATTACTGTTTATTCAAATCCCTTTCTTTTCATACTCGAAGTTATTTATTAGTATTTAACATACTTCTATTTCTTTTTCAATTCATTCTAATTTTATTAAATTTTCTAAGATTATTTCGTTTACAACTTTACTTCCTTTATTTTCTTTCCAAAACCCAATTTATATATTTTTGGTAATTCATTATACCCAAATATGTCCAATTTCAAATCATAACATTCAATGTTCCAATATATTCATCATAGAATATCAAGTAATCACAACAGAGAATATTAAATAATAAATGTTGAGGGATCCAGTTCGATCCCTCCAACCTGTTTTCCCTGCATCCAAAGACGTTTGCACAATAATATGCCAATTCTAGAATATACCATACTATAGCACATCAATCAATTTCAACCATTCAAACACTTTTTTAAATTTAATCATTTAAATTTGAATTTTAAATTAACCGAGTGAGATTAACTCACCTTTGCTTTTCATTAGCAATCCACTTCCATTCCAGGTTATTTTTCTTGATTTATAGACCTTGTATAGATATTATACAATTTATTAATATTTTAACTAATTGAACAATTAATCCCCATTTCATAGATTGAATTAACCAATTATTAAATTTTCAAACTAGATTTTCGTTAATATCTTCTAGTAATTAAACAAAATAATCACTAAGTCCATTATTATATAATTTTTTGTTGTTTTTTTTCAAATAACTAATAACATTTAAAATGTAGCTATTTATTATTATTTCTTCTTTGAAACTACATATATATACACACACTTTTATATAAACTTCCAAATAGTTTAAAATTCCCATTTTATACGTATATTATTTCAAAACAGAATGGCTTTTATAAACATTTGAAATAATCAGATAACCTATCTTTACCACTAAATAAATTTTAATAAACCAACTTTAAATAAATTACTGATTCAATGTATCTTCATTCAGTCTGTAATTAAAGTAATTTAATTTATCATTAAATCTATAAAAGTAGGTACGAATATATTTATTTAGAATGACCAATAAGTTACAGCATGCCTATATATATATATATACATATTAAATTAAATCAAATTAGAGTGGAATTGTACCTTCCTGTAAATGTTTCTTTGTCGATCTATTTATCAAGACGAATAACAAACCACCCAAAATTGAAAACCACCGACCCCGTCCTTTTGCTAACCCTAAAACAACCGCACTCGCTTCCCTATCGACGCCTCATGCTGCCTCGACCGTGACTTCGAGCCCTATGCGAACTCCACCCGCCTACATCCAAGGCCGAGTCTCCTTCAATCGTGACCCTCCTCGAGCTTCGAACGGCAAGACTCGGTTTTTGATTCGAAGGAGCAGCAGCGGCCAAGGTCGCTTTGATTTGGAGCGAATCGATTTAGAACGAAGTCGCCATCTTCTTGCTTGTAATTCGCTCGCATCCCTTTTTTTTCGAATCGATTAGATGAAAACGAGAATAAGGAATGGGTTTTGAAATGAAGGGGAGTTCGTTTGGAAGCCATTTGAATTTGGACTTCGAATTGTTTTTATTTTGATTTTGATTTTGAAGAATGAAGTTGAGATGAGGTAGGTTTCATTCTCTCTCTTTTTTTTTCTTCGAAACAGAAAAAGAAAAAGCGTGTTGAATATTTTAGCGTGTTGAGGAATGGACATAGGATGGCGTATGCCAGAAGGTAAGCTACATTGAATATGAAATGACAGAAAAGAGTTTTGACATGAAATAAATTTGACTGTTTTAAATAATGTATAATTTTGATTTAAATTTAAATTTAAATCGACGCGAATTATACAACCTAAAATCTCTACTTCCTATCGCAGCGTGCCGCTAGGCGTTTATAATATTATACCCCTATTTTAAGCGCACTGGAAAAGATTTCGAGTTCTAATTCGATCGTATGGAGAATATAGCTTTTTGGACCAGTTATTAAATTGAATTTTCGATATAAATTTCAGCGCGTTTATATATCGTACGCTCACACACCAACTCCGATCAATACGAAATTTGAAATCCGATAATAATTCAATATTACGGACCGAATGGAAACAGTTTCGTCGAATTCCGAGACTGTGCCTCGGAAGACTATTTTTAAATTCAATTAAAACAATAAAATTTTAAAACTGAACAAACCACCGTAAATTTCAATTTTACAACTTCTATTATCTTCAGTGTTATCAATATAAATTTTACAAGTTTTCAAATTATTTTCAACAGGCTTAAAACTTCAGATTCGACATTTCTCTCGACTTCAAATTATTTAATTCAATAATTTAATTATCAAATAATTAATGATATTTGAATTCAAGTTAAAAATTAGCTCTTAAATATTTCAAATAAATTAAATATTCCAATTTAAATTGCATAAAAATTTCGGGTCATCACATTCCTCCCCCCTTAAAAGAATTTCGTCCCCGAAATTACTAGTTAAGAAAAATGATTCAATACCCGTTTACTTTTTCCCAATACCAACAATTCAATATCCTACCCAACTATCTTTCTAAAGACCCATCACCATTCTTACTAACTTCCTAAACTTCTTTCCTTAGGTTCCTACCAATATCATATACCTAACCATTCAAATTTCAAAATTTCTTAAAAATTTTCTAACTCCCTAAATTTCAGAAATTTTTTGCAAGCGTATCCTTTGCGCGGCTAGCTCGGTACAACTACAAAATGGCTCTACGGCCTCCCAAATCTAAAAAGAAAATCAAAAAGCCAAGTGGCTCGATCCAAAAACCCAATCCAATTTCATACAGAAATTTAAATACATACCTTTTGTCGAGCAATTCAAATTTATCTTCTACAATCAAAACCAATTTTTCCTTTTTCCATTATAATACCTGTATATCCAATTTAGCAATAATATCCAAGTACAACATTCAAAAACATTCATTGACTTCTTACAAAATTTCAATATTCATTCCATTTAAGCCCGTACGATGTACATAATATACCATTCGTATGCAATATCAATTTCGATCGCTCGCTCGATCACACAATTTCACTTCCGAACTAGGATCGTCCACCCGACTTCCTAGTGCGGACTTAGATCTGGTTTCTTGATCAGAATCCGTCATTCTCCTTGCATAGTCATAACTATGATAGAGAACTTCCAGAATCAACCAAAATTCCATATCCAGGCTCGCCGTCGAAAATCGAGTGAAAAATCCTAATTCGGATCGAAATAACTATCTCGAAATTCTGTGCTCGAATTCTGGATTATTGCTATGCGAACAAAATAATATACGTACACCCTACGTATTCACATTCATTTTTTTTTCTATTCACTTATCCATAACCATCCCCATTTCACAACCTTCGGTTTAATTTTCATTCAATTATTCACTTGGAAATTTTTTTCACAATACCAATTTACTTAAGAATCTCACCATTCATTTCTTAAGTTTTAATATAATTATTTTATACACTTCTTACATTAATTTTTACTTCACTACTGAAGTTTATATTCAAGTTGAATTCCAATTCTATATAAGTTTCAATTTGCTTCACTTTATTAATTATTTTCAAACTTCAATACTATTATTTCCATCTTTTATCAAATTTCCATTTTCAATTTTACTTGAATTCAATTTTTCTTCAAACTTTGAATATTGAATTTTATCCACTTCACCTCAGCCCATATTTAATTAACCATTACCTTTTATTAATTCACTACCAATTAAAATTTCAAATAAAAGTTTATTTGTAAACTTTTCTATCTTTAATTTCTTCGAACAATTTCTTCGATTCATTTACTTTACATATACAATTTAAATTCAGATTTCAATATTCAGTTTTAATTCTATTTGGTAACCAATTTTAATCATTTGTCGTTAGTTAAAATTTTCAAACGATTCAAAAAAATTCTAACTCCCAAAATTTTCGGAAAATTTTGGGAAAGTCTCCTTTGTACGGAGGAGCTTTTGCAATTTGACAAGAGATATAAATTATATACATCGACCCACACGGTCGGGAAACGAAAAACAGAAAAACAGTTCATATTTCCTATTTGTATTGCGTAGGCGTACCTTATTTAGCATTTTTAAGCAAGACGGTTATTTATTTAGCATTCAGCGCGGCAAAACCAGTCAAACGGCTTCCAAAAACCTGTAGTTACTCAATTTAAACATATAAGTGACAAATATTTAAAGTTCATTAACATTTCACTTAATTTCAATAGCTAACCACATGCATAACATAAGCAATATACACTAAACACTTTCCATGAGTAAAATTATAAGGGCGACACAAATTTAGATGCTTTCGATCCATTCATACACCATCACACTTACTTTATTCTTATTTCATTCCATTTAAATGGTTTACACCTCATTGCTTACATTCAATTCGTTTTAATCCAAACAAACTCATATTCATTACAATTGATTCAAAAACCAATTTTATTGTTTATATTAACCCATAGATTTATATACAATCTCATTTGCGTCAACGACGACAATTTTTATGCAAATTCAATGATGTTTACTTAATAGAATATCCATTCTATTTTATAACAACTTAAAATTGATACCAATTCAATTTATACTTTATTCTGTTCCATTTCTAATTGATTCCATTCAATTTATTTCATATTCCATATCCATATTTATCTTATTTGAATCCATTTATAAATCTTGGAACAATCCATATTCAAACCATCCTATTCGATTTAAATGATTACACAACTCTCGACTTAATTCAATTTTACCTAAGTCAAAGCTTTTATCCAAATATTACTTCAGTTGTTTATTTATTTTTTTCAAGTTATTTCAGCTTCTAAACTCAAGTTATATATTTTCTTTTCTTGTAAGCACTTTCCAATTTAAATCCTTAATTTGATTTTCATTTATCAAACCAATCTCATTTACTAATTTAATTAAATTAATTTATTCAGTCATTTCTTTAAACTTCAAACTTCCATACTTAATTCATTCTGAATTTATTCCTATCAATAACAAGGAAAGTTTTAAATTTATGTCTACTTGGATTTTTATCCACCAATTCAATCCATCATTGTTATAATCCAATTCTATTTTATTCGACTACACTTCCAATTATGTTTAATTCACCAACAATCCATGCTGAATTCATTTTTACTCGAGTTCATTTCCAATTTCATTAACTAATTAATTATCTATTAGTTTATTCCAACTTTACACCCTATATTTGATTTTTATTTCAGAAATCACTTTAACTATTTTACTGAAGTTCAATCTATTTTATAATTTAAGTTTTGGATTTTATTTATTTCCCCAGTTACAAAACAAATTTATTTTGACTTATTATTCCACTTCCAAATATTATGAACCACAAACTTATTTATATCCATTCTTTTATCCATTTATAATCAATTCCATTCACATTTTACCTTTAACTCAGAATTTTACATTTTATTTAGTCAATATATTTTATTATTCCATAAACATTTAATTAAGATTCCAGAGTTTAAACGATTTCCCAAAATTTCAAAAATCATCTTTGAAATCAACTACATCCAAAATCCTTTGGCAAATTCAATCCTTTGAATTTCAAAACCAAACCCAGCTCGCAAACAATTCCAATTTAAAATATTCAGGTAGCAATTCCTCTCTTGGAAACTCGAAAATGAACATCGATGATGTCGCGATCATCATCGAAATTATTTTCCAGCGACCAAAAGAGTTTAGTGCCTTTATCTCTTTTAAAAACATTTCAAATATTTTTAATTTCCAAATCTCACAAGATTTCAAATGCAACTCAAAATATTTCCAAAATAATACTATTATTCCTCCAAATCTTTTGGAAACCATTTTCAAACCCAAAGGAATTTAAAATTTTCCCGAAAATTCCAAATTGCAATTCCTTTAAATCTATATTCAAACATTCTCTGGGATTTTATCTCATTTCAATTTATAAATAACATTTATAATCTATAATTCAAATTCCATTTGTTAAATAAATTTATTCTTCGATCTTGGGTTATAAGTTTCAATTTCTTATTCAATTTCTACACAATAGTGTTAATAATTTAATATTGTCATTCCCTATCAATCAAGCATCCAAATACTATAATACTTTACAAAAATTATATCTTGTATATACAAAAATAATTTCGGTAAAATTATTTCATTTACCCTTGAAAGTGCGGTGTGTATACAATTATATGTGCTAATATAGTATACACGGATCGTGTAATATGGATTACAATACAAATGCAGAAATAGATGATAATAGCATTGTAAATAGAAAATAGAAAAATCACACCAGAGATTTTTATACTGGTTCGGAGCACCGTCCTACGTCCAGTCCCAGACTACTATCTGGATTTTCACTAATTACAACCTCGCTTCACCCGGAGGAACAGGTTTACAATTACCCGAACGGGATTTCACGCCTCTAATATACTGAGGACTTCAACACTTGCCTCTTACAACACTGAGGACTTCAACACTTGCCTCTTACAACACCGAGGACTTCAACAAAAAACAATTACAATTGTTGTTGACAACTTGTGCTCTTGTAAACACGGATTTGTCACTTGTAGTACACTCTTCCTATAATCTTATCCTCAAATTGTGAATGATGTTTGTGAAGATTATGGAATTTATATTGCTTATTGAATCAAAATATATTGAGATAGTGTCAATGATTCAATAAGGAATGAAAGTAGTTTAAAGCTTTTTGAATGCAAGTGAATTCAGAGAATAGATAGAAAGCATATATAATTTTAATAAAACTTGTTGTTTTAATCAATGATATTGATGTGTATTTATAGAGAGAAAATAGTTATAACCCTTGGTGAAAAGTTGCAGTCAAAAGTTATGATCATTGATGAAGAAGAAGAGACGCAACCATTGAAGAAAGATGTGTCTTTTGGAAGAAGTTGCTCTCTGTTTAAAAACGGTCGACAGGTCAAAAACTAACCGGTAGACAGGTTTTTAAAAATATAGTCGTTATGTGCATGTGTGCACGTTTATTGTGCACATCCAACAGGAACGGTCGACCGTTCATTTTTGGACCGGTCGACCGGTCTCTGTTAAGTTGTACAATAAAGTGCACAACCTATATAAATGTGTATATATATATATTATATTTTGTGCATGATTATTTGAGGATAGATTTTGACAATTTTATTACTATTATAACATCAAATAATCAACCTATAATCTAGAGTACCATATGTAGGTCTTGATTTGTCGATCGCTTTAATATTGTTGTCAGCAATCAAAATCTTCATAGAAGCTGTGACTCAACATTCTCCCCCTTTTTGATTGATGACAATATAAAAACTCAAGTATAGAATCTCCCCCTGAATATGTGATTTCCTGCAGACAATTATTAGCTTCTTTCATCCTGCAAACAATTATTAGCACCTTTCTCCCCCTTTGTCATCGACAAAAAGGAGTAAACAATAGAAAATATAAACCAAAGAGAACAATGCATACATTCAAACACAGGATGTTTTGATGAAGTACAATGCAAGTCATAGTCTACTACGAATAAAAAGATGGACACTATTTAGTACAAGTGCCATAGATGTTTTTAAAGAAATGAAAAGAAAAACAAACTAACTTCATTCCGACTGAATCTCTTCCTCATCATCATCATCATCATCATCATCATCGTCGTCATCTTCATCGTCATCATCATCGTCATTGTCCCCACGACCTTGTCCGCTTGTACCACCGGATTCCTCGGATGTCGACCAAGTAAAAGTTGGAGGAGCCGGACGTTTTCCGGGGTCTTGATGTTGGGTCGAGACGGATGTGCTACATGATATAGCATCCCATATAGCGCCGAAGAATGACTTTACCTTATTGAATCGTCTATCAATTTTCGAATCCATTCGTTTTAGTCTTGATTCAAGTAAAAATTGATTCCGAGCGATGGTTTCAAGAGATTCTCTTGTAGATGATTTAGATTTCAATAATCTAACATCTTCAGAACGACGACGAGATGGTGGAGCTTGTTGTTCTTGAGTATCGCGTTGTTGCCATTGTTCGAAAGGCATAATATGAACATATGGAGGAGGAAGCTTCATCCGTTTGATAGTAGTGGAGTCAATACACTTTGGTGTAGAATATGCCGAATCCGGGGGTGTGACTCCACATGCAAGCAACATACGCATAATATACTCGTTATAGAAGAAATGTGGACGAGTAGAGTTATTTACCTTAAGAATTTCATCGAAAATCATGTGAACCCAATTTATTTCGATATCATGGTAGATAGCATAAAGAGCCTTGAAATTCTCTTTGTAAACGGCATCATAGTTTCCTAATCGAGGAAATAGAGAGTGCATTAGGACATGGTGTAACAACCTTGCAGTCGGTCGTAGCCCAATCGATTTGGTGCCGTTACTATCATCTTCTATAAATTTATGACTCGTACTATTCCGGGTGAAAACTTCACAAAATGTCGATGAAAACTCTTCACCTCTATTCGGTATTCCCAAAATAGAAGCAATTCTATCATAAGTGAGATAGATTCGTTTGCCACATACTACTGACCAAATAACTCCATTTGGATTATCCGGTGTATATTCCTCTAAATTCATATTCGCGTAAAATAGCTTAATCATCAAATGATTAATTTGTACGCTATTTACAGAAAAATCAATAAGAGGAGAGATACGAGATCTATTTGCTAATCTTTGAATACCGTATGCAGTGAAATCGTCGAATTTGATGAATGAGCCCGGATGGAACTTGTAATTTGTCATTTGATTCCATCTAGTTACTGCAACCGGAGATTCTAGCCATTTTCTAGCAGAGAGAGTAAGAGAAGAAGTTTCTGATGTTGCTCTTTTCTTTGATTTCTTCTGAGGAGGAGCCATTGAAGAGAATTTGAGAGTTTGTGAAGCTTGAGAATATGAACTAGGGTTTGGAAATGGGAAAATTTTCAGTAGAGAGTAGAAAGTAAAGAGGGTTGGTGGCAAAATATATACGTGAAGTATATAAAAAAAGAAATAACTGCCGACCGGTCGACCGCCTGCATATTGCCGGTCGACCGTTTTCAACCCGAGAGCAAAACGGTCGACCGGTCATATTTCAGGCTGTCGACCGGTTTGGCTCTGTGTGCAAAAATGCAGAATTTGGCAAAAATTTTGAAAACGAGTCGAATGAATATATTATATATTATGTTTTGTGCATGATTATTTGAGGATAGATTTTGACAATTTTATTACTATTATAACATCAAATAATCAACCTATAATCTAGAGTACCATATGTAGGTCTTGATTTGTCGATCGCTTTAATATTGTTGTCAGCAATCAAAATCTTCATAGAAGCTGTGACTCAACAACCCTACTTTAAAACAATACCGTGTCGAATTATTCTATTCAAGTGTTTAGAGATTCCTATCAATAACGTTAATTACTCGTATTGACTAGAATCCATAAACTACTCAATAAACCAATCAACACAATATAAAATCATTTTATATTCACTAACAAATACGCGCTCATATCTATTAATACACTCAAACTCATCTTACAGTACTATTGACTCTATTTCAATGAGTAATTCCCACCAGAGCCAAGGTTATCACCAACCTAAGCTCTGATACCAAGTGTAACAGCCCGCAAATCCGTACCCCTTGAGTTAACACCATTCTACAACAATCAACTCAAGTTGCACAGAAATACGAACCATTTGGTTAAAGAAGAAGAGGTAGAAGGAGAGAAATAGAACACAACAACAACATAATCTAACCATCGCAGAGGAATAAAATATAATAGATAATAAACGATCTTTACTCAAAATCAAATATCTTGTTTATATATTACATCATCAGAGTACATCAATCACAGCCCAACATCAATATCATACAAATGGATACATAACGACTCAACACAGCGGAATATATACATAAACAAGTACGGAAATACGTATCGTCATCCAGCTCGTCTCCTAAGCTCCACGGCGTCAAATCCTGTATCCTATAATACTCGGTCTGACCCGAGCATTATAGTTAAATAACACCCGAGTCAGTCTGGAATACCAGAGTGAGAAAATCACACTCAATTGATTATTAAAGTTTCAAAATTCTTTTGAAATCAAAAGCATCTCGTAAGACCATGCCACAAATAAACATGTCGGGTTTTTACCTTACGATAGCTAAAACAATTTTTATAGAAATCCTCTGATATTATAATAGGGTCTATATACAAATACTTATAAAATAGCCGAAATTATTACATTCATTAAATTCCAGATACTAGCCACAGAGTGGGTAATACAAACAAAACTCGTACAAGGCTCGTAGGGAGAATGGATTTCCAACTAATGACTAGGCACTGGGGTACCACCTGTCATAGTACGGGGCCTAGATCACCGTACCGAGGAGTACGCCCGCTCCCCTGCAACACAAGGCCGGGACTACCCCTTACTGGATAATCCCGAGTGAGATCACCCCGCGGTTGGGATCAGCAACCGCCCACTAAGCCGAAATAAAAAGGGACATCTAGACTGGAATGACCTCACCCTGCTTGGGTGCTACCCACCTAGCCTTGCTGCATAACCCCTGATTTTCAGTCATTCCCGGTTGATGAGGCTTGAGGCTAAGCATTACCTTTATAGAACATATCCCTTAGAATGCCCATCGTCCACCTGACGATGTTTCGCAAGCATTCATCTATACAAGTCCGTCCCGGGTTCGAACGGAACCGAAGGCACTATTCCTACTAAATCCATTTTGGAAATATCATCAGGATTAGTAGCGACTAGCCCTTGCACTTCACTGCTCCATCTTCGAATCCAAACTCGTTTCCACGGAATTACTGTATAAATATAAGCTAGGTTTTCACCTTTTAAACAAAATTACTAAGTCACTCTTTATAAATTATTACTACGGTAATAGATTTGAATAATATTTACTTTAGAATTTAAACATTTAGAAATAATAAATTTCCAAGAACATGCTTTGTAAAACAACGTTAATACCTTTATTTTATTTTTAAAACTTACTTTGAAAACGTACTTGGCTATCCAGAGAAATATACTTCTCTTCACAAACTTTAAAAATAAATCACTATTTATTTTTAAACAAATTTTCTCATTCCTTTAATAAATTCCCACCTTGAATTTATTCTTCCAAATATCCAACTTAAATCAATTTCCAAATTGATTTCCAATTTACTTCATTTATTCCAAAATCCTTTAATTTCAGATTTTATTCTTTAATTATGATTTAAAATACTTTTAATTGCAATACCAATTTAGATTTCTCAATTTACTTCTTATTCCTTTAGATAAATTTTAAACTTTAAGTTTTGAAATAATTCTTTATTCCTTTAAAATAATATCACTTGATTTTACAATTCATTAATTACTGTTTATTCAAGCCCCTTTCTTTTCATACTCGAAGTTATTTATTAGTATTTAACATACTTCTATTTCTTTTTCAATTCATTCTAATTTTATTAAATTTTCTAAGATTATTTCGTTTACAAATTTACTTCCTTTATTTTCTTTCCAAAATCCAATTTATATATTTTTGGTAATTCATTATACCCAAATATGTCCAATTTCAAATCATAACATTCAATGTTCCAATATATTCATCATAGAATATCAAGTAATCACAACAGAGAATATTAAATAATAAATGTTGACGGATCCAGTTGGATCCCTCCAACCTGTTTTCCCTGCATCCACAGACGTTAACACAATAATATGCCAATTCCAGAATATACCATACTATAGCACATCAATCAATTTCAACCATTCAAACAATTTTTTAAATTTAATCATTTAAATTTGAATTTTAAATTAACTAAGTGAGATTAATTCACCTTTGCTTTTCATTAGCAATCCACTTCCATTCCAGGTTGTTTTTCTTGATTTATAGACCTTGTATAGATATTATACAATTTATTAATATTTGAACTAATTGAACAATTAATCCCCATTTCATAGATTGAATTAACCAATTATTAAATTTTAAAACTAGATTTTCGTTAATATCTTCTAGTAATTAAACAAAATAATCACTAAGTCCGTTATTATATAATTTTTTGTTGTTTTTTTTAAGTAACTAATAACATTTAAAATGTAGCTATTTATTATTATTTCTTCTTTGAAACTACATATATATACACACACACACTTTTATATAAACTTTCAAATAGTTTAAAATTCCCATTTTATACGTATATTATTTCAAAACAGAATGGCTTTTATAAACATTTGAAATAATCAGATAACCTATCTTTACCACTAAATAAATTTTAATTAGCCAATTTTAAATAAATTACCGATTCAATATATCTTCATTCAGTCTGTAATTAAAGTAATTTAATTTATCGTTAAATCTATAAAAGTAGGTACGAATATATTTATTTAGAATGACCAATAAGTTACAGCATGCCTAAATATATACATGTTAAATTAAATCAAATTAGAGTGGAATTCTACCTTCCTGTAAATGTTCCTTTGTCGATCTGTTTATCAAGACGAACGACAGACCACCCAAAATTGAAAACCACCGACCCCGTCCTTTTGCTAACCCTAAAAAAACCACACTCGCTTCCCTATCGACGCCTCATGCTGCCTCGACCGTGACTTCGAGCCCTATGCGAACTCCACCCGCCTACATCCAAGGCCGAGTCTCCTTCAATCGTGTCCCTCCTCGAGCTTCGAACGGCAAGACTCGGTTTTTGATTCGAAGGAGCAGCAGCGGCCAAGGTCGCTTTGATTTGGAGCGAATTGATTTCGAATCGATTTAGAACGAAGTCGCCATCTTCATGCTTGTAATTCGCTCGCGTCCCCCTTTTTTCGAATCGATTAGATGAAAACGAGAACAAGGAATGGGTTTTGAAGTGAAGGGGAGTTCGTTCGGAAGCCATTTGAATTTGGACTTCGAATTGTTTTGATTTTGATTTTGATTTTGAAGAATGAAGCTGAGATGAGGTAGGTTTTGTTCTCTCTCTCTTTTTTTCTTTGAAACAGAAAAAGAAAAATTGTGTTGAATATTTTAGCGTGTTGAGGAATGGACATAGGATGGCGTATGCCAGAAGGTAAGCTACATTGAATATGAAATGACAGAAAAGAGTTTTGACATGAAATAAATTTGACTGTTTTAAATAATGTATAATTTTGATTTAAATTTAAATTTAAATTGACGCGAATTATACAACCTAAAATCTCTACTTCCTATTGCAGCGTGCCGCTAGGCGTTTATAATATTATACCCCTATTTCGAGCGCACTGGAAAAGATTTTGAGTCCTAATTCGATCGTATGGAGAATATAGCTTTTTGGACCAGTTATTAAATTGAATTTTCGATATAAATTTCAGCACGTTTATATATCGTACGCACACACACCAACTCCGATCAATACGAAATTTGAAATCCGATAATAGTTCAATATTACGGACCCAATGGAAACGGTTTCGTCGAATTCCGAGACTGTGCCTCGGAAGGCTATTTTTAAATTCAATTAAAACAATAAAATTTTAAAACTGAACAAACCACCGTAAATTTCAATTTTACAACTTCTATTATCTTCAGTGTTATCAATATAAATTTTACAGGTCTTCAAATTATTTTCAACAGGCTTAAAACTTCAGATTCGACATTTAGCTCGACTTCAAATTATTTAATTCAATAATTTAATTATCAAATAATTAATATTTGAATTCAAGTTAAAAATTAGCTCTTAAATATTTCAAATAAATTAAATATTCCAATTTAAATTGCTTAAAAATTTCGGGTCGTCACATATACAATCGAAAGGAATGGTCTAACTACTAGGCCCGAAGCATTAAATAATCCAAATATGGTTATAAAACTTTGACCCAAAGGTATAAAGCCCAAAGGGTTAAATATCAAAGCGATTAAGTTGACTATGAGTATAAACTATTAGGTGGAAACTTGTAACGACCCGGATTTTTGAATGGTTTATAATTAATTATTAGCATTACTTAATTATTTAAATCTTGGATTTAAGTGAATAAAAATAATTTTGAAAGCTTATTTAAATTTTGCTTAAATAACAATGATAATAGTAAACTTTTAATTTAGAATTAAAAGTGATTAAATTCCTTTTAATAATATTTTTTTTAATTAAAGTGTGGACTAATCATTCTGAGACACTATCTCAGATTTTGACAAAACTAGTGCCAATGGATCCGAAGTAATGTATTATTATACGCTGGCGAGTGCACAAGTGGAAGAAAGAGAAGAGATGAGGTAGTGGTTTTGAAGGTAGTTAAAAGTTAATTAATTTGATTAGCTGAATTTATTATATTTTATAATCTGATAACTTATAAAAATCGAATCTTACTCATACGAGGTCCAATTGAGGTGTCGTCTTCACCATCGCGTTCGTATTAGGATTATCTATGCATTGGAGTTGGATTCGTCGAGTTTGGCGCTTATGGGAATTTTGTTTAAAATTGAATATCATTCTATTTTGGACTATTCAGAAGTGTGTAAGCGTTGGCTGGAACTTGGGTGAGTTATACTCGTCAGTTGATTTTATATTATTATTATGTATATAACTATTGTTGTACTAAAACACAAATAGTATGACAAACAATGCAAGTTATTACTTTTGGACCCTGCCTTTTTTTGTAAAACAAGTTACAACAATTTATGGAGTATAATCGTCCTTTTGATTCTGTAAAACATGTATCATGGCCCAGAGTTACTATTTACATGTTTAATACTGCTTTGCGAAATTGATAATTTGTTATGAATGTTTGAAGCGATATAGTCGTATTAAATGTGCTTTGAAATCGCTGATATAGTTAAATTGGATAAATTATAATACATTGTAGAATATATATTGGATTTTTCCACACAAATTTTGGTGTGTTTGATATAAAGGAATTGGTTTGGACATCTGTGGAAATTAAAAATGGAAGTTGTAAATATTAGAAGCGAAATGGTTGTAATATATGCACTTTGAAATTGCTATGATCGACGATTTTAAAGTTAACTATAAAAGACATCCAACGACTTCTTTGTATTTTAAAGAAATACTGTATGCATAGTTATTATTGAAAAATAATAAGGTTTAAACATATTACTGAAAATCATTTATGAATTTATAAAGTAATGGTTTTAAGCTATGAAATAAGTTTTTACAGTGTTTTAAATAAATGGTTTAAAATATAGTAGAAGCATTTTAAAAGCATATTTTTAGTATATATATGGTTTTAGAAATTGTTAAAGATTTTATTCAATAAATAAAAAGGCTTTTATATTATAATATTTTAAAAATGGTTTGTCGTATTTTATTAAATATCTTAGTTTTAAAACAAATAAGTATGTGTGTGTGCGTGTCTTTTTAAAGGTATTTTAATATATTTAGAAGTTTTTAAAAAGGAAGTTGGGTATTTGCAGAAGAATACAAAGGATTTTTTGGATTATAACACTTACATTATAATGGATTGTTTTATAAATTGATTAAAAGTTAAACAGTAGTGTCTGATAAGTAGAGAACTATTTAGAGCTTTAAATGAATGTTCCAAAGTTAATGGCATGTTTTAAAAATGATTTTGGGTTTATAGTAACGATATTTGGAAAATATTTGTTTTGGCCCATTCAACTGTACTTTTGAAAAGTGATTAGATCTTTAAAATGGAGTTTTAAAGATAATTATTAAGTAAAGTGATTTAGGGGTTTGTTGTAAATTGTGTTTTAGTAGCATTGGTTTTTAAATCCTTGGATAATATTTTAAAGTGGTGAAATATTGTTAAATTATTTTGGGAAAATACTTAGATCTACAATGGTGGAATTTTAAAGAGAATAACAAGTATGAATTAGTTTTGGTTTGTTATGGTAATGTGTTAGTGATATTCTCCTTTAACCCGCTATGATTATACTTATGAATGTACATAGATCTTTGAAAAGAATGTTTCAAATATATAATCATAATTGAAAGGTTTTTGGTTTGTAGTGACATTGTTTGACTAACATTTCCCTTAAGCCCTTTTGAAATTGATTTATGAATGTACTTATATGGTAGAGATACGTATATGAATATTTTTGAAAGTATCAAAATGTGTTGAAATGAATGGTGAAGTTTTAATTAAATAGCGAAGTTTAACACATGGAGTTTCATTTACAAATAGTTATTAAGTAAAAAAATGATTTTTACTAATGAAAGTGGATTTTAATTAATAAAAGAAAATTAATTGCTAAGGGGATTCGAAGCCGTTTATATGACTTGATCATGCTTGTTTGTTCCAGTTATGCTTTGCGTTGCTGGCTTATGGATAGTATATGAGAACAAGTTCTTTGTATGCGATTATTCTCATTATTATTTGATTCGATCAAATATCCTTTGGAAATATTTAGAAGAAACATGGGAATTATATGGTACAGTTATCTTCGGTGATACTATACTGTACATACATACTTGTTTTTTCTTCTATGACAAATGATAAGTAAATCTATCTAAATGGTTAGGATGTGATCTATGAATGTATTCTTTATTTATTTCCTATGGAACTAGGCTTGAGATTATCGGAAAATCAATCAATCGGTTTATGAAGCACCTAGTAAGTGGGGAGTGTATTTATATGAGATAATTTGAAATTATAACCACTCCAAAACCATATAAGGGTTATATACGCTGGAAGAGATTCGTGATTGGTTCGAGAAATTGGAATCTATGTGAAGATTTCAGATCTATTTGAGATGCTCGAACACATGTAGTTGTTCGTGATCTATTCAAGATGTGCCCATGTGTGATTCTGAGAGCTGTTGATGTATGGGAATCCATATATGATTTCTAGATCTGGTGAGGAATCCATATGTGGTTTCGAGATTTATTGAGATATAGGAATCCATGTGTAGTTCTGACATCTATTCGAGTTAGGGACTCATTTGTCAAGATCTGTTCGAGTGGTGATTCGTGTACTGAAATGCCAGACGTAGCCTCACTAGCAAATAGACTAAAACCGTAGATAAGACGCATATCATGGAGTTAGCGACCCACGAGTGTACATGCGACTCACTCCCAAAGTTACTTATAGATATGCATGCGGGAGCGATGCACTCGGCTAATTTGGCCAGCTATGTATTTCCTTTGATACATTCAGTGGGGATATATGTTGCTTTGAAACGATATCTCTGATCCTTGTACCGTAGATTGGAGTCGGATTTGATCTGAGGAGTTCTTCGTGGAAATCCTACTCAATTAGCAAATGCGCCTTAGCAGTTGTGATTATATACCTATTATTATTGCAACTTACACTCACATGCACAGCTGTGTGATTATTTATACTTCATACCCTATACATTATTATACTATCACTAGATTTTATAATAGAAATGGTTTAGTTATCATAAGATAAAAAATGCATCAGTGTTTATTGGTGGCATGGTCTTAAAAAATAACCTTATTTAAAGGGGTTTAAGATATATAAAAATCTATATGATTTGAGTTTCTCACTTTAATTTAGCAGACTGATTCGGGTGTTGTTTTCTTATGTCTCGGGTCGGCTCGAGTATGTTTTCAGATTTAGCTGTGGTTCATTGGAGCCCTTGGAGAGAAGCTAGATGATTTCTTATCGTACTTATTTTCAACTGCATCACTTGATTTTTATTTATCAACAATTATGAGGACATGTAGTTATAACTGTCCAGGCTGATGATAGGTTAGTTTTCTCCGATTGATGTATGTATGTCAAAGTTTTGTTTTGGTAAATACCTTTTAAGATAATATATATTATCTTTCTGCATGCGAGATTATAATATTGTGTTCTTCTTTCTTGTTCTGTCTTCCTTTTCGTTTTCTTTTACCCTATCGTTCTGCCTTTTTGATACTTAGGTGTTTAGCACGTGAATACTGTGGATGTATTAGCGTCGGCATTCGGTGGTTAAAAATCCTGATCGTTACATGTGGTATCAGAGATGAAGGTTAAGTGAGAACCTTGGATTTGGTAGTGTAATTCATTAAGAGATAGGGTAATGGAATGCCTTGTTATAAGTTAAGTGTATATATACGGGAGTGCGTATATGTTATTGTCATAAAACTGTTCGTTATCATGTTGATTGTTTATGGAGTGGCTTCTGGATTCTAATCAATACGAGTTGCTATCGTTATTGATAGGGTCTCCAAACACTTGAACGAAGCAAACACATACAATATTGTGTTCGTAATTGGTAACTGAAATAATTTTACCTAGTATTGTATTTAATATACATACATATATAATAATTTTCATAAATAGATATAGTTATTTACAATATGTTTGTTTGTTACGAAATGATAATCTTCGATTATTATCATTTATAGTTTGATTGTTGTGCTCGAGCAGTTTATGAGTAGTTTTACCTTTTCACTACATGGGTTGGGTAGATATAATTGTGGAAACATTGAAATGAACACCCTGTGAATTAGGTTTAACAGGCTGACGATAAGGCTTTTGGCGAAAATATTTGGTTAAAATTTTGACTTTAATGGAAGTTGTTTATTATAGACTTCGAGAAAAGAAAGATATTTTAAAAATAAACACTTGTGTAATAGTTTTATATAAAAAAGCATTTATACAAGTATGGTTCATCAATATGATTTATAAATATGAAAAGGATTTGAACTAAGAATTTGTGGATGAAAATCTTGATGTTTTAGAAATTGGTTTTCTAAAGTTTTGGAAAATAATACTAGTATTATTTGAAAGTAAATATTTGAGAAATTGGTTTATGTAATTGATATCAAGGTACTTGGTAATATTTACGAAGTATTTGATATCATTTTGGAAATGATTTTGGTTAAATTAGAAAGGCATAGTTTGGATGTAATGAACTCACTTCTGTCACTGAAAAATGATTCTAGTGATGACTACAGCATCATCGGCATTTGTTTTCAAATTTCTAAGTGGGGGATGCTACAAAGTAGTTTTCGTAAAATATATTTTGATTTAAATCCTAGAAATATGATTTGATGCAAAAGATTTGTATAATATAATTTCAAAATGATTTGAAATGGAAATCGGATGTTTAATTCTCAAATTTTCTATTAAGATATTTAATAGACGCATGTATCATATGCATTAGATAAGTTTGGTTGTGCATCTTGTTTGATTTTTTGATCAGTAGTTTTCATTTGTTAAAATAAAATGGAATTTTCGATGATTTTGGATGGTCAAAGCTTCAAATTTTGTATAAGAAATTAGAAGCAAAGTGTTTATAAAAGTTATATTTTATATAACGCTTGATTTGGAAGGATAGTAGAATTTAAACAAGTTTTAAATTGATTAAATATAAATATTAACTAAAATGAATTGGATGATTTTGTATATACTCTTAGGATGTAGTAGAGTATTACATGAGTATAAACTTAATTGATATAATGTCTAATAACTTGAAGTAAAGTTTTATGAAATGGTTCATAAGTTATTTTAGTATTAACTGAGGAATACTAAGCGATAATAAATGTAAATTAAAATGAAAAGTAATTGGTGTAATTATGAAACCAATTGAATAGAGTACGTAAGTCGTACGTAGATCATTTTATTCGCATACCAATTCTTGACCTAGGATTCGAGTATACGGTCGTAGCGATTTACACCGGCTTGATTTAGGATTTTTTACTCGATTCTTGACGGTGAACACTTGATATAGATTTATGAAATGATCCTGAAGTTTTCTATCATAGTATATGGTTATGTAAGGAGAACGGAGATTCTAATCTAGGGACCTGATCCGAGTCCGCACTACATAGGTCAAGGGATCTATGCCAATAGAAGTGGAATTTATGTGGTCGAGCTAGGGATCACATTTGGTATTATGTACGAATGTTACACATACATCGTACAAGCCTTGGTATAATTATATACTATGTTTGTTGGCTTTTAGAGAATTTGGAATATGAGACTTCGAATTGTTAGGGTAGAACGAGTGATCGATTCATAATAATCTGTGTAACAACCCACATATTTTACGATTGTATATTTAAATATTTTATTTAAATATAGCATCGTCACTCGGATTTAAGTCCGAAAAGCTACTTTTTGCAAACAGTTAAATTAGAACCTGAGACCACTTCCATTGAGTTCAAAATGGCGTTTGCGACCTTTTTGAGTATAAACATCGATGTGTTTGGAGCTAGCTAAAATTTCGACCTTTTTCACTTAGGGCTTTGGGTTTCAGCCCATTAACCCCAACTTAAGACTCTAGCTCCACCCCTACTCCTCTTCATCCATTTCATTTCTATTTCCCAACACTTCAAGCTTAGGAACAATAGAGGAAGGGATTGAAATTAAAAATTCCCAAGCCGTAGCTTCTTAGCAAATCCAAGTTTTAACTCCAAATTCAAAGAGGAGCTTAGGTAAGCATCTCCTTCTTCTTCCCCATCTCAATTCCGCTCAAATTTCAGAATTTTCCTATAACTTAATTTGGGAAATTATTGCTTATGATCTTAGATTGGAGCTTTTAGAGTTGAGATTGAAGAGTGGTCGACCCTCCTTTGTTTCCAAGCTTCTTCTTCATTGTTTTTTTGAAAAATATGAGATTTTTATCTCACATCTATGTCTATATCTATCTTTGTTATTAGATATGAATTCCTAACATCTATTTCTTGTCCATTTGCTTTGGATTGGATTGGTTTTATAAATATTCCAATTTTTGGTGATTTGAAGTTAAATCTTTAAAAACCCTAGCTTTAATGCTTGAACGGTTTTTGGGGTGAGTCAAAGAGCCTATAGGACTGGGTTGTCGTGTGGCATAAATCCCTTGTTGCAATTGTTCGATCGATCGGCTTCGTTTGGATTTTTTCCCCTTTGGGGGCTAGGCTGAATATACTGGAATTTCCAGTTCAGTCGACTGAACCGAACCCAGGAAATTTCCTGGGCCAATATCAGTCGACTGACGCTCTGGGTCAGTCGACTGATCCTAGAAACCGAAAGTTTCCAGGTCTGTTCCACTCGACTGACCACCTTGGTTTAGTCGACTCAGCCATGAAACAGAAAGTTTCCAGGATTTGTGTCAGTCGACTGACCACCCTGATCCAGTCGACTGAATCTGCTATCTTTGCCTATTTTGCCTTTTGTTTTTGAATTTCCAGTTTTTAATCGATTCTTGTTTCTCCAATTTGTAGTTATCACCTTTGTTGACTTTGATAACTTCTTTTTCGGGATTTTTGGAGAATATCCATTTTGATGGAATTGGAATTGGTTTCTTTAGATTTGATTCACGTCCTAAAATGTGAGTTTTTGTTGATTGATTATTTTTACAATCAATTTTGTGATTTGTCATTTTAAAATACAAAGGTTTCTATACTAATAGAAAATATTCAAACTCTTTCTTAAATATGATTCCAACTCTATTTTTAATACAAAGCTTGTTTATAAAACTTATTTCAATCTATTAGTATACACAAACTTTTACCTCATTTATTCAAGAAATCTAATTTAACGACTTAGCAAAACTAGTGGAATGAAACGCTTGCGTTTGCTTTGTCGGTTAATTCTTAGACTCATTCGATTGAAACTCTTGTGACAACTTTCGAGTGGAGATTTACAGTTTGTTCGTAAATATTTAAGTTAAGCCAGTGGTTATGGGACATGAAGCTAAACTCATCTATTTACTAGCTTATTGTAATCGACACTTCTTGATGATCGATGATGATTATTTTGTGATTTAGACTAGCAATGCGCGATGTCTCTTTGTCTGTGAGAGAGACTAAACCCCGTTTCTGTGAAACTTTGGCCCAAAATTGGTGGGGTAGCGACCCATGGTCGTCGGGCTGTTTGTGGACTCTCGGCTCAAAATTTATGGTTAGCAACCATGGAATAGCGTTTCGTTTTGTGATACACGTGTTGGTGAGTTTTCATGCTCCCGTTTTATGATAGGCCTCCCCTTTTGTGATTTTTGGATTTCTAGTTGATGATTTCTAGAATTTGTGATTAACCAATTTTGTGATTGGCATTGATATACTTGTCAATATTTGTGGTATGGTGAATAAAATAAAGAATATGACATTCTTTTCTGTGTTTTGAGATTTCTTGAGATATTGTATGATTTTTATGTTGTCTAATGTATACTTATCACAGTATGACATTTTTGTTATCATACGTTTTTGTCATATCTCTTATCCTATCTCATTTTATCTGATATTTATAGCTAGAATGATCCGTTTATTATTTTCTTATTAAATAATACTCGCGTTAGACCGAGATGTTACAGGTGCTTCTGCTTGACTCCTTATCAGGGAACATAACCAGACTTTTGGCTAACTACTCTAGTTTAGTAGTTTTTTTTGTTATACGTACGAGATAGAGACTCCTTGATGTATACATATTCTTTTGTGTAGCACTTGTATATATTCTTTTGTGATATTGTGGATCTTGTTTGATCACTACTCTGATATACACCTCTATGTGATATATTCATATCTATTTCCGCCTTTGTGTTATGCTTATTTTTATATTTGTTTTCGAAGATTATATATAACCACTGTGTAGTAGCTTTGAGTTTGTATCGGTATGTCAGATTTTGCTTAAAATGAAGTGCATGTTAAACTATTTGACATATCGATGCTCACACAAAGCAATTACACGGATGGTCGCTCCTCAACAGCCTTATTCTTCATGCTAGTTGACGACATTACTGCGTAGTGTCCTTGGCTAGCGTGACCATAGAGGTGGGGCGTCACAGCTTGGTATCACAGCCAAACTTCGAAACAATGTAGAATAATCTTGCAAGGATTGTTGTCCTAAGTCCTTCTTAGGAGTCGTGCCTTAGGTTTTAATTCGAGTCTTCATACCATTCTATCGTATTTTCTTTGTGATGCCTTATTTTATCAATCATTATTGTTTGATATTCATTCTGAGATTAAACTTTTTCGTCTTCTTTCTTTCTTAAAGAAGAGAAATGGTTAGATCTAACCGACCTAGTGTCGGTCAATCAAGTGCTACTCCCCAGGATGGAGTATTTATGTCTGTCCAACAGCTTCTTGATCATGTAAAGAATGCTCAAGCTGTTGGACCCATTCCAGAGCCTACTCACCCAAAATCCGGATTTGCACGCCTGTGCAGTGATTATACAAATTTGGGTGGAAAGCCGTTCATGGGTTCCGAGGGCGCCATCAGAGTCCAAGCTTGGCTTAGAACATGCGATCGCATCTTTTCTCGCATGAACCTTACTGATCTTCATCGTGTCCAAGTGGCTTCTTGCATGCTCCAAGAAAGAGCATTAGATTGGTATGAGCTTCTGATTTCTGAAATAGTTGAAACAAATCTTACTTGGGAGCAATTCCGGGAAAGATTCGAATCAAAGTTTGTTCCGGAAGCTGAAAAAGTGACTTTGGCCCATCATTTCATTGACCTTGTTCAAGATGAATCTTTTGCGGCAGATTATGTCGCATCTTTTGAATCCCTCTCTAAATACGGGGTCGAGTACATTAATGCCCCATTGATGAAAAATCAGAGATTTATCTATGGCTTGAATAAGAATCCTAAAAAGCCATCACTTCTAAAATTGGAAGTTGCTTTCGATCAACTTGTTGATATCACTCTTCGACTTGAAGAGGCAGACAAAGAGAGTGATGTTGAAGTTGGGAGTGCCAAACTGAATTTCAACAACAATAAGAAGCAGCCTAATAAGTTCAAAGGTCCTTATCCCAACAAGAAAGGGAAACAAGAAACTCCGGTAGCTAAGACTTCTACCTCTAGCGGTGGCCAATACTACAACTGTTGTTCTAAGGGCCATTATGCAAATAAGTGTTCAAAGCCCCTTGCTTGTCGCAATTGCAAAAGTTCAGGTCACTATATATCTGCATGTCCCATACTTCAAAGCAAGAAGGAGGGAAAGCTAAATGTTGTGCAAGCCCCTAGTAACACTTCTCATGGTCAAGGTATTTCTCGTTCTATCCTTGATGGCATTATTATGTTTCGTGATCATCCTATTCGAGTTCTTTTTAATATGGGTGCGTCCCATTCTTTTATATCAAAAGAGCTTGTTGATACTTTTTCTTTGAGTGTTATGGCTTTAATGACTTCTTTGAGAATTGCAAATCTGGTTGGTGGATCCGCAACACTCAGTTTGCTTTGTAAGGATGTCAAGATTATTGTATGTGATTTTTCTTTCCAAGCCGATTTGCATGTCATGCGTTACTTAGGCTTCGCAATGATTTTGGGAATGGATTGGCTAAACCGTTATGAATCCCAAATCCTATGTCCTAAGCGGACTATTCATCTTCGACATCCTCAATTTGTTAAGGAGATTTCTATTGTTCTTAAAGATTCAGTTCCAACTTGTCAGCATCTTTATATTCTTTAAATCCTCATGATGACGATAATGATGATGAGGAAGATATCATTTCTCTTATTCACGTTGTTCGTGAATTTTCCGACATATTTGAGCCTGTTTTAGGATTACCACCTAAGCGAGCAATTGAGTTCAGAACTAATCTAATCCCTGGAGCTCTACTTGTCACTCGTCCTCCTTATCGTATGTCCAATAATGAAAATGAAGAGATGCATAGACAATAATTCGAATTGGAGGCGAAGCAATTTATTCTCTCTAGTTCCTTTCCTTGGGGAGCTTCGGCTATTTTTTTGAAAAATCCGATTGTACACTTAGGCTTTGCGTTGACTACCATAAGCTTAATGATCTCACTATTAAGAATAAATATCCTTTACTTCGGATTGATGATTTATTTGATCAACTTAGTGGTGCTAGAGTCTTTTCACAGTTAGACTTAGCAACCGGTTTTCATCAGCTTCGTATTACAGAGGATAGTATTCTTTTGACGTCGTTCCGTACTCGTTATAGATCTTATGAATGGCTTGTTATGCCATTTGGTTTAACAAATGCTCCAGCTTATTTCGTTGACCATATGAATCGAGTTTTCAAAGACTTCCTCGATCGATTTGTTCTCATCTTTATAGATGATATTCTTGTTTATTCTAAACAGAGGAAGAGCATGAAAAGCATCTTTGGATTGTGTTGGAAACTCTTAGGAGCAACCAGTTGAAAGCAAAATTTTCTAAGTGCCACTTTTGGCAATCTCGTGTGAAATTTATCAGTCATATCATTTCTGAATCTGGAATTTTCGTGGATCCTTCAAAGATTATTGCGATTCAAAATTTGAAGAGACCGGAGTGTGTTACGGAAATCTGTAGTTTTCTTGGATTTGCGGGTTATTGCTGTCGTTTTATAAAATACTTTTCTAAAATTTCTGTGCCTCTTACTTGCTTGACAAAGAAAGGAGTTAGATACATTTGGTCGGACAAGTGTGAAGCTTCTTTTCAGAAATTAAAAGAACTCCTTTTCGATGCTCCTATTCTTCTGATTCTCGAAGGGAACCAAGATTTTATTGTTTATACCGATGCTAGTCGTGTTAGGTTGGGAGCCATTCTTATGTAAAGGGATCGTGTTATTGCTTATGCTTCTAGGCAATTAAAGCCGACCGAGACTAGATATGCCACACATGATTTAGAGCTTGCGGCTATTGTTTTTGCCCTTATAATTTGGTGCATTACCTTTTGGGAGAAAAATTTATTCTCTACACGGATGATAAATCTTCGAAGTATTTATTTTCTCAAAAGGAACTTAATTTGCGTCAACAACGTTGGATCGAATTTCTTGCATCTTATGATCTTAATATTCTTTACACTCCCGAAAAGGGGAATCGTGCTGCCGATGCCCTTAGTTGTAAGCAAAAGGCGGTTGTTTCTATGATGATATCTGAATGGAATGATCTTGAGACTTTATCCACTAGTGAGATTCGAGATCGTGAATCGGATTTATAGACATCTCTTGTTTTATATAGTCTTGAGGCTCATCCTTCTCTTTTGGACTGCATTCTTGTAGCTCAAAAGCTAGATCCTGAATTGGCTCTTCTTAGCCAAAATTGTAGGAATAAATTTGATATTGAAGGTTTGAAAGATTTTGATATTGATGCTCGTGGCGACATTCGAAAATTTGGTAGACTTATCATGCCAAATATGTGTGATCTTCTTAAAGATATTTTAGAAGATTCTCATCGTTCTAAGTTTATCATACATCTCGGTAGTAGCAAAATGTACGTGGATATGAAGTGACTTTATTATTGGGATGGAATGAAATCCGATATTGCTAACTTTGTTAAGCGTTGCACGACTTGCCAACTCGTTAAGGCCGAGCATCAAAATCCCGGTGGGTTATTGCAACCTTTGGACATTCCAATTTGGAAGTGGGACCAAATTTCCATGGATTTTATTGACGGCTTTCCTCGTTCTCGTTCGGGTCATGATAGCCTATGGGTGATAGTTGGTAGACTTAAAAAATCCGTCCATTTTATTCCGGTGCGGTCCAATCGGACCACACCTCTTTAGGCCAAACTCTTTATTAAAGAAATTATTAAATTTCATGGAGTCCCTACTTCTGTTGTTAGCGATCATGATCCATTGTTTACTAGTTTATTTTGGAAGAGTCCTCAAAATGCTTTGGGAACAAAGCTTAATTTTAGCACCGCTTACCACCCTCAGTCCGATGGATAAACTGAGCGTGTGAATCAAACTCTTGAAGATCTTCTTCGTGCATGTATTCTTGAATTTGATGGAAGTTGGGAAGATCACATTTCTCTTGTTGGGTTTTCCTATAATAATAGCTTCCAATCTAGTATTGGCATGGCACCTTTTGAGGCACTCTATGGAAGGCCATGCCGATCTCCTTCTTGTTGGCTTGAGGCGGGTGAGAAGCTGGTTTTAGGTCCAAACTTTATTCGTGATTCCACAGAAAAGATTGACCTTATTCGCCATAGGATGAAGAAGCTCAAAGTAGTCAAAAATCCTATGCCGATAACCGAAGAAGGAATTAGAATTTTCTGTGGGAGATTTTGTGTTTATTCGTGTTTCACCTATGAAGGGTGTTGTGCGTTTTAGTCGATCGGAAAAATTAGTACCTCGATATATTGGTCCATTTCCCATCACCAAATGTATTGATTCTGTGGCTTATCGCCTTTTATTATCGGCTCAGTTCTCTGCTAGTCATGATGTGTTTCACGTTTCTCAATTACGGAAATGCCTTCGAGATTCCGATTTTACTCTTGAGCCCGGTGTTGTGGAAGAAATTGAAGTTTTGCCTAATTTGACTTATAAGCAACATCCTGTTCTTTTTATTGCATCGAAGGTTAAACGTCTTCGAAATAAAGATGTCTCACTTGTGAAAGTTCAATGGTCCTCAAATCCTAAGGATTGTTCTTGGGAATCTAGAGAATTCATCGAGCGAACACATCCGGACTTACTCTCTCGTGCTCTTTGAGGTGAACTTCTTATTTCAAATTTCTTTTATGTTGATATGCTTTTATGGTTGTTACTTTTTATATTTTCTTCTTAAGTATTGCGAGGACACAATTTCTTTAAGGAGGGGAGTCTGTAACAATCCGCATAATTTAAGATTGTACATTTAAATATTTTATTTAAATATAGCATCGTTAGTCCGATTTAAGTCCGAAAAGATACTTTTTGAAAACAGTCAAATTAGAACTCGAGGACACTTCCATTGAGTTCAAATTGGCGTTTGTGACCTTTTTGAGTATAAACATCGATATGTTTGGAGCTAGCTAAAATTTCATCCTTTTCACTTAGGGCTTTGGGTTTGGGTTTCAGCCCATTAACCCCAACTTAAACTCTAGCTCCACCCCTACTCCTCTTCATCCATTTCATTTCTATTTCCTAACGCTTCAAGCTTAGGAACAATGGGGGAAGAGATTGGAAATTAAAATTTTCAAGCCTTAGCTTCTTAGCAAATCCAAGTTTTAGCTCCAAATTCAAAGAGGAGCTTAGGTAAGTATCTCCTTCTTCTTCTCCATATCAATTCCCATCTAATTTCAGAAATTTCCTATAATTTAATTTAGAAAATTATTGCTTACGATCTTAGATTGGAGCTTTTAGAGTTGAGATTGAAGAGTGGTTGACCCTTCTTTGTTTTCAAGCTTCTTCTTCATTGTTTTTGTGAAAAAGGTGAGATCTTTATCTCACATCTGTGTCTATATCTATCTTTGTTGTTAGGTATGAATTCTTAACATCTATTTCTTGTCCATTTGCTTTAGATTTGAATTGGTTTTATGAATATTCGAATTTTTGGTGATTTGACGTTAAATCTTTAAAAATCCTAGCTTTAATGCTTGACCATGTTTTTGGGGTGAGTCAAAGAGCCTATAGGACTGGGTTGTCATGTGGCATAAATCCCTAGTTGCAATTGCTCGATCGATCAGCTCCGTTTGGAATTTTGCCCCTTTGAAGGATAGGCTGAATATACTGGAATTTCCAGTTCAGTCGACTGAGCCAGAGGTCAGTCGACTGAACCGAACCCAGGAAATTTCCTGGCCAGTATCAGTCGACTACCACTCTGGGTCAGTCGACTGATTCTGGAAACTGAAAGTTTTCAGGTATGTTCCAGTCGACTAACCACCCTGATTCAGTGGACTGAACCTGGAAACAGAAAGTTTCTAGGATTTGTATCAATCGAATGACCACCCTGGTCCAATCGAGCGAACTACTGTCTTTGCCTATTTTTCCTCTTGTGTTTGAATTTCCAATTTTTATCGATTCTTGTTTCTCCAATTTGTAGTTACCACCTTTGTTGACTTTGAGAACTTCATTTTTGGGGGTTTTTGGGGAATATCCATTCTGATGGATTTGGTATTGGTTTCTTTGGATTTGATTCACGTCCTCGAATGTGAGTTTTTGGTGATTGATTGTTTTTACAATCAATTTTGTGATTTGTCACTTTAAAATACAAAGGTTTCTATATCAATAGAAAATATTCAAACTCTTTCTTAAATATGATTCCAAATCTATTTTTAATACAAAGTTTTTTTGTAAAACCATTTTCCAATCTATTAGTATACACATTTTTTTTCCTCATTTGTTCGAGAAATCCAATTAAACGAATTAGCAAAACAAGTGGAATGAAACGCTTGCGTTTACTTTGTCGGTTAATTCTTAGACTCATTTGATTGAAACTCTTGTAACAACTTTCGAGTGGAGATTTATAATTTGTTCGTAAATATTTAAGTTAAGCCAGTGGTTATGGGACATGAAGCTAAACTCATCTATTTACTAGCTTAGTGTAATTGACACTTCTTGATGATCGATGATGATCATTTTGTGATTTAGACTAGCAATGCGTGATATCTCTTTGTCTGCGAGGGAGACTAAACCCCGTTTCTGTGGAGCTTTGGGTCAAAACTGGTGGGGTAGCGACCCATGGTCTTTGGGCCGTTTGTGGAGCCTCGGCTCAAAATTGATGGGTAGCAACCATGGAATAGCGTTACGTTTTGTGATACACGTATTGGTGAGTTGTAACGTTTCGAATTTTGCCCGCTCAAAAATCAACATCCATACTTCAAATCGTATTCGAATGCCATAGATTCGACCGTTCAAATCCGATTCGTCGGAGCTTATAACAACATTAAGTAAATAACACAGCGGAATAAAAGAATAATACATTGATATACAGCTTTGATACAATATCTGATACAACAGATGATCCAATAGATATCAATATACATCAGAGATATGATACAATAAAATAGCAGCGGAAAAGAAAATAGATGACATCTAGCAGCGAAACAATATAACTCTTAGATAGTCTTCAAAAGAGAACTCCTAGAACTGCAACTCCATTTCCAAGAATCAATCCAGCAATAGCTCGAACCCCCAATAACGATGCACCAAGCTAAGCAAGACTGGTGTGGTCCAAAGACTGAACTAACTCTAGATAATCTACTAAACCTGACTATCTGAAAAAAACCCAACTCTAGACTGCTCGTGTAGGAAATTTTTGAGCACCCAGAGTTTAGGAAAGAAACAATAAACTCCGGATCAGTCGTGGGACTGGTGTGAGCAACAAAAACAGTTTATCTTTTAAAACATTCAACAAAAGATTTTCAAAGTCAATTCGCAATGCTTTTTAAAAATGAGACTACCATAAGACCTCCTGCCACACACACAATGCAAACGCAGACTTGGAGGAGACTTCTTCTTATGTTAGTCAAAGATGCTTGATACGTATTAAAAAGAAACATTTGATATTATTGCTAGTGCATAGTGTAGAAAAAAATCATTTCGAAAGTAGAATATAAATCTTAGCCAGCATAGGTACCATTATATTATGCCTACTATAGCTACCATATTAAATGGCAGGTTCTACAACTAAAACCGTACAAGTCTCGTATTGTTTCTTTGGATTTCCAACGAATGATCAGGCCAAGGAACTTCCCATTGCCACATGAGAATGCCTCTGGATGGACGTCCCCGAGAACCAAACCGGATCTCTACCAACACAAGGCCGGGTTACCCCTAACTGGGTAACAACTGACACGAGTATGCCATCCCCCGGTCCTTTGGGACCTTTAACCGAGCGCTCGTAATCAATTCACACAATCATAAAGTGTTTTCAACATGAGTAAGTATCTGGGCTCCATACCATGATACCACCCTTTTCCAGAAGGAAATGCACATACCCTAAAGGGCGCTACCCCTCATAACCTTGCCGCATCTTTCCTGTTTTGACCATTCCCGAGGTGTGAGGCTCGACGAAGTCACGTCCACAAAACATACTTTATACAAAAGCCATGCTTTGGGTCAACAAATGATCATAGAAATGATCACCAGGATAGACGATCAAATAAATGATCCTATCACAAATGATCAACACAATGATCATTTCACAGCAACACTCAGCATGTCACATTACCAAATTGGGAATATATCGCTGATAATCTTCAACTACATAACCTCTGAGCTCGTACGTCTCAGAGAAGGGTGTTAAGCTAAAAGAATAAATTCTTCGCCACCAACAGAAATATATTTGAAAGAAATCGGCTTTATATCTCAATTTGTAATGTCAGACATACAATCCATACAAGTCTGTTCCGGGCTCGAACAGAACCGAAGGCACTTACAAAGAAGTCCTTGCAATCCGGATATTCACAATCCCGATCGGATTTCCCATCACTTAGGGAGTCTCTATACCGTTGCAACTCAGTGCAGAGACAATCAATAGGTCATACTATCGTTCTTGCAAATACCCGGTCTTCACCACCGGTCTTCAAATAATATCCATAACGACGTATCACATATTCGGAATGGGTTATACGACCCAATGGTCCTTTCCCGGCTAACCCGAATAGTAAGCGCAACATTTAAAACATATGGATAAGGAATTTCAATTAAGTCACAACTTAATAATTCAAAACTTTCTTTCAAATGGTTTAATCCAATTACCATTTCAAATCTTTTAAACAAAAAGATTCATTTTCACAACCTTTAACGGTTTAAACAATTTTCACATTTTAATCTTTTAAACAAAAGATTCATTCACAGATTTTCCAAATCAATTTTCATTTCAATTCGATTAACTCGTTAAATCTCTAAATCAAAGATTTAACTTATAGCCTTCAAAACAATTTCACTTCAATTTGATTTAAACAAATCATCAATTTAAATCTGTTAAAAATAAACAGATTTAATTCATAGCTTTCAAAAAGATTTAATTCATAACTTAGGAAAATCATTTCTCTATTCAATCTTGAAATTCCCCTAATTAACTGGAATCTCAGTTCTTATCTAAAAGTGTTTATCATTTGAAAACAACAGTTTTCATTTTGGAAATCTGATTCATTTATACGAGTTGAAATCCTTGGGTTAAATTTAAATTCCCAAAACCATACCTTTAAAATGGTTTAAATTCATACAAATATGTTTATAATATCTTTTAACCATAATTTCCAATCATCGAATTAAATTCCAAATATCGAATTCTAATTCAAATTGAATTATTTTAAATTGGAGATTTTACCGAGTTATTCAAAATAGCTTTTATCTGTGAAAACCTTTTTCAAAAGCTTTACCGTTTAACCCAAATCCATTTTCAAAATCAATTTTAAATTAAAACTTTAATTTCAAAAACATTAAATTTAAATTATCTGTGACTTAACAGATTTCCTCGTGAAATTCATATTTGTGTGTGTATGGTGTAGTCCAGGGATTATACACAGTAGTGCAACATCATACAATTTATCACAGATCAGAATACAGGAATATAATTGATAAGCGATATAAACTATAACGCTTATCTGTTATATACAGAACACAAATATATATGCCACGGCTAGTAATTTACATCACAGATAATTTATCACAGATCACAACATAAATCAGGATATATACAAAGCATCATAAATTAGGGATATCAACAATCAAGTCATCCAATAGAATCCAAATATTCGTAAGTAAGATCAGTTAATTATCTGATTAATTTAAATCAAATTAATTTCTTATGAATTATAAATCCTGGTTAATCAACATTGATAATTTACAAATCATTTTGATTAATTATTCTTTAATTTTTTTACTAATTATCCATTAATAATAAATTAATTAACCTTTAATTAAAATTCATCAACCTTTAATTATTAAATAATTAACCTTTAATTATTTAACTCACCATTTAATTAATTATCTTTAATTAATAATTTAACCCTTAATTGATTAATTACCATTTACTAAATAAAATTCCAATAAGTGATCATCCCTAACCACTCACATTAATTAATTAATCTTTGATTTATTATCTTCAATTAATTGCTTTAATTAATTAACCTTTAATTAATCTTTAATCAATCATTAATTAAGTAATTATTCTTTAAGTAATTACCCTTTAGTTACTTATATTAATTAATAAATCATTAATAACTTAAGATCTTAATTAACTAAAAGATAAACCATTTTATCTTTATTAATCACTTTAATTATCATTTTTTTTTGAAAACACTTTGGGATAAAATTTCCAAAGTCACAACAAATTTGAACTTCAAACTTTTAAATTAACATGTTAAACAAAAAAAAACTTTACTGGGAATTTTGTTAACACTTTGTTTAAAATTCTTGTTTAACATAACCTAAATAAAACTTTTGCTTTTGTCTTTAAGTTTATAACTTATTTTAATTATTTTGGTTTCCAAAATCAGGTCTTATTCTTTCTTTAGTTTTAAACTTTTAGCATGATATTCATAACTTAAAACCTGGTACAGATTTGATTTTCAAAATTTTAAAGATCTGTAACATTTTTCAATTCAATAGGCTCGAGCTATATTACTTCGAGTCAAACGCTTCAAAACTTCGAACATCAACCCGAGCACGCTTATCTTCTTCCCCGAGAAACTCTAACAAAACTTCGAGGCAACCATCTTCTTTCTACCCGAGACGAGCACGAGAGGAACTCGAACTGCTACGAGTGAAAACCCGAGTTCCTTCGCTTCTTTCCCAACCCAACTGTGCACGGAGACTGTGCACATGCACCCATCACCGGCAACGCTCCGACACCTGCGACCACCCCCAACAAGTCACTTGCGACCCCGTCAACATCTTCGACCCCTCAAAACCACCAACCAACGGCAAACTCGCGAACGAGCTTTCTAACCCAGGCTGCATCAAAACGACCACAAAAAAAAACGTCTCGTGCCAACGATTCCCACCACCGAAACTCACACAAACTCGACCAAAACTTCGACAATCACTCACGATCCTCCTCCCCTTGGTCTGATCCCCCGAAGCACCTCGACGACGCCGCGGCAATACGAATTCCAACAAATACATAACGTGAGTTTAAACCCTAGTTCACCAATCTTTGGCCATCACGATTATCTACAAATTTTCTAACTATTTTTCTGATGATCTATATCCTTCAATCTATCTCCACCCAGAGGCACGACTCACAATTCGTTGGCGTTTGTCTGAATTTGATAAAAATACATTTTCTGTTCCACTCGCAATTCCCCAAAATCTACCAAACTAAAAATCTTCATTTGATTGTTAAAATTCATCATATTCTAATGTGATTCCAATTGTCAAGCCAAACATGAATTTAAGAATAGTGATTTTTTTCTTTTAAAAATATTCTTCTGTATATTTTCTTTTCTAGTAAAATATCTTACTTGATTTTGCTTATAATTATTTCTAAACTAGCATTAGATTAACATGAACAAATTTTATTTAAGGATTGTAGCTTAACATCAATTATAGAAAGAGATGTTGAATTTTAAATCTGGAATTAGAATCCTGTTACTATGAACAGAGCAGATATGCACACCACAAATGCATATATACACCCTGTAAGTATTTTATACTTCCCACACAAAGCTTCAACATGCATCCAGATTGTAACAGATTCAAGGTAAGGGTTCATTCACAAGTAACAACAGAGAAAAGAGGGATTTAGTTTTGCGGTTTGCTCACCTGTAAATACTTGGAACAGAGAAGATGGGCAGAGAACTGAAATTGTTGAAAACTAGAAATAGATTTAGTTGCCTAAACTTGCATGCTTGAATTTGCTAGGCTCTTTTAACTGCTTCAGGTTTGAATCCTTGCTATATATTTGAGTTGAACTTGCATTTGATCTAATTGATCCCAGATAGCATGTTTTTCCTGATCTTTGAGTTGAATCTTAATTGTAGTTTTGATCTTCTTTTCCTTTTTCCTTTTTTCTCAGCAAATTGTTTTCAAGCTTGTGTGTAAAGTGATGTTTGTTTTTCTCTTTTTTTTTTCTGATCTTTGCTAAGTTGTTTTTAAATTGAAGCTTTTTGTTTAAGTCTGTGATGAGATTTTCTTCAGATTTTTTTACTCAGTTTTGATGGACAAATTGGAATAAATAGATTGATATATATGAGAATGGAGCTTACATATTAGTATAGTTAGTACAGTGTGAACATTGTTTTGTTCTGTACAAAAGGTATGGTTGAGTTGCTTGTGTTATGGGCTGACATGATTTTAGAGGTATGGAAGATCTTTGTTTATTCATATATCTTGCCTTCTTTAACTCGGCTGATAGCATTTTGCTTTTGAATGATTTTCTTCTTTTGGCTATTACTTACTTCTTTTATTTGTCTGTACTGACTCTTTGTACTTAGATATTTTTTTTCTTTCTTTTGCAAGCTACATACTTGTATGTATTTTTTTTGTTTTGTTTAGCAATACTTTGTTTATGTTTTACACCGCAACATACTTGTTGTATGCATACATGTTTTTATTCTTTTGCCTGGTTATTATTATTTCTTGTTTTGTTTACTTTATTTGTTTTGTTTTATTTGTTTGTTTGAATCTTACTAATTTGTTTAAATGTGTTTCATTTTATGTTTTCTTTCTTTTCCTTTTCTACATATATTTATTTTTATTATTTTTGTTTGTATGTATACATATCATTTAAAAGACAATGGTTTGAAATTTAATACATATCAAAGGAATTACATATATGTATTTACTAAATTTGATCAATTTACATTTTTTTTAATTCAAAAATTCATTTAAATTATCAATTTAAATTTATAAAAATCCTAGGTCGTTACAAACTTCCCCCCTTAAAAGAATTTCGTCCTCGAAATTCGCAGGCACGAAAACAACACAGAGATAGATTCAAAGATAGAGAAATATCTTTTCAGATCAAACTGGATATCAGTTCTGCATTTGACTCACCAAATCAGAATATCAACAACAGATACAAGAAATTACAATAGAATTCCAAACTCGGTTTTTAAACGAAATCATTTTATCGATACAATTCGATTTAGCTTCATCTTTTATTAATCAATTTTAACTCAATTTAAAATTTCTAATTTATTCAAAATTTCTAATTTCTAATTCATTTATTAGAGTTTAAATCGAAAAGCCGATAAGAAATCGATAAAGATACGAAGTAAAAATTTCTTACAACGATTCGTAGGCCACAATCATATCGAAACTTCTTTCTGGAGCTGCCACGAAGCAAATCAAAAGAAATTTGGAAACGAATCAAAGAAATTGATAAGAAAGTTATTTCCACTGTTGCAGGGTATTGACCATTTATAGTCGTATCCCCCTGTCCCCTATCTCGTTTTCTTCTTGCACTCATACTCACTATCAGTGGATAGTAAGAGAATTTACTGAGGCATTCAAACAGATATCTTAGGGATATACTCATTCTAGGGATACTTCACCCTATCTCTAATGAGCTACTTAATGTGTTATACTCCTGAGCTAAAGTTCAACCCTTAGCTCTGATACCAAATGTAACGTTTCGAATTTTACCCGCTCAAAAATCGACATCCATACTTCAAATCGTATTCGAATGCCATAGATTCGATCGTTCAAATCCGATTCGTCGGAGCTTATAAAGACATTAAGTAAATAACACAGCGGAATAAAAGAATAATACATTGATATACAGCTTTGATACAATATCTGATACAACAGATGATCCAATAGATATCAATATACATCAGAGATATGACACAATAAAATAGCAGCGGAAAAGAAAATAGATGACATCTAGCAGCGGAACAATATAACTCTTAGATAGTCTTCAAAAGAGAACTCCTAGAACTGCAACTCCATTTCCAAGAATCAATCCAGCAATAGCTCGAACCCCCAATAACGATGCACCAAGCTAAGCAAGACTGGTGTGGTCCAAAAACTGAACTAACTCTAGATAATCTACTAAACCTGACTATCTGAAAAAAACCCAGCTCTAGACTGCTCGTGTAGGAAATTTTTGAGCACCCAGAGTTTAGGAAAGAAACAATAAACTCCGGATCAGTCGTGGGACTGGTGTGAGCAACAAAAACAGTTTATCTTTTAAAACATTCAACAAAAGATTTTCAAAGTCAATTCGCAATGCTTTTTAAAAATGAGACTACCATAAGACCTCCTGCCACACACACAATGCAAACGCAGACTTGGAGGAGATTTCTTCTTATGTTAGTCAAAGATGCTTGATACGTATTAAAAAGAAACATTTGATATTATTGCTAGTGCATAGTGTAGAAAAAATTCATTTCGAAAGTAGAATATAAATCTTAGCCAGCATAGGTACCATTATATTATGCCTACTATAGCTACCATATTAAATGGCAGGTTCTACAACTAAAACCGTACAAGTCTCGTATTGTTTCTTTGGATTTCCAACGAATGATCAGGCCAAGGAACTTTCCATTGCCACATGAGAACGCCTCTGGATGGACGTCCCCGAGAACCAAACCGGATCTCTACCAACACAAGGCCAGGTTACCCCTAACTGGGTAACAACTGACACGAGTATGCCATCCCCCGGTCCTTTGGGACCTTTAACCGAGCGCTCGTAATCAATTCACACAATCATAAAGTGTTTTCAACATGAGTAAGTATCTGGGCTCCATACCATGATACCACCCTTTTCCAAAAGGAAATGCACATACCATAAAGGGCGCTACCCCTCATAACCTTGCCGCATCTTTCCTATTTTGACCATTCCCGAGGTGTGAGGCTCGACGAAGTCACGTCCACAAAACATACTTTATACAAAAGCCATGCTTTGGGTCAACAAATGATCATAGAAATGATCACCAGGATAGACGATCAAATAAATGATCCTATCACAAATGATCAACACAATGATCATTTCACAGCAACACTCAGCATGTCACATTACCAAATTGGGAATATATCGCTGATAACCTTCAACTACATAACCTCTGAGCTCGTACGTCTCAGAGAAGGGTGTTAAGCTAAACGAATAAATTCTTCGCCACCAACAGAAATATATTTGAAAGAAATCGGCTTTATATGTCAATTTGTAATGTCAGACATACAATCCATACAAGTCTGTTCCGGGCTCGAACAGAACCGAAGGCACTTACAAAGAAGTCCTTGCAATCCGGATATTCACAATCCCAATCGGATTTCCCATCACTTAGGGAGTCTCTATACCGTTGCAACTCAGTGCAGAGACAATCAATAGGTCATACTATCGTTCTTGCAAATACCCGGTCTTCACCACCGGTCTTCAAATGCTATCCATAACGACGTATCACATATTCGGAATGGGTTATACGACCCAAAGGTCCTTTCCCGGCTAACCCGAATAGTAAGCGCAACATTTAAAACATATGGATAAGGAATTTCAATTAAGTCACAACTTAATAATTCAAAACTTTCTTTCAAATGGTTTAATCCAATTACCATTTCAAATCTTTTAAACAAAAAGATTCATTTTCACAACCTTTAACGGTTTAAACAATTTTCACATTTTAATCTTTTAAACAAAAGATTCATTCACAGATTTTCCAAATCAATTTTCATTTCAATTCGATTAACTCGTTAAATCTCTAAATCAAAGATTTAACTTATAGCCTTCAAAACAATTTCACTTCAATTTGATTTAAACAAATCATCAATTTAAATCTGTTAAAAATAAACAGATTTAATTCATAGCTTTCAAAAAGATTTAATTCATAACTTAGGAAAATCATTTCTCTATTCAATCTTGAAATTCCCCTAATTAACTGGAATCTCAGTTCTTGTCTAAAAGTGTTTATCATTTGAAAACAACAGTTTTCATTTTGGAAATCTGATTCATTTATACGAGTTGAAATCCTTGGGTTAAATTTAAATTCCCAAAACCATACCTTTAAAATGGTTTAAATTCATACAAACATGTTTATAATATCTTTAACCATAATTTCCAATCATCGAATTAAATTCCAAATATCGAATTCTAATTCAAATTGAATTATTTTAAATTGGAGATTTTACCGAGTTATTCAAAATAGCTTTTATCTGTGAAAACCTTTTTCAAAAGCTTTACCGTTTAACCCAAATCCATTTTCAAAATCAATTTGAAATTAAAACTTTAATTTCAAAAACATTAAATTTAAATTATCTGTGACTTAACCGATTTCCTCGTGAAATCCATATTTGTGTGTGTATGGTGTAGTCCAGGGATTATACACAGTAGTGCAACATCATACAATTTATCACAGATCAGAATACAGGAATATAATTGATAAGCGATATAAACTATAACGCTTATCTGTTATATACAGATCACAAATATATATGCCACGGCTAGTAAATTACATCACAGATCACAACATAAATCAGGATATATACAAAGCATCATAAATTAGGGATATCAACAATCAAGTCATCCAATAGAATCCAAATATTCGTAAGTAAGATCAGTTAATTATCTGATTAATTTAAATCAAATTAATTTCTTATGAATTATAAATCCTGGTTAATCAACATTGATAATTTACAAATCATTTTGATTAATTATTCTTTAATTTTTTACTAATTATCCATTAATAATAAATTAATTAACCTTTAATTAAAATTCATCAACCTTTAATTATTAAATAATTAACCTTTAATTATTTAATTCACCATTTAATTAATTATCTTTAATTAATAATTTAACCCTTAATTGATTAATTACCATTTACTTAATAAAATTCCAATAAGTGATCATCCCTAACCACTCACATTAATTAATTAATCTTTGATTTATTATCTTCAATTAATTGCTTTAATTAATTAACCTTTAATTAATCTTTAATCAATCATTAATTAAGTAATTACCCTTTAGTTACTTATATTAATTAATAAATCATTAATAACTTAAGATCTTAATTAACTAAAAGATAAACCATTTTATCTTTATTAATCACTTTAATTATCTTTTTTTTTTGAAAACACTTTGGGATAAAATTTCCAAAGTCACAATAAATTTGAACTTCAAACTTTGAAATTAACATGTTAAACAAAAAAAAAACTTTACTGGGAATTTTGTTAACACTTTGTTTAAAATTCTTGTTTAACATAACCTAAATAAAACTTTTGCTTTTGTCTTTAAGTTTATAACTTATTTTAATTATTTGGTTTCCAAAATCAGGTCTTATTCTTTCTTTAGTTTTAAACTTTTAGCATGATATTCATAACTTAAAACCTGGTACAGATTTGATTTTCAAAATTTTAAAGATCTGTAACATTTTTCAATTCAACAGGCTCGAGCTATATTACTTCGAGTCAAACGCTTCAAAACTTCGAACATCAACCCGAGCACGCTTATCTTCTTCCCCGAGAAACTCTAACAAAACTTCGAGGCAACCATCTTCTTTCTACCCGAGACGAGCACGAGAGGAAATCGAACTGCCACGAGTGAAAACCCGAGTTCCTTCGCTTCTTTCCCAACCCAACTGTGCACGGAGACTGTGCACATGCACCCATCACCGGCAACGCTCCGACACCTGCGACCACCCCCAACAAGTCACTTGCGACCCCGTCAACATCTTCGACCCCTCAAAACCACCAACCAACGGCAAACTTGCGAACGAGCTTTCTAACCCAGGCTGCATCAAAACGACCACAAAAAAAAAAAAAACGTCTCGTGCCAACGATTCCCACCACCGAAACTCACACAAACTCGACCAAAACTTCGACAATCACTCACGATCCTCCTCCCCTTGGTCCGATCCCCTGAAGCACCTCGACGACGCCGCGGCAATACGAATTCCAACAAATACATAACGTGAGTTTAAACCCTAGTTCACCAATCTTTGGCCATCACGATTATCTACAAATTTTCTAACTATTTTTCTGATGATCTATATCCTTCAATCTATCTCCACCCAGAGGCACGACTCACAATTCGTTGGCGTTTGTCTGAATTTGATAAAAATACATTTTCTGTTCCACTCGCAATTCCCTAAAATCTACCAAACTAAAAATCTTCATTTGATTGTTAAAATTCATCATATTCTAATGTGATTCCAATTGTCAAGCCAAACATGAATTTAAGAATAGTGATTTTTTTCTTTTAAAAATATTCTTCTGTATATTTTCTTTTCTAGTAAAATATCTTACTTGATTTTGCTTATAATTATTTCTAAACTAGCATTAGATTAACATGAACAAATTTTATTTAAGGATTGTAGCTTAACATCAATTATAGAAAGAGATGTTGAATTTTAAATCTTGAATTAGAATCCTGTTACTATGAACAGAGCAGATATGCACACCACAAATGCATATATACACCCTGTAAGTATTTTATACTTCCCACACAAAGCTTCAACATGCATCCAGATTGTAACAGATTCAAGGTAAGGGTTCATTCACAAGTAACAACAGAGAAAAGAGGGATTTAGTTTTGCGGTTTGCTCACCTATAAATACTTGGAACAGAGAAGATGGGCAGAGAACTGAAATTGTTGAAAACTGGAAATAGATTTAGTTGCCTAAACTTGCATGCTTGAATTTGCTAGGCTCTTTTAACTGCTTCAGGTTTGAATCCTTGCTATATATTTGAGTTGAACTTGCATTTGATCTAATTGATCCCAGATAGCATGTTTTGCCTGATCTTTGAGTTGAATCTTAATTGTAGTTTTGATCTTCTTTTCCTTTTTCCTTTTTTCTCAGCAAATTGTTTTCAAGCTTGTGTGTAAAGTGATGTTTGTTTTTCTCTTTTTTTTTTTTGATCTTTGCTAAGTTGTTTTTAAATTGAAGCTTTTTGTTTAAGTCTGTGATGAGATTTTCTTCAGATTTTTTTACTCAGTTTTGATGGACAAATTGGAATAAATAGATTGATATATATGAGAATGGAGCTTACATATTAGTATAGTTAGTACAGTGTGAACATTGTTTTGTTCTGTACAAAAGGTATGGTTGAGTTGCTTGTGTTATGGGCTGACATGATTTTAGAGGTATGGAAGATCTTTGTTTATTCTTATATCTTGCCTTCTTTAACTCGGCTGATAGCATTTTGCTTTTGAATGATTTTCTTCTTTTGGCTATTACTTACTTCTTTTATTTGTCTGTACTGACTCTTTGTACTTAGATATATTTTTTTCTATAACGACCCAGAATTTTGAATAATTTAATTTGGAAATATTTAATTAATTTTAAATATTTGAATGGTGGTTTGAATTGAATTTTCAATATAACTTTGAATTTAACGATTAAATTATAGAATTTAATCTATTGAGAGTTGAATAAAAATTTGAATCTTCAATTTTAAGCCGATTAAAAATATTTCAAAGGCTTGTAAAATTCATATTAATAATACTGAAGATAATAGAAGCTTCAGAATTTAATTTGAAAGTGATTTCTTCAGTTTTGAAATTTAATCGTTCGAATCGATATTTAAAAATAGCCGTCCGAGGCACAGTCTCGGAATTCGACGAAACCAGTTCCAATGGGTCCGTAATATGGAATTATTCTCGGATTTCAAATTTCGTATTTTTTGGAGTTTATATGTGAGCACACGACATATAAACGCGTTGCAATTTAATCAAATTCAATTTAAATTTTTAATTTAAATATTTGGTCAACATCAGCACTTTGGCCTCAACTCAAAACCCTGTAGCTAGGTAAGGCAAACACGTTCGTTTCAAATCATTGTCCCCCACATCGTGCACGCGACATACCCCTCCATCTCAAAGCATGGCCGCGTATTTTTGTTTCCCTTCTCTCGTTCAAGATAAATAAACGGCCGAAGCCTCTCAGATTCAAACCAAAATTTAAAAAAAAAAAAATCAATGGCCGCTACCAGGAAAAAAAATAATATGTGAAGTCGCCCCTCACTCGAATCAAAATCGCGGCTACTCACGAGGCGGTGATGTTGCAATTGGAGCGCGCGATTGGGGATGGCGACGTGGAGTGGCGCTGTGTCGATTGGGGGCAGGCGCTCGCGCGTTGGTCTCGATCGAGCGGCGTTGGGGCTGGTTTACGGCGGCGTCGAATGGGGATGTGGTGTCACGATTTATGGCAGTGGCGAGCGCGATGGAGGCGCGCGATTCAAGGCGTGGGGACGCGACCGATGGCGCTCGAAAACTTGGCTGCAGGCAAGAGTCGCGACTGCGACTCAGGTTGGATCTTGGTTTCGATCGGTGTCAAAAGGTGAGGGTATTTTGTGTTGTTTATTTATTTAATTTATTTATATACATGTAACAAATCGAAGATAGAAAGAAATTTTTGTTTATAGATATTTACAGTGAAATATTTAATGTTTCACAATTTTACTTGCTATTAGAATTTAAATCTTATATTAAAGTGTTTGAATTATTTAATCAGCTTATTTAACGATTTTAGAATTTGTTAAATAAAATTATAAAAAGAGAAATTTGTTAATTAAAACTATCAAAAGAAATATTATTTATTATTGGAAAAAAATGGGTTAAGAATAAATTATTAAGATGTTCGATTTACTGAGTCAATTCTTTTGGTTACTAAAGAAAAATTGTTAAGAACTCAATTTTTTTTTGATAAAATGATTTATTTAAGGAAATTTGATTTTTAAGTTAAACAAAGAAAAATAATTTTATTTAAGAAAAATTAGTTGATTTAAAATTTATAAAAAGGAAATTAAGTTCAATGGGAAATTTCTAGTTAGGATTATTTTCAAAAGGAAAATTAATTTAAATAAATTTATTTAAGTAAATTTAGTTGAAATTTAAATTTTATTAGATAAATTTCTTAAGAGTAATCTGTTTAAAATTAAAAAGGGAATTTGGTTCAATTGGAAATTTCTAGTTAGAATCATTTTAAAAGTAAAATAATTAGTTAAAATAAATTTATTTAAGGAGAGATTGGTTTAAATAAAACTATTGATTAATTAAACAATCAAGAATGAAATTTAATTTATTCGATTATTTCGAATATTAATAAATTGTGTAAATATTTATACAAGGTATAAATGAAGAAAACAAGTTGAATTGGAAGTGGATTGCAAACGGGAATAAAGGTGAGAACTTCTCACTCAAAAGGAATCTTGTTGTTTATTTAAATTTTAAATAGTTAGATTTAAAATTTGATAGTCGTGTTGATTGAATGATTGAATGATGATTGTTATATATAGTTATTGGATGTGAATAGACCCTATACGCCGTTAGTAAGCGGAGGTTATTTATTACACACATATACCGCGATATTCCACCTCGAAGTGGAATTGGTATTATATAATATATAGCAATATATATATATATATTGGCATATGTATATATTGCAGTTGATTGATTTCCCGCATTTTCTTTTAGCGAATGAGACCCTATTGCGCCGTTAGTAAGCGGATATATATTTTATAAAATCCCATATACCGCGATATTCCATCTTGAAACGGAATGGTATTGTGCTAATGTCTGTGAATGCAGGGAAACAGGTTGGAGGGATCCAACTGGATTCCTCACAAATATTTATTTGATTTCATATATTGTGATATTTGATTGTTATCATGGATGATATATGATGTTTGAAAGTTGTGATTGAATATTGATGTGTTGCATCATCGGATCCAAATTTGAAGTTTAAAAATAACGATTTTTGATTTCTAAAGTGATTCTTGGAAATATACGTTTATAAAATATTTTTGGAATTGATCCATTATAGATAAATAAACGTTATAATTTTAAATGTTATAAAATTATGATTTTTGAGAAATATAGAAAGAATTGATTTTTGAGAAAATATGGGATTGATGATTTTATAAAATAGTTTAAACTGGGATTTTTGAAGTTATTGAAAAAGGTTTAAATATAGGATTTATAAAATTTGACTATTTTATAAATCAAAGAAAATGGTGAAATTATAAAGGAGTTTAAAGATGTTTTAAAAGAATAATATAAATTGATTTATATTAAAGGATTTACAAACGGATATTTGTAAATTAAAATATTGGAATTATAAAACGAAGTTTTTATAAGAGTTAGAATGGATTGTGAATGAATTTCACAAATGAATGATTTATAGGATTATAACGATGATGTTATAAATAGAATTTTATAAACAGTAGGTTTATAAAATTTGTAAAGGAAAATAAAATAAAATTCATAAAGTTATTAAGGGAATGGATTTGGATAAATAAATGAATCTTATAAGTTATAAGATTTATAAAATTTATGAAGTTTAAAGGAACGATTTTATAAACAAATAAATTATAAGTATTTGACTTGTAATATGAATTTTTAATATATCATTGTGATATGAATTGAGATAGGTTAATAAAGGAAATTTATAAAGGGAAGTTGTTATAAAATAAATAGAAATATAATTTATAAACATTGTTTTATAAATCCGCAACGACTTATTTTGATAAGTGAATTGTTGTAATTTATTAATGGAGTTATATTCACGTTTTACACAGTGAATAATCCTTAAAATAGAATGAATAGAAATGATGAAATTTGTTAACGTAGTATATTCACGTTTTTGAATAGTGAATGATATGTTAAAGAAATTATTTTGGATGTGATATTTGAAATAGAATTAAAACGATCTAAAGATGTTTTAAAAGGTGTTGAGATTCGAAACCATAGATTTCAACGTTTATTGTTGAAATAGATGTTTTCGAGAAATAAAAGGAAATGGTTGATTATAACACCGTTGTTATAATAGATGATTTCCGAAAGGAAATGTTTTGTATAGTATTGGGATTTATATATCTATTTTAATTTCGAATCCCTATGCTAGTGATTTTGGGTTGTCGTAACGATGTTTTACACAACATTCGTTTTGGCCCAAATAAATATGTTTAAGTGAATGATTTCCTTAACGAATGAAATATATACTTAATTTCGATTAGAGTATATGGAATATTTTCCAAGTATAGAAAATAAATAAAATCTGTGAATTACTTATAAATAAATAAGTATGGAAATATTTTCCAATATGAAGAGAATATGTTGGGAATTTATCTTTTTGAAGATAAATTGAAAATGAATATTTGAAATCGTATATTCATAAATATTTTAGAATATAAATTCAATATGGAATTTATAAATGAAATTGGAAAATGGGTTTAAAAATAAATGTTGATTTATTTTTAAAGAATGTAAATTATGTTTATATCTTCTAAAGATATTTTTGGAAATTAAATTATTTGGAAAATTATTTGGATTCTGTTGATGTTGTGCATATCTATTGATAGTTCAATAATCGACTATCAATATTTACCTTTGAATGGTATTTGTTGTGATTTGCTTGAAATTGAATGCCACACTTATTTTTTTAAAATAAGCGCTCACTATTCGGGTTAACCGGGAAAGGACCATAGGGTCGTATAACCCATTCCGAATATGTGATACGTCGTTATGAATTGCATTCGAAGACCGGTGTTGAAGACCGGATATTTTCGAAAACGAAAGGGTTTCTTGTTGAATGTCTTTGCATCGAATGGTCCCCGGTATAGAGACTCCATATGTGATGGGAAGTCCGAACGTGATTAGTGAATATCCGGATTGCAAGGACTTCTTTGTAAGTGCCTTCGGTTTTGTTCGAGCCCGGAACAGACTTGTATGGATTGTATGTCTGACATTACAAGTTGAGATATAAAGCCGATTTCTTTCAAATATATTTCTGTTGGTGGCGGAGAATTTATTCTTTTAGCTTAACACCCTTCTCTGAGACGTACGAGCTCAGAGGTTATATAGTTGAAGTTATCAGCGATATATTCCCAATTTGGTAATGTGACATGCTGAGTGTTGCTGAAATGATCATTGTGTTGATTATTGTGATAGGATCGTTTATTTGATCGTCTATCTTAGTGATCATTGTGTTGATCATTTGTTGACCCAAAGCATGGCTTTTGTATAAAGTATGTTTTTGTGGACGTGACTTCGTCGAACCTCACACCCCGGAAATGGTCAAAACAGGAAAGATGCGGCAAGGTTATGAGGGATAGCACCCTTTAGGGTATGTACATTTCCTTCTGGATAGAGGTGGTATCATGGTATGGAGCCCAGATATTTAACCTATGTGGTTACTACGAATTTATTACTTTGTGGTTGTTGGTTTTCGGGATCCCGTGAGAAAGGTCGTTTACGATCGGGGAATGGCGTGCTCGTGTCAGTAGTTACCCAGTTAGGGGTAACCCGGCCTTGTGTTGGCAGAGTTCCGGTTTGGTTCTCGGGGATGTCTTTCCAGAGGCATTCTCATGTGGCAATGGGAAGTTCCTTGGCCTGACCATTTGTTGGAAATCCAAAGAAACAATACGTGACTTGTACGGTATTAGTTGTAGAACCTATCATTCACTTATGGTGTCGCAACACTGTTTGGATGGTAGCTATAGTAGGCATACGATAATGGTCGTATGTTGGCTAAGATTTATATTCTACTTTCGAAATGAATTTCTTCTACACTATGCACTAGTAATAATATCAAATGTTATTTTAAATGCGTATCAAGCATCTTTGACTATCATAAGGAGAAATCTCCTCTGATTCTGCGTTTGCATGTGTGTGTGTGCGGGAGGCCTTATGGTAGTCTCATTTTTAAAAGCATTGCGAATTGAATTTAAAAATATTCCTCTATTTTGATTTTAAAGATAAATAAACTGTTTTGAGTTCTCACACCAGTCACATGACTGACTCGGAGTTTATTGTTTTCCTTCCTAAACTCTGGGTGCCCACCAATTTTCACACGGGCAGTCAAGAGTTAAGGTTTATCAGGATATTCTGGATATTCAGGAGTTGCTGGAGGCAAGCTGGATGGCATGACGTATTACTAGTTATATAGTATTTCTTTTTCCGCTGCAGTGTTTGTTGTTGTTGTTGTACACTCTGATGATATGATATAATGTAATGTATAAAATGTAATAACTGATATAGTTCTTTGTTTAAAGATTATTCATTTATTATTATATGTTGTTCTGCTGCGAATTGTGAGATTCTGATATTGTTGTCCTGTTCTGTTTCTGTTTTGTTTTCTGTTTTCTTTACTCTTTATTTTCTCTTTTCTACCACTTTCCTTTTCTTTTCTTCTTTCTTAAACCCATAACATTTCGGGTTTTCGGCCTTCGATTTCTCGGCAGTCGATAAAGTGAGTATCGATGTTGAATTTTCGAAAGTCGAAAATTTTCGGTGCGTTACATTTTCTTTCTTTTGCAAGCTACATGCTTGTATGTATTTTTTTTGTTTTGTTTAGCAATACTTTGTTTATGTTTTACACCGCAACATAATTGTTGTATGCATACATTTTTTTATTCTTTTGCCTGGTTAGTATTATTTCTTGTTTTGTTTACTTTATTTGTTTTGTTTTATTTGTTTGTTTGAATCTTACTAATTTGTTTAAATGTGTTTCATTTTATGTTTTATTTCTTTTCCTTTTCTACATATATTTATTTTTATTATTTTTGTTTGTATGTACACATATCATTTAAAAGACAATGGTTTGAAATTTAATACATATCAAAGGAATTACATATATGTATTTACTAAATTTGATCAATTTACATTTTTTTAATTCAAAAATTCATTTAAATTATCAATTTAAATTTATAAAAATCCTGGGTCGTTACATGAGTTTTCATGCTCCCGTTTTGTGATAGGCCCCCCCTTTTGAGATTTCTGAATTTCTAGTTGATGATTTTTAGAATTTGTGATTCACCAATTTTGTGATTGGCATTGATATACTTGTAAATATTTGTGGTATGGTGAATAAAATAAAGAATATGGCATTCTTTTCTGTGTTTTAAGATTTCTTGAGATATTGTATGATTTTTGTGTTGTCTAATGTATACTTATCGCAGTATGGCATTTTTGTTATCATACATTTTTGTCATATCTCTTATCCTATCTCATTTTATCTGATATTTATAGCTAGATCAATCCGTTTATTATTTTCTTATTAAATAATACTCGGGTGAGACCGAGATGTTACAGGTGCTTCTACTTGACTCCTCATCAGGGAACATTACCAGACTTTTGGCTAACTACTCTAGTTTAGTAGTTTTTGTTGTTATACATATGAGATAGAGACTCCTTGATGTATACATATTCTTATGTGTAGCACTTGTATCTATTCTTTTGTGATATTGTGGATCTTGTTTGATCACTACTCTCATATATACACTTCTATGTGATATATTCATATCTATTTTCGCCTTTGTGATATGGATATCTATGACTGATTTGTGTTATGCTTATTTCTATATTTGTTTCCGAAGAATATATATAGCCACTGTTTAGTAGCTTTGAGTTTGTATCGGTATGTCGAATTTCGCTTAAAATGAAATGCATGTTAAACTATCTGACATATCGGTGCTCGCACAAAACAATTACATGGATGGTTGCTCCTCAACAGCCCTATTCTTCATGCTAGTTGACGGCATTACTCCATAGTGTTCTTAGCTAGCGTGACCATAGAGGTGGGGCATCACAACCTGAGACTATTGAGCGTAAGATAACGCTTAGTGGATTGTATGTCATCCTTATGTGAAGAGATGATTTTTGAACCTAGGCGAGCCATGAGTTTTGGTAACTAGTGATTGCAGTACCGCATAGTATTGTTATGTGATTGATGCTATGGATGCCATTTATTGCAATATCGGTAGGTATTAACAAAGGATTGTTGCTTTTGTTGCTTGTGTCGGAATTTTAGAGGGTGAAATTCTTTTAAGGGTGAAAAATGTAATGACCTGGATTTCTGAACGATTTATAATTAAATATTGGCATTATTCAATTATTTAAATCTTTGATTTAATTTGAATAAAAATAATTTGAAAGCTTGTTTAAATTCTATTTAAATAAGACTGATAATAGTAAACTTTTAATTTGGAATTAAAAGTGATTAAATTCATTTTAATAATAATTCATTTTAATAATAATTCGTTTTAATTAAGTATAAAATTATCATTCCTGTGCACTGTCTCGGATTTTGACGAAACTGGTGTCACTGAATCAGGAATAATGAATTGTTATACGCCGACTAGTTTTATGGCGATTATACATGCTGTGTGGTCGTTCATGCTTGAAACATGCAACGAAAATGAAAATGAATAAAATATATTATTATTTCTCTATAAATACGTCTCAAAAACTTAAAACCTAAATTGTTTATTCCCTCTTCCTCTTAATTTCAAATTTTGCCTACCGCCACCCCTTTCTTCTCTTCCATCAATTAAACCAAGGGCAATAGGCAACAAAATCAGTGATTTTGGATTCAATGTCTTCGTGTGGTCTAGAGCATCAATCTCATGTGCTTAGTATTAAGTACAGCAGAGTTTAGGGTTGTTTAATTTTTAACAGTGAGCTAGGGCTTGCAATCACCATCGACTGGAGGGGAGATGCACCGTGGCATCAATGTCAATGTGTTTTTGGGGTGAAGGCAAGCCTTGGAAGTAACTTAGGGAGGTGCAACATCCAGTAGTGAAATGTGACATTCATTTGTCACTTTCTGATGGTGGAAGTTGCGATGTAGTAGAGGGAGCCCGTGAGGAAATCGAGGGGGGATGACCTCGAGGTGATGCAGGAAATTGTTTGGTGGTGTTTGATGGCTCTCAGGGTGGTCAAGGAAAGGTGCGACTTGGATGTCAATTTAGGGCAAATCGATCAGACTCTAGTATGGGGCACAGACAAGCCATGGTGGTGGTCGGTGAGTCAAGTGCGAGGAGAGGAGTTTGCTGTCGTGATCAGTTTGTGGTATCTAAAGCAATGCTCTGTATCAATGGTGAAGGTGCATGGCGGTGATGATATCAGGTGTACAAGTGGAAGAAAGAGAAGAGATGAGAGAGTGGTTTTGAAGGTAATTAAAAGTTAATTAATTTGATTAGTTGAATTAATTATATTTTATAATCCAATAACTTATAAAAATCGTATCTTATTCATATGAGGTTCAACTGAGGCATCGCCTTTACCATTGCGTTCTTACCAGGATCGTATATGCATTGGAGTTGATTCATCGAGTTTGGAGCTTGTGATAATTTTATTCAGAATCGAACGGCGATTTGGACTATTTTAAAACACGTAAGCATCGGTTAGAACTTAGGTGAGTTATACTCACCAGTTTATTATGTATTTTCAGTTGAAATAAAATAATTGGTTGAATTGTTTGTTTATTTGATAGTTAAATAACCGACTATCAAATCTGGACCCAAATATAACTTTGGAAATATCTAGAAGAGGTATGAGAATTATATGGTACAGTTACCATTCAGGGTGCTATACTATACATATAAACTCGTTCATTCTTCTAGGACATTGGTCAGGAAATCCGTCCAGTGACGACCCGCCTTTCATTCCATAAAAAGACGCATCATCAATAAGAAAAGAAGTAGGTAGAAATAGAAAAGGATAGAACGAAAGAACAACAACATCATAATCTTACAGTGGAAACGGAACAAAATATAATATTTCACATATCCATTACATAGTCTTATACATCAGAGTACAATAGTTATACAACTTCATTACATTAGACAGCCCTAAAGACCCATCTGTCCATTACATCCAAAATACAACAGCCAAAAGACACAACACAGCGGAATAATATAGATAGACACGTCTGGACTCCAGCTCCAAGCTTCTCCAAAATTCATCATTGAAATCCATCGAAATCATTTCCCACTTCCATCTTGGAACTTCCAAAGGATGCAACAATCTAGCGGTCTTTTGTTCATCTCCCTTCACCTGTTGGCAGATAGCACATCTATTTAGAAAGATAGAGTTAAAATATAAATAGTATAACAAATAATGCAAATTGTTACTTTTGGATCCCGCCGTATTTAGGAAAACAAGTGACAACAATGTATGGAGTATAATCTCCATTTTGATTCTGTAAAATATGCATCATGGCCCAGACTTACTATTTAAATGTTTGATATTTCTTAGTGAAAATTGATAGCGCATCATGAATGTTTGGCGTGATTATATCATATTAAATGTGCTTTGAAATCAATGATATTTGACATGTGTTAAATTGGATAAATTTTGATATATTGTAGAATATCTATATTGGATTGCTCTACATATGTTTTTGGTGTTTTGACGTAAAGGAATTGGTTTGGACATTTGTGGAAATTGGAAATGGAAGTTGTAAATATTAAAAGCGAAAAGATCGTGATGGATGCACTTGGAAATCGGTGTGATCGGCGATTTTAAAGTTAATTTTGGAAGACTCCTAGGATTTCCTTATATTTCTAATAAGTAATATAAGCGTACTTATTATCTAAAAATAACTACGATAGTCGATGCACATCCTTAATGACCCATCTCAACCTCGTAAGCTAAACGAAAGTTTCATAAACCTATGCTCTGATACCAACTTGTGTCATCCCCCTACTTGAAGGCCCAAAACTAACGCCTGCGGATGTTGCAGTCATCCATAGTTATTGATCCCCGGCAACCAAATACGGAGGTATTAGATAAATTGATACACAGATCACACGAATATGGAAAAAATTTAGCAAATCAAAAACACATTTCTGCATTCCATTCTAAAACATTTCATGTTCATTGCATAATCCCACAAACGTTAAACAAGTTCAGAAAGTTTAATTATTACATATATGCCAAGAGCGACATATAAAGATGCCTTCTTTTGTTGATTAGAGTATATAATAATGCAAATAAGTCTGCCTTTACAACCAAAATACACAACAGAAAGAGATAAATCTAAATAACTAACTGCCTCTTGCACGCCTTCAAAAGCTTTATTCGTCTAAAAAGAGAACCCAAAAACCCTAAACCTCAAACTACTCAAAATCAATTAAGTACTCGAGAGTTTAAGGGGAAAACGAAAACTTCAAGTCAGACATAAAGCCTGGTATGAATAATAATCTAGCATCTTAATCCATTTAGATACCTAGTGAGACCACGCCGCTTAGCGGAACGGGATTTCCCCTCACTAGTATCCTAAAGCCTTTTCAAAACCTGTTACGCGGTTGTTTGACCATGTAACAAGAGGCTCGGCACAGGCCTCGTTCGGCACAACTCCCCTTGCTCGGCATAGAGCATCGTTCGTTATAGATGTGCCGATCGGCACAAGGCCTCCTTCGGCATGGAAAGGTCGCTCGGCATCTTGCCTCGTTCGGCATAGGGAGGTCGCTCGGCATCCTGCCTCGTTCGGCATAGATAGGTCACTCGGCATCTTGCCTCGTTCGGCATAGGGAGGTCGCTCCGCATCTTGCCTCGTTCGGCATAGAGACGTCGCTCGGCATCTGCCCTCGTTTGGCATGAAAGGGTTGTTCAGAACAGCACCTCGCTCGGCATTGAAAGGTCGTTCGGCATAGCACCTCGCTCTGCATTGAAGGGTCGGTCGGCATGAAGCCTCGCTCGGCATCTCCCTTCTACTGGCATCGTGTCTCGTTCGGCACAGGTCACGTTCGACCTACATTCTTCACTCAACGCACTGCCTCGTTCGGCATACAGGTACCGTTCAGCATGCCTTCCTCGATTGGCATACGAATGCCGCTCGGCCTAGATATGTGGTTCGGCAATTGCCATTCGACATTTATGGCTCGACGCGTAGAAGTCACTTACCACGGGCCGACGTGTCATGCTCCTAGTCCCATTAGGGATGTCCGACCCATCTTCGTCTATAAATAGAAAGGAAAGGGCATAGTGAAGTGGACCTTTTTTCGAGAATGCCGGAGAGACTCTGCTGCATTCAAGACTCACTCTATTTCAGTTAGCATTTGTATCCAAGTAGTTGGTGTACGGATTGTATATGTGATCTATTGTCGAGTAAAGCAATAAAGATTAAATCTAAAGTGGTCGTAGGCAGTTACGCCGAACCACTATAAATATGGTATTCTTATCTTTGCAGTTACGCTGAACTACTACAAACCAATTGGCCCCTGCCAACCATCCTTAATTCATATTTTTCTTGGGTTTAATATGAACCTATTGGTTACCCCAATAACTTCCTAGTCATGGTTTCTATGGGTTTACTATGAACATATCTCTCGGACAACTTCAAGGTTTAGGCATCCTATATTTTGGTCTCCTTGACACCCTGGATGCATTTCTACTCATTCAAGAGTTTAATCAATATATATTCACTACTGGGTTAACTTACTAGTTCTTCTACCCCTTTGTTCTCTAAATACAGTTATATGTCCTTTATCATTTGAATATATTCATATTTGAAAGAGCAAACATAACAACATAACAATATCACTCCTATGGGTTTAAGGTCCTTGAAATACTTTTCATGTAAAACATAGTTAATCCCTTTAACCTATATATTTATCAAGGCAACACTTCTTCAAATCTACACACTTAAAGTCATTTCAAAACCCCTTTATTTAGCCATAGGTTTTTCCATTAAAAATGATTTTTGGGTTAAAAATGCCTTTTGACACCTTCGAAACCTTTGCTTTCGACTTCATTAGATAACCTCCTTCGAAGGCATAACGTTATGTCTTTAAAACATTAGGCTTCTGCGATTTGAATACTTTAAAACATCTCTTTCGAAACCTTTCGACCTTGTTAAAGTATTATCATATAAGCATAGAAGCATAGCTTCGAAACCATTCAAAATACCCCTTCCGAAACCATTGAAAGATACCCTATGAAACCAATACTTTTCGAAGCTACTGGATTTATATTTAAAATAACCTTTTTGGGTCAAAGTGAACAAACACGAAAGCATCTCTTTCGAAACAATTCTTTATTTGAAAAAGTATTAGGGAACTAATGGCACCGAAACCATCCCTTCGAAAGCACTAAAACCTCTGGGTAGAACAATTGAAGGCTTCGAAACCCCTTTTGTAACCATTGCCTTCGAAACCCATAAGCCGTTTCGAAAGCAGAAGGAAGCGGCTTATATTTATAAAAACAATAGTACCTTTCGAAAGCATTGATATCTTTAATACCATCAAATGGCATCAATTCATAGAAGGGTTTCGACCTGGTCGAAAATACCCCTTCCAAAAGCTTCAAATAAAAACTAAGTAACTTTTTTGGAAGCTAATACTTTAAAACAAAGGCGATGGCTCTCCTTCGAAAGCTTCTTTAGAAGTATTTTTTAAAACCATTGGTTTCGACTACTTTGAAACCCTTTTGTAAATAGGCAAGCGTATTTCTTTTAAAAACAACACAAAACAAAGGAACTAACCCGTTCGGAATCTACGTCTCGACACCCTATCTTCTGCCTTTTCTCCAATCCACTACGTATCAGCTAAATGATACCATGTGTATTGGTTTATTGGTTTCGACCTAGATGCTTTTGACTAAGTTGGAGGCAGAACCTCTAAGTCAGAAGGTCCTTCTAAAGGAGGCGGAACCTACTTTTATGAGTAAAATGCTTCGTACCAAATAAAGTAAACTTTTTACAACAAACTTGCCCATATGTTAACACCTGATTGGTTACAATAAACTTACAAATTATTTTTCTAATATTTGCCATATTTTCTCAGCTTAGAAACTAAACATATTTAAAAAATGAGCCCTTCCTATTAACAAAATACTTAAATCATTTAGGTCATCCTTTCAAAAAAAATTAATTTCCATACTAAACACTTAGTAAAAATCCTCAAAAATTCAAGAAATTCACTTTAATCATGTTGCCTGACATATCAAAATTTCAGACCCAAATTCTCAATATATTTTTCAAACTAATTTATAAATCCAAATAACAATATTTACCTTTTAAAATTCATAAATAATTCTCCATGGCTTGGAAAATTATAAAAATTTATACCCACCTCGTTTCTTATAAGATATAATTTTCCCATGGCATTTAGAAATCATTTAATATCCGATTTACCTTTAAACCATTCATATTCCTCTTTTAAATAAACTTGTTTAAATTAATAAATTATAAATCAAACATATCATCATCCAGTATATCATAAAAATGATTTTACCCCTCAAATCTGAAAACATATGATTATAGAAAACAAAACAGGGATGTAGTGATTATTATTCACCTTAGATTAGATAAGGAAATTGGAGATTGATTGAGATTGATTTTTTCTAGCTTGATCCTAAGCTTTAAATTTTATTTTGTCTTCTTTTCTTCTTCCTAATGGTCGGCCTTGAGATTTTCTTTCTTACGTTTATAATTTTTCTTGTGTTAAAATAAACTTGTATAACTAAGGGGATAATGGTACGATGGTAGGAAACATGGGTGGCAATTTACTCTCATGCTATTATGTTAATTAGCTAACACTTAACCATTTAATCTCATTCAATTCAGATAACGCAGCCACTAACTTAATTAACCAACCTCAATCTCCTTATCACTCTACATTATTTTAATTAAATCTCCCGAATAATATTATCAAAAACTAGGAGTGTTACATAAAATTTATTGTTTATGTCTAGTTGAAATATTGGTCGATTTGGTTAAGTATCCTCTTCTAAAAAGAAATTATTATTTGAAATTGAAATATAGGGAATTATGTAGAGAAATTTGAATTTCTCACCTTAGTGATTTTAATTTCTAGTTATATATGTACCTATTGATTCTATTTCAGTTGTAACCCTGCTATATAGATTGTTAATTCCTAAATCTTGTTTTTTAGCTATGTTAGTTATGACATTGTTATATTTGAAAAACTTAACCCCTATAATGATAAAAGTCAATAACAACATTGGTTAAGTGCTTGGAGGCTAATGGCCTCATTTTAGTATTTTGAAATACGACTAACTACCATTTTGGCTTGAAGTGGATTTTTGATTCGGAGAATGATTTCAGATCTAATCTATATGGTTTCTAGAAAAAAAATTATTTAAGCGGATTTTGAACTTCTCTATTTCACCCCAACCTTTTTATTTGTCTTTTCTAAACCATGTAGAAAGTTTTAAAATTGTTTAACTATCATTTAATAATGAATTGAAGTTGGTTAACTATTTTTTAATAATGTTTATACTTTGTTTGTTTCTATTTAAAATTATTTTAAAATTATCTATTAATATTTTAATATTGTGAAAAGTTATTTATTTAAATAAGATTTTTTGAAGATAAAATTATTTATAATATTTTGGAAGTTTATTATATATTATAATAAAGTTTTTGAAGATTAATTATTAATTATTACACTAATAATGTTTGAAATTATTAATTATTATATTAATAATGTTTGTACTTATTATTATTATACTAATAATGTTTTGAAGTAAATTGATTATTTCATTTGTGATGTTCTAAAAGACATCGACCACATTTTTAATGTTGTTGAAAAGTTTATTTATTATTAACTTATGTTCTTTAAAATTAATTAATTTATCATATTAATGGCATTTATAAATAATAAATTGATTTATAAAGGAATTTTATTTAATAAAGATTTTATAAATATAAATGGAGTGTTGGATTGATAAAGGATTTTATAAAGGAATTTTTAGAAATGATTTTAATAATGTGATTTTTGAAAGGACTTTTATAAAGTATCTTTATAAAAAGAGTTTTATAAAAGAACAAAGTTTTACAAAGGGGTTTATAGATTTATAAAAAGAGTTTATAAATAGTTTTATGAATTTATAAAAGAGCTTTATAAATGGTTTTAGAAATTTATAAAAAGAGTTTTATAAATTGTTTTAGCAATTTATAAAAGTGCTTTATAAATGGTTTTAGAGGTTTATAAAAGGAGTTTTATAAATGATTTTAGAGTGGTATAAAATGGGAGTTTCTAAAAGAAGATGAGATTGTTTTCCAAAAATGATCTTTAAATAATTGTGGTGGTATGGAACTCTTTCCATACTGAACACCAAATAGGAAATATTTCTCAGTGTTTGTGAATATACTGATACTACTGAGATAAGTATATAATGTTGAGATAAGTATTTGACTGCATTTTCTAAGTAGTGGATGTATAGTTTTTGTGAATATGCTTATACCGTTAAGATAAGTATACAGATATTTCTCCAAGTATCGAAAGGAGTATAAATGGTTTGTGAATATATCTTCGTAAAAGTACTTTAACACAAGTTTTTGCAAAACAATTTTAATTAATGAAAGGATTAATTATTGAAGTTAGTGGTTGCTTATGTGCTTAACCAATATCAATTTAGAGAGACCAGGATCGGATATATTATCTGAAACCACTTCGAATCGACATAAGCGTTCGAACTACAGATATCTTAGAGATAATCGAAATCAAAGCTATTAGAAGTGCAAGGGCTACTTGCTATTAATCTTGTACGTGATTCCAAAATGGATGAAGTAGGGTTTGTTCATACGGTGAACAACTTTTATAAATGAATGTTGGCACTGCATTTCTTCTTGGAGGGATGTTTTGGCATTCCAGGTGGGTTTCTATTTAAAAGGGTAAAGCGTAACCTCAAGCCTCACACTTGATAAATGACTAAAGAAGGAACATGCTGCACGACTATGTGGGTCGCTCCTATTAGGTTATGATCATCCCATATCTAGAGTCGATATCTATGTATGCTTCAGGGCCCATTACGGTTATTGATCAACCAAAGGTGATCATATTCGGTGCTATCCTAAAGGGTAGGACCAGCTTGGAGTAGCAGAGGTGCGACATGTTGTAGCATGAAGTACATTAAATCTAAAGGTGTGCTAATTTAGTGGATAGACCCTTACCTTTTCATAGTTGGAATCCATTTTCCAATACGAGCCTTCGGACTTGATTGTATACCTATTATATTGGAATTTAATTAATGTAACAATTTCGGCTATGATTCAATATTTATTATAAACCCTGGACATTGTTATAATATCAGACGATTTCCTATAGAAATGTTTTGGTTATCATAAGGTAAAAATTCATCCATGTTTATAAGCGGCGTGGTCTTACGAGATACTTTTATTTTTATAGGGTATTATAAATATTGGAATCAATATGATTTGATAGAGTTTTCTCATTCTGGTTTATCAGATTGACCCAAGCGTTCTTATAATGCTCGGGTCAGCCGAAGTATGTTTCTGATTTAGTTCTGCATGCTTTGGAGCTTTAGGAGACAAGCTGGATGCCTTGAGATGTATTCACATATCTTTTTATTTCCACTGCATTTTTTATCAGCAATTGTCAAGACATGTTGTTATAACTGTTCAGGCTGATGATAGATTAATACTTTGATTGATGTGTGTGTATGCATATTACAGTTTTTTATTAAAGATCATTGTGTATATTATAGTTCACTCGTTATGATGTGATATTATGTTCTGTCTTTTATTTCCTTTCACCCTAACAATCTATCTTTTGGGCACTTGGATGTTCGTACGTGAATACCGTGGATGTACTTTGATCGACTTTTGAGGGTCGATAAGGTGGGTCATTATACCTATTATTGTTGTGATGTACACTCACATGCACTACAGCTATGTGATTATTTATATTACACACCTTGTGCATTATTATATTATCGCTGTATTTTAGAATAGAAATGGTTTGATTATTGTTAGCTAAAAATACCCATCCGGGTTTACTAGAACCATGGTTTTATGAGATGCCCTTTATTTAAAGGGTTTTAAGATATATAAAAATCTATATGATTTGAGTTTCTCATGCTGGTTTACCAAACTGATTCAGGTATTGTTTTTTTAATGCTTGGGTCAGCTCGAGTATGTTTCTAGATTTAGCTGTGGTTCATTGAAACTCTTGGAGAGGATCTGGATGATTTCTTATCGTACTTGTTTTCTACTGCATTACTTGACTTGTATCTATTAGTAATTGTGAGGACAAGAAGTTATAACTATCTAGGTTAATGATAGATTAGTTTTCTCTGATTGATGTATGTATATCAAAGTTTTCTTTTGGCAAAGACCTTTGAGATATTATATGTTATTGTTTCGCATGTGTGATTTTGATATTGTGTTCTTCTTTCTTTCTATCTTCTTTATATTTTTCTTTTACCTGGATATTCTGTCTTTCCAGCACTTGGTGACTCGGCATATAAATACTGTGGATGTATTAATGATGACATACGAGGGTTGAAAAGCCTAATCATTACAAAACCAAAAGTCGAAGGGTGCCATATCCCAAGGATTAAAGCTTCAGAAGACAAGACCAACCTAAAATAATGTGCAGCAATGCTATGTACAATGATATCTCAATCATTCACATGTACATCCTAGATACAGCTAAATAGAAGGCACCCAAAGTACACATCATCAAACTTTATGTTTATTTAGAGTAAGTTGGATCACAACATCTAATGTCCTATCTCAACAGTACTAGCCACATCATCGAACAACACCTTCTCTAGATGTTTGTAAATAAGCATAGATCCCAATGGAGAAATAGACTTTGGTCAGAGCATATTTTAGATACTAAGTAATAAAATTGTGCTTTCCTATATTGGAGCTTTTAAATAACTCAATAATGGTGGACTTAGCTTGCCCAATATTGTAAGAACTTTTCGGCTTCGATATAAGTCTCTGAGGAAAGAGCAAAGTGGACGTAAAGTTTCATCTCAAACCACTATAAATCATAATGTCTCTCTTTACTGCTTTTTTACTTTTAACTTTGGCATAACTTAGAGAACTTACTCTCATCCAAGGCCGACCCGTTCAATACTGTTGCCTAAGTCCAATCGGAAGAAGGATAAAGGAAAGAAGTAAAATTGGAAAAAATAAGCCCTAGGGCAGAACTGAACTCATTCGACTAATTCCATGACACACAAGACAAACCACTTTGCCACATGCATTTCTAATAACAACTTAAAACAAGCTTTATAAATTTAAATAAAATTGTCAAATTGTTGCCCCCGCTCATGGGCCTGCTCTCAGCATAAAGTGATAATTTCCATTATATGTACAAAAATCAAACTTCCAACCTTACATTAAAATCTTCGGTAACCATCTTAACAAAGATTCTTGAATTTTAGCAACTAATTGAAGTTTTCCCCTTGGCCCTTGGTGCGAAAATCGAACCAACAATTTGGCGCTAGGAGGGCGCCCACTCCCTATTTCCTTATTTAAAGAATTAGCCTAATCAACCAACCAGTATAACTTTAGCAAAGAAAATGATAAAGAATATTTCAGCTTGGAACTACCGCTCAACCTTCAGATTCAACTTATATAAGAAAATAATAATGAACGCTTGGCCACTGTCATCTTAACGGAAGAATAAATAAAGCTATTTCATTTATCATTACATAAATGGACATAAAATGGACAAGGGTCAAAAACTTCCTTATGCCTTAAAAAAGAAGATTCAAAAGGAAAAACTCTCAAAAAATTAAGAATAGCATTAAAACTTTGTTTTGCTTTCTATTTCATAACATTAATATATTAGACTTACTCCTTTCTGGAAAAGCACAACTTATATTTCTTTAATTTTATTACCGCAACCATCACTTTCGAAACTCTATATGTAAGCAAAATACAATGGGGAAAGTTGTGATTGAAATGTAGATTAACAACAAGCCTTTTGGAAGGTTTATACTTTTAGATCATTATTTCGACATGGACTTTATCTTTATTACCGGATTTCGATATTCACATTACTTTCAGTCTACATATTGGCTTTCTCGCTGGCCTTCGATATTTATGAATTTCGCATATGCTTTCGTAATACCTATTTAGTCAAGTTTATAACCGAGGGAGCACTTATTGTCCTTCTCAACAACCTATGGATTTCATTCCGGTATTCTCGAATTCTTCATCTGATCTTCGAAATAGAGCCTTTTCAGCCAGGCCTATACCAGCGGGGAATTTTTATCAGTTAATTGGATTTGTACCACTTCATTATTACTTTTTTCATTCATTATTAGCCATGGACTTTGTCTCATCCATTTTTTTTCTAATTATGAAAACTTTTTGCAAGAAGTGAGTCTAAGCATTGGTTACAAGTCATATATCTAAAAGACCTACCTAAAAGCTTTCGCAAAGAAAAACGTTTATGAAAAAAGGACTACGGATGGAAGGGATCCTCCGATGGACTGCCTTGTATAACTTTTCCAAAGAAAAAGAAAAGTCGATATGTAACTTCTTCACCAATGGTAATTCCTCTTTAAAAAAGGTAAAGCTTTTCTCGACTCAATGCCACATGGTAGCGAAAGGTGCGTTACTCTGCCAAAGTTTATACACGATGAATAAAAGTTATTTAAATGGTTAATTCCCATCATAAGTGGATGTTTTTCATTAGTAAAAATAATTTCCAAGTATATTTAGGCCTCGGCCCTTTATATTCATGATAAATTTGATAGGTTGACCTCGGCGTAGAGATGGTAGACCTCTGAAGGATTCACTTCCTACATAACCCTACAGTGATGTACCCACAATAAAAACTCATACCACCTCTTGTAAAAGAAGGCCATATCACCTAGCTTTACTAATGGTTGGTACATATTAAAGAGAGAGCATGAAATGAAAAAGCCTCGGTAGATCCCGAGTATAAGCATATATGCCACAAGGTTAGCACCGAAAACATGCCATGAGGCTGGCATCGAGATTACATGCCATAAGGCTAGCGCTGAGAATATTTGCCACAAGGCTAGCTCTAATCCAAAAATATAAGTCGAGGCTAAGTCCGAACCTAAAAGGCATAGTATATAGGTATAGTGCTTCGTAATGTAGTAAGACAGGTTCTATGAGACCTGAGACTTTATTAGACTATATACTTATGGTTGGACGCCAAAGGTTAGATACCTTGAAGTTTAATTTAGCAGGCCCGATGAAACCTAAGACCTTATCAAATACGGCTAGTGGCCATATAATTTAGTTGGACAGGCTTGGTAAGACCAAAGATCTTATTGGATTATTGATTTATGGAAGGCTGAAGCCCAAAACTCAAATAATAGCCTCGGTAGCCCTACGCCCAAAGTTAGCATTCATGCATTCGAAGAATATAAAAAAAATTGGACTTCAAAACTTCAACCACTTCAGTAAGAAATTGAAGAAAAAGAACTCGATGAGACCCGAGAAGATTGGCTGAGACGCCTAAGCTCCTTGTATATAATCAACCAATAAAAAGCAAAAGATTGGTCCTTCAAAAATGAGATATGAGTACGAAAATAGGTACAAGACATATAAGCTCTCAAAGAAACACTAATAATAGCCAAAAGAGACTAAAAATCAAAGTTTACTCGATAGATTTAGTAGAATCCGAAATATGATATTATAAGTGATTTCGATGGCAGGACGCCAACATGAAAAAATAACAAAGTACTAGAAAGATAACTTGAGTAAATAAATTCCAAACCTCAACAGAGTAAGGCAAAAGTAGACAAAATAAAGAAAATATCGAATGCGTTGATATGCAAAGTTTAAGACACCGGAAGGACAAGAGACCCATATGCATGGATGCATGCATGCATGCATGTAGACTAGTTTAAACAAAAAACATTCGATACACAAATGCCGAGATAATTGAACAGAAATATATTGAAAGAATCACATTAAAGACAAAGAAAGTAGTATTTAGTCAGATTTTACAAAATTAGAATAAACTATTACAACAGTATAAATTGACACGTTAAATACATAAGCTTATTCTATTTTCAACGATTGCCTTTCTATCGCCCATAACTTTGTCTTGAACTTCCAAGGAGAGTTACACAGAACTTGAACTTCTCTAAGGTATCTCGTATAATTGTAGTCCGGCTAATCCTCCAAGGACTCAAAATAATAGACTTTGGAGCTTGATACGTTGCAATACGAAGGCTTACATTCTGTATTACCTGCATAATACGGTCAAGTTCTACCTCATTAGAAACGAATGATAAGTCCAGTAGGACTCCATAAGAAACTAAGGTTTCAAATAGATATTCGTAATGATCTTCGATCCGACAAATATGGTTAAACATTTGTTCTGCTTGGCATTCGACCTTAGCATTAACTTCGTTGAAAATTTTAGTCCTGTGTTTTTCCATGCGATCATACATCTTACTAGTCCATATATTTTTATATTGGCTAAAGGGAGTAAAATCTGCAAATTTAAGTTCCATTGGAACCTCAACCAAACTTTTAATTGGAGCCATAAGTGGACTCTTTTTTTTTTCTTTAACATTAAGTAGAACCATGGCCCTATGAAACAATTTTAACTTTAAGAGAATAAGGGAGTTTGACCGAACCCCTATCCCAACTTCTTCCTCTTTTAAGGATGAGAGCAATCATAATATAAGAATCTTTTGTGACCACAAGTTCTTTAATCTTAAACTTTGAAAGCTGTTCGTTAGAATTATCTAACTCTTAACGAAAGTCAGCCACTGATTAAAATAAATCTGTAACTATTTGAGGTTTGGCCCTATAGCAAAACACCCTCCGGAGTAGATTTTATACGCTCCTCGAGGTCGTTTACTATTTGTTTAATTTTTTCATTAAATTTCGAAATCTGTAAATTGCAATCACCCAAAGTAAGCTTAAACCTAAGAAAATTGACTTTGATCTATAATTCCTCAAGCTTTACTTGAAGAATTTGCATCTCTACGACTTTAGGGTCATAAGCTCTTTGAATAAAAAGACGTGAGTGTATCTTGCTTAAACACTTTAGTCATGTTCAGTCTATAAATACTGAAATTATAAAAGAATTACAAAACATTGAAACTTCCTAAAGAACAAGCTTTCTTTCATACTAAGAATTATTCTAAGATCCTTGGATCTAGCATCGGCAAGTCTGTCCAAAGGCTTAGCCATATTATAAGATGAAAGATTTTTGCCTACTCCTACTTTAGGAACTAGAAGCTCAAACGAAGACGAGTCACTAGATTCTAGCTTTTACATTATAACTAGAATACGTTTAGGGATAGTATCGCCTCTAGCGATGCCCTTTTGGAAATGACCAAGGTGGAATGACTTGTAAACCTGGGGAAACCTCCGACGTTATATTTAGCTCAGGACTTTAAAACCTCCAAAGAAATTTGATTCTCTTATATTTAAGAATCTTATCATTTGGTTTGAATTTATATAACTTTGCAAACTTTTGAAACGCCTTATCTCGGCTCTAAGACGCAAACTTGAGCTTGTCCATCAAACTCAAAAATTGTTTCATCAATCTAGTGATTCTAGTCCAGAGGGACTTAATAATTTTGGTACATTTCTTGTCGTGGGATTCCTTAACATCTTTAGGATGATAGAATCAATGTGGTGAAGCCTACTCACATGAAGGTAACTTTTGAGGGTACTTATTACCTTAAGAAGTTGATAATTTTTTCTCTTAATATAGTCCAAAGAACATGATAGTGAGAAAAGGATGCTTAAAGAGATTTATTTAGCTTAGTCTAAAATAAGAATGAACATTTAGGTAATGAAATAACATACAACCAGAAATTCATATTATATATTTATATATATGTAGAAAGCAATGTTTAAAAGTTTTATACATACCATGAAATAATACAAACTTATGAATTCATTCATCAATTATTGAGGAGCGCCCGCTACTACCTGAGGGGTAGCAAAAGCCTCTGAACTATGGCCCTTGGCATCCTTCAAGCTATCATATTTCTTGGTAAAGTATTCCACCATTAGTGGTGCATTTTCTTCTAGGAAGACGATGGCAAGAGGATGAAACTTTATCCCAGCTTTTTGCGTATATAATAAAAAGAATGTCAAGGGCCTTCTCACTTGCACGGTTCTCGACTTTAGTAAGATTAAGAAGATCCTTGACCTCATTTTTCAAAATTCGGACCACCTTCTTCACCTTTTTCACTTCACAATCTCATGACTTCAGATTCTTCTGAAGATTAAGAATGATGTCATCTTTGGCCTCTAGGTCCCCCTATCCCTAACCTTTAAACTCTCATTTAGATTAAGATCCTAAGAATATTTGGTTTCAACGACCTTTTTCTCTAAGTCTTTTACTAGTTGTTGAAGAAGGGAAACATCTTCACTGTTCACTTCGACCTCTTGAAGAGGCTTTTCTAGACTCTCAAAATTGTGTTGGACAACCGAAAGCTCCATAGTAACCTATTTAGGTATATGTTTAAAATATAGGATAAAAAGTATATTATTCAAAGTATTTAGAGTAATATTATTTACCCTAATAGAGACTCGATTTATGCCTCAAAAATGAGAAACATAGGGACTTGATTTATGGAGGAGATAACACGGAACCTTTCGGCTGAACAGATGGAGTGGGTGAAGCAATCGACTTTTCTAAAAACACCTATCTTAACTCTACTTTGTTTAGTTGGATTTGAATCCCCGTCCGCCTGTATAGGACGTTTTTGACCTAAAGGTCCATCAAAAGTCTTTTAGGTGCCAACCTTCTTCCCTTTTAAAAGAAGAGCACTGATAGCATGTCTGTCCACGCCTATAAAGATGTGACAAAACATAAGCATTAAGTAGCACTCACCAAAGTTAGAACAAACATATAGAAGTAAAATTATGCTTAAGTACAAATTGAAAAGACCCTAAAGACAAGGGTTAGGCAGTCATCGAGATATGAAGAGGAGTGTTCATAATGGATAGGTTGACCAAGAGTGCCCATTTGATTTCAGTTAAGTCAACCAGGATGGTACCTATTTTAGCTAAGTTGTTCATGAAGAACATTGGCAAACTGTATGAATTTTCTAGTAGTATAGTTAGTGATAGAGATGCTTTGTTTACTATTGAATTCTGGAAGTGTCAATGTGTTAGGAACCAAGCTCAAGATGAGTACCACATATCACCCTCAGACAGATGGTAGACAGAGAAAGTCAATAAGGTACTCGAGGATTTATTGAGGGTTTGTGTGCTAGACTTTGGGACATCTTGGGAAGATCACCTACACTTAGTTAAGTTTTCCTATAATAACTGTTATTAAACTAGTATAGGAATGGCGCATTTTGAAGCTTTGTATGGAAGGTCATGCAAATCCCCAGCATGTTGGTTGGAGACTGGAGACAAATTAGTCTTGGGTCGAGATTTGGTTAGAGAGGCGATATAGAAGATTGAGTTGATCCAAGAAAGGATGAAGGAAGTTCAGCAACTATTATCATTGGATGGATTGGAAAATAAATCACAAATGTGGATTTACAATAATATGTGGAATGTTTTTTTAGAATAATAATTGATTCTATTTTGGAAATTAAAAGTGAGGATACATTTGGAGATGTTAAATGATACTTTATAAATAGGAAGGCATCTATAAAAGAAATCTATACATATGGGGGCAATATTAAAAATGGATTGTAATTGATGTTTTAAATATGATTTTATAAAAATGTGAGATTTATAAAGGAATATAGTTATAAAGGGGGTTTTATAAATAAAGAGATTTTATAAAAAGGAAGTTTTACAAAATAGAAAGAGATTTATAAATATAGTTACATATACTAGTATGAACCCGTGCTTCGCACACGGGCTGTTTCTGTTATTGCATGCGTTGATATTTTGTTCGAGCGCAAATATATAAACGTAAAGCAAGGGCATTTTTGAAATTTCAAAAAGACACCAAGTAAGTTAGTTCAACAAATTTTCTTTATTAGTAGTAGAGATATGGAAATAATTATGTTGAAATTTAAGTATGGACTTTTATCAAGGAAATATATTTATGTTTTAAAAATTAAATAATCTATTTAAGGAATGTTTTGAAAATGATATTTTCTAATGGAGTTTAATGGTTTAAAAAGTGATTTAAAATATGTTTAGTGGTAGAAAGACATGGATTTCAACATTTTTGTTGTAATAATTTTTTTGAGAAAGCGAGGAAGACATAAACTATAACATTGTTGTTATAGTAGATGATTTCTAGAAGAAGAAGTTTTTATAGTATACAAGATTTATATCTTTATCTTATATTTGATGTTAAGTTTCACGGTGTGTGACTTACATCCATTTTGAAGTTAACAATGTCGTTCATTCAAGGTCAGAGAAGTAATAGTATCCTACTTGATCGTATTAGAAATGAAAAATTGTGTCTCTATACTTGTGTTTTTTTATTGTCATAACGATGTTTTACACAACATTCATTTGACCTAATAAAGCGTGTTTTGGGACTTTTCCTCAAAAGTTGTAAATATACTTATTTCAGACTTAAGTATATAGGGTCATTGTCTAAACGTTTAAAATGAAATAGTTTGTGAGTATATTCATACCTTTATGATAAGTACATGAAATTATTTTCCAAATATAGAAAGATTAAATGTGGTTTGAAATATATCTTCGTAAAAATATTCTGAGATAAATATTTGGAAAGTGTTTTTATTGATTAAAGGATTACTTAAAGAGGCTTAGTGTTTCTTGGTGCTTAACGAGTGTTACTTCCTTTGGAAATTTGATCTCTGGTTGGATTGTTTGTTTATTTGATAGTTAAATAACTGACTATCAAATGTTGGCCAGTTTATAAACTAACGTTGTTGGTTCAAAGAAACTGGGATCAGATATGTTATTCGAAAACCAGTTCGAACCGCCATAAACGTTTCGAATTGGAATATCTTGAAGATAATCGAAATGGTGCATTTTCAAGTGCAAGGAATACTTGCTACTTATCGTAAGGGTGATTCTTGAAATGGATGTAGTAGAAGTGGTGCCTTCGATTTTGTTCAATCCTAAAACAAACTTGTATGGATGAATGCTGGCATTATGTGATTGCCTAGAGGGCATTATTAGCATTCCAAGTAGGAAGTGATATATAAAGGTAAAACGTAGCCTCAAGTCTCATCAACTAGGAAATGAAAAAATTGGGCATGCAACAGGGCCAAGTGGGTCGCTCCCATCAGGGTATGGTCATTCCAAATCTAGATCGATTATTATCTAATCAAGCATGCTTTGGGGCCTATTAACGAAAGGGGCAATCATATTCGGTGCTGGTAGTCAAGTGGTAGGCCAGTCCTGTGTGGCAGGGGGTACAAGATTTTCTTATTAGACCCCGGTGCATTTTATCTAGAGATGTAACATCGAAAGGTAGTTTCTTACCTTGTTATAGTGTGTAATCCATTCTCTAATACAACCCTTTACGGTTTTAGTTTTATATCTATTATGATGAAATTTAATTATTGTAACAATTTCGACTCTGATTAATAAGTAATTGTATCTTAGACACAGAGAATTTCAAATGAAATGGTTAGGTTATCGTAAGGTAAAAACCCATCTATGTTTATATGCAGTGTGGTCAAATGAGATGCCTTTGGTTTCAAAAGTTTTTATAACTTTAAAATCCAGTTGGGTGTGTTTTCTCACGCTGGTTTTCTAGACTGACTCTGGCATTATTTTATTGTAATGCTTAGGTCAGACTGAGCATATTTACAAATTGATTTAGATGCATTCGAGCTCAAGAGAAGAGCTGAAGGTCTTCAAGTCAATTTATGTATAGGTTTATTTTCCACTGCATTGTTGTTAAAGTTATCAGCATTTTTGAGAACGCGTTGCTATAATTGTCCACGTTGATGATTATGATTTGTTGTTGTACTATGATTGGATGTATGTGTATAATATTTTATCTTTTGAAAAGATCGTTGATATTATATTATATATTGTTCTGCTACGATTTTAAGGTTTTGTGTTATTTTTAGTTTTTTCTCTCCTTCTTCGTTTTTCTTTCTTTTCCATAACTATTCGTCTTTCCATTCAGTTTGGGTTGGATAGGTGTGGTTTATTGTTTGTTTGAATTGTGCAGATTTGCGGGTTGTTACAGTTGGTATCTAAGCACAAGGTTGAGCGAGAACTTTGGCTTTGGTAGAGGAACTCATTAAAATAAGAATTGAGTGAAAATAAACATAAGAAGTGTTGTATAAAATGTTTATAATAAACTCAAGTAAAATTTATAGAATGATTCCTATGTTATTAATATTGAAAGGAATACGCTAGGTAATAATTGACTGTAAATTAATCGAATGTTAATTGATAAAATAATAACTAGAGCGCATGAATAAAAAGAGTTGGATATAATAAGAAAACAATTGAAATAAATAGTTAAGTTGTACATATATATTATTTTATATGCATAACTATTTGATCCAGATTCGAATATACGAGTTTGAGGTGATTTACACCAATCCAAGTTAGGATTTTTCACTCGATTCTTGACAGGGAACAACGGATATGGTTTTTGATTAATTTTGGAATTCTCTATCATAGTATATAGTTATGCAAGGAGAATGGTGGTTTCAAATCAGGGAACTGAATCTAAGTCTGCACTGGTGATCATGTGAACGATACTAGTTCGGAAGTGAAATTGTGTGATCAGCAAGCGATCAGGTATGGTCTTGCGTATGGATTGTATATGTAAATTGTACGGGCTTAATAAATCAAATTTTGACATTGGAAAAGTTAATTTATATGGTTATGAATTAATTGGATGTATATTATTTGTTTGATGGTCTTTCTTGTCACATTTGCTACATTTACATATAGTTATTATATAGTCTATGTTATCTATCAATATTACTTTCCCTATACATGTTCTCATTGGTTTTAAATGATTAGTAGGTGATGCTGGCATATGCTTCGCATGTAGAGCTTGCTTTCACATTATATTGATTGTATATGCTTGCTAATACTGCTAAAAGGTACACATCTCCGATTACACATCGAACTTTTATATTTTTTCCCTATGGATGCTTCATCGTTAAAGATGAGATGTATTTTTGTGATTATATATATATAGTAAAATTTTCTGATCGAGTCATGCAAAGGGAATTGGCGAAATTTTTCGTAAATTTAAGGTGGTAGAAAATTTTGAATAATTTTGAAAGGGAAATTTTTGATAATTAAAATTTGATTTTTAGTTATAACTTGAAATGAATGAATGGATGGAAATTAGTTGGTATAGATCGGTGAATCTAAAAGAATTAGAAACTTTATAATCTATTTCAGCTAATTGGTTTTGGAAAGTTAATGGGTTTAGGGCATTTTTCTTACCTTGGCAATTTTGGGGATGAAGTTCTTTTAAGGAAAGAAGTAATTTTGAATTTGGAATATTTAATTGATTTTTAATATTGAAAATTTAATTTTATAAGTTGAATAACTTGAATTTCAAACATAGCAATTTATTTGATAATTAAGTTGTCAAATTTAATATTTGGAAGTGCTATTATAATTGAATTTTGAATTTGATGTGAATGAACATGACTTCAAAAGTTAATTAAAATTTATTTAAATAAGAATGAAGATAGTAAAACTTCTAAATTGGATTAAAAGTGATTAAACTAATTAAGAAAACACCTTATTTTAATTAACCAATGAAAATAGCCTTCTGGGGCACTGTCTTGGAATTGGACGAAACCAGTTCCCTTGGATTCGTAATAGTGAATTATTGTATGGCGTTGAATTTCATGGAAATCAGATGTTTCGTTTGACCATGTGAGTTCGTAGCCTATAGAAATTAATTAAAGGAATTTAAAATAATATAATTTGATTTTGAGAACCTAACTTCTATATATGATGGAATTGGTTCCTATACTAGTTTACTTGTGTTCGAAATAGATGTATTACATATAGAATGCCAGTGACACACCTCGTTTGGAGATAGGTAATTTAACGTTTGAATAGTGCTTTGGAAATTTGCTATAAAAAGACCTCCACATTTCATTTTTTTGTTAAAACCCAGACCCTACTATCTCAGCGGCCACTAAAAGAAAATCAATCCAAAAGCCTGTATTGATTGGGCCACTTCGTTCGTTTTTAGCCTTCGACTTCCAAAGAAAACTTGTAGAGTTCGATGAAACAAACCTAATCAGCGGTGGAGGTGATCGTTGACATGGCAAGGGGGTGGGAAATCACCTTCGTTCATGGTGATTTTGGGTGCCTTTTCATGGTGATTGGCGGCAATCTATGGCGCCGTTCTTTATACGAGTTGAGGAGGGGGTTTGGCGCATGCTTGGGTGAAGTCGCGGCGAATGGAAGGCACGATGGACGACAACGAGGATAATGAAATAGTAGTCACATTTGCTTCCTAGAATGAGAATGAACGGTGGAGGGAATAGGTATAATGTTTAAATTTTAATTAATTTATGTTACTTATAATTTAGATAATCTCTATGTTCATTAATTCATGTGTAGTTCATATGATGTCCAAATTGAACGCGACAAGTTATGTTGTGATCGTATCAGCGACTATAACAATATGGATTTAGATTGGATGGATTTGAAGCTAGTAGGAACATTTGTTAAAATTGAACATTTGTTCAATTTTAATTCAAACCGGAGCACTTTGTGGATTACTAGGATCAAAGTGAGTTAACTCACTTCTTCGTCTCACTTATATTTTTGTACAAATGAGGATAATTTTATTGTTGATTATTTATTTACTGTTTAGATGATTTATGTAACGATCCAGATTTTCGACAGCTAATTTTGAATAAATAAATGGTTTAAGTATTGGATTTGGAATTATAATTTAGTTAGTACGATTTTAAAACTGGATTTTCAAGCGATTTCGTAAAATTTGGAAATCGTCAATTTTATTAATGCATTAAAATAGTGATCCAGGACACAGTCCCAAAATTCGACGAACTAGTTCCATTAGATCTGTAATAGTGTATAATTATTGGATTTCAAATTTCGTAATGTTTGGAATTATCATTTGGTCGTATGGGATAGAAATGCGCTAAAATTTATATCAAAATTCAATATAATAATTGGGTCCGAAAGACTATCTTCTCCATACGATCGAATTAGGACTTGAAACTTTTTCCATTGCCTTCAAAATAGGTTATAACAATATCAATGCCTAGTGGAACGCCTCGATAGAGATTCAGAATTTTGAGTTGCATAGATCGAGATATTTGAAAATTTACAGCAATCTATTTTTATTTTGATTGGACTGGGTTGTGTCTTCTTTAAACTCAGTCACCGTGCCTTTTCAAACATGCCACCCTGTATCGTACTCATCCATTTCTTTCTTTCTAAATCAAAAAGCATCCCTCTTTTTTTTTTTAAATCACGAGCCGTCATTTTATTTTCACTTTAGAGCATACAAACGAAATCGAATCGTTTACATATAAAAAAGATGAAGAAAACTATTTCAGTCATAATCGCAAGTGGCAGGCAGCGCTTAGGCAAGGCACGAGAGTGAGAGGAGGGGTGCGATAGGGGGAGTCACGTTCGACCATTTACGGCTTGCAGTTTTGGAGTCGTTCGCGAGTGACATGGCAATGGCTGGGAGGTTGGAGGGTGTTGAGGTGAGATTGTGGTAGAGGTTTCGAGGCCAACAGTGCTCATCTCGGGATTGTGACTTGAGCATCGTTGACCTGCTATTAATCGAAGTCGTGAATTGCAAATGAGGCTGGGTTCACAATTTTTGGGATAAAGGTGGATCTGCAGCAGTCGTTCACGATGATCTCTAGTGGAGTTTTGGTTCTTTTACCTAGGACGAGGCAATCTCGAGTCGGATGAGCACGTGGGCCAGTCATAGGCAAGCGCGGTTGTGGTGGAGACTTGGATGATCGATCATCTTCGCGTGGGGAAGCAGAGATATTGGACACACGCTTAAGGGTACTATCAAACATGTGGGATCCTCTAATGGTCGATTAAATAGTCTAGATTTTTGCAAAATAATTGATTTAGTTTAAGTTAAATTTTATAGTTAGTTATTTAAAAACTGAGAATTGAATATTGTGATAACTAATAAAAATATATATTGGTTAAGAAAAAAATTAAATGATGAATTAATTATTAAAATCAAAAGTTTAACATCGAATGACTTTTAGAATGCGAGGTCCAGATCAGGGAATAAATCACGATGGATTCATAGTTGCAAATACTACGTGATGGAATTAAAAATTTGGACGGATCGCAAATAAAAACCAAGGTTAGTATATCTTACTCTTTTTGGATTGCTAGATTTCAATTAGTTAAAATTAATTCTAGATGTTTGGTTGAATTGATTATCTGTTGAATGGTATTAGATTATATATATAGTAATATGTATATATACACACTAGTATTTGAAGTGATATTCTCGCACATTATAGCGGATGAGACTCTATGCTCCCCACATAATCGCAGATGACCCTGTATATTGCGATATCCCCTTCGAAGTGGGATTGGTATTTTTATGTTGCATTAATATCCGTGGATGCAGGAAAACCGGTTGGAGGGATCCAATTGGATTCCCCAAAATGTTTAATTTAATTTTATACATTGTGATATATGCATTGTGTAGAATAACCTATTATAGATTATTATGGTGATTGGAATCATTGGATGCTATTGTAACACTGGCCTGAATTTTAGTATTTTAAATACCATAAATATATTTTTAAAATTGAAGGAATTAAAGGGAATTTTTGATATACGGATATTTATATTGGAATTAGGGTTATTTTAAATATTTTAAGTTAGAAAAGTATATTTGATTTTTGGTTAACTTAACTATTGTGAATTATTAAATGGAGATTTTAAAAATGAATTATATAAGAGAACTTATAAATGATATTCTAGAAATATAAAAAGGAGTTGAATTCGATACCAAAAATATATTGGAAGTTATAAATGAGATTTATAAAGGAATATGTTTATAAAAATGGAATTTTATAAACGAGATTAATATTATAAAAAAATTGAAACTCAAAGGAGTTATAAAATTTATAAACAAAGTTTAAAAATAAAGGATATCGATATCAGATGATAGATTGGAAATATAAATTTACTAGGAGAATTTATATTATAATATGGAAATAGGGTGAGAAAAATAGTGCATACTATTTTTGAAAAGTGAAAATGATTAAGGAGATCGGAATGGAAGTGATGTGATTCAGGAGGAATTTCTAAAATTGAATTTGTTATTGAGGTTTTAAAAATATATTTTTAATTCTAAGAAGTTAAGTTTGTTTTTAAAAGGAATTTTTTTAACTATGGAATTTTAAACTAGTTGAGATTGAAATACTTCGGTTAGTAGATTTTCAAATATTAAGTATTTATTTTAGTAAATTCTAACTTTTAAATCAGCTTTGAAAGTTTATTTGTTTATCTAAATAATGAGTTATTGATGTTTATAAAAGTATTTTCGATATTTTAAATAATTACTTGAACATGATTTAAAAAAAATTATTATCCTTTTTAAATACTTATTATATATATAGATACACACACAAATATATATATATATATATATATATATATATTGAGTTTAGACGTGAGTGAAATTTTTTATTTATAAATTCTCTCGAGATTCATAAACGAGGCTTATAAATGGATATGATTTTAAGGAGAGGAACTTTATAAATGATTTGGAGGAAATGGAATTTCAAAATGTTGAACATCAAAATTTCGAAAATTAAATCTGAATTCATCAAAGAAGTTATAAATTGTTTTGGATGGGGCATAAATAGGTATACTGGGTTTTGGAAATTGATAAAAAAGAAATATATTAGTGATTTCGAAGACTTATGAGATAAGTTACGAAATATTCTCTTAAGTTTTGATATTTGAAAAGATTTTGGAAAATAAGACTTATAATATTTTCCTAAGTAAGAAAAGGAAAATTTGGAAATATTTCTAAGTGTTAGATGGTTTGGAAGTATCCCGTTATGGAATTAAGTACTTGAAATTGTTTTCAAATGTTGGAAGGGACTAATATATTTTATAAAGATATTTTGAAAATAAATATTTTGGAAAAACCTATAAAGAGGCCTAGTGGCTGCTTATGGATATTTTATTGATAGTTAAATATCCGACTATCAATATTAGCCAATTTTTTTAATCTTTTTGAAGAGACGGGGATAGGACTTAATTATCCAAAAATCGATTCGATCAGGTTTGAATGTTACGAATGAATACCATGAAGAAGATGAAGACGGTGATTCGGTTTGTCCCAGGACAACTTGTATGGACGAATGCTCTCAGAATATCCTCATTGGAGGACGATGAGAATTCTAAGTGGAATTATTTCTTGAAAGGTAACATTTAGCTTTAGGCCTCATCAGCTGGAAATGACTAAAAAAAAGGAGATGCAGCAAGGCTAAGTGGGCCACACCCAATTAGGGTATGTTATCACTTTTCTAGATACCCTTGGAAATATATAAACTATGGATATGTTTGTGCATGAAAAAGGAGCACTCGATTTTTAAGGGTGGGAACACCCGGGGTCACCCAGGTTGATAACATATACGGTCTATCTAGGTTAGGCATATGGTGGTCTTGTGTAGCTGGGGAATCCCCGCCAGGTCCTCGGTACATTTTTCTAGAGGCGTGCTGTGATGGACGGTGCCTTAGTGGCCCAGTCATTGTATGGGATCCATTCTCTAATAAGCGTCATATGGTTTTGATTATGCCCAATTGTGATGGAATGTGAGATGCACTCATTTCAGCTATTTTCTATTTACTTTGATTAGACATTATTATAATACCAGATGATTTTGATAAAAATGTTTTGGTTATCGTAAGGTAAAAATCCATCATGTTGATATGTGACGTGGTCTTACAGGATGCCTTTGTCTTTCAAAGGATTTTGAAAAAAAAGTTAATAATTCAAATTGAGTGTGTTTTTCTCACGCTGGTTTTCCAGACTGACTCGGGTGTTATTTTATTATATCCTCGAGTCAGGCCAAGTATTACAGATTCAGGATAGGATGCTATGGAGCCTAGGAGATGAGCTGGATGATAGAGACGTATCTGCGTACCTAGTTTATATTTCCGTTGTATGAGGACAAGTTACTATAACTGTCCAGATTGATGTATGAGTTGTTGTACTCTAATGATTGTAAGTATAGAAACTATTACAGATTATTTTGTATAAAAATCTTATTTTATATATATATTATATTTTGTTCCGCTGCCATCGTTAGATTGTGTGTTGTTGTTTATTTTCTTCTATCTCTTTCTTCTTCTTTGCCCTAGCTGTTTGCTCTTTCTTACAACTTTGGATTGAACAAGGGTGAATTATTATCAACTCAAAGGGCATGAAACTGCGGGTCGCTACGTTTGCTATTAGAGCTGAAAGTTAAGTGAGAGCCTTGGCTTTGGTGGGAATCACTCATTAGAGATAGGGTCGGTAGTACCCTAAGATTAGTTGAGTGTATTGATAGGTATGAGCACGTATTTGTTAGTGGATATAAATTTATTTATATCATGTTGACTTATCTGTTGAGTGGCATATAAATTTTTTTCGAATAATGGGACCCACTAAATCGATAGGAGTTTCTAAACACTTAAACACGGTAAACCGATACAGTATGGTTTTGAAGCGGGTAAATCAATAATTTTACCCAAATTATATTTTGATAAAAAAGAACTAATCTTTTGAAAATTATTATAGTGGCGTGTTTGGTTGTTATTATATAACCAAAATAAGATTTAAAAATTTGGAATAGTTATAAAAACCAAATTGGATTGTGTAAAAATGAATTATTCAAATGAGTTAAAAACTACGAATGGGTTCAAACCAGATTTGGAAAAATTAAATCCCACAGATTTTTGGAAAATTTTTACATAGTATTTGAAAATGAATAATAGTATTATTATTTTAGGATAAGTTTGAATAGAAAATGTTTTTAAATGGATTTTGAAAGTGATATAGCACTGAACTCACTTTAGTCGTTGGAAAATAATCCTAATGAGGTCTACAGCATCATCAGTATTTATTTTCGAGTTTCTAGGTGACGTATTACTACGGTAGTAAATTAGTATGGAGATTTTTCGGTGAAAACAAGTTTTATTTTGAAAATTCCGAGGAAATTGTTTTAGGTAAAACAAAGTTGATATTGAAATTTGAAGGACGTGGTTTGTTAAACCAAAAAGAGTGTGTATATATATATGATTTCAAAGTGATATGAAATATATACCAGGTGTTTGAATTCAGGAATTTTAATATAAATGGTGGGGAGAACCTCGAAAATAAGTTAAGAACTTATAAAGTGATGATGATTTCAATAAGAAAGCAAAGTATGGAATTTGAGTTTTGAGAAGTATTTTTTAACTTAAGAATGTTAATAAATTGTATGAATTGGATTTAACTTAAGGAAAGTTAAATAAATTTATTAGGAACTGAGGCAATAATAAATTTGAACGGTGAAATTGCTATATGAATATGAGTAAGGAAGTGGAAGAATCTGAAATTGGAACTGAATTCTTACTTGATTTAAATTGAATGGATAAAAATTAAAATTGTTCGGAGTGAAATTAATTTAAGTATGAATAACTCGAATATTGTTTTTAAATCTGTTAAGAAGGAATTAAAATTTAGGTAAAATAATTTAGATTGGATTAGAAATAATATCGAACGGAAGTAAATATAAATTATGAGTGGTAAAGTAATTATATAACCATCAGTTATAAAATTTCGAATGAAATGAAATTGAAGAGAAAATATGTAAATTGTGAATAAATGAGTTTATATAACTTGTAAACTTTGAATTAATAGAATAAAAATATACTTAGGCTACAAATAAATGTAAAATCTCAAGTTAAAAATAAAATGTGAATATATTCGAGCATAGAATTGATGGAAATGTGAAAACATGAGTTGTGTAACTTATAAAATTGAAAGTGAAATAGAAAATCCAAAATAAAAATGGTTTGATATTTTGGTGAAGAGAACAATATCCGAACTTGAATTATAAAAATGAATTTGAATTCAGGTAACTTAAAATGAAGTGATTTTTGAAATAAAAATCAGATATTGAATGATAAATTGGAAGTGAACTAATTAGATAAATTAATTAGTTTATTGAATACAAAAATGAAGTTTAACTTGGTTAAGTAAATTGGAATGTGGATTGAAAAGTGAATACTGAATATGAGACTTAAGTCATAATAGATTCAATTCTAAGTGTAAATAAATTTAGTGTGGCCTTGGATATGAATTAAATAAATTAGTAAATGTAATGGAATTAATTGAATAAGAATCGATCAAAAATGGAAATGGAATTTGATTGCAAATGGAAAAGAACTTAAGTTGTGTGGTCAAAATGAATTAACTTAAGTTAATAATCTTGGATAAAAGCTTGGCTTAAATAAATTTATGAAATGGTTCACAAATAAATTAGCATAGGATGATTCCGAGTTAAATAAAATGGTCATGAATATAATGAATGTGGATAGAATGGAATGTAAGTGAATTGATTGAGAATCAATTTGAAATGGAATAGAATGGAATATAAATCTATTTGGAATCAATTTAAAATAGTTATAAATTGAAATGGTTATTTTATAAAATGAATATAGTTAGAGTTGTATAGAAAAATTGTCATTTGACGTAAACGGAAGGAAATAAAAATTATGTGAATTGATAGAAAGTGAATTGATTTCTAAATCAATTTGGAATGGATATGAGTTTGTTTGGTATAAAAATAAATTGAATGCATGTAAAGTGAGTCGTAAATCATTTAAATTGAATGAAATGGTATATGGGCTGATTGGAAGTAATTAAATTGGTGTTGAAACCTCATAATTGCTTATAAATATATGTTTAGCATGCATTGCTTATAAAATTCATGTGTTAACTAGTTGAATAAATGAAACGTTATTAGAATTTCATGTTTTGGTACTTATGTGTTTGAAATTGAGTAAGTACTGGTACGGAGGGACTATTTGACTAGATTTGGGTTGCGAAATTGCTTTCAAAGTAAATGCTCACTTAATAATGCTTAAAAACGCTAAATAAGTTACGTTTTCGGATTAAATATCGCAAAATATATAAATGTTGATATATAGCTTATTTTTCGACCATGTGGGTTAATATATATATATATATATATATATATATATATTTATTTATGTCTCTTGTCGTAGTGCAAAAGATACTCCATACAAAGGAGACTCTGTCAAAAAATTTCAGGAATTTGAGGTGTTGGAAATTTTTTGGGATTTTTGGAAATTTTTTGTTAACTTAAAAAAGCTGATTTTTAAATTGAAATTGGAAGAAAGGATTTTGGATCTAGAATGAAAACTAAATGTTTGGTTGGAACTAAACGATTAGAAAAGTGAATATCAAATTTTAAAAAGTGGGTTTTGATAAGTTAATGGGTTTGGAGCGTTTTCCTACCTTAGCAATTTCGAGGACGAAATTCTTTTAAGGGGGAGGAATGTAATGACCTGGATTTTCGATGGTTAATTTTGAATATTTAGGAGGTTTAAATATTGGATTTGGAATTATAATTTAGTTAGTAAGATTTTAAAACAGGATTTTCAAGCGAATTCGCAAATTTGGGAAATCGTCAGACGCGTTAAAATAGAGATCCATGGCACAGTCTCCAAATTCGATGAAACCCATTCCGTTGGGTCTCTAATAGTGTATTATTTTTGGATTCTAAATTTCATAGTAATTGGAATTATCGTTTGGTCGTATGAGATAGAAACGCACTGAAATTTATTTCGAAAATTCAATATAATAATTGGGTCCAAAAGGCTATCTTCTCCATATGATCGAATTAGGACTTGAAATCTTTTCCATTTCATTTGGAATAGGTGTATAACATAATTAATGCCTAGCGGTACACCTCGATAGGGATTCGAGTTTTTGAGTTGCGTAGATCGAGATATTTGAAAATCTAAAACAATCTATTTTTATTTTTATTAGACTGGGTCGTCTCTTCTCTCACCTCAATCACCATGCCTTTTCAAACATGCCACCCTGCATCGTACTCACCTTTTTCTTTCTTTCTAAATCATGCAGTCTCCCCCTTCATTTTTTTTAAAATCATGAGCATTCATTTTATTTTCTCTTCAGAGTTTATAAACGAAATCGATTCATTTACATATATATAGAAAAAAAGAAGAAAACTTCTCGATCTAATCGAAAGTGGCAGGCGGTGCTTAGGCAAGGCACAAAAGTGAGGGGAGGAATGCGATGGGGATTGTCGCATTTGACTGTTTAGAGCTTGTAGTTTTAGAGTCGTTCGCGAGTGACGTGACAGTGCCTGGGAGGTTGGAGGGTGTTGAGGTGAGACTGTAGTGGAGGTTTCAAGGCCGATAGTGCTCATCCGGGGATTATGACTTGAACCTCATCGACCTGCTATTGGTTGAAGTCGTAAATTGCAAACGAACTCGAGTTTACAATTTTGGGGATAAAGGTGGATCTACAGCAGTCGTTCATGATGATTGCCAGTGGAGTTTTGGTTCGTTTAGCTAGGACGAGGCGATCTCGAGTCTCGTGAGCACATGGGCCAGTCATAGGTAAGCGCGGTTATGGTGAAGACTTTGGTGATCGATCGTCTTCACGTGGGGAAGTGGAGATATTGGACACGTGCTTAAGGATACTATCGAATGCGTGGGATCCTATGATGGTGGACTAAATAGTGCACATTTTTGCAAGATAATTGATTTTAATTAAGTTAAATTTCATAATTTGTTATTTAAAATCTGAGAATTTGATATTGTGTTAACTAATAAAAATTTATAAAGGCACATATAGGTTAAGAAAAAAAAAATTAAATGATGAATTAGTAATTAAAATCAAAAGTTTAAAATCAAATGACTTTTTGAACGCGAGGTCCAAATCAGAGGATAAATCACGATGGATTCTTATTTGCAAATTCTATGTGATGGAATTTCAAATTTTGACGGATCACAGATAAAAATCAAGGCGAGTAAATCTCACTTTTTTTGGATTGCTAGATTTTAAATTTTAAATTTTAAATAGTTAAAATTAATTTTGGATGTTTGGTTGAATTGATTATCTATTGAATGATATTAGATTATACATATAGTAGTATACGTACACTAGTATTTAGAGTGATATTCCCTCACATTATAGCGGATGAGTCCTAATGCGCCATACACAATAGCGGACAACCCTATGTCACGATATCCACCTCAAATTGGAATTGGTAATTTTTATGTTGTATTGACATCTGTGTATGCAGGAAAACGGTTTAAAGGGATCCAACTGGATTCCTCAAAATTTTTAATTTAATTTCATATATTGTGATATATGGATTGTGTAGAATAATCTATTACTGATTATTGTGGTGATTGGAATCATTGAATGTCATTGTAGCACTGGCCTGAAGTTTGGTATTTTAAAAATCATAAATATTTTTTTTAAATGAAGGAATTAAAGGGAATTTTTGATATAAAAACATTTATATTGGAACTGGGGTTATTTTAAAGAAATTGAATTAGAAAAATATATTTTATTTTTGGTTATACTTAACTATTGTGAATTATTAAATGGAGATTTTAAAAATGAATTATATAAAAGAATTTATAAGTGATATTCTGGAAATATAAAAAGGAGTTGAAGTCGATATTAAAAATAGATTGGAAGTTATAAATGGGATTTATAAAGGAATGGATTTATAAAAATGGAATTTTATAAATGAGATTAGCTTTATAAAAAAAGTGAAACATAAAAAAGTTACAAAATATATAAACGATGTTTATAAATAAGGGAAATCGATATCAAATGACAGATTGAAAATATAAATTTATAGGGAGAATTTGTATTAGAATATGGAAATAGGGTAAGAAAAATAGTGGTTACTATTTTTGAAAAGTGAAAATGGTTAAGGAGATCGAAATGAAAGTGATGTGATTCGAGAGGAATTTATAAAATTGAATTGGTTATTAAGGTTTAAAAAAATATATTTTCAATTATAAGAAGTTTTTTTTCTAAAAGGAAAATTTTATTTTTTTAACTATGGAATTTAAACTAGTTAGGATTGAAATACTTTGGTAAGTAGATTTTCAAAAATTAAGTATTTATTTTAGTAAATTCTAACTTTTAAAATCATATTTGAAAATTTATTTGTTTATCTAAAAAATGAGTTATTGATGTTTATAAAAGTATTTTAGATATTTTAAATAATTACTTTAACATCTTTTAAAAATAAATTATTATCCTTTCTAGATACTTATTATATATATATAGAGTTTAGAAGTGTTTGAAATTTTTTATTTATAAATTCTCTCGAGATTCATAAATGAGGCTTATAAATGGATATGATTTTGAGGAGATGAACTTTATAAAGGATTTGGAGGAAATGGAATTTCAAATTGTTGAATATGGGAATTTTGAAAATGAAATCTGAATTCATAAAAGAAGTTATAAATTGTTTTGAATGGTGTATAAAAAGGCATATTGGGTTTTGGAAATTGAAAAAATAGAATTTTATTTGTGATTCCGAAGACTTATGGGGTAAGTTATGAAATATTCTCTTAAATGTTGATATTTAAAAAGATTTTTGAAAATAAGACTTATAATGTTTTCCTATGTATAAAAAGGGAAATTTGGAAATATTTCTAAGCGTTGAGATTGTTTGGAATATGGATTTAAGTATTTGAAATTGTTTTCAAATGTTGGAAGGGATTAATATATCCTGTAAAGCTTTTTGAAAATAAATATTTTGGAAAAGTTTATAATAAGGCATAGAGGCTGCTTATGGATGTTTTATTGATAGTTAAAAAACCGACTATCAATATTGGCCAATTTCGTTAATCTTTTCGAAGACATCGGGATTCCGAAAACCACTTCGATTCGGTTTAAACGTTACGAATGAAAACCGCGAAGATGATGAAGACCGTGATTCGGTTTTTCCAGACCCAGGACAACTTATATGGACGAATGCTATTAGAAAATCCTCATTGGAGGACAATGAGCATTTTAAGTGGAATTGTTTCTTGAACTGTAACATTTAATCTTAAGCCTCATCAATCGGGAATGACTAAAACAGGGAAGATGTAGCAAGGTTAAGTGGGTCGCACCCAATCAGGGTATGTTATCACTTTTCTATATATCCTCAGAAATATATAAACTACGGACATGGTTGTGCATGAAAAAGGAGCGCTCGATTTTTAAGGGTGGGAATACCCAGGGGGATAACATATTTGATCTATTCAGCTTAGGGTAGGCAAGTTTTGTGTAGCAGAGAATCCAGGCGAAGTCCTTGGTACATTTTTCTAGAGGTGTACTATGATGGGCTACCCCAGTGGCTCAGCCATTTTATGGGATCCATTCTCCATTAAGCACCGTAGGGTTTTGATTTTGCCCAACTATGTTGGAACCAGAGATGCAATCATTTCAACTATTTTCTGTTTACTTTGATTAGACATTATTATAATACCAGACTATTTTGATTAAAATGTTATGGCTATCATAAGATAAAAACTCGACGTATTTATATTGACGTGGTCTTACGGGATGCCTTTGTCTTTCAAAGGATTTTGAAAAAAGTTAATAATTCAAATTGAATGTATTTTTCTCATGCTGGTTTTTCAGACCGACTCGGGTGTTTTTTCTATTGTAATGCTCGGGTCAGACCGAGTATTACAAATTCAGGATAGGAAACTATGGAGCCTAGAAGACGAGCTGGATGATAGAGACGTATCTTCGTACTTAGTTTATATTTCTGTTGTATGAGGACAAGTTATTATAATTTTCTAGATTTATGTATGGATTGTTGTACTCCGATGATTATAAGTATATAAACTATTACAAATTCTTTTGTATAAAAATCTATTATTATATATTATATTTTTTTACGCTGCGATTGTGAGATTCTGTGTTGTTTATTTTTTTCTATCTCTTTCTTCTTCTTCTTTACCCTAGTTATTCGCTCTTTCATACAATTTTGGGTTGAACAAGAGTGAATTATTATCAACTCAAACGGTATAGAACCGCGGGTTGCTAGAATTTACTATTTTATTTGATGGTTTGGATATATTCTTGCCCTTGGAGCGGATGAGACCCGACTATATTCTCGTGTAAGAGCAGATGACCCTTTATATACGATCCCACCTCGAAGCGGTTGATTCAAATTATTTGATTATGTATTGCATGTGATGTAGGGAGACAGGTTGGAAGGATCTAATTGGATTCCTCACATTGTTGGTTTTATTTTTCTTATATTTTGATATATGATGTTTTAAATTCCATATTTGATGACATAGATGATTTTCCCTATTTAGTGTTATAGTAGCACTGGGCGATATTTTTAGTACTTCGAAATACTATAAAGTGAAGAATTAGGTTTATAAAGCATTTTAGGTGATTTCAAAAATTCATATGCTTTAATAATTATTCTTGAATTATCATAAGTAGGAAATTATTTTAAAAATAAAAGGTATGTTTTTAGATATTATAGATTAATAGTTTTATAAAATATTTTAAATAGAGAATTTTGAATTGTAAATAACGATTTTTAAAATATAAAATAATAAGTCCATCTTTTACAATAAGAATATAGATTTAAAAAAATGTTAGAAATATTTTGGTATTAATATTTATTAACCATTTTATATAAAGTGATACATATACATATATGCATATATTAAGAAATATTTATAAATGTGGATATCTATAAATGTGATAATATATAAAAATGACATTTCACAATTTTTAAAGTCTCATTTCGTAAATAAAAGGGTAGATTTATAAATGGTGTTTTATAAAATAAGGGAACTATTATCATTGGATGGATTGGAAAATAAATCACAATTGTGGATTTATAATAATATGTGGAATGTTGGTTTAGAAAAATAGTTGATTCTATTTTGGAAATTGAAAGTGAGCATAGGCTTGTAGATGTTAAATGATATTTTAAAAATAGAAAGGAATTTATAAAAGAAATTTATACATATGGAGGCAACGTTAAAAATGGATTGCAATTGATGTGTTAGATGAGATTTTATGAATAAGTGAGATTTATAAAGGGATAGAGAAAAAAAGGTTTTACAAATAATGGGATTTTATAAAAAGTACATTTATTAAAATAGAAAGAGGTTTATAAATATGGAAATAATTATGTTGAAATTTCAGTATGGACTTTTATCAAGGAAATATATTTACATTTTAAAAATTAAATAATCATTTAGAGGAATGTTTTGAAAGCGATATTTTCAAATGAAGTTTAATGGTTTAAAAAATGATTCAAAATATGTTAAGTGGTAGGAAGACATGGATTTCAACATTTTCGTTGTAATAAATGTTTTTGAGAAAGTGAAGAAGACATGGACTATAACACTGTTGTTACAGTAGATGAATTCCAGAACAAGATGTTTTTAAAATTTATGGGTATTTATATCTAATCCTATAATTGATGTTAAGTTTTGAGCAATGTAACTTACATCCACTTTGAAGTTAAGAATGTCGTTCATTCAAGGTATGAGAGGCAATAGTACCCCAACTCGATCAGCTTCTTTGTTAACTAATAAATAGTTTGAGTTCGAAATCGAAAATTAAGTATGACTAATTGGGTCTTTATACTAATGTATTTTTGGGTTGTTGAAACAATCTTTCACATAACATTCGTTTTGACCCAATAAAGTGTGTTTTGAGAAAATAGGAGCTTTCCACAAAAGTTGTAAATATACTTACTTCAGATTTGATTATATATGGGCATCGTCTAAATGTTTAAAATAAAATAGTTTGTGAATGTACTTACACCATTGAGATGAGCATATGAAATGAAATGTGGTTTGAAAATATATCTTTTGAAAAATATTCTAAGAAAAATATTTGGAAGTATTTTAATTGATGAAAGAATTAATTAAAGAGGCTTGGTGTTGCTGGTGCTTAACCAATGTTAATTCCTTTGGAAATTTGATCTTTGTTTGGATTGTTTGTTTATTTGATAATTAAATAACCGACTATCAAATGTTGGTAAGCTTATAAACTAACGTTGTCGGTTCGGAGAGACCGGGATCGGATATGTTATACAAAAACCACTTCGAATCGGCATAAGCGTTTCGAATTGGAATATGTTCATTATAATCGAGCATGCATCAAGGCCAAGTGGGTTGCTCCCATCTGGTTATGGTCAATCCAAATCTACTATCTACTCATGTATATTACTAGGCCTATTAATGAAAGGGGTCATCATATTCGGTACTACTAATCAAGTGGTAGGCCAGTCATATATGGTGTAACGACCCGTAAATTTTCAGTTTTTATAATTGTTAATTTAATAGGGTTTTTGAAATTTAATATTTAATAAAATATAAATCCATGAATTATTAATTAAAATAATAAATAGAACGAAATGCAACAGTATGAGTGTAAGTGAATGGCTAATAACTTGAATGGAGTTCAAATTTATTGAAATAGTAGAAACATCATAATTTGCTAATTTAATATGATTGTGTAATTAATACTGAAAGAAATAAAATTGGGAATCATATTAATGAAATAATAACTAGAATGCAGGGTAAACAATACTAATCAAGTTAATAAATTTATGAATTGAATGGAATACCAATTAATGAAAATAAACCTAAATGTTATGTTTGGTTATAAATTAAACATAAGTGAATGAAATTAGTAGTATGATAATAAATGGCAACATCGATTTGTAAGTAATAAAAGCTTATCTATGTGACCAAAGGGTAACGGTAATGATTATTGTATGTTACCTATTTATTTAGCTTGTTAATTGAAATTAGCAATATATTTTTATTAAATGTAAATAAATGTTACATTAATGTGAAATGTAATACAATGTTTAGGAGTTGTTAAATTGGAGTATATTAAGGTAATGAAGGGAAAAACAAGGTAACTAGGTTTATAGAGTAGTAATGAACTTAATAAAAAGATCTGAATTGAAACAAATCATTCCATTGAAATCTAATTTATAATAAGTGTAATTATTGTAGCAATTGAAATTTAATATTATGCAATCGAAATAAAGATGAAAATGGAAATATTGAAGTATGTAATGCAGGGGTATCATAAATAGTAATGGAATAAAATTAGTGTTATATATGGAATTATAACCTGGGTTGATAAGTAACAAACTTATAAATGCAAGTAAAAGCAAATAGGTGACAATTAATATAGGTCGTTTATTTATTCAATGTGTTAAATAAAATTTGGTAATCAATTACAATAAATCTAAATTTAACGTTTGTTAATATAAATTAAAGTAATAATCGGAAGTAATGTTAATTTTATTCATAATATGATAATTGGTTGGATAAAAAGAATGGAAGTTAAGATTTATTTATTTATTGGAATTTAAATCTTAATAAATGGATAATTGAAATTAAATGAAATAAAATATGACATTAGTGGGAATTAATATGAAATGAAACATACATTAATGAAATGTAATATAAATCAATGTTAATTATACCCATAAGATGTCAATTTATTGAATAGCAAGATTTTAAATCAAATAAATGGATTTATTGAGATTTCAATTGATAATTAATGAATTTATTAAAATTGAAATTAATTACGGTAATGGGTAAATCAATTAACGTTGAATTGATATCTAAGCTGTCTAATTTGTTGTAAGTGATTAGAAATAAAAAATGATGAAATTTGTCAATTATCGAATTGAAATTGAAAATTTGATTTAATTAATTAATTGTTAATTTATTTAAAATGTAAAAGTAGCCATTTTGGCCACTGACTCGGATTTCGACGAAACAAGTTTCATCGGATCCATAATGATGAATTATTGTAGGATTTCAAGTTTCGTAATGATCAGGCATGTCGTTTGATCGTACGAGCTTGAAACGCCTTGAAATCAATTAAATTGAAATCAATTTGAAATAACTTGATTTTAGCATAACTTCTTCATACGATGGAATTTGGACTTGAAACCTGTCCCATTGCGTTTTAAATATTCAAAAACATCTATTTTGATATATGGATTGACCCAATTTCGTTTCAGAGTCAGAACGGGCTTTTCGGGCCATTTTATCGTTCAACGCGTACATCAATCTTATGCATCCATTCAAATTTCAGCTTGCCTATATATACACTGCTATAAACCCTAGCATTCTTCTTATTCCTCATTATAGTACGTTCAATTCCATTAGCTCCTCTTTTTTCCAATGGCTGCAAACCCTAAATCCCAAATGCAATTTCAGATAAAATTCAAAGTCAAAATTTCAAACTCTACAAACTATATCGAATTATATATGGATTTGAAGTTCTCGACGAGTGCAAGTCAAATATATGATTCGTTTTTCAATTTGAGTTTCGATGTGGCCGAACATCAATGAACAAATCACGACATTCATCATGCCGTAATCAACGTCGTCTGATCGACAAATTGAAGGCGCAGTTTTGTAGAGGAGGCCGAGAGGATCACATCTAGGTGTTTTGTTCATCGATTTGACGGTTGGATTTGTCACGAAAATTCAATTAGGGTTGCACAAAACCGACGGCGGTTGGGTAGTTTCGTCGCTGTGACGCGTAGGGTCTTGGATGGAGGGCCACGGCGAGGTCGCGGTAAGGTGTAGAGGGAGTTGTAATCATTTCTAGTGGTGGCGGCTTCTAGATTTTGGCGAATTGGAATGAAATTTGAAATGTAAATTATGAATGTGGTTTATAATTGGAGTTAAGATAAAATTTCAGAGTAATGTTGAATACGAATTAGATGGATTTGGAATTTGAAATTTTGGGAAAGGTTTAAAATTCCTTCGGGTTTGAAAATGGTTTTCAAAGGGTTTTGGAGAAATAATAATGATATTATTTAGGAAATATTTTTTAATTGGATTTGAAAAACTGGTGAGATTTGAAATTTAAAATATTTGAGGGGTATTACAGAGATAAAGCATTGAATTCTTTTCGGTCGCTGAAAAATAACTTTGATGATGACTGCAGCATTATCGATGTTCATTTTCGAGTTTCCAAGGGAAGAAATTGCTACCCGAATGATTTAATTTGGAGTTGTTTGCAAAACTGGATTGGTTTTAACAATTCAAGGAATAATTGGATATGCAATTGAATTATGGATATCAAAAATGGTTTTTGAAATGTTCAAGTTTTGGTTTGGTAAATCCTTTTGATTTTAAAATTTAAAGGATAATTTGATACCAAAGGATTTTGGATATAATTGATTTCAAAGATGATTTTGAAATTTTGAGTAATTGATGAAAAGACTCTGAGATCTTATTTAAAATGTTTATGGAATTTAAATAAGTTGGAAACTTAAGGAAGTTTAAAAATTTGAAAGGAAATGGAATGTAATTGAATCCAGTAAATAAAGGTAAAAAAATTATTTTATTGGAAGTAAATTTATGGGAGAACAAATTTATTTAAATTTGTAAGTAAATGAACTAGAATTAAAGTTGAAGAATGGAATCAATTTAGATTTTGTTGAGAAAAGTGAATTGTAAAGGAACTAAAAGAAGTAAAAGTTTAGAAATAAACTTTTTATTGAAACTCGTGGAATTAGATTCAACTTGAAAGGGTCAAATAAAGGTAAGTGTGACTAGAGAACATGGTTAGAAAGATAAGCCAATTAAAGATGGTTGGTAAATGGAATGGAAATAAAATTGTGGAAAGAAAAATGAATTTGCATTTGTAAGAAAATAGAATTGAAACTGAATATTGGGAATTAATTTGAATTGTGTGTAAGGGAAGTTAGTCAAGATTTGGCTAAATAAAATAATGGACTGAAATAAAAATTAGTGAGTAAACTAATTGATTCAAGAAGGTAAGCAGATAAATTGGAATCGTATGTTGAGCTTATATTTAATTTAAAATGTGTAAAATAAAGTGAAGTTATAAAATTAATTCAAAGTGAACTAAAATTACAAAATTTTGGAAATAAAAATATTTGTTTGAGATTTAAGATAAATTAGTAAGTGGAACTAATTTAAATAATGATGTAAACTAGTTATGAATGGAAGATGGTGATAAAATTCAATATTCAGAGCTTGAAGATGAATTGAATTCTTGAAAATGAAAATTGGGCAAAAGTATTGAGATTTTAGATTAATTATTAAATTGAAGAAAATGGAATCTATATGGAATTGGAATCCAATATGATTAAATATAGATATAAAAAAACCAAGTGATAAAGTGAAGTCGAAAGATTAATTTGTAGTAGACTAAAAATAATTTAAAGTTGGAAATAAATCCGTTGGGATTTAAGTAAATTAATAATGAGACTAATTAAAGAAAAAATTAATTGAATATGGCTTGAGATGAAGGTAAATTGAATTCGTATGGGATTGGATATTCAGTTTAAAGTAGGTAGATATAAAGGCTAAAGTGGTACAATAATAATATAAGAGTATATAAATTGCTTATATTAAACCTGAGAAATGAATGGTGAAATTGTTAAGTAAGTTTGGTATTGGAAATACACTAAGTAATTTTGGATTGGAGATTAAGTGAAGTTGTGAAATGGGATAATTGTGGGTAAGTGGTTAGAAATCAAAATAATGTGAATAAAAGAGAATTGATATAATTAATAATCAATGGTTATAAATACATAAGTTGTATGTATATTATTTTATTCGCATACTGATTTATCCAGATTCGAGCATAGAATTTCGAGATAGTTATACCAATCCGAGTTAGGATTTTTTTTCACCCTATTTTCGACGGCGAACTCTGGATATGGATTTTGATTTACTCCGGAAATTCTCTATCATAGTTTGTGGCTTTGCAAGGAGAATGACGGTTTCTGATCAAGAAACCAGATTTGAGTCCGCACTAGGAATTCGGGTGGACGATATTAGTTCGGAAGTGAATTGTGTGATCAAGTGAGCGATCGGATTGGGTATTGCATACAGATGATATATGTGCATCGTACGGATGTGAATGAAATGGATATGAAAACCTTTATAAAGAAATGTATAAAATGATTTGAGAAGCTATGGTTGGATATTACTGTCAAGTAGGATACAGGTGTTTTATAGCAAAAGAAATTGGGATTTTTGATTTTTGAGGATAAATTGAAATTTGCTCGACAAAGGTATGCATTTAAATTTCTGTATGAAATTTGATTTTCTGGTCTAGCCACTTGGCGTTTTTGTTTTCTTTTGAGATTTGGGAGCCTATAGAGGCATTTTGTAGTTGTACCGGGCTAGCCGCGCAAAGGAGACGCTGGCGAAATTTTTCAAAAATTTAGGGAGTTAGAAAAATTTTGAGAAATTTTTTATAATTTACATTTTAAATTTAAATTATAATTTGAATGGTTGAGTAAGTAATGTTGTTTGGAAGTTATGGATAGGTTTGGAAAGTTAATGAGGATGATAATGTGTCTTTTATAAAAGATTGTTTTAGTTGTTGATAAAAACTATTTGGCTTTGGAAAGATAATGCACGGGTTGTGGACCATTCCTCTTAACTAGTAATTTCGGGGACGAATTTCTTTTAAGGGAGAAGGAATGTGACGACCCAGGATTTTTGGATATTTGAAATTGAAATATTTAATTGATTTTAAATATTTGAAAGCCATTTTAATTTGAATTTCAAATATCACTATTTATTTGGAAATTGAATTATTGAATTTAATTATTGGAAATTGGGTAAATGGTTGAATCTGAAATTTTGAGCCTGTTAAAAATGGTTTAAAAGCTTGTAAAATTTATATTGATAATACTGAAGATGGTAAAAATGTTAAATTTGAATTTGGGAATGTTTTGTTCAGTTTTAAAAATATATAGTTTAAATTGAATAAAAAAAAATTAGGTAAATCCTTCAAAATCATTCAATCAAAAATGTCCTCCTCTTCCTGCCAATATTTTCAACCGGCCATTCTTTTATCTCCTCCATGAATTCCCCCCCCCCTCTCTTCTCCTCATCCCGTTTCTTTCTGCCATTCTCCCCTTAACGCCTCTTATGTCCTTTTCTCCTTCTCTTTCCCCTCCATTGCTCCCCCTCTCTCCCTCTTCGACTAGATCTGGTCGCCTGTTTAAAGTCATGACGGTAGTAGGCGAGTCATCAAATCCAAACCTTCTTTCGAACTCTGATTTTCCTACTCTTCTAGCTAGCAATCACTCCACCGTTACTCCTATTGCTTGCCCATGCTCGAGTGCTGTGATTCATGCTACGGATGCTAGCTGTGAGCAAACTGGTGTTGGTTTGCCTTTGTCTATGTCTGGAATGCAACCTATTCCATCTCCTCCTGATGTTAATGTGAGTATGCATGTGAATTCTAATTGTGATATGGGGAAGCATGTTACAAATGCTATGTTCAGTGAGGGTGGTGTTAGTGGTTTGTCTGGTAGAAAAGTGGGATTGGTATTGGCTGTTGATTTCGGTCTGTGCTCTTTAGTTACTTGGTTAAATGCCTATGAAACTTTAGGTCCTTTAATCAGTGATGAAAGTTTGGTTGCTTCCAAGTATGTTGCATCTCCTATTTTGCCCTATGTTGAGGATCATCTTGGTCCTTCTGCTCCACCGCCGGCTTGCCCCAAATCTTGGCCATCTCTTTTCAATTCTCTGCCATGAAATGCGGGTGATTACAAAACAATTGAATTTGAAATTGTCGAAGAGAATCGAGTGATGATCCCTCCTCCAATTGTTATGCAAGCCGGAGTTGACTTTTGGTCTGAATATTTAGTTGTTTCTTTCTGGAACCAAATCACCGTCTTCGTGATCCGTCCTCGGTTTTACGTAAGGCTTGGAAGCTGCATGGTAATTTGCATGTTAAGCTGATTGACTCCATGTACTATCTCAAGTTTTTCTCTTCCGAGGATCGTCGGCTAGTTCTTGGTGCTAAGCCTCTTTTTTTGTTGGTAGGTCCTTTATTATCACTCGTTGGTCTCCAACTATGGCGAGTGCTCGAGAGCAAGTGCTTTCCATCCCCGTTTGGGTGTACTTTTTGCAAATCCCCTCTACGCTTAGCCTTTGCTTGGGTTGAATTGGTTAGCCTGCAACGTTGGAAAATTGAAATGCTTTGACACTAATACGGTTGCCCGAGATAAATTGATGTATGCAAAGGCTCTTATTGAGATATCCCCCTTTAAGCCTCTCCCTGCTTCTATTCCTGTTCAGCTTGCTGTTGGGCATGTTGTGGAGGTCCGAGTTCGCTATGGTTGGGTTCCAGATATATGCTCCTCCTGTCACTCTTTTGGGCACCTGGCTATCTCCTGCCTGCACTCCAAATCCTCCACGGCTCCTCCGAAGATTCCTCTTCCTCGTCGCCCGCTCAAGAAATGGATTCCTAAAGTTCCTCCTACCGTCTCTCAGGTCGCCCCCCTCTTGCGGTTCCTTTGTCTGATCTGGGTCCCCCTCTATCTGTTGTTAGGCCTACCTCTCCTACTGTTGCTGCGGTTCCTTGTGTTGCCTCAGCTTTTCCTTTAGCAATTCCACATTCTACCCAGTTACCTATTGTTTGGGTTGAGTCTGAGAGGTGTTGGGTTGATCTCATTTCTGATTTGAGATTTAACCCCGTGGATGGTTCATTTTTCAGATTTGTTTCCGATGATCAGATGGACCTTAGATGCCTTTATTACAAACCGTCTGGTGATTCATTAGTTCTTGATTTGGATGGTGTGTATGCGAGTAAGAATTCTGACATGCTAGCTGATTCTTCTTGGGATCGCTCTATCATTTACACTACTGATGCTATGGGTTACGACCCTTGTCTTGCTATCCGTTTCAGCCCCTTTGTTGGTCTATGTGGGAACGTCCCTTTGGTTTCTGCTGAAGATGGTTATTTTACCTCTTATGAGAAGTCCTAGTCTTGGTGATTTTTATAGTTACTGTGGCATGTCTATCACATACCAGTGCTGTATTTTTCTTTTTTCTTAGCAGTATTGATGCTTTTACCTTACTCCTATACTTCAACATTATTACTTTGGTAATAAAAGTGGACGGTCCACTATAAAACCTGCTTGCCTTGCAAAAAAATAAAAAATAAATAAAAATGGCCCTCCGAGGCACAATCTCGGAATTCGACGAAACTAGTTCCATTGGATCCATAATATTGTATTATTATCGGACTTCAAATTTCGTAGCATTTAGAGTTGTAATGTGAGCGTACGATAGATAAATGCGCTAAAATCTATATCGAAAATTTAATAAAATAACTAGGTCCCGAAAGCCATCTTCTCCATACGATCGGATTAAGACTCGAAACCTTTTCCATTGTGTTCGAAATAGGGGTTTAACATTATAAATGACTAGTGGCATGCCTTGATAGGAGGTAGAGATTTTTGTGTGCGGGAAACAAGACGATTTGAATTTGAAATTTAATTTAAATTAAATAAATAATATAAATTTCATTTGGGCTATTACAAATCTTTGTGGATAGGTAATGGGTTTTAAAACACGTGTTGAACTACATTAACATGCGTTCCCCTTTCCCTTTGTAATATGGAACCTGATAAAATAATATCGAAATATTTTTACTCCAGTTTTTAATTTGCAGATCTAAAATCAAAATAAAAGAGATGGCCACCCTCGTTTTTAATCTAGCCGCATCCTCCTCGTTCGATTCTAAATAAAACGAAGTAAGATGAAGCTCGCGAGGTAGAGATAAGGGGGCGAAGCTCGAATTTGTTGAGGCGTCTAGGTCGATGATCAATTGAGGGTTTGCAATGAGGCGCGTGTTCGTGGCATGCCAGTGGGAGGGGTTGCCGTGTCAGATGGGGTATGGCAGTGACGCGATTTGAGGAGGCTCGGCTTGCTTGGTTGTGAGCTCGCGACCGGCGAATCTGGGAAGGTGGTGAATCATGTTCGTCATCGCGAGGTAGGCGGAGGGTTCGCGCGAAGGGTAAGAAAGCGTGCGAGTGTCGTACGATCTGGAGGTTGTGGCGACACCTATGTATAGAGGGCTTGGTGATTTGTGTGCATTGTCAGTGAGGCCGAAGTCGAGTTGTGGCAGGGGACTGGTCAACGGCAGTGAGGTATATATCTGTTTTGGGTTTTTCTCTTCTTTCGAAACTGATATATATATATATATTATTTATATTTAGGGAAGTAGAGTATATGTTTATATATATAGGATCTGAAAATATATAATAGGAAAGGTTTTGAAAACAGATTTAGAAAATAGATATATATACACGTTTTAACCATACTAGCTTATTTTAAAATGTGTATTTAGGGTGATTAATGTTTAATGAATGTAATTAACTATTTTAGTCACTAGAAAATAATTTTAATTTTTTTAAATGTGAAATTATTTAGTTAGAATTAAACTGTTAACTAATTAAATTTTATTAAAAGGGAAATTATCAGTTTGAATGAAGTTGTTAGTCAACTAAATAATTTAATAATAAGTGATTGTTCGATTATTTTGAATATTAATAATAATCATATAAATTGTTTATACAAGGTCAAATCGTGGATAAAACAAGACGAAATGGAAGTGGATTGTGAATTAAAAATCGAAGATGAGTTAATCTCACTCATCTGGGTTTTATTTAAATTTAAATAGTTAAATTTAAAATTGTTGATTGTATGCTTGGATGAAAGATTATTCAGTTATATTGGGTTAGACCATACGCGCCGCATTATAACAGATGATATTATATTAAACCCATATACTGCGATATTCCACCTCGAAGTGGATTGGTATTATATATGTTCTTGGAGTGATTGATTTCCCGCATTATATAGCGGATGAGACCCTATGCGCCGCATAATAGAGGAGGATATTATATAAACCCATATACCGCGATATTCCACCTCGAAGCGGAATTGGTATTTTATATTGTGCTAACATCTGTGGATGCAGGGAAACAGGTTGGAGGGATCCAACTGGATTCGTCAAAATATTTAAATTTGTTTAAATATTCTGTGTTATGGTTTATTGGATAATCTGGATAGATTACACTGATAATTGGTAATAATGGATGCTATGGATTGATTGAATATATTTAGGTATGTTGAGTTCCCTGAAATGTACAGATTGGATTTTTTTGAAAGAAAATAAAAAGAGAGCGAATTTGTAAGAAAATGATTTTAGAGAATTTGGGATACATTGAAGAGTAAACGGAAAAAAAGAGGATTTTTAAATTTTAATAAATAGATTTCGAGTATGGGAAAGGAGATTTTGAATAAAAAGGGAAAGTAATGAATTTTAAAACCTAAGTGATATTATTTAAAGGGATAAAGAATTTATTTTGAAATTCAAGGTTTAAATTTATTGGAAAGGAATTTGGAAAAGCATGAAATTGGTAATTTCAGATAAGTAAGATTTTTAAATTATAATTAAGAAGTAAAATCTGAGGTCAATGGGTTTTTGAAATAAATTGTGTAAGTAAAGGAATTTATTTCAAAAATGAAGTAAATTTTTGAAATCGATATTTGAAATTGATTTGGTATTTGAATCTATGTTTTGGAAGAAAGACGAGACTATGGATTTATAAACTGGGTTTATAAAGTGAAACAAGATATCAGTGGATATTTGAAAATATAAATTCACTATGAGAATTTATAAAGGAATGGGTAAATTGTTTTAAAAATAAACAGTGGTTTATTTTTAAAATGGTATTGGAGTGGGAAGTGTATTTCCCTAGAAAGCTAAGTGTATTTTAAAGGAGACTTTTATGTATAAGCTAAAGGCTTTAAAAATTTGTTTTAAGGAAATGTTTTAGAAAATTTATTATTATTAAAATGTTTTAAAATTTAAAGTAAATATTTTTTCAAATTTATTTTGGTAGTGATTATTTAAAGGTTAATTGGTATTATGTTTTAACAAGATAATTATTAATATTTTATAAAGTAATCTTATATTTTTTTTATAAAAGTTTGGGTAAAGTTTTATTTAAAAACTTGTATAGAATTATGAAATTCTTATTTTAAAATTTAGTTTGGCTTAACATTTATTTTTATAAAATTAGTCTTATATTTTATAAGTAGCTTTATTGTAATTATTTTTAAAGCATATATATATATATATATATATTAATAAAGTGTTTAGGTAGTTTAATTTAAATGTTTCAAAATATATATTATAATAAAGTGTTTTAAATTATTTTAAAATATAAAGTATTTATGCTTGGTGATTTCAGTGGAAATAGAAAATATTTGGGGAATTTATTTCGTGAGAGAAGAAAGGTATGAAACTGTTTTCAAAGTGTTGAAAAGTGGAAAAATATCTTGTGAAGATATTTTGAGGTTAATAAATAGTTAGGGAGAAATTATTATGGTTTGTTGATTATTTGAGAATGTTATTTGATAGTTAAGTAACCGACTATCAATATTGGCCAAATGCACTAATCGTTTGGAAGAGATGAGGATCAGAATTAATTTATGAAAACCACTTTGACCTGGTCTGAACATTTTCGTGAGAAAGACAAGAGCCGCGAGTCGAAGATAGAGCAATGAAGTGCAAGGGCTAGTCGCTACTAATCCTAAGGGTGATTCCAAAATGGATGAACGAATGCTTTCAGCACATAGAGGATGATGAGCATTCCAAGAGATGTGTTCTAAAAAGGTAACGCATAGCCTCGAGCCTCATCAACCGGGAATGACTGAAAATCATGGGTTATGCAGCAAGGCTAAGTGGGTAGCGCCCATTAGGGTAAGGTCATCCCTGTCTAGATGTCCCTTTTATTTTGGTTGTGTGGTGCGGTTGCTGATCCCAACCGTGGGGTGAACTTAATCGGGATTATCCAGTAAGGGGAAGTCTCGGTCTTGTGTTGCAGGGGATCGGGATGGATCCTCGGCACACTGATCTAGACCAGGTACTGTGACAGATGGTACCCCAGTGCCTAGTCATTAGTTGGAAATCTATACTCCCTACGTGCCTTTATGGTTTTGTTTGTATACCTATTAGCTGGAATTTAATAAATGTAACAATTTCGGTTATTTGAATAAGTATTTGTATATAGACCTTATTATAATATCAGAGAATTTTATAAGAAATGTTTTAGATATTGTAAGGTAAAAACCCGACATGTTTATTTGTGGCGTGGTCTTATGAGATGCTTTTGATTTTCAAAAGATTTTGAAAAAATTATTAATCCAATTGAGTGTGCTTTTCTCACGCTGGTATTCCAGACTGACTCGGGTGTTATTTAACTATAATGCTCGGTTCAGACCGAGTATTATAGAGTACAGATTCTGGATGGACTGCTGTGGAGCTTAGGAGACGAGCTGGATGGAGAGACGTACCCGTAGATGATGTAAATTCCGTCGTGTATTCAGTTTTGGAGGGATGAGATATTATAACCGTCCTGAGTTGTGTTGTGATTGTTTTGAACTCCGATGCTGTATTCTGATGATGTATGTATAAGACAGATATAATTTCTTTTGTGTAAAGATCTGTAATTCATCTATTATATTTTATTCCTCTGACTTGATAAGATTCTGATATTGTTTCTATTTCTTCTTCTATCTCCTTCTTCTTTTTACCCTAATTGTTCGTTTTTTCGGGCGTCGAAAAATCGGGTTGTTACGGTTGGCTTATATATGAAGGTTGAGGGTTTGACTTTCTTTTCACTATCCACGAAGCTAAAAGAATTGAGTTCCCAACATATGGAGGGATCGAATATGATCCCTTCACTTGGAGATCCATCTGATCCCTGTCACCAAAAAAGAGTTGAGAGAGGAAGGAGGATCGGCTAGAAGAATGCCGACCCCTATGAACAAAAAATAGAAAGAGAGTTGCTGACCCTATTATAGATAAAAAAAGAAGAAAGAATGAGGGAGGATCGGTTAAAAGAATGTCGATCCCTACATACGTAAAAAGAAGAAAAGAAAAAAAAGAAGGGATGGGCTACAAGCCCTGTGTGTATGCAAACACGGACATGAAAATTATGTAAAGTACATATATATAAAATGAATGAAATTGAAATTGCATCTAGTTTAATGAGAATTGGTAATGAACCATGAGCATATAATCACATTCGGAAGCAACAACAAGAATGTGTACCTGAACGCGTGTAACGGCCCGCCTTTCATTCCATAGAAAGACGCATCATTAAGAAGAAAGAAAGGGATAGAAAAGAGAAAAGAAAGAAACAACATCAGAATCTCACAGCGGAACGAATAAATTATATTTTATCACATAAAACATTACATAGTATCATATACATCAGAGTTATACAGCTAATACAACACAAACTAGACAGTTATAAACACCTGTCTAGCAATTACAATTCAAGTACATCAAAGAAAACAGATACAACTCAAAACATAGCGGAACCACAATATATATCTACACGCTGAAGCCTCCTGCTCCATATCTCCTCCAGAGTTCGTCAAAGCAATCCTAAAACACTTGACTACTCATACGTAATATGAGTACCCAAGAGTTTAATAAAATAGAAAATAAACACTCAGGTCAGATATGGGTCTGGTGTGAGTAAACGGGTTTAAAAATTGCTTAACTTTAGAAAATCCTTTGAAAACAAAAAGGTATCACGTAATACTTCCCACACATAAACATGGAAAAGTTTTTACCTTACGCTAACCAAAACATTTGATAGGAAATCCAGTGATATTATAATAGTGTGTAGGGTTTTCAAGTAAATAAGAAATAGCCGAAATTGTTACATTTATTAAATTCCATCTACTAGCCACGAAAGTGGGTAAAACAATCAAAACCGTAAGGTCTCGTAGGAATAATGGGTCTCCATCAATGACAGGGCTACTGGGATACTGCCCGTCACAGTACGTGGCCTAGTCACCGTACCGAGGACTACGCCCGCTCCCCTGCAACACAAAGCCGGAACCATTTCTTACTGAACAGTTCCGAACAAGACCACCCCGCAGATCGGCCGTCGCCAACTGCCACACAACCGAAATATAAAGGGATCTCTAGACAGGGATAAATCTCGTCCTACTTGGGCATGACCCACTTAGCCTTGCTGCACCTCCCCTGTTATAGCCATTTCCGGTTGATGAGGCTTGAGGCTACAATTACCTTTATAAGGCATATCAATCTTAGAATGCCCATCGTCCACCTGACGATGTTCTGGAAGCATTCAATCCATACAAGTTCGTTCCGGGTTCGAACGAAACCGAAGGCATTATCTCGTTACACTCGTTTTGGAATCACCCTCAGAGTTAACGACGATAACCCTTGCACTCTAAATCACCATCTCGAACCTGAAAGTACTATTCCGTCAAACTCATTACGGAATCACCCTCAGAGTTATACTGACGAATAGTTCTTACACCTCGAGTCTTCACTCTTCACTTGAGATTCACGACCTAACGTTTAATTTGGATCGATGTGGTTTTCGGATATCCAAATATGGAAACCCAATCCTGGTCTCATCGAAATCCAAATGCCATCTTAATGTCCAAATGAATTTAGTTTGAATAATTAATTCGATTCATCATTATCTATTACACACAGATAGATAAATTACATATCACAATAGATAATCGCATTCACATCATAACAGATAACCCGTATCATCATCCCAAACAGATAACCATCACAAACAGATAATCCATATTACCATACTTTAATTAAGCATCCATATCGTACAGATACTACTCATCTCATTACTGAGATCACAACCATCCAAAGGAATATCAATATCATCCATAAGCAAAGATTTATTAACCATCATCTATAATTAATTTAAAATGAATTAAATTAATTACTTCTATCTCATAAATTAAATTAATTACTCATCTATAAATCCTGCTTATATATATCCATTAATTAATTAACCTAGTTAATTAATTATTCACTAAGTATTCAACTTGATTAAACACCTTTGATTAATCATTATCTAATTAGAATAAGTAATTAGTCTTTAATTAATTTCACAAATTAATTAACCTTAATCATAAGTAATTAACATTTAATTACTTCATTTATTAATTAACTATAATTAATTACATTTATCCTTAATTAATTACATTAATTAATCACTTAATTATTCCTTAATTAAACAATTCTTAATTACGTCATTAATTATATTAATTAATGATCTCTAATTTATATTTAAATTAATTACTTTATTAAAAATTAATTACATTTAGTAATTATTCTAGAATTAAAAAAATACAATTATTAATCACCTTTGATTAATATTAAATCAATAATTAACTATCCTTAATTACTCATTAATAAATTAATTATCCCATAATTAATTTTCTTCATTAATTAATCCCTTGATTAATTACAAAAGTAATTATCCAAATTACTTTATTAAAAAAATCATCTTCACTAATTACATTCCAGTAATTATCATTTATTACTTCCCAAAGTAATCACGCTCCATTAATTACATTAAGTAATTACTCTCATTAAACCATCAAATGATTTCCTTAAATTAATTAAACTAAATTAATTAATTTAAACAAATCTCATTACCATAATTAATTACAATAAGTAATTAATCCCTTAATTACCTTTATCAAGTAATTATACTTTAAAAATTATAATTGATTATCTTCAATTAATTAATCTAATTAATTATCAAAATTAATCACATTAATTAATTACTTAATAATCATTAGATAATTATCATTATTAATTAACAACATTTCTTTAATTACGTACTTAAGAAATTTATCTTAGATTAATTATCATTAATCAACTCTAATCAAATTAACCTAAAACATTAATTAAAATCAACTAATTAAGACATTTCTTAATTTAATTCTTTTCTTATCTTAAATATTTCTAAGATAATTCATTTACCTTGTTAGTAACTTTATTAACATTCAAATGTATTTGAAACAATACATTTCTAAATTTAATTCAAATTCCATTTTAAAATTTAATATTTAAAATGTTTAACTATTTAAACATTAATCCAAATTTAAATAAATTTATAAACCTTAAATTAAAAAATGAAGAACATTCATTACTTATAAAAAGTACTTATATAAGAAAAGTTTAAAACAAAATTACTTAAAGAAATCAGGCTTTAAAATAAATTTATTATCTTAACTTTCAAATTTAAAGTTAAAAATTTCATAACTTTTATTCAAATACTAAAGAATTTTTTTTTATCAAGTTTAAAACTATTTGAAAACAACTCATTTTTAAAGTCTATTTTAAACATTTAAACCTGTTCAATATTTTAAAATTTACAAAACTGTTTTGAATTCAATCTGGTTTCAAAGTAAACTTGAAAACCATATTTTAGTCTTGATTTAAAACTTGATTTAAATCTTGACTAAATTTAAAATTTTCGTTTTTTAAAACTTTGAATTCAAAAGTTCACTTGAATTCAAATTTTAAACTTTGCATTTGAAAACCCCTATTGAAATCCTGCTCAAAAACTTGAATTTCATTCAAATTTCAAAAAAACTGCATACCGTCAGTTTTACAACCTGAAACTAATCCCTTACCCGAGACCCCTATTTTCTGCTTCGAGTAAAAGTCCTATATGCTTCGAGATAGCAACAAGAATACCCGAGAAAACTTCGAGTCAAAAACCCTGCACAACCCCAGAGTAGTTCATCAGAACTTATGTGCACGGTGCATATGCACCGGCACTCTGGCGAACTCCAGCCACTCTAGTCAACTTCTCTAAGACGCCGACCAACCCCTCACTGGATTACGACCATCAACTAACCCACTGCAGCTCGAAATTGAAATCGAGTAATCCAATTGAATAAGCTAACCTGGAAACACTACAGCACTCAAACCCAAACCTGTCAACATCGCCCACACCCAACTTCGACCATCATTATCACTGCGACTCCGGCCATAGCTCCATCTACGACCCCTCTTCCCATCCCCTACGTATGGTAACACTTGGTGCATCATAGATGAAGAGAAGCAACAAAGTTACTACTTCCAGCAAAATTAGGGTTAGAACCTGTAATCGGCCACCACCGTCGCCAACCACCACTGACAATTCATCTGACAATTTTCCCCCTACACATCCATCCGCCATTCACCTCCAGGAAGAATCTCGACTTCCAAAATCCCCTAGATCACCATATAAACCCAAAACCCCAATTTGGTTCAACTTAGAAATGCACATTCAACAGTTAACTAAAAATTGTGTTTTATGTTTTAAAATTCATGATTTCATATGTGCATTCATATTATGACCCTGATTTAATAATTTAAGAAGTTTGAAATTTTGCTTATTGAAAATATAGGTTGTTGTTAGTGTTTCAGAGGCTACAGGTTTTTCAATTTAACTTAATTTACCTAAATCATAATTTACAAACCTAAATTTATACTAAACAAACATATTTTGTTTACATATTAATTTCTAACAGAAATCAAACAAGTTGATAAAGTATTTCTATTAAAACTTAGTTTTAGAAACAGAAAACAGTAATCAGGTTTCCTGTAAACACACACACACACACACATATATGTTTATATATATTCACACACAATATTCATCACAATAACAATCATACAAGCATACACATTCCTATATATTCACATACAGCAGGTAATTTAAGCTTTTTGCATTAGGTTACTCACTTCTAAAAAGAAACAGAGCGGTTCATCCAAAACAGTCTTGATTTATGAGAATTAGAACTTGAGTTCTGGGAAATTTTGTTTATCTTTGATTTTAAAAGGAAAAAAATGTTTTTAAAATAAAGAAATTTACTCACATAATTATTGAAGATGCAGAGAACAACTCAGGTGCATTCATTTTTCTTGGAACCTGATTGCTAGTTGAATCTGCTTGTTGCATCTGTGTTTTTGAAATTCTTGTTGATGTTGAATTAAAACTGCATTTGCTTCCAATTTGATTACTGAATTATTGCATGCATACCCCATCTTCACTTGTTTGAGTATGAGTTGAACTTAAATCTGATGTTGTAACTTGCAGATTTTAAATAGAATTTGTATTTGGGTTTTTGCAGATTTGCTTGAATTTTGTTACCAGATTGGTTTTGTAGATCTGGTTTACAGATTTTAAATTGAATTTGGTTTTCAATTTTCTTTTTCTAAAGTCTGATTTTCATATTCAATTGAAGATAAAGTTTGAGCAAAATGCATTGTTAAGTCTCTTATCTATAATTTCAATAAAAATGCTTTTAAAGATAAATTGCCACTTGTTACTTTAGTAAGACTACAAGTGTCTTCTCCATGATTTAAAAACTTAACATATGTTCTTCTTAATATTAAAAGAAATTTCTTAATTCACAAATGTATTCAAATTCTTCTAAAACCATTTCTAATTTAATTTAACATGTTTTAAATGTTTTATCAATATTTAGCCTTACATGTTTACACATCTTAATGATTAGTTGAATATTTTAAAATCATATTTTTTTTTTAAACTAAATTTTCAGAAGAGAAAATTTAAAAAGAAAAAGAATGTTGAATTCAATTTTATTCAAAGTTTCAAACTAAATATTTTACTCTAATGTAATTGAACTAAATCTACTTCAAAACAATTTTAAAATAAAACAAAATAAACTTTTATAATAAAATACAATTTAAAATTTTACATTTTTTATTAACAAAATAAATATTTTACTTTAATTGCTTTAAAATATATAAGAAAGATTTTTATATTAACTTTTGAAAAGTTTCTATATTAATTTAAATCAAATTTTATAATTCACAAGTTATACACATACATACATACATACATACATACATACATACATATATATATATATATATATATATATAATAAATTAAAAAATATTTTATTGAATTTAAATTAAAATCAAAATCACATTCTCTATTTACAATGTATACACATATATACATTATAAATAAAATATTCTTTAAATTAGCTCAGAAAGATAATTTTATCATTTAAATATTTTTAGCTTTGAAAAGAATAAGATTTCCAAATATAAAATTATTATAAATTTTGAAAAGAATATCATTTATCAAAATAAATAATTATTAATCTTCAAAAGATAATTTTTGTTTGAATTACATTATTAAATCAATATTTCACATTTTAAAATAATTATTAATGGAAATTATTAAATAAATATTGCCTAAATTTTCGTGACATCACAACGCGCATGTGTATAGTCTAAAAGTTAAAATTTTGAAATTGACACAAATTGTAATCAAAGCTGAAGCTTTCAAGGTCGAGACCAGATCAGATAGCCAAAGCTTACTAGTCTCGTAGAGCCGGTTACAGATAACAACCAACGGATTACAACTCTAAATTTATTCTATTCGAAATTGACTAAGCGTTATGAGGATCAAAGAGAGATATGATACTTTGGGAAAAAGTTCAATGGAAGGATAACGACTCTTTAGAAAACTGGATGGATTTCTTTCCGATGGCTCTAACTTACTTCGATTCAAAGCATGTCATGTTCAACATAAGACATACTATGTGGGGGCAAGCGTTATCCAACATTATGACCCAGCTATATTTGAACTGATTGGACAAGTTAGATTCGAATATCATTAAGGCTAGTAAGTCCAGAGTAAGAATTGTGGGGTCTAGATATCAAGTACATATGATAATATGAAGCCGTGATCAAACGACATTGAGAGATTTGCAATGCAGACTGTTCGAAGTATGGAATATAGTTCAACATAGAGGAGGGATCAGCTATAATCATTCTCCAACAAAGGTATCGGCATATTTCAACCAAACAAATGCAAGTCAATGGAAAACAATCAATATCTCAAGATCCATAAGTCCAATGTATATGAAATTTTGTGAGCAATTTGTAGGGACCTTAGGGAGCCTACCCTAGGGATCGCACCTCCAAAAGATGAAGCAAGGGGGATCAACCCTCTTCTCTCAATAGGGATCGGTTAAAATTAGAAAAAAAACTCACATTGAAGCAAAGATGGAGTAATAACTCAAGTTTTACTAATCCAATTGGCATAAACTTGGAGGTTAAGCATATTACAACATGGGAAAGCTCCCATAGGAATCGCACCCCTAAATTCCTCTAAAATAGGGATCGGCCCAGATCCCTATTCCTTTGGGATTTGGGCCACGTTATCCCTTTGATGGGTCCATTTGTTTTTTGAGATCTTCTGCCAGATTTTCAAGGAGATATTTTACTATCTTCGTCTATAAAAATAGACATCGTTGTTCATTTTCAGGACTTTACACTACTGGTGACGCAGCGGATTATTCAAACAAAACTTCAATCTATGAAATGTAGCAATCGGTGAGTTGAAGATACCAAAATGCCCAAGTTCGTTGATCCAAAGATACCGAACTCTAGCTATCTCAAACACGTTGATAGCGCACTATACCGTGTTCAAAGATCTACGATTCTTCGCACGTTGATCTAGCGCACTAGATTCCGTGAATCGGCTTCTTCGATCGTTGAATCGAGCGCACTCGATTAACCGAAAGAGGAGATAGGAGATCACACTCAACTACCAATTGTATGAAAGCACAAAGCTAACAAAAGGAAATTTTATTCAATATTCAACTTCCCAAAATGTACAACACACGCGCTATTTATAGCTTTCACAACTCAACACACACAAACCCTCACCTGACTCTTAGGTCGGCGACGACTTACGACCTAACTTAGGTCGTGGCCGACTCAACACAAGGCAGCTCAACCCCAGAACTACTCAACCCTGGCCGACTTAACAAGCACGACCTACATACATCATCATATGACCTTAAGACGACTCACCATAGGTCGTATGCGACCCAACACTTCATATGCATGACCGACTCAACATTACCCCTAGGTCGGTAACGACCTAAATTACAACACGATCCAACTACATACCGACTTAAAACTCACGACATACAACTTACAACATACAACAGTACACGACTCATCACAACAAACGACTCAACACGACCGACTCAAGCGCATGCTGCCTCATCTCCTTGCCACCTTAACTCCCTCCGACTCAAAGCCTTCACTTGCTGGGTTTTTCTTTGCTTCGCGTTAAGTCGTTGACGACTTATACGTTGAGTCGTAGACGACTCAAGTTCCCTCAATACTGAACGACTCATAGTTAGACCCGGCAACTTGTTCCCCATTGCTTTAATAAGTCGCAAACGACTTGTGGATAGACCGATGAGTCGTGGACGACTCATCAAGTACGAACTCCTCCAAGCTTCGTTAAATCGGCACCGACTCATGCTTCCACTATCCCGTGACCGACTCATCAAGCATGTACGTCTTAAGCTCGTGTACGACTTACGACTTAAATCCGAAGCTCCTTGACTCGTGCACGACTTAATATGGTCTAACTTCTGAATTCCTATATGCCTTGCTGCATCATCCTCCCCTGGTTGGGAAAAATTCGACCTCGAATTTGTAAATTCTTCCTCAACAATCTCACCCCCATGATATGGAATTAAATGCTTGACGTTAAAAACATCAGAAATATAAACATCATCTGGTAACTTTAATCGATAAGCATTCTCATTGATTTTCTTTAAAATTTCAACTGGACCAATTTTTCGTGCCTTCAACTTGTTATAAGCACCCACCGGAAAACGATCCTTTGTTAATACGGCATAAACCAAATCACCTTCTTTAAATTCAACATTTCGACGTTTCAAATCTGCAGACTTCTTATACTTCTCATTCGATTTCTCCAATCGTTCCTGAACGATTTTATGACATTCAGTCAGCTCATCAACAAAATCAGCAGCTCGTTTAACTGTTCTCTTTGACTGTGGTACAACTGCTAAATCCAATGGCCCCCTGGGTAAATTTGAATAAACAATCTGAAACGGACTGAATCCTGTGCTCCGATTTTCTGCATGATTATGAGCAAATTCTGCCTAGCATAGCTTCATGTCCCAACTTCTCAAATTATCTTGTACAAGACAACGCAACAAATTTCCCAATGACCTGTTAACAACTTCTGTCTGCCCATCAGTTTGTGGATGATAAGCACTGCTAAAATTCAACTTCGTTCCCACCATTTTCCACAAACTCAACCAAAAGTGAATCAGAAAACGAGTATCTCGATCAGAAACAATAGATTCTGGTAAACCATGCAATCGATATACCTCCTTAAAGAATAGTTGTGCCACTCGAACTGCATCCGCTGTCTTCTTGCAAGCAACAAAATGTGCCATCTTTGAAAACCTGTCCACCACAACAAATATCGAATCATTTCCCCTTTGAGTTCTCGGCAAACCCAAAACGAAATCCATGCTAACATCAACCCATGGCTTAGATGGTACTGGTAATGGCATATACAACCCTGCATTCGTTGCTGTCCCCTTTGAAACTTGGCAAATATGGCATCGCTCCACAAATCTTTCCACCTCTTTTCTCATCGACGGCCAAAAGTAAGATTGCGAAATCAACTGCAAAGTACGATCACGGCCTACATGCCCTTCCTCGTGCAGCTCTTTGACAATTTTCATTCTCAAGCTACAATCTGGAATACATAAACGATTTCCTTTAAACAGAAAACCATCAACCATCATAAATTCATCGGCACTCCCATCCTTCACTTTCTCAACATATTTCACAAAGTAAGGATCTTCTTCAATCATCTCTGGCAGTAATTCAAACCCCGTTACTTCAACCTTCATTGTCGTTAGTAAATGACTCCTCCTACTCAAAGCATCAGCTACTCGATTTGTCACCCCTGATTTGTGCTTAACGACAAAAGTAAACTGCTGTAAATAAGAAATCCATGATGCATGTCTCGCTGAAATTTTATCCTGTCCCTGTAAATGTTTCAAAGCTTCGTGATCAGTGTACAGAACAAATTCCTTCTGAAATAAGTAATGTCTCCAATGCTTAACAGCCTGAACAACAGCATAAAATTCAACGTCATATGTACTGTATCTCATCTTTGCCCCTGACAACTTTTCACTGAAATATGCAACTGGCTTCCCATTCTGACTCAGAACTCCTCCAATACCAACCTTCGATGCATCAGTGTGTAGCTCAAACAACAACTGAAAATTAGGTAAAACAAGAATTGGCGCTGTCGTCAACAGTTCTTTGATTCGTTCAAAAGCAATCCCCGCTTCTTCTGACCACACAAATTGTTTCCCTTTCATGCAATCAGTCACTGGAGCCATCACGCTACTGAAGTGTGGAATGAATCTTCGGTAGAATGACGCTAGCCCATGAAAACTTCTCACTTCTGTAATTGTCTTTGGCTGTGGCCAATTCTTGACTGCTTCAACTTTGCTCTGGTCAACTTGAATACCTTTCCCTGAAACGACATAACCCAGGAATAACACACTAGATGTCATAAACACACATTTCTTTGTAGCAGCATAAAATTGTTCTTCACGCAGAATAAGCAACACTTCCCTTAGATGTAGAACATGCTCCTCCGTACTCCTGCTATAAATCAGAATATCATCGAAATAAACCACAACGAACTTCCCAATGAATGGTCGAAAGATTTGATTCATCACCCGCATGAATGTACTAGGTGCATTTGACAAACCAAATGGCATAACCAACCATTCGTACAACCCCTCTCTTGTTTTGAAAGCTGTCTTCCATTCATCTCCAGGTCTGATTCGAATTTGATGGTAACCACTTTTCAAATCAATCTTCGAGAATATAGTTGTCCCACTCAACTGATCCAACAAATCATCCAACCTCGGCATAGGAAATCTGTAACGAACAGTGATCTTATTCAAAGCTCTACTATCTGTGCACATCCTCCAAGTTCCGTCCTTCTTGGGTACCAACAATGCTGGCACAGCACATGGACTCAAACTTTCCTGAATACGTCCCTGTTCAAGCAACTCTTCCACCTGCCTTCGTAATTCCTCATGTTCCTTTGGACTCATTCGGTAATGTGGTCGATGTGGTAACACTGCTCCTGGAACAAGATCAATCTGATGTTGAATGTCTCTCAGTGGTGGTAACTCCTTCGGTAACTCCTCTGGAAAGACATCTTCAAACTCTTTCAAAACTGGCTTTGCTTCTTCGGGAATCTCAACTTCTTCACTACTCTCTCTCCCAATCAACAAAAACACTTCCGGTTCTTCCTCCACTTCTTTAACAAACTCCTTCAAAGTCAACAGAGTTTTCAATTCTTCAATCTCTTCTAGCTTGCTCTCCTTCTGCTGCTGTTTCTTAGGAACCAAAGTGATTTTAGTACCCTCGAACATGAAACTGTAACTGTTGGCACGACCGTCATGCTGAACTGCTCTATCAAACTGCCATGGTCGACCCAACAATAAATGACAAACATCCATATCTACGACATCACACCAAATTTCATCTTTGTACTTCTTCCCAATCGAAAAATTCACACAAGCCCTTCGACACACTTTCACTTCACCACCCTTCCTTAACCATTAGCTTGTATGGTTTAGGATGCTTCTCAGTCTTCAAGTTCAATTTCCTCACAGCCTCTGTAGAAATAATATTATCACAACTTCCCGCATCAATAACAAACTTGCAGACTTTCCCCAGAATAGTGCATGTCGACTGAAAAATATTGCTTCTCAACCAACTACAATCCTCCTCTTGCTTTGGTGTCAAACAACTTCTCCTCATCATAAGATTACAACCTTCATCTCCAAACAATTCTTCTTCCTCCTCAACATAAGGTGTGTTTGAACATTCTGCCTCCTCACCATCATCCTCCTCAATTCCTGCAACCATGGTTCTCTTCTTCGGCTTCGGACATTCGTTGCTTTTGTGACCCAACTCCTGACAATTATAACACTTGAAAACACTGCTAACCTTCGCCTTCTCAGCCTCCTTCACCACTGGCTTTGAAACAGGTTTAGGAACATTAGAACTTCCACCAACACTCCTTGCTTGATTATTGGAATTAGTAAACACACCACCTCCACGCCTTCCTTGTTTCTCCCAAGCTAACGCTTTCTGATGTGCTTCTGCAACTGTTCTAGGATCAAACATATTAACCATATCCTGGATCTGCATTCTCAATCCCCCAATGAATCTAGCAGTTAGCTGTTCTTCTGTCTCCATAATATCATTCCTGGCAATGAGTTGGTAAAATTCATCAGCATAATCACTAACAGACTTTGTCCCTTGCCTCAGATTCTGCAACCTTTGGTACATAAGTGATTGGTAGTTGTAAGGTAAGAAAGTAGATCTCATCAACTTCTTCATCTTTTCCCAAGATTCTATCTTTGACTTCCCCATTCTCTCCCTGGTAAGTTTAGTTTGCTGCCACCACGCCAAAGCTCTTCCCCTCAACCTAGTAGCAACCAACTTCACCCTTCTATTCTCCGGGATCTCCTTGAAATCAAAGATTTCCTCCACATTAGACAACCAATCTAAGAACTCTTCAGCAACCATCCCGCCTTTAAACTCCGGGATTTCCATCTTCATACCCGATTCCCATCGTCTATCATCTTCAACTTCTCGATAAGAATTTCGAACTTGGTCTCGATCTCGATAATGAATACTAGCTCTATCACCTTCTTCAACAAAATCAAAAGTACGCCGACATCGATCTCGACCATTATCATCCCTTCGTTCATGCATGCCTCTTTGACTATGTCTCTCTTCATCTCTATATGCTTCATTGTCAAATTCACGTTGACTTCGTCTCTCTTCATGTGCATAGTCAAGATGAACTCTTCGTGATGAAATTGATGTTTCTCTTCTATCTCTACAAGAATGTGGTGATACCCTCCTCGCTTCCGTAACCGATGGCGAAACTCGGTTTCCTCCATGGTTCGAGTTTGGTGATCTCCTCCTTTGATTCAAATCATTCATCAATCTCTCCAATTTTCCAATGCCTTCATCAAATTTGTCGTTAATACGTTGTTCCATAAGTTCAGCTTCTTCTCTACGATACAAAGCTTCAACGTTTTGATGTCGGTTAGCTCTCCTTGGTGGCATGGTTGTAAACTTCACAAGACTTCAAAATTCAACACAAGACTTCCAACTTTCCACTCAACAAAGCAATCTAGGCTCAACAATACACGGCTATGCTTGTCTCGGCTCACACTAACTCGGCAACGAGTTAATAATTCAAGTAAGGTCGGCTCCAACTTGTCTCGGCCTTGACACCTCACGGCTTGGCTTCACTCTTACTCCAAAGCCCTCCAAAAAAATTGGCGCGCAAACACCAATTCAAAATCCAAACAAAGTCCAACTCCTCGATCCAAAATGAAATGGATCAAACACTCCAAATTTGATGCAACTTCAATATGAACACGATGAATTCCTTCAAACTTCAAAAACTTCAAAACTTGGCTCCAAGAATCAACTTAGCTATGATTGGCTAAGTATGGCTCTGATACCAATAATGACGCAGCGGATTATTCAAACAAAACTTCAATCTATGAAATGTAGCAATCGGTGAGTTGAAGATACCAAAATGCCCAAGTTCGTTGATCCAAAGATACCGAACTCTAGCTATCTCAAACACGTTGATAGCGCACTATACCGTGTTCAAAGATCTACGATTCTTCGCACGTTGATCTAGCGCACTAGATTCCGTGAATCGACTTCTTCGATCGTTGAATCGAGCGCACTCGATTAACCGAAAGAGGAGATAGGAGATCACACTCAACTACCAATTGTATGAAAGCACAAAGCTAACAAAAGGAAATTTTATTCAATATTCAACTTCCCAAAATGTACAACACACGCGCTATTTATAGCTTTCACAACTCAACACACACAAACCCTCACCTGACTCTTAGGTCGGCGACGACTTACGACCTAACTTAGGTCGTGGCCGACTCAACACAAGGCAGCTCAACCCCAGAACTACTCAACCCTGGCCGACTTAACAAGCACGACCTACATACATCATCATATGACCTTAAGACGACTCACCATAGGTCGTATGCGACCCAACACTTCATATGCATGACCGACTCAACATTACCCCTAGGTCGGTAACGACCTAAATTACAACACGATCCAACTACATACCGACTTAAAACTCACGACATACGACTTACAACATACAACAGTACACGACTCATCACAACAAACGACTCAACACGACCGACTCAAGCGCATGCTGCCTCATCTCCTTGCCACCTTAACTCCCTCCGACTCAAAGCCTTCACTTGCTGGGTTTTTCTTTGCTTCGCGTTAAGTCGTTGACGACTTATACGTTGAGTCGTAGACGACTCAAGTTCCCTCAATACTGAACGACTCATAGTTAGACCCGGCAACTTGTTCCCCATTGCTTTAATAAGTCGCAAACGACTTGTGGATAGACCGATGAGTCGTGGACGACTCATCAAGTACGAACTCCTCCAAGCTTTGTTAAATCGGCACCGACTCATGCTTCCACTATCCCGTGACCGACTCATCAAGCATGTACGTCTTAAGCTCGTGTACGACTTACGACTTAAATCCGAAGCTCCTTGACTCGTGCACGACTTAATATGGTCTAACTTCTGAATTCCTATATGCCTTGCTGCATCAACTGGTTACTTTGTACTCTATTATAACTAAGGATTTTTATTCGATCCCTATTGTACTCAATTTTAAAAGTGATTAATAAAGATATATATTCTAAGTGGATATAGGCAAACAATGTCAAACCACTATAAATCGTTGTCTTCTTGTTATTGCTTTAATTCTTTGTTTTTTAATTGCTTATCCCCTCTGTTTTCGTTTTATATTCTTCGGTTATTTCTCTTCAATACTTCTATTGGGTGTTTTTGCCAAATTTTGGTGCAAACGTAAATATATATGTGTGTATGCATTTTATATTCCCACTTATATATATTATAGTTGAAAATAAATCTATATAATTTAAAGTAGATGTCTTTAAGTACAAGTGAATGTTTAGTGTTTAAATGGAACAGAAATATGTATATACTAGATCTAATCAAACATGTATTCAATGTGGATAAGGGAAATGGAAATACCTGTAAATAATTATACCTTTCTTTTTTACAAAACTCTAATGGAATGGAAAGATGATGTAGAAGGTTTCGTTTTAATAGAGAGAAAGAAACCTTTTTCTCATTCCTTTCTTTAGAACATTCCTTATTTATTAGATTTAAATCAAATATCTTGACCATATCTCCCTTTTCGTTCATACATGCCTCCTATATGGATAAAAAACCAAAAGCCCATCCAAGAAAAGCAAGTTTATATATATATATATATGTATGTATGTATGTATGTATGTATATATATCGACACACGCATATATAACTTGTATACCCACATCCAAGTAATAAACTAATAGCACCCTTAACATTTCTAGGAGTTATCCTACTTGCTAATAATAACATAAATATCAAATATATTATTATTTAACATTTCTTTAATATTATTAATTTATAACACCTTATAAACTATCATGCGGTATTTTAGAGAATTTACAAATATGGTTTTGTGATTTAGTGGTGTGAATTTAGTCAGCGATTATTATTAAATAATTCAAATATTAACCTTCATATGTCATCTTAGCTTGTGCTGTGGTAGTTTGGCTGAATTCGCTTACAGGTCCTTTTAGTAAAATCATATATTAAATCAGCTTAAACGATACCAGTAGTGATAATAATTTACATACGTTCTTTTCGTCCACGTTATATTACTTTACAGTATACTGAGTCCGATACGGTCAAAACTCCAATATTATCCACCTTCAACTTGATCGGTCCATAAACAAAGTCCTTGGTTTAATAATAACATTTATTATAAACCATTCTACTCTACCCAAAGATTTTCAATTTGAGTTGACAACAATTGATCGTGGTACTAAAGTTAGACAACCGAGGAGACAAATTCTCTATCAAATAGTGTTTCAATTCCAATACTACAACTCAAACCTAACTATAATCGCTCAATAGTCGTCATGCCCTGATTTAACTATAATAAAAGTGGAGTTTCCGCATTGAAATTCCACATTATTTTCAAGTTGAGGTGCAATATCTTTACACTGAGATTTCCTATTTGACCCAGTTGTTATCAACCAATGTGAAACTCTCAGATGAGTCACTCCATAATCATCTAATAACTACAAGTATGTATCCTCTTAGTGCATCCAACAACATGAGTAATAATTTCCTAACATTTAGAGAGTTTTACATACTCTGGACACTACCTTTCTTGAAACATCTTGACCCTAGGAATATTAAAAATATTTATTTAATTTATGATTAATAACTCACGGTTGCAACTATCTACAACTACAATCACACAACATTTTATTTAAAGATTTTCTTATTAATATACTTTTTAATTACTTAACTAATTATATCATAATATAACAAAAATATATAAGAAAACAAACACCTTTATTACAAATAAAATATACTATCGAGTTAGAAGTATGTAAAAAATTACATAAATTCCTCGAGGGTATACCACTAACTCTCTCAATCTCACTTGTACTTAGGGTCAGTTATGGAACCTTAATTGCATTCCTCCGATATGTTTTATCAAAACAGATTAGATAGCCCCTTAATGAAGGAATTTGTTGTAATATTTTACTATCTACTTTGTCGGCCAATATCTCTCCGTCGTTGATAAATTGCCTTTATCACATGGAACTTCGGGGTATATGCCAAGACATCTTGCGACCCCATAGGTTCTTTCATGATTTGTATTGTGACATTGTTTTGGGATTCTAAATATATTGGAATCACCTTAGCTCAGTTATAAGATTATGCATATATATACCGCTTTTATTGCGGCACTATTCAAGGCGATGTATTTAGCCTTTTGGTTGAACTAGCCACCACCTCTCATTTGAAATATTTCCAACTTAAATCTCCTCAACTAAGCTTGAACATGAATTTGGTATTGACATATTATATTAGTTATCACTTATGAAGTTTAAGCCTTAGCATTCCTTTACAAGGGGTTTGTTGTTTCATAAACAATCCTCTAGTATTTCTTAAATACTCGAGAATACTCTTAACAATCATTTAGTGATCTTAATTCAAACTTAATACTCACTTAATGCACCAATTACATAAGCGAATTATGATATAGCAAACATCATAACTTATAAGGTATTTCCTATAATAAATCGCCCTGTCGACCCTCGAATGTCGACACTTTTACATCTATGGTAATCGTGTGCCGAGCATCCAAGCGTTAAAAGGACCAATTGTTAGGGTAAAATAAAAAAAGAAGGAAATAAAACAAGAAAGAAGAGAACACAATATCAAAATCTAAAACCGAAACGATATATATAATATCAAAAGAATAGTATAAAGGGTTACTCCGATATAGAAATTTCAAAGTTACAAAACCTTAGTACCATCAATAGACTGGACAGTTAAAACCGCTTATCCTCACAAATACTGATACAAACAATAATAATGCAAACAAGAATATTATGGTAGCTGAAACATCTAGCTCATCTTCTTGAGGTCCAAAGAACATCAACAAACCTGCCTTTCTCAGACTACTTGAAAGAGCACGCGAGGAATTTAGAAAAAAAAGCCACGTGTTAGACATAAGTTTGGAATGAGAAACTCAAGAAATATGTACCTAGCATATAGTGGTACTATTGTAACCGCATGGAATGCCATAATGGTTATCCCCTAAAAAGAACCACCATCTATACATAAGGTGATATATTGGATAATGTCTAGGGTAAAGAATATAAGTCAAAAAATAGATGAAATGGTTACATTAGTTATATTCAACAACATATTAGGAGTACAATCAAAACCAATAAGGTATGATTGTGTAATGGATTTTCTATGGAGATCTCTTCGGTCGACGCCAAATCCAATCTCCTACACAAGCATTAGAAACAACCTCCGAGTGTCGTATTTAAAGATAAAATATACCATTGAGGAAAACATAGCCAGTCCATGTCTAAGTATATGATCCCAAATACCATCACTTTCCGCATGCAATATCGATAAGCATACACTAGATATAGAGTGATAATATCCTGTTCTAGGTTAGCCAAACCCCAAGCTATAACTCTACACTATTGTCTGTCATTCGGATGTAGAGGTCACGTTGGGCATCTTTTACATGAATCTTCATCACCAAACAGAAAATGAATACCAATTAGATTCCCATATCTCTAAGAGATCTCGAAACCACATATGGATTCCAACATCTCGAACAGATCCCCATTCAAAAGATAGAACATGTATCTTAGTCTTGAAGTGGTTTTTGGTAAATAAAACACTAACCCGAAAACCACTTACCGATCTCGGTATCTTTAAGACTAAATCAACAAATTGGGTCACTCAATAAATATGAGAACAATTGCATATGGAAACCAAGTATCATATACTTATCACGTTTCCAATATTTTCATCTCACACTATCCCTCAATCAAGAGTGAAGCTGATAGGTTAAAGCTTTATTGCTCATATCCCTACATGAACATTAGTTTTAACTCCCACACGTAGCAAGCCTATTTCATCGTCTTTTAGAGCTAAGTATACGACTAAATGTTTTCCATAAATGAGTAAACATACAAAGCATGATCAAGTCACATAAATGACTTCTAATCCCTTGTTAGTTTAATTAATCTTTTATTAATTAGAACCTCTTTATTAGTAAAACTTATTTTATCTAATATATCTTCATTTATGATTTCTACTATTCATTTACACCCTTTCAATACTTCAAAAAGTATTCATATACTTATCTCAAATGGTATAAGTATATTCACAAATCATTAACAAGATTTTTTACTTTAAGCCTTTACTTTTTCTAGTATTTTCCAAAAGATTCCTTATCTATAATTTCCTTCAAATTATCCATTTTAAGGATCTAAGTACTTTCACAAATCCATTCAAAAAGTTTAAGACTAATATTACGTAAACATTCCCACTACAAACCCAAAACCATTTCACTTTTGTTTATCTTTAAAACATTCATTTAAAGATATATTTACATTCATAGGTTTAATCAAAAAGGGTTAAAAACAAATGTAATCAGCATATTGTCAAAACAAAGCCAAAATCACTACTTGTATTATCTTTAAAAATGTTCTTATTAAAGATCTAAGATAATATATGGTTAAGATTGATAGTTGACAAATCATTATCTAATCAAAATAATTGCTTATATAAATCAATGTTCGTATACTTAAGTCATTCATAACATTTCAATTTAACTATTCCTTGTTCAAGAGTGAAGCAAGGTAAGTTAGAGCACCAATTGCATTAAAGCCTTGCCTAGACACTTCATTCTTGAATCTCACAAATAGACAAGCATACTCATCAGCTTTTATTGTTTAATATAGTTTTAATGATTTTTATAAACAAGTAAAGAACAACACGATTAACCCATTTTCGACATTCCCATCTTAACTATTCCTCATTCAAGAGGGAAGCCCAATAGGTTAGAGCTCTATTTCTCCATCCCTACTCGACATCAATCTTTACTTCTAGAAATAGATAAGCTTACTTCGTCGTCTTTTCGTGTTAAGCAAATTTAATTAGCTTTTAAGTAAGTAAGTAAAAAACAAGATTAACACATTTCCGACATTCAAACTTCACTATTCCTCATTTAAGAGGGAAGCTCGATAGGTTAGAGCTCTATTGCTCCATCACTACTTGATATCAATCTTAACTTCTAGAAATAAATAAGCCTTCGTCGTCGGCTTTTAGTGTTAAAATCTTTTTTGCGTTTCCTAAATTTATATATAATTATTAAAAATATATTTAAAATTCAAGTTAACTTTAATATACTTGAAAACGTGTTTAGAAACATCTGTATAAAGATTAGAGAGAAATACCAAATTTAAATATCATTTTTAAACACTTAAAACCATCAACAACTTACTATAGCAGTTACGAAAGCTTTTTAAATTTCTTATTAATGGACACATTGAAAGTACGATCTTTGTAACTAGTATTAACCATTTTAACAAATGATTTAAGACTTGAACCGTAAGTACAACCATTATGGTACTTAAAAACCATGAAAAGAAACCCTAAATATATCTTTCTATTTTTTTAAAAAAATTTCCAAAAATAAGGGATTCAAAACTGCACTTATAACGGCTATTCTCGCTTTAAACACTTTCAAAATTACTTCAATTTCATACACAAGTTAAACAACTTCTTATACATCAAGTCAAGCCAATTTCACATATTTAAGAGGGTAATAGAAGTGATGTGATATAATATAAGTTATCATTTTCTTTCAAAAGCAAGAGGGGTCCAACGTTTATAACTTTAATTAGTTAATGTCACTTTAACTTTATACTTTGCACTCAACATATACATACACAATATATACCTATAAGATAGCGAGATAACTCACTTAGATCCATGCCAAACCTAAGCACAAAGCTAGAAGAATCAAAGAACCACCACATTCCATCATCAAAAGCCTAAAGATCCAACCTTTAGTATTTCCAAACCAAAGCCCCACCTTCTCCTCCTTCTAAGCTCACGGCCCCCTCCAAGATACCCTTCTTCCTCTCACCTTCTCTGAATTTTTACTTCCTAATCATGCTTCTTATGATGTTTTAGGCTTATAGCCAAAGTTTAAAATATATTGGAGATGATATGGCTAAGACAAGAAAAAGTTATAGAATAATTAGTGGATTAGTGCTGAAGCACTTCCATGATTTTTAACTCTCGTATTTCATTTCAAGTTTTGTGAATTTGTGATTTATTAACAAGGTAGTCTCCCTTTATATAGGCTTCGAAATAGTATAGCATAAGCTTGTTCTCACCTCTTTTCACGTTATATAATGATGACCGCCCATCACTTCTCTTTATCATTTCTTAAGAGTTAAGACTTTCCATTTAAGCTCATTTCCTAAATGTCTTCTATTACATCATGTATGACATCATCGCATTTAGTTAGCCATATACATGAAAACATTTTTAATCATTGATTATCTCCATAATGATTAGTTAGATGTGCACAAAAAGTTTGAACAACTTTCATTGAGAAAAAAGCTGTGTATCGATAAAATGATTTTCGACCACATTATCGATATTTTTCCAAAGAATATATTTCCTTTAAAATTTTCCAAAAAAAGTTTACCATCATTACTTATGATTTAGAAGGGGGTTAAAAATATTATTCAATCATTTAGTAACCCTTAATCCAAGCTTTAAATATTTAAATAATTCAGATATTTAAATACAAAGTGTTCGAAATTCCAGGTCGTTACATTCTTCCCTACTTAGTATATTTCATCCCCGAAATTCCAACACAAGCAATAAAAGAAATAATAACGTAGCAATATTTAATAGTATTCAAAACATTAGCAAACATATCCCATGATCTAGTTTAAAAATTCTCTTATCGCACTAAGATGATGTTTGCGCCAAAATTGGTCACAAACCCCGAAAGTCATGATAGCACCATGTTTACACCCAGATCTACAATATTCTAATGCAGATCTCAGATCCAGATAAAGTAGAGAATAAAAATGAAGAAACAGTAAAGTCAAAATGAAAGAAAGCATGAAAAAAACAAGTTTTATAGTGGTTCGCTATCCGGCCTACATCCACTCTGAATCAATCCTTTTTATTCCCTTTGTACTATGGTTACAATTACAAGCCTTTAGTATCAATAACAAAAATGGCAGAGCTTCGTTTAGGAGAGAAGAAGATCCCCTTTTTAGTTGCTATATGACTCCTATTTATAGGTGTAGATTTATAAATATCCACCTCAAAACCTAGAACACCTTTTCTTTTGCACAAGTGGGCCCTCCTGATCGATCCAGAGCGATTTGGGATTGATGCGTGTTCAATTCGTATCAATCCAAGAGTGGTCCAATCGAGCTAAAATCGATCATGGAGTTTCTTGAGTGCATCAGGAAGCTCCTCTCCAAATTTTGCAGCATTTGGTCTTATAAACTATGAGATACGATTGATGCAATTTGTAGTTTGCATGAAGGCTGAAGCATTCGCATCGATACGAATTCGTATTGATCCCACCGATCACGTTCGCATCCTTTCTTCAATTATCCACCGGTCCCCATATCAATAGCCGTAGCCTTTGAATAGATCCAATCTTCATGCGCTCTGATCCATATCCTTCACTCCACCTCGATCGCTTCCTTAGTGTCCATCGATACGAAGTACAGAGCCTTCGTACTCATCAGTATGCGTTGTTCATATCCATGCTTCGTATCGATTACATGTTGCTAATTTGTACCGATAACCCTTAGCATATTTCGTATCGATAAAGGAAGCCCAGTTTATATTGATCCGAAGTTGATTGATACGAATCATTGTGAGTAGCGGATTGATACGAATTGGAACAATCGTGCCATTGCCGATCGATACGAAGTGAGCTAAATTGGATCAATACGTGTCCGATCGATACGAAGTGAAACAGAATGTGATCGATATGAGTATGATGGATACGAAGTGAAACCGATCCCTCTAATTTTCATTGATCATATCTTGAGCATATGAACTATGATTGACTTGAAATTTGAAACGTAGCCTCACATAGTCTTTTTCATCATTCCCAATCGATCCCATCTTGATTTGAGGTCGACCAAATTTTGACAACATTGGTCCTAGCATTGTTTCCAGTCGATCTCCAATCCTGATATCCATCCTTTTCAGCCAATTTGTTGACATCCCAGCCTTGACCAAAAGGTGGAATAACGTTTGCACCCAAAAACATGCCTTATGGTAAGAAGGTGTGTTTTGAAAAGCTCTATTTCCAACATCTGAAGTCTATATTCTATCCATACCCTTACCATCTGATTCATAATCTAATCCATTACCAAGCCATCCTATTTGAGTGCCGCAGCCATATCCTAATCCAAATCCATGATTGCTCTGAGTCGATGTCTGATTCTGAATCCAGTAACCACAACTTTAGCCAATTACGTAGCTATCTAAATCCATCGACCGAGCTTTAATCTATCCATATCCAATGACCAAAAACCGAATCCATACTGGGTTAATTATCCAAATCCGGGACCGCACCGGGCCCTTTGTCAAATTTAGGACCGCTCCGAGTCCATTTATCCCAAGCCGAAATCCAAAACCACGACCTCTCCGGGTTTAACTTTAAATCCGTAGATCTCGCCGGGTCGCGTTATCCTGTTGACCCCGACTCTTCGGTCAGGGGATCTTATGTTCTTCGGCCTCGGCACTCTGGCCAAGGACTATTGTATTCTTTGACCTCGGCTATTTGGCCAAACACTTTCATATTCTCCGGCCTCGGCTCTCCGGCCAAGGACTTTTATATTGTGTTTTAGTCCATTCCATCGCTCTCCGACGAAGGGACTAGTTATTTGCGGTTACTACCCCGTCTCTCTGGTCAGGACCGTAATCGCGAGACCTATATTATTTATTACAGTAATCCAAATCCACTAGTTTCAGAATCCAGTTAACAAATTGAAAGTCCAAACAAACAGGGAAAACTAAACAAATGTCCGTACAATAAAAGAAAGAATCAAAATTTGTAGAAAAATAGAAAGAAAACAGGATTTCATAGACTCGTGAAATATAGTTTGTCATCGTCTCAGAGCATGTCTAGGGACCGTCCTCGATCCTATACATGTGTAAGCGACTTAGCCATATTACTTCGAGTTCTATTACTTGTTCAAAGTCCTGAATCCATTTAGTTGATGACAAGCTGATGATTCTTAGATCTAGTTCCATCCTCGTTCGAGGTGGGCGGTGGCCGCTCCTGTTCCACTACTACAGCTCGATTCCTTATGTATTGTTATAAATGACCATTCCTCATATGCTCTTCAATAATATCCTTCAAATGCCTACAGTCGTTCATGTTATGCCCATCTAGCTCATGAAATAAGAAATGCTTTCTCGATAGCCACTTGTATTCAGAAGGTTCCCTTCTTGCCCGCCTTCGATACTAGAGACGACCTCGAGTATCCAAGTAAATCCTTTCTGGAGTTTCAGTTAGATTCATGTAAGAAGACAACTTTGACTCCCTCCATGGCCTTTTCATTTATTTTCCATTATCATCTTCGACTAGGTCTTCCTTCGGTAGACTCCACCACTTACTACATAAGCTTCAGCCTCTCTCCTTTCTCTCTCAGCCAGCGCATGTTCCTGCCTTAGAAATCTCTCCGCTTTATGGTAGAATTCTCCAAGATCCCTTGGTGGGTCCCATTCCAACGATATCTTGAAATTCGAATTATCTATAATTCCTGAAACTACCGCCATCAAAACCATCAATGGATCAGGTCGACCCACCGAAGCTACTGCCATATTGAATCTGTTCAAGAAATCTCTAAGAGATTATCCCTTCCACTGTTTCATCGATGTCAGGGTCATCACATTCTTTGGTCGGACTTTGTGGACCCAAAAATGCTTCATAAACCTTTGGAGCAGCTCCATCCATGCGCCAATAGAGCCACTTTCCAGCTATCTGAACAATAATGCTACAATATCTGTCGAATACAATGGGAAGCATCGTGCCATGACCTCCTTCGATGCCCCCAACACTTCCATATGCCTCATGTATCTCGTCAAGTGAACAGTGGGATCCGTTCTCCCGTTATACATCTCCAGTGCTGGTAGTTTGAAATCTGGTGGGTTCCTAGCTTGCCTGATCATAAGAGCAAAAGGACTCCTATTCACATCCTTCAAGTCTCTATTCACCAATCTGCCTCTCATGGCTCGCCAAACCATCTCCGCTAATCTATCACTGTCACCAAGCTGTAATCCTCGTCCGTTGCCTCAGATCTGCCCCTTGAGTTCACGAGGGATCCTAGAATCTACTCTTATGGATGAGCATTCATTCCTCTATCAATGCCATGTTGCTCAGCTCCACCTAGTACTCTGCCCGGGATTGGATCAACATGATCTGGGTGAGTGCCTCTAGTTCTGGTGCTCCACCAGATGGTCCTGCTCTATTTTGAATTCTGGTTGCTCCGTGCTCATGTTTCCTATCTCCACCATCTCCTACAGTTGCGTTCCACTGATTCTGCACTCCAACTTATCCAACCTATCGGAGTAAGTTCTGCATCGTCTCCTCTTGTCTCTTAAGCAACGTTTCCATCTCGTCTCTGGTGGTGAAGATCGACGCCTGATTCGCTCTTGAGGAAGCCTCCTGACTCCTTTCAGTCCTTTCTCTTCTTGCTAATTGCCTTGCAATAGCTATCCAAATCCAAGCATTTAAGCTTTTAAATTTGAAATCCATGCTCTAGAAACCCTGAGTGTTAGCCTTCTCAGTGAAAGCACCAAAGTGTTTGCGCCAAAATTGGTCATAAACCCCGAAAGTCGTGAAAGCATAGTGCTTACACAGATCTATAGTATTCTAACGCAGATATCAGATCCAGATAAAGTAGAGAATAAAAATGAAGAAACAATAAAGTTAAAATGGAAGAAAGCAGGAAATAACACAAAGTTTACAGTGGTACGGCTATCTGGCCTACATCCACTTTGAATCAATCCTTTTTATTCCCTTTGTACTGTAGTTACAATTACAAGCCTTTAGTACCAATTACAAAAATGGTAGAGCTTCGCTTAGGAGAGAAGAAGAAGATCTCCTTTTTAGTTGCCATATGACTCCTATTTATAAGTGTAGATTCGAGAATATTCACCTCAAAGCCTGGAACACCTTTTCTCTTGCATAAATGGGCCTACCAAATCGATCCAGAGCGATTTGAGATTGAAGCATGTTCAGTTCGTATCGGTCCAAGCGAGCTCAAATCGATCATGAAAGTTCTCAAATGCATCAGGAAGCTCCTCTCCAATTTTGTTGCATTTGGAATTGTAGATTGTGGGATATGATCGATGCAATTTGTAGTTATCATGAAGGCTGAAGCGTTCATATCGATACCAGTTCGTATCGATCCCCTCGATCACATTCGTATCCCTCTTTCAATTATCCAACGGTCCCCATACCAATAGCCATAGCCTTCGAATCGATCCGATCTTCACGTGCTCTAATCCATATCCTTCGCTCCACCTCGACCTCTTCCTTAGTGTCCATCGATACAAAGTATAGAGCCTTCCTATCCATCAGTATACGCGGTTCATATCCATTCTTCGTATAGATTACATGTTGCTACTTCGTACCGATAACCCTTGGCCCATTTCGGATCGATAGAGAAAGCCCAGTTTATATCTATTCAGAGTTGATCAATATGAATCATTGTGAATAGCAAACCGATATGAATTGGACCAATCATGCCATCGCCGATCGATATGAAGTAAGCTAAATTGGATCTATATGAGTCTGATCAATACGAAGTGAAGCGGAATGTGATCGATACGAGTATGATGGATACAAAGTGAAGCCGATCCCTCTGATTTTTCATTGATCATATCTTGAGCATACGAACTCCGATTGACTTGAAATTTGAAACATGGCCCCACCTAGTCTTTTCATCATTCCCAATCGATCCCGTCTTGATTAGAGCTCGGCCAAATTTTGGAAACATCGATCATAGCCTTGTTTCCAATCGATCTCCAATCCTGATATCCATCCTTTCCAGCCAATTTGTTGATATCTCGGCCTTGACCAAAAGGTGGGATAACAGTCGATAAACTATCAACTAAACATACCTTACACTTAACAGCCTTATGTTATTACATAGTCAATAACTCATTCTACCTCACAAGAAATCGAAAAGTCATCAGCTAATTCCCCATAAACCAAAAAAACATAGTAGGAAAATATACTAAAGCCGTATGATGTACGTAGACTAACCATGCACAATATCAATTTCGATCACTTGCTTGATTATATAAATTTCACTTTCCAACTAGCATAGATCGCTTGACCTCTCTACTGAGGAATCCGATCGGGTTCCTTGATATGAAACCTCACTTACATGGCCATATCATGATAGAGAACTTCAGGACCATATCGAGATTTCGTATCAAGTATTCGCCGTTAAGAATTTAGTGAAAAATCCTTGTTTAGACCGGTGTAAACCACCTCGAAATTATATGCTCGAATACTGGATCAAGAATAGTAATGCGAATAAAACAATCTGCATACAACTTACATATTTATCCTATTGGTTTCTTAACTATATCAATATCTTTATATCACATCCTTTTATCTAAATAGTATATCTCATTTAGTTATAAAATCGTTTATGAAACATTGCATAAAACATAACTTCATGTTAATAATACTCCACTACACTCTAATTGTATAGTAAAAGCATCTAATTTTGTTTTGCTTAACAAGGATGTCAACAAATTTAAAACTGGTTTTAATTCACTAACTTCTCAAATTCAAGTGTTATATAAACTCAACTTTTATATTTCACACAAAAGAACATAGTTTCAAATTCTATACGATTTAGAAGTTTTCGACCATCTAAAACCATCGAAAGTCTCATTTCATTTTAAAAAAAGAAATCTATGAAACATCGTATCATAACATAATATACATACCATACAATCCTAGTGCATAGGCTACCTGTATCCATAAAATATCTTGAAAATTTTCAATAATTTATCAAACATACTTTACCCAAAAAGATAAAACATGAAAAGTTCCAAAATTTATTCCGGGCTATGTCACTACCAGTCTGGCACCCGTATATACATAAAACTTTTATTCATAAAATGTTTATATGAAACTTCTTTCTAAAGAAAATTTTTAGAACTAATCGCCGGGTTTGATTTCAAATCATTTTTAAATAATAATATATACATATATCTTTCATACAACAAATCATACTTTCAGAATCAAATAGAAATCCGTTTTACTAAAACAACCCTGTAGCATTCCCCACTTAAAAAACCAAAAATGAACGTCGATGATATTGAAGTCATCAACAGAATTACTTTCAAGTGACAGAAGTGAGTTCAGTACATCCAATTCATGCCTTTTGGGCTTAACCAAAATCATTTTCGAAACGGTATTGAATACTTCATAAATAACACTAAGCATTATGATCTCAATTTCATAAACCAATTTTCCAAATACTTACTTTCAAATAATACTATTATTATTTTTCCAAAACCTTAAGAAACATTTTCAAAGATGCCGGGGTTTAAGTTCTCAAAATATCATTTAAATCCTTCTTGTTTATAAACCATACTTATGTAAAATTACCTTCTTATATAAAACCTTTTTACAAAGTTTATTTACTATATATCTTATCTTTTTTAGATTAAAACAAACATCTCTTACCAAGTCCAAATTTTAACTCAGCATTGCCACCAAGTGCCTTACAGTCAGACTGTGAAACTAAATTCACAAGGTGGTCATTCCAATGCATCTACAAATACTATCTACCCAACCGATGGAGTAGAAAGATAAAACTTCATGAAAATTGGTCGAGCACAAATCAATAATCAACAAATGATAGTTACTTCTTTAAACTGGCTGAGCATGATAAAACCAATTAACGAGGGATAGTAAATACAATAATCCCTGCACTAATTAAACTATACTTTGACACTTTACTTATATATGATACCTTATATCAGATCTTTAATTTTCGCAGTTTTGATTACCTTTAAGATATATGTTTTAACAATTACATGTGCATTCTTGTATGTATAATACATTAACTCATGTTAAGGTGTCGCTTACTCTATCTCTAACGAGTCATACCCAACAAATGCCAAGGTGTTCGCTTAAACATGAGTTCTGATGCCAAATGCAATAATCCCCACTCTTGACCCTCAAATGTTGACACTAATATATCCACAATATTCATATACCGAGCATCCAAGTGTCAAAAGGACAAATTGTTAGGGTAAAATAAAAAGAAAAAGAATTAGAACAAGAAAAAACAGAACAATATCAGAATCTCAAAGCGGAATGATAATATGTAGTATCAAAAGAACAGTACAAAGGGTTACTTCGATATGTCTAGATAGAATAATATAAATTAGAAAACATCTAGAATAGTTACACTAGTTACATTCAATAGCATAGTATGAGTACAATCAAAACCGATAATGTATGTTCGCCTAATGGATTTTCGATGGAGATCTCTTCGATCGATGTCGAATACAATCTCCTGCACAAGATCAGAAGCTACCTCCAAGCATGGTATATCTTTAGATCAAATATACCATTATGGAAAATGTTAGCACCAGAATTGGTCATTAACACCCTTAAGAGAGTTTATGTAGAGAGATTAATGAAGAAAGTAAATTAAACAGTGGATAATATGCAGATTTAAGTGCAGAAAGTACGAACACCAGATTTATAGTGGTTCGGCGTGATTGCCTTCGTCCACTTTGAGGTTAATCTTTATTGCTTTTCTCGATAATCGATTACAGATACAATCCATATACCAACTATATTGAATACAATTGCTAAGCAAAAAGATAAGTCTTGATGAGTCTTGAATGCGGTAGAGTCTCCCCGGTGTTCTCGAAAAAAGGTCCATTTCACTGTGCCCCTGCCCCTCTATTTATAGATGAAGATGGGTTGGTTTTCTCTAGTGAGCCGAACATCTCGGCCCAAAAGGAGTAAACTTTGTGTGCCGAACCATATATGCCGAACAGCATATGCCGAACGGGGTCTAGATGCCAAGCAGTGTGGAATGCCCGTCGACTCTGCCATGCCGAATGATCTGTGTACGCCGAACGCTCTCTCTATGCCAATCTCGAATGCCAAACAGCTCTAGATGTCGAACACTTCTGAATGCCGAACGAAGTCTGATGTGCTGAGTGGAGAGTGCAGGCCGAGAAATAATTGGAGTCGGTCGAGATTGGAGGAATGCCGAACAACTCTACATGCCGATCACTTTGGAACGCCGACCACTCCAGAATGCCGAACAACCTCGAATGCCGAACACTTCGGGATGCCGAACAGTTATGGGTGCCGATCACTTTGGATGTCGAACACTTTGGAATGCCGACCGCTCCGGAATGCCGAACAACTATGGGCGCCGACCACTTTGGATGCCGATCACTCCGGAATGCCGAACAACCTTGAATGCCGAACACTTCGGGATGCCGAACAGCTATGGGTGCCGACCACTTTGGATGCCGAACACTTTGGAATGCCGACCGCTCCGGAATGCCGAACAGCTATGGGTGTCGACCACTTCGGTTGTGCCAAACGATCTAGATGCCGAACAACATATAAATGCCGTCCAGTATACAAATGCCGAGTGACTAGTTGCCTGGTCAAAACTTCATGTAACACTTGCCCCTCAAAGTGCATCATGTGGTCGAACGTTATGTGCTTTGAACCACGAGTCCAGTGTGCTTTGCTTCAAGCCGTGGCTTAGTTTCCTCAATAGTATCTTGTCTTTAATACCAGGCGAGATGATGTATGTTGAATGTCATGCGAACATCAAACAACCTAGTTGAAGACGAGCACCCGGGTTGCCGAACGAACCAAGATAACCGATGCCGAACGATATCATCTTGACCGGTTCTACCGGTCATAGCCTCTTCGACTTCCCTTCTTCCCTATAAAACTCGGCATCCTCCTTCTTCCCTTCTTTTTCACTTTTACCTCTGCGATCTTGTACTCACGAATCTCGCCTTTAACAAACTCCAAGAATTTAACTACACTTCCCTCCTCTAACATCGTTCCTTTTCCCAAATCATTTTGGGATTAATCTAAACTGCGCCTTTAACTCCAGATTTCTACCAAGTTTCACTCCATTTACTAGGTATCGACCCCTTTATTTAAATGCTTTCATTGACTTAATACGAGGCTCAAGTTCGTAAATTAGAACCGTGGCCAACAGGTCTTACGTGGGTGAAAGAATCAAACTGCGATTAGGATATTTTTTAGGGCTAGATGATGTGGAGGAGAGAAGTGGCCAGAGGTGAGCACACATGGGAGTTGTTGGAAGATGTTCTGTGGTTCGGCACGGTTCTCTCATGCCGAACGAGATTGGAAGGAAAAATAGAGGAGGAGCAGGAATTGGCTAGAATGCCGAACAGCATTGTCCAGCATGACTCGCCGATCGACTTGAATGTCGAACCATATTTAGGCCGAACAATACTTAGGCCGAACAATCATGAATGACGAACCATACTTTAGCCGAACAGTACTTAGGCCAAACACTTATTCACCTTACTTAATCATATAACAAAACAAGGACAAGGACCCCAGCATACTAGCATATCGAACTATTCTGCACTGATCACTTCCTAGTTTCAATAACCACAAGCCTGAACTTAAATCGACAAAAATAGATAAAAGCTTTTAACACGTAGTGCCAATGTCTGAGTCCAAAGTTGAAAGCATTGCAAGGCTGGTTTTCGAAGACAGTCAGCGATGACGGTCTTCGAAGGAGATAGTTCAAAGCTCAACTTTATATAATCAATTCTGTGACTTATAATTTCTCAGCACTTACACGCGAATGATCGCACTAGTTCACACACCACACGGGGGCAATATTTACGTTGTTAAGTCTAACGTCGATCATTTTTCAAGTATAGTTCGAGCAGATACTCTAATGGATTCAATTTCTACCAAAGATGTCTAAGAAATCAAGCTCCGCCACGATCTCGGATAGACCCGGGCCGTCTTCTAAACAAGGAGTCGTAGATACTTCGAACCCATCGACTTTCCCTGCTCATAACTTAGCTCCCGATGCCCTGGAGGCGTCAATTTTCTTGGACAACCCGGTCGATTCACAGGCATCGAAGATCAATGAAAGTGCACTCCACCGGATATGCTCCGTCCACGGAATCCCCTTTGACGACGTATTAGTTCCATCGGGGCACGATCGTCCACACCTGCCCCTAGTTGGATATACAGCTTGTAATAAGTTTATGAAATGGGTCGGCATTGTGCCACCGTTCAACTTATTTCTTCGGGACGTGCTTCAATACATTGACATCGCTCCATCTCAATTGCACCCGAACGGTCATGCCTTCATCTACGGTACCTACATCCTCTTCATGACCGTCCTCTCTAGGCCTCCAACCCCGGATGACATCATATATATATATATATATATATATATATATATATATATATATATATATGATCAAGAAGCGGAGAGATAGCTCCTCTTTCATGTTTCTCAAGCCGCACAACAAATGCCAAATCTTAACTGGGGCATGCAACAAGTTTGCCCTGTACAAACAGGAATGGTTTTATGTGCGTTGCCCTCCTGGTTTTGCAAGGAGATGGGTGGAAGCAAGTAAGTCTTTTCTCTGGATCGATATTCATGCTTAGTCAAAGCCATGCCTCTTCTAATTCTTTGTTCCATCTTTTCAGGTATCAATCCATGTCCGGACGGTCGTGGGTACTCCGAAGCCGTCGAAGCCATTAGAGCCCTTCCTGCCGATGAACCGGACATTCGAACTCTCATTTCAAATGAGGCACTTTCGAGGTTTGGAATGTTAGCAGAAGGCCGTCGGATAAGCCTTCCTCAGGGCGTTTCCATACCCAAGCCCGCCTCCAGTAGAGGGAAAAACCAAGCTGTGTCTTCAGCACGCAACGCTCCTGGCGCACTAGAAGTAGGAGAAATTAAAGAAAATGAAACACCCGAAGCACAGGATGAGAACGTTGGGCCTATTCACGACCCACTAGTTGAAGTTCATGACATCAAAACGTCATCCTCCCCTTCGAAGAGGAAAAAGAAAAACAAGATAAGGAGGGAAAAAGTTGGGGCAACCTCTAAAGTAACTCTTATTTCGATAGAGAAAGAGGCATCCTCACAACGTTTAGAAAGTTCTTTAAAAGGCCTCTCGTACTTCTCGATACCTAACGATCTACTTAATTATGATTTCGATGATCCGGAGGCACTTAAACTTCACTCGCCCATCAGAGGCGATGCAGGCGTTCAAGCCCAAACTCTGGGAGAAAAAACTCCCATTAGTAAAGAAACTGGTTCGTCGGGGGGAAACAATAGGACACACACACAAACACATGCACTTCACCTTGCACTTAATTTTCCATCTTCACATTGCTCTTTGCTAATTCGTTGTTATTTAAATTCTATGCAGGTGACATGGGGTGTACACATGGAATTGATTGCCTCCGCGGGTCATCTGTCTTCCATCACTATGGTCGTGACTCAGGTTCCAGGAGACGTCGGGACAGAGACGATGATGGCGATAGGGATTATCATTCCCGAGACTCATCATCTCGAAAGAAAACATATTATCAGCCCAAGTACCACCAACATCCCTCTTCTCATTCGGAGCAAAGCAAAGATAAGAACGGCTACAAGGGGTCGCAATCCGATGTCCCCCGAGACCAACACTCTGATTCCTCTTCCACAAGACAATCCCGAGATCCTCACAGGAAAGCTGAACTTTCAAAGCCGTCTCCTCCTTTTCCTGCAACAGACCCTACAGTATCGGAGAGAATGGCCGAGCTTAAAGAAAATTTTCCCAAAAGTCTGCTTTGTTGGTCTGAAGTTCCTCCAGGCGATCCACCATATACCTGGAGATGTTAAACAGAGCGCCATCGCCTGCACCAATGACGTCTATGTTCAGCATGACGCGTTTTTTCATCTGGCTGAAAACTTTCAGAAGTCTCCATGGAGCGCCAACATGAGATCGATCGCCTGAAGCTTGAGGCCATCCACGACAAAGATATCATTAAAGCTCAGGACGAAGAGATTGCGATTTATAAATCTGAACTTGCGGCCGCCCAACAGAGCGCCAAGGATACCGCCGAAGCCGTAACTCGTCTGGAATGGACTCATAAAAAAGAACTCGACGACGTGGTATAACGCTGTGGGGCTTTGGCTTCAGAAAAAGATTCGGTGCAAAAGGAGAGGGATGCATTCTGTCTCCGGGTTAAAGAACTTGAGGAGCGACTCCGCAAAGAACAAGAGGAGAAGGTTGCTGCCCAAGAAGAGTCGCAACGGTATTGTGACGAGATTGTTGCAACGCCACTCCTAAAGGAAAAACTTGAGGGCGAGCTTTCTAAAGTTGAGGCATTGAAGAATGAAGCCCGCGAAGAGGGCAAAAAGATAGTCTCTACAGAGATCGACTCCCGTCTTGAGGCGGCCAAGGAAGAGGTAGAGAAGAAATCAAAACCATATCCGACCCGCTTATTGCCGAATTCAATGTCCACGTTCTCATGCACCGGGACTTAACTTCTTTGGGCGAGGGCTATCTCGAATCTTTGGCCGAGGCATGGGAGACTTTAATTGAAATCAAGAAGGCCGAACACGGTATCGAGCAGGTTGATGAGGGGGCCTTGATAAAAGAATTCCTCAAGGAAAATTAGCCCTCGGACCTGTCAGCGACTAAAGCTATTTATTGCAAAGGCTCCCCTTCGACAAAAGGAAAGAAGTTATCGTCGGTCCATCCGGGATTGAGTCTCCAGCTTGTGTGCCTACCCAGCCGACCAGTCGGCTGATGCTCGATCCTTTTGAACAGCACATCGGCTATGACCCAGAGGACCCCGGCCTTGGAGTTCATGGTTTGTCACCTATTCCAAAGGGCGAGACACCTCTGACGGTTGAGAGCCAGTCGGAACCTGGTAGGCAACTCTTTCACTTTAACATTCCAAGAGTTTTCGTTTTCTACCAGAAGCTATCGCATTCTAATACTTGCTTTTCATGATTTTATGCAGGCCATTCTGATCTTGAGCCCACTCCAAGGAGCGATGTCGTCAAGGAGGTTAGGGGAAAAACGAGTGAAGCCACTCACGTAGGAGAGGCTCCCAGTCCCGATGCTCAGGTGATCGGAGTGCTTGACGAGGACAAATCTAAGACTTCCTCCCTCATCGATAGGAGTTATGAAGTTGAAACTACAGGCTTCTTCGAGCACACGTCCGAACTGAGCATGAAGGAGTAGCTTGATAAAGATAAAGAAAAGAAGACCAAGATCAAGGTCAAACCTCAAGCTGTGGACCCGGAGACCCTTTGAACAAGCCGTTGAAGGCAATTCTCCCAGGCGGGTCCAAACCCATGGATGTTCCTCCTACTTCATCGGCTGTCACTCCCCCGTCAAAGAAAACCGTCAAGGGTAAACGTACCAGGGAGGAGTCAGCGGGTAAAAAGTCGAAGAAGTTAATAGTCTTCGCTCTCGTTCAACAAGAGCTAGTTTAGATTATGTAATTTTTTTTTCATAGTTCATGTAAATAAACTTTTGACTCCGAGCTTCGGAGGAATTGTAGTTGAAACTTATTTTTGATGAATAAAAATTAGTTATTTTTGCCTTTCAAAAGATTTCTGTTGTCCGGTTTTCTGTATAATCATGGTCGGGACCCAAGCTATTGCGAGTTACATCAGCTTCTCGATTCATCTTCAAATAAGTTAATAATCTCTTGGCATTACACATTTTTTATTCCATGCTCCAAGCACTTAGAGTATTTTCTAATCTCCATGCCAAGGGCTTGATGACTTCAAGTCACTTTATGTCCAGTCCGCCTTTAGGGGACTTGGTCATTTAAATCGTTTATACTCAAGTCCACGCTCTGGGGACTTAGAGTGCTCCAGTCCGCACTCCGAGGACTTGGAGGTTTTGAATCGTTTATACTCGAGTCCGCGCTCAGGGGACTTAGAGTACTCCAGTCCGCACTCTGGGGACTTGGAGGTTTTGAGTCGTTTATACTCGAGTCCACGCGATAGGGACTTAGAGTACTCCAGTTCGCACTCCGGGGACTTGGAGGTTTTGGTCGTTTATACTCGAGTCCGCGCTCTGGGGACTTAGAGTACTACAGTCTGCATTCCGGGGACTTGGAGGTTTTGAGTGGTTTAGAGTCCGTGCTTTGGGGACTTAGAGTACTCCAGTCCGCACTCTAGGGACTTGGAGGTTTTGAGTCGTTTATACTCGAGTCCGTGCTTTGAGTCGTTTATGCTCGAGTCCACGCTTTAGGGACTTAGAGTACTCTAGTTCGCACTCCGGGGACTTGGAGGTTTTGAGTCGTTTATACTCGAGTCCGTGCTCTGGGGACATAGAGTACTCCAGCCCGCACTACGGGAACTTGGAGGTTTTGAGTCGTTTATACTCGAGTCCGCGCTCTGGGGACTTAGAGTACTCCAGTCCGCACTCCGGGGACTTGGAGGTTTTGAGCCGTTTATACTCGAATCCGCGCTCTGGGGACTTAGAGTACTCCAGTCCGCACTCCGGGGAATTAGAGGTTTTGAGTCGTTTATACTCGAGTCCGTGCTCTGGGGACTTAGAGTACTCCAGTCCGCACTCCTGGGACTTGGAGGTTTTGAGTCGTTTATACTCGAGTCCATGCTCTGGGTACTTAGAGTACTCCAGTGTGCACTCCGGGGACTTGGAGTTTTTGAGTCGTTTATACTCGAGTCCATGCTCTAGGAACTTAGAGTACTCCAGTCCGCACTCCAGGGACTTGGCGTTTTTGAGTCGTTTATACTTGAGTCCACGCTCTGGGGACTTAGAGTACTCCCGTCCGCACTCCAGGGACTTGGAGGTTTTGAGTCGTTTATATTCGAGTCCAAGCTCTGGGGACTTAGAGTACTCCAGTCCGCACTCCGGGGACTTGGAGTTTCTGAGTCGTTTATACTCGAGTCCACGCTCTGGGGACTTAGAGTACTCCAGTCCGCACTCCGGGCACTTGGAGTTTTTGAGTCGTTTATACTTGAGTCCGTGCTCTGGGGACTTAAGAGTACTCCAGTCCGCACTCCGGGGACTTGGAGGTTTTGAGTCGTTTATACTCAAGTCTGCGCTCTAGGGACTTAGAGTACTCCAGTCCGCACTCTGGGGACTTGGAGGTTTTGAGTCGTTTATACTCGAGTCCGCGCTCTGGGGATTTAGAGTACTCTAGTCCGCACTTCGGGGACTTGGAGGTTTTGAGTCGTTTATACTCGAGTCCACGCTCTGGGGACTTAGAGTACTCCAGTCCGCACTCCGGGGACTTGGAGGTTTTGAGTTATTTATGCGCGTTCGTATGTCAGAAAAGGTAATGTATCTCTTAGTCATTTATTACAGCGTTATCATACACAGAAACATCGACAACTCATGGGAAAAGGAAATGGCTTCAAGCCTTTACTAGTGTAAATAAGCTAAATTGTCTTTTCACATGCCGTAAACCAAGAATAAAAACTTGCTGGAAATAAATGCAACTAAAATGTGATAGAAATGAACTAAGTGTAATAGTGCCGCAAATGTTCACTATTCCAAGCTCGAGGAAGTGCCGCACCATCAACGGTCGCTAGCTTGAAAGTTCCTTCTCCAAGCTTCTGTTGAATGACGTATGGACCTTCCCATGCGGGGCTCATGTGTTACGGAACTAGGAAAACTCGTTTCAAAATGAGATCACCTACTCCAAAGATTCTTGGTTGGACTTTTTCATTATAATATCGAGCAACTCGGTGCCTGTATGTGGCCGCTCTTAAATTAGCTTCTTCGCGTTTTTCATCAATAAAGTCCGAAGATTCCAGCAAGAGATCTTGGTTTGACTCTGGGTTATAATAAGTTACCCGATGTGATGGGACTTCAAGTTCCACGGGTATGACAGCTTCCATGCCATGTGCTAATGCAAATGGAGTGTGGCCAGTCACGGACTTGTGGGTGGTTCTGTAAGCCTATAGTGCTGTTGGAAGCTCATCCATCCACTTGCCTCTAGCCTTTTCCAAACGTTTCTTCAATATGGATTTCATTATTTTGTTTACGGCCTCCACTTGTCTATTAGCTTTCGGATGAGCAACTGCTGCAAACTTTTCTCGAGAACATATTTTTGGCAAAACTCTTTGCTTTCAAACTGAGTTCCGTTGTCTGTGACGATGGTTCGTGGAAGGCCAAAACGGCATATAATATTTCGTGCAACGAAATTAATGACCTTTTTGGTGGTGATAGTGGCTAAAGGTTCTGCTTCTGCCCACTTGGTAAAATAATCGACCGCAACAATCATGTATTTTGCACCACCTTTGGATAGAGGCAAGGAACCGACTATATCGATTCCCCATATTGTAAAAGGCCAAGGACTAGCCATTTGTGTGAGTTCCGTCGGCGGAGCTCTTGGGATTTTTGCATACTTCTGACATTTGTCACATCTTCTCACGTAGTTTTCGGCATCCTGATTTACAGTTGGCCAATAGTATCCATAGCGGAGGATTTTCTGTGCTAACGTCTGCCCTCCGGTATGGCCGCCACATTCACCTTCATGGACTTCCTTCAGGACTCATTTTATCTCATCATGGGCAATGCATTGGAGTAATGGGATCGAGAATCCCCTCCGATACATTGTTCCATCCTGCATTACATAACAAGAAGCCTTACGAATGACTTGTCGTCTTTCGCTCCTTCTTTCGAGCACGGCACCGTGTAACAAGTATTGCTTGAATAGGGTCATCCATGACTACTTCTCGATTTCTATTTCTAACATGAAATCTACCTCCATCATATTTATGCTTGGAACATATAAGGTTTCAAAGGGAAACAATCCCATCTGCTGCACATCGCCAGTGCTTGCAAATTTTTCCAATGAATCAGCTACCATGTTCTGTTCACGCGGTACATGTGAAATATCATAATATTCAAGATTCTAGCAGCTCCTGAACTTGGGCCAAATATGGGCCAAGTCTCTGCCCCCTTGCTTGGTAGTCTCCACGCACTTGATACACCACCGGTGGTGAATCGCAAAAGATTTCAACCGATCTTATTCCCAGTTCTTTGACGAGTCTTAAGCCGGCAATCAATGCTTCATACTCGGCTTCGTTATTTGTTGCTGTGAATTCGAGCTTCAAAGCATAGCAAACTGATCGGTTTTCAGGAGTTACTAGAAATATGCCAACCCCCGAACAATGGTTGTTAGATGCCCCATCGGTGTACATCTTCCATCGGACGGGAGGTATGACATTGAGGCCGTTTGATTCTTCTATCATGGTGAATTCAGTAATGAAATCCACTAGCGTTGTATGGCCTTTCGCGGTAGGTAAGTAATATCAAATTGACTTAATTCGATATTCCACTTTAACATCCTTCCGAAAGTTTTCGGTCGTTGGAGTACCTGTCGCAGGGGTTGATCAGTGTAAACACTAATTGAGTGTGCCTGGAAGTATGGGCGAAGCTTGCGTGATGCAATCACGAAGCAATAACCTAATTTCTCGATCTTGGGATAATTTCTTTCTACCCCCGTCAAGCATTTACTGAAATAATATACTGGCTTTTGAACTCGGTCCTCCTAGCGAACTAGAGCCGTACTGATAGCGTGCTGGGATACTGCCAAGTATACGTACAGCATTTCATGGTCGATTAGTTTCGATAGCACCGGGAGGCTCTCTAAATGCCTTACTAGAGCTCGAAATGCTTCCTCACATTCGGATGTTCACTTGAAATTCCTTTTTCCCTTCTTTATCACGTCGACGAAGGGAATGCATTTATCCGTGGCTCTGGATATGAATCGGCTCAGCGCTGCCACCTTTCCGTTCAAGCTTTGTACTTGCTTTATAGTTCTGGGCACTTGTATGTCCTGAGTAGCCTGAATCTTTATCGGGTTAGCATCAATTCCATGTGCATTCACAATGAAACCCAAGAACTTTCCTAATGCCATACCAAAAGAGCACTTCAAGGGGTTGATTTTCATACCATAATGTCTGAGTATATCAAACATTTCTGCTAAGTCTCGAATGTGGTCGTTTGACTGCCGTGACTTCACGAGCATGTCATCCACATAGACTTCCATCGTCTTGCTGATCTGGCCTTTAAACATTCGATTCACCAGACGCTGATAAGTTTCTCCTGTGTTTTTAATCCAAAAGGCATTACTACATAGCAATATAGCCCTATATTCATGACAAAACTGATGTGCTCGTGGTCTGGAATATGCATCGGGATCTGATTGCATCATGAATACGTATGTATAAATGACAATAATTCGTGTCCGGGGGTAGAATCGACGAGCTGGTCGATTCTAGGTAAAGGGAAACTATCCTTCGGGCATGCTTTATTCAGATCGGAGTAATCAACACAAGTTCTCCACTTTCCATTTGATTTCTTCACTAGCACTGGGTTAGATACCCATTCAGGGTAGAGGGCGTCGTGGACGAACCCATTAGCTTTTAGTTTGTCCACCTCCTCTTTGAGAGCCGCAGACTTCTCCGGGTCCATACCTCTCCTTTTCTGTTCTACGGGAATGTGTTTCAGGTCTATGTTCAATATATGAGTCGCAATTGCTGGAGAAATCCCGCACATATTAGAATGTTTCCAAGCGAAAACGTCCAGATTCATCCGGAGGAAATCAGTAAGATCCTCGGCCACTGAGGGGTCGAGTTGTGATCCAATCTTAAGAACTCGTGACGGGTCATGCCAGCTGACTGGGATGTCGATCGTCGGCTCAGCCAGTGCTGCATTCGTTTTCCTAGGTTCCCCATCATCATCTCTCAGATCTATGTCCCTAAGTATCCGAGAATGCTTCCCGAGCCAGGGCCCGGGCACTACTTGTCAATCATCAGTCTTTAGGATGCGGACAGAGCTGTCCGCAACCTTTCTCTTCTCTCTCCGCCGAGCTTCTCTCAATTCCGCCACATAACATGCACAACCGGTTGCTTGATCGCCATGTACGACACCGACTCCTTTGTCTATCGGAAATTTTAATGTCAAACACCATGGGGCCAAAACAGCCCTAAATTCTTCCAAGGCTAGACGACCCAAAAAGACATTGTATGGAGAGTCAACATCCATTACTATGAATGGTAGGACTCGCACTCTCCTACGCTCACATTCCCCAGTTCAACTGGTAGCTCTACATACCCCATCGCGTCTGTTGCAGCACCGTTAAAGCCGTGGATACGGGCTTTGCATGGTTTCAAATCTTTCATTTCCATCTTCATTTGGTCATAAGCTTTCTTGAAGATGATGTTAACGGAGCTCCCGCGATCAATTAGGATTCTTTTAACGTAAGCTGGCCCGATTGTTGCAGATATAACCATCGGGTCAATAGCAGGAGCCTCCACTTTGTCCATGTCTCGACTCCTAAACACTATATCGTCAGTCAGCATGCGTTGTTGCTTTGCGGGGGTTTCATCTTGCATATTCGAACAACATTCGTAATCGCATGCCTTAAGGAGGTAGCATATCGTTCCATTTCCTGCCAATTCTTGTCTACAGGATGAGGTCCTCCGACAATAGTGTTATAATCAACCTACCCACAGTCCGTACAGGTTGTTCTGGTTGGCATGGAGCCGGCCCGCATCCGGGGTTTGACATTCCTTGCCTTCCATCTTGTGCGTTTTTGACAAATTCCTGCAATTTTTTCTGTTTGATTAACTTTTCTATGGCGTCATGGAAGTGTCTACACTCCTCCGTATTGTGCCCATGGGTCTCATGGAAGAGACAGTACTTCCCTGTTCGTTTTTGTTCTTCAGTGGACTCCTTTGGGCATGGCTTTCTGTATTCAAAGATGTTACAGGTAGATAGATAAATGTTTTCAAGAGAAGTATTCAGCGGGGTGTATTCATTGTAGGTCAGAATCCTTGACTTCCATTTCCCTGCTTCTCTTTTCTTTCCGGGATTTCCACCTCCGGATCCTTTGGACTGCCCAGGCTTGTTTTGGACGTTGACTTGAACCTTTCCCGGCCGGACTGCTTTACGGCGATGTTACTTTTCACAGCCTCCAGAACAGGCCCTAGTGCCTTATCTCATCTCGTCCATCGAGCCTCCTCCCTTTATATGAACTGATGAGCTTTGGAACAGAACCGTTCCAATGTAGCTGGGTGCTTTCCCGCCAACCAATCTCCAAACTTTGAGTCTGGATCTACACCTCACATTACTGCCATCAAAATCGCATGGTCGTTAGGATTGCTAACTTCAGTGGCGGCAACATGAAACCTCTGTAAGTATGCTTTCAAAGACTCTCCCGGAGCTTGGATTACGCTTGATAATGACATAACGTCCTTTGGACGGGTAGCATGTATCCTAAATTGTTCAAAAATTTCTTCGCTAACTCGTCGAAGTTGGATATGAATCGTGGAGGAAGCCGAGTAAACCACATAGTGGAAATTCCGGACAGAGTGATTGGTAAACACCTACACTTAGTTGCGTCATTCTCCCTTGCTGAATCCATCATCCATTCGTTCCTTATCACGTGTTGCCTAGGGTCAGTCTTCCCTTCGTAGGCTGGGATAGTCGGCATATTGAATTTCTTAGGGTACTCAGCCTGTAGGATAACATCTGTGAAGGGAATATGATTCATGGACACTCCCCAATCTTCATTGGTCAGGTATTGGTTCTCTCTCATCAACTGCCTGACCATGCATGATAAGTCCGGAGTTTGTATGGCGGGTAGGAGGTTGGGTTCCGTTCCACGGGACCGTGTGGGTTGATGTCCCGCTTGATTTAGGTCTTGGTGATCCGGACGTCCGGTCTCATCACGTGCCTGATCCCTGACGGATCGATCGGTAGCACCTGCTTGAGCAGCTTCATCCCTACGGTGTCTACGCCTAGGAGGTTCATCAGCTGAGGTCGAGCTATCAGATTCAGAATAAGGAGTAGGACTACTTCCAGCATTCTGATGCTGCTGTTAGGCAAGCTGAGTCATGAGATTAGTATTGGCTTGGATCTGCTCAGCAAGTTGCCTTCTACTTTCCATGAGTTCCCTTATCAAGTCGTTGAACTCCGTTCGGGAAACAACCTCCGCTTGGTTCTGTGTGGAGGTTCCCGCGCCTTGAATTACTGGTTGGTTGCTAGGTCCTATCTGTTGCACACTAGCAATTTCGTGGACATCTGCGTTGTGAGAGGCCGATCTAGTTCATGGTCTCCCCATGGTAGAGTCGTTGGTTGTAACTCTAGGTAGAATCAATAGATGTCTTTTGAATGATTTGGATCTCCTTCAGGGGATTTTTCAATCCAGTAGCTGCAAAGTAGATCCTATCGTCCTGACAATTCGATTCTCAGTGAAAGCACCAAAATGTTAGCACCAGAATTGGTCACTAACACCCTTAAGAGAGTTTGTGTATGAAGATTAATGAAGAAAGTAAATTAAACAGAGGATAATATGCAGATTTAAGCGCAGAAAGTACGAACACCAGATTTATAGTGGTTCGGCGTGATTGCCTAAGTCCACTTTGAGGTTAATCTTTATTGCTTTTCTCGATAATCGATTACAGATACAATCCGTATACCAACTATATCGAATATAATTGCTAAGCAAAAAGATAAGTCTTGAATGAATCTTAAATGCGGCAGAGTCTCCCCGATGTTCTCGAAAAAAAGGTCCATTTCACTGTGCCCCTGCCCCTCTATTTATAGATGAAGATGGGTTGGTTTTCTCTAGTGGGCCGAAAACCTCGGCCCAAAAGGAGTAAACTTTGTGTGCCGAACCATATATGCCGAACAACATATGCTGAACGGGGTCTAGATGCCAAGCAGTGTGGAATGCCGGTCGACTCTGCCATGCCGAACGATCCGTGTACGCCGAACGCTCTCTCTATGCCAAATACTCTCGAATGCCGAATAGCTCTAGATGTCGAGCACTTCTGAATGCGGAACGAAGTCTGATGGGCTGAGTGGGGAGTGCAGGCCAAGCAATAATTGGAGTTGGTCGAGATTGGAGGAATGCCGATCACTTTGGAACGCCGACCACTTTGGAACGCCGACCACTCCAGAATGCCGAACAACCTCGAATGCCGAACACTTCGGGATACCGAACAACTATGGGTGCCGATCACTTTGGATGCCGAACATTTTGGAATGCCGACCGCTCCGGAATGCCGAAGAGCTATGAGTGTCGACCACTTTGGATGTTGATCACTCCGGAACGCCGAACAACCTCGAATGCCGAACACTTCGGGATGCCGAACTACTATAGGTGCCGACCACTTTGGATGCCGAACACTTTGGAATGCCAACCGCTCCGGAATGCCGAATAGCTATGAGTGCCGACCACTTCGGTTGTGCCGATCGATCTAGATGCCCAACAGCACATAAATGCCGACCAGTATACAAATGTCGAGTGACTAGTTGCCTGGTCAAAACTTCAGGTAACAGAAAACATATCCAATACACATCTAAATATGTGATCCCAAAGACCATTACCTCCCGTACGTAACATCGATAAGCATACTCTAGATTTTGTGATAATATCTGTCGTAGGTCAGCCAAACCCCAAGCTATTCCCCTACTTTATTTTCTGTTATTTTCGATTTCGAGGTCATGCTCGGCATCTTTCACATGATTCTTCATTACTCGAATAGAACGCCAATCCCAAATTAAATTCCCGCATCTCGAACAGATCTTGAAACCACACACAGATTTAGGCATATTGAGCAAATCCATTTTCAAGAGATAGAACACGTATCTCAGTCTTGAAGTCATTTTCGGTAAGTAAAACACTTGCCGATCCCACTCTCTTCAAGACTAAATTGACAAAATTGGTTACTCAATACAATGAAAAAATCTCATTTGAAAACCAAGTATCGTATACTTACCATGTTTTCAATATTTTCATCTCACACCATCCCTCGATCAAGAGTAAAGCCAATAGGTTAGAACTCTATTGCTCATATCTCTACACGAACATTTGTCTTAATTCTTACAGATAGACAAGCCTACTTCATCACCTTTTAGTGCTAAGTATATGACTGAATGTTTTCCATAAACGAGTAAACATACAAAGCATGATTAACTCACACAATGCATGATCAAGTCACATAAGCTACTTCTAATCTCCTTTTTGTTTAATTAATCTTTTATTAGTTAAAACCTCTTTTATTAGTAAATCCTCTTTTACCTAGTAAAACTTCATTTATGAATTTCTACTATTTTTTTGCACTCTTTCGATACTTTAAAAATTATTCATATACTTATCTCAAATGATATAAGTATATTCATAAATCATTAATGAGATTTTGTAATTTAAACATTCACTTTTTCTATCTTTTTCCAAAAGATTCCTTACTTATAATTTTCGTTAAATTATCCATTTTTTGGAACTAAATACTTTAACAAATCCATTCAAAAGGGTCAAGACAAATGTTACTTAAAAATTGCCACTACAAACCCAAAACCCTTTCACTTGTGTTTATCTTTAAAACATTCATTTAAAGATCTATTTACATTCTTAAGTTAATCAAAAAGAGTTAAATATATATGTAATGAACACAATGTCACAACAAACTCAAAATCATTTCATACTTGTATTATCTTAAAAAACATTCTTATTGACGATTTAAGATTATATATGGTTAAGTTCGATAGTCGACTAATTGATTATATAATCGAAATAATTGCTTATACAAATTAATGTTCATATACTTAACTCGTTTCCGACATTTCAAATTAACTATTCCTCGTCAAGGGTGAAGCTAGGTATATTAGAGTACTGATTGCATCAAAGCCTTGCCTAGACACTTCATTCTTGAATCTTGCAAATAGATAAGCATAATCATCGACTTCTAGTGTTAAGTATAGTATTAATGATTTCCATAAACAAGTAACAAACAACATGATTAACCCATTTTCGATGTTCCTGACTTAGCTATTCCTCATTCAAGAGGGAAGCTTGGTAGGTTAAAGCTCTATTGTTCCAACCCTATTCGACATCTATCTTAATTTCCACAAATAGATAAGTCTATTTCATCAGTCTTTAGCGTTGACAAAGTTAGTTACCTTTTAAGCACGTAAATAAACACTCAGAATAACACGTTTTGACATTCCAAATTAATTATTCCTCATTCAAAAGGGAAGCCCGGTAGATTAGAGCTCTATTGCTCTATCCCTACCCGATATCAATCTTAACTCAGAGAGGTCTACCTCGTCGGCTTTTAGTGTCGAACCTCTTTTTACTTTTTCAAAATTTATATATAAATAATAAAAATATATTTAAACTTCAAACCACTTTAATATACATCAAAATGTGTTTGAAAACATCTCCAAAATGATTGGAAAAAATACCCAATTTAAGCATCATTTTTAAACACTTAAAACCATAAGCAACTTAATACATGTTTATAGATGCTGTTAAAAGTACTTGTTAAAGAACGCATTGAAAGCACAATCTTTGTGACTAGTTTTAACCATTTCAAACTGGCATAAGAATACGAATGGAAGATATCTTGATGATGGTTCGATGATGGGGTACTTTAATGTAAAAAGGCCACTTTCTACTAATTCCGAAGGTGATTCCAAAATGGATTTTGTAGAAGTAGTGCCTTCATTTTCATTCAGACCAAGAACGAACTTGTATGGATGAATGATGGCATTGTATTTCTGCCTGGAGGGCAGTGTTAGCATTCCAAGTAGGATTTCTATATATAAGGTAAAATTTAGCCTCTAGCCTCATCAACAGGGAGTGACTAAAATCAAGGGAGATGCAGTATAGCTTAGTGGGTCACACCCATTAGGGTATTATCATCACCTTTCTTGATGTATTTATTTACGGTTTTGGTTGTTCATGAGTGCTCTTGGAAAGATTGCAAAAGCAACATGGGTAATGAAATATTCGGTACTATCTAGTAAGGGCTAGGTCGGTCCTGTGTTGGTAGGGAGTCAATGTGTGGCTCTCGGTACATTTTCTAGAGTGCATCGTAGTGGGTGGTACCCCTGTGCCTTGCATTTTATGGAAATCCATTCTCCAATAGGTGCTTATTGAATTTAGTTGTATACCCATGTAATATACCCCTACTTGGGGGACTAAAACTAATGGCTATGGATGCTGCGGTCATCCATTGTTATTAATCCTCGACGACCAAATATGGCGATATTAGGTACACTGATATATAGAAACACAAGAATATGGAAAAATATTAAACATGAAACAAATTCCACATTTCATTTCAAAATATTTCAAATTAATTACATAATCCATTTTCGTAGACCATGTTCAGGTAACATATAATTAATACAAAATACTTCAAAAGCGACATATGACGATGCCCTCTTGGTTGATCGGAGTATATAGTAAGGAACTAAAATAATTTGCCTTTATAATTAAACACACAGCGAAAATAAAAGAACTCTAATAACGAGCTTGTCTTATACACGTCTTAGGAAGCTTTATTCATCTAAAAGAAAACCTGAAAACCTTAACTCTCAACCTACTCAAAGACAATTGAGTGCCCAAGAGTTTAGAAAGAAAAAAATTCGAGTCTGACAAAAAGCCCGGTATGAATAATAATCTACCATCTCAAACCATTTAATATATAGTGAGACCACACCGCTTAGCGAAACGGGTTTTCCCCTCGTTAGCATCCTAAAACATTTATAAAAACATACACTATGCTCCTACATCCACAATGGTTAAAAACATAGTATTTCAAAATATTGTGATGATATGTAAAAACAAGTAAACCAAATTACGATTACCCATCCCCATTCATTTTGACTACTTGTCTCTATTTTAGTTTCTAGGTTATAATTAACCTGTTAAATGTTTATGGACTACCTGTGTGATTCCATAGTTTTCATGGGATCACTAAGAACCTATTAATAACTCCAATATCTTCTCTCTTATCCTAGTTTTCATGGGCTAACTAGGAACCTATTGACTATTTGCCAATATCACAATTCGGATATAGTTTTCATGGGCTAACTATAAGCCTATTATCCCCCGCTAATATCTTAAGTTATATATAGTTATCATGGGCTTACTGTAAATCTATTGGCCCCTACCAATATCTTTAATTAAGATTTCAACATTTCTTAAGTTATATTTACTACTCGGTCAACCTAACTGAATATTCTGCCCTTCCTAAAGTACCGTTATTGTTGAATATGCTAGTATATGACTTTTGTTTGATGATAACAAACACACACACACACACACACACATATATATATATATATATATTCTTTTAAATGTATTTATTATTGTACTATTTTATTTTCACATAATTAAATAAATATTTGGTGAATAAAATAAATAACACAGAATTTAAATTCAAACGGATATTTTATTCAAATAGATATTGTATTACAATTTCGAATAGTACAATTTTAACTCTAACTATACACATACACTTTGTTATTCTACAATACAATTTCATTTATAACACAACTTCAATTACATTTCAATTTACATAACTTTCCTTACTATATATCACTCATTCACTCATAGTTGTTCTTCAACTGTATTCCAGCTTGAATCCAGCATCCGAATTATCTGAAAAATAAACACTGATGTAGTAAAATTGACAAAGAAATACTTTTGAAGTGTAAAATGAAATGTGTTTTGAAAATATTATTTTCCTCAATCATTTGGATTGGTTGTCATCATTTTCGTTTTTGAATTCATCAATCACGAACAACTTGTGACATGCATAGTGTATCACACTATACATGCCACAAGGCCGTGCATGCCGATATACACTTGATAAAACTATAGGAACAGGTGAGCACAAGGTCAAAACCGAGTCGAGGCTGGATTCAACTCAGGTGCAATACAAAAATATAAAATAAGCCTCGACGAAATATTCAATATATACACATGATAACACGGCCTTAACAGTCAATGGTTCACATGACAGCATACATGGAGTATTAACCAGAACCAGATCCAAATCAACAATGAACTGTACTCATACAAACAGACAGACTCAAGTGCACATGTCCAAATGAAAGGGTCAAACTGCACTAGATCAGTCAATATGAAGACACAAATGCACAAGAACAAAGATGACCCAGTTCAAAGCATTAAATGCAATAGACCAATGAACAAGGAATTGATCAAGAAGCAAATACAACTAAATAAGAACATAGCAAAATACCAATAAATGACAACCAATTGAAGGCTACACAAACAAATCACCAAACATATATATACACACACACACATATGTATACACACATGTATACACATATATATATATGCAGTGAACAAAAACTAAACGTAAAGATCATCAGGGATGCAACTCAACTCAAACCAGACTACAATTACCAAGAGAAACAAGCATAATGGTATACAACAGAAAGGACTGCAACAATACATATACATACATACATATGTATGTATGTACATATATGGTGATAACACAAATATAAACATATCAAAGCATTCAAGAGGAACAGAACAACACAGACTCAAAGAAGTGGAATTCAAGATGAATGCAAATCATCATAATGGAGTTCAACATGGACTGATAGAAGTGCACTCATCATGGCAATATGCAGTGACAACCATTACAATGCAAAACAGGATGAACTCAACCAAGACAGTAAGTACATACATAATATACATATATACAGACTAGAGTACAACAACCATTCAAACTCAAGGAAAGTGCAGACCTAAACATCAATCTATTCGAAGTGGTGCGCCAAACAAGTTTAAGTGTTTGGGCTAGTGGCATGGCACCAAGACACCAAAGCTACAGTTTCAAGTCCACAACAACAAGGAGTATGCCAGACCTCAGATGAAAAGCACGTGAATCAAAAGAAAGGAACAAACATGCTCAGTTCTAACAAGGACTACATGAATACACACATATATACATACATAAATGTATGTATGTGTACAAATTGAAATGACTAGCATTCAAAAGAGCAACAGACTACATACATGAAATGCAGTCAGATGTCAACACCATTGCAGTTCAACTGAATACAAGTGCAGACTGCACAGTCAAGTTCAAATGCAAGTACATGAAATGCAAAGTGCAGACCTGGGAACAAGAATAAGATGATCTGCCTTAGAGCAATATGACATATAACAGTTACAATATGAACTCAAGGAATAGGTCCACATGATACTACAACTACCAGAGTTCATCAGTTCGGAAGCAACAACAAAATGGTAAACCAGATAATACAACCAGACTCCATGAACACAATCAAATAGGGTCACATATTACAGCTCAATGAAAAACAACAACTAGTGAAATAGAGGCTTGAAGCATGCATACGGTCAGGCAATGTCGAAGACAATGCAAGCTTTAAATCAGAGTCACAATATATGCATACATACATAGAGTTCAAGCAAATCAGAGAGCTAATCACTGAAGTAAATCAAAACATATAACTTGAATCAAAGTTGACCACAATCAAAAATTAAAAAGGGGAAACTCACATACCAATTTCATACATCCGAGCTCGATATAATTACAGCCGCAAGCATTTATCACTGATAGAAGAAGCAGCAAGGCTGAAATGAAAGCAAACTCGGGCTTTCAATTTCAAGTAGAATCGTCAATTTCTTAAAGCCCTAATTTGTTTTAAATGAGGAACGAACATTCTCGAGCAAAGGAAAGAAGTACACATTAATTTACGAAGTAAAGGATACGGGCCGAAATAAAGAAAAGGGAGAAATTTTATATTGGGTCGGTTCTTTTATAATTGTTATTTAGGCTTAAATTTTATATAGGGCTTTGTAATTTTTTTAACTTCGTATTTTTTTAAACTTTTATTCAATTCTAGTCATGTAACTACAGGACGAACTATGGTTGTGTAGTTCGAGAATTCGCAACTCGGTGGCTGATTAGTGGCAGAGTTTTGAGCATAGGGTTGGGTTAATCAATAGCCGGTGTCGCAAGTTTATGTGTGTAAGCGTCTGACTACTTAATTTCTAGTAGAAACCTTGGGGGCAGCACGTAGGCAGGGTTTAGCCAGAGCTGGGTAAATTGTGTTATTCTATTTTTGCTTTTATTATTTTGCTATTGTCTATGCTCAATTACTTTATATATTTCTACATTAATTTTTATAATTATCAGTATCACCCTATTGACCCCCTTCTAGGGTATTTTTGTTTTAAAAATTGATTTTTTAAATGACTACTTTTAATAATGCTTTTGTTGTGGGTCAGTCCATAGTTAGACAACCTATGTTCAATGGTGAATATGCTTACTGGACAAATAAAATGAAATTTTTTGTGAAAACCATTGATGCTTGGAATATTGTTGAGACATGATATAGGACACCAACTATAGTGGTAGATAATCAGGAAAGATAAACCGATGGATCAATGGACAGATCTTGAAAATAAACTAAAGAATGCTAATGCTAAAGCTATAATACTCATTCGCAATTACTTATATATTTTCATGAAGTAAATGGCTATTTTGAAAGACTTAGGGAGAAATATGCTAAAATTGAATCATAAAGGGATACTTTGATAGAATTAAATAAACAACTTGACCAATTGGTCAAAAACCATCGAAATAAAATCCCTAAGTGTGATAAGTGTCCGTCATTCGAAGAAGAAATTATAAAATCAGAAACTATAATTAAATCACTTGAAAATGAAATTCTGACTTTGAAAGAAAGTGAAAACACGAGGAGAGAACATTCTATTAAAAGAGCACACAATTATTGAATGAAAATGAATCTCTCAAAACACATGTCCAACAATTGTCTACAACTTTAGGAAAATTTTCTAAAGGAGAAAAATCACTATATACGTTATTAGGGAAACAAACTATCAATCCTGTTAGACAAGGACTTAGGTATAATCAATCTGAACTTATTAGGGGTGACATTAATCAATTTAATTCCAAGTGCACAATTTGTGAAAAATCTGGACATAATCACAATAATTGCTGGTATAGACCCAAACACGTGAAAACCATTCTAATTTGGGTTCCAAAATTCACGAATATAAAATCCCTTAAAGTCAAACAAATCTGGATAGTGAAAGGAACAAATATAGATTGTTTTGGGTCTACTCAAACATATTTTTCAAAATCATTTGCCACTAACAACCATAGACCTATAAAAACAAATAGGTCACCAAAATCTTTTTTCTGTAGGTGTGGTGGTAGGCTAAGGAACAACAACAGTGTTACCTAGATTCTGACTGTTCCAAGCACACAACGGGCAACAAATCAAAGTTTCTTAGCCTAGTACAAAGGTTGCAGAATTACAATGGGTAACAACGAAAAATTATTGTAAAGGTAAAATAGGTAACGGTATATTTATTTTGAACGATTTGTTAAATGTGATAATCTGCACCATAATTTGAATTAAATCAGCAAGTTATGTGATAAAGAAATGAATGTTGATTTTGATCTTGACTTATTCCAAATTGTTGGCCAATTATATTTTTATGCCGAGAACACTATGAGTACCTCAAGAGTCCTTGAAACAGTTCATATAGATTTGTTTGGACTAATGATGGTATTGTATTGATCTTTTTACTCTAGATACACGTGGATATGTTTGTTTATCTTACTGATTCTAGACCTGTCATTATGTTCATTATTTTTTTATTTGCACGGTTTCAAGTCAAATTTAAAAGAATTTCATTTAAAAGCTATAAAAAGATTTAGAATATTTGTTGTAACTTCACGGTCTGGTCTATAATGTCCAACTAATGATAATTCGGAGTCAAAGGAAAATGCAGATGCAGATTACATTGGTAATCTAGTTGATAGAAAAATTAGTAGTGGAACATGTTTTATGCATAGACATTCATTGCATCATGTTTTCAAAAAAATATCTGCATATTTTTCATTTCAACTAATTTTCAATTAGCAGACATTTTTCTTATAAAACCCCTTCAGAAAATAGTTTTTTGTTGACCTTGTTTCAGACTAGTCATTTTACAAAATTTGATTTTATAATTATTTTTGGATTTGATCTTAAATGACTACATTAGCTAATCTGACTACCTATTGATTATCGAAAAGATAAATAGTGATTGAAAAAGTAACGAGCGTTAATATTAATCATATATTATAAATTGAGACATTATTTTAGTATATTTCTTTAAAAAATTCAAACAAGATTTATAATAACTTTTTAATGGGTAAAAATTCCATGACCATCTCTCTTTGTATCATATTCTAATGACCATCACTCTCCAAAATCCAATATAGTATGTCAATATGTGGTACTTTAAGCTGAAAATTATTTTTTTTCATCATATTTTGTTTTTAGCAATAAAAACAACCAAAGTATTCACTCTCATTTAAAAGTCTTGACGTTTATGCATGGATGAATTACTTGGATTTTTTGATTATGTTCTTTCATGCTCATTTAAAAGTCATCACGGTTATCCATGTATGGAACACATATCAAAATTGATTATCAAATAGAAAAGTTATTTCTAATCCTATTTAAAAGTCCTTATGGTTATGCGTAGTTAGAAGATGCTTTAAATTCATTTTTTTATATAAAAATTAGGAATACTGCTAATCCCATTTAAAAGTCCTAACGGTTATTTATGGTTAGTAAATATTCAAATTCCTGATATAAATACACCACAAATAGACACAACTATATGGTTTTTATCTATATCATTCTAAAGTGGAATATGCGCCTAACATAGTATTTATGATTTTTTTTGATTTTTTTTATTGAAATTAATATTTATGCGTGATTGGGTATTAATGTTGTATTAATATCTGTCACTTTATCTCTATTTTTCTAACACTATTACTCTTTTGCCGATAATAAAAGGGGAGAGAAAAGTTAAGATTTTGTCAAATAAAGTCACATTTTTTTCATTTTTTTATTTTTTCATTTGCATATTCCCATATAGGTTCATTTGCATATTTTTATTTATTTTCATGCATATATGAAGGGGGGACTTTGTTGTAGAGAGGGAGCATTCAAATAGGGAGCAAATTGAATGATCAAATACATTTAATAAATTCAAAATCTTAAATATATGTTTGTTATCATCAAAAGGTGGAGATTGTTGAATATGCTAGTATATTATTTTTATTTGATGATAACAAACATATATATATATATATATTCATTTAAATGTATTTGTTATTGTACTATTTTATTTTGACATAATTGAATAAATATTTGCTAAATAAAATAAATAACACAGAATTTAAATTCAAACAGATATTTTATTCAAACAAATATTTTATTACAATTTTGAATACTACAAATTTAAACTCTCACTATACACTTACACTTTGTTATTCTACAATACAATTTTACAACACGACTTTAATTACATTTCAATTTACATAAATTTCCTCACTACATATCACTCATTCACTCATAGTTGTTCTTCAAATGTATTCTAGCTTGAATCCAACATCTGAATTATCTGGAAAAAATCAACACTGACACAGTAAAATTGAAAAAGAAATATTTTTACAATGTAAAATGAAATGTATTTTGAAAATATTATTTGCCTCAGTTATTTGGGTTGTTTTTCGTCATTTTCATTTTTGAATTCATCAATCACGAACAACTTGTGACATGCACAGTGTATCACTGTACATGTTACAAGGCCATGCACATCGATATACAGTTGATAAAACTGCAGGGACAGGTGAGCACAAGGATAAACCCGAGCTAAGGTTGGATTCAACTCAGGTGTAATACAAAAACATAAAACGATCCATGACCAAAAATTCAATGTGTACACATGAGAACACAGACTCAACAGTCAATGGTTCACATGACAGCATGCATGAAGTATTAACCAGAACCATATCCAAATCAACAACGAACTGTACTCGTACAACCAGACAGACTCAAGTGCAAAAGTCCAAATGAATGGGTCAAACTGTAACAGAACAGTCAACATGAAGACAAAAATGCACAATAATAAAGAAGTTCAAAGTTTCAAATGCAATAGACCACTTAACAAGGAATTGATTAGGAAGTAAATACAACCAAATAAGAACACATCAAAATACCAAGAAATGATAACCAATTGAAGGCTACTCAAAGAATTCACCAAACACACACACACATATGTATACACACATGCATACATATATATGCAGCGCACAACAACTAAACATGAAGATCATCAGGGACGCAACTCAACTCAAACCAGACTATAATTACAAAGAGCAACAAGCATGATGATATACAACAGAGAGGAACGCAACAACACATACACACACATACATACGTATGTATGTATGTATGTACATATAACACAAATATAAACATATCGAGGCATTCAAGAAGAACAAAAACAACACAAAGTCGAAGAAATGGAATTCAAGATGAATGCAAATCATCATAATGGAGTTCAATATGGACTGATACAAGTGCACTCATCATAGCAATATGCAGTGACAAACAGTACAATGCAAACTAGGATGAACTCGACCATGACAGTCAGTACATACATAATATACATATGTACAGACCAGAGTACAGAAACCATTCAAACTCAAGGAAAGTGCTGACCTAAACTTCAATCTAATCGAAGTGGTGCACCAAACAAGTTCAAGTGTTCGAGCTAGTGGCATGGCACCAAGACAACCAGAGCTACAGTATCAAGTCCACAACAACAACGAGTATGCCAGACCTAAGATGAAATGCATATGAATCAAAAGAAAGAACAAACGTGCTTAGTTCTAACAAGGGCTACATGAATACACACATATGTACATACATAAATGTATGTATGTATACAAATAGAAATGACCGACGTTCAAAAGAGCAACAAACTACGTACATGAAATGCAGTAAGATATCAACACCACAATAGTTCAACTGAATATAAGTGCAGACTGCACAATCAAGTTCAAATGCAAGCACATAAAATGCAAAGTGCAAACCTAGCAATATGAACAAGATGATCTGCCTCGAAGCAATATGACACATAATAGTTACAATATGAACTCATGTAACAAGTCCACATGATACTACAACTACCAAAGTTCATCAGTTCAGAAGCAACAACAAAGTGGTAAACTAGAGAATACAACCAGATAAGCTCACATGAACAATGCAAAACAACCACCAGTGAAATAGAGGCTCGAAGCATCCATATGGTCAGGCAATGTCGAAGACAATGCAAGCTTAAACTCAGAGACGCAATATATACATACATACATGGAGTTCAAGCAAATTAGAGAGTTAATCACTAAAGTAAATCAAAACATATAACTTGAATCAAAGTCGAGCACAATCAAAAATTAAAGAGGGGAAAAACTCACATATCACTTTCATACATTCGAGCTTGATATAATTGCAGTCGCAAGCATTTATCACTGATAGAAGAAGCGGCAAGGCAGAAACGAAAGCAAACTCGAGCTTTCAATTTCAAGCGGCACCGTCAATTTCTCAAAGCCCGAGTTTATTTTGAAAGAAGAACGAACATTCTCGAGAAAAGGAAAGAAGCATACATTAATTTACGAAGTAAAGGATACATGCCGAAATAAGAAAAGGGAGAAATTTTATATTGGGCCGGTTGTTCTATAATTGTTATCTAGTCTTAAATTTTATATAGGGCTTTGTAATTTGTTTTTAATTTCTATTTTTTTTTCTTTTAAACTTTTATTAAATTCTAGTCGTGTGACTATGGGATGGACTACGGTGGTGTAGTTCGAGAATTCACGACTCAGTGGCTGAGTTGTGGCAGGGTTTTGAGCGTAGAGTTAGGTTAGTCGATAGCGGGTGTCGCAAGTTTACGTATGTAAGCGTCTGACAACTTAATTTCTAGTAGAAACCTTGGGGGCAACACGTAGGCAGGGTTTTGCTGAAGCTGGGTGAAGCTGTGTCGTTCTATTTCTGCTTTTATTATTTTGCTATTATCTATGCTGCAATTATTTTATATAATTCCGCATTAATTTTTCTAATTATTACTATCACCCTATTCGCCCCCCTCTAGGATGAAATCGATCCTACTATTATGGGTTAATTACAATGTGAATAAATATATGAAGAAGTAATCATCACAGCAAGATAATACCAACACTCGTAGTTTAATATCCTTGACATCATTCTTATAAAATCCTGGTTAGATCCTTTCACCAATAAATCAAGGAAAGCTTCTTTAAAACTTTATTTCGAAACTCTCTATTTTACTTATGCCATGGTTTTTTTTAAAAAAAATTGAGACTGGATTATATGTTTTGAGAATCTTTAAACATCTCTTTAGAAACCATTGGATAACCTCCTTAAAAAGTAAAGAAAACCTCTTTTCAAAATAGAAATACCTTTCGATGTTATCCTTTAAAACATAGCTTCGAAACAAATGAAAGTACCCCTTTTGTAAGCATTGGGTTTATTCTTTAAAACATTGTTTCGGTCAAAGTGGTTATATACGAAAGTATCTCTTTCAAAACCCTTATAAAATTATTTGGGGAAAAGTTGATGGTGTCGGAACCATCTAGTCGAAAGCTACAACCTTTAAATTAAAACTTTGAAGGATTGAGTCGAAACCCCCTTCCGACCTCATTGCCTTTGGAACCCTCAATCTCTTTCGAAAGCATTTAGGAAGTGGCTTAGCTTAGGTAAAACAAAGATTACTCTTTGAATGCATTGATGGCTTTAATACAGTCGAAAGGAAGATTAGCGGCTGGTTTTCAACTTGGTCGAAGCCAATCCTTTTGAAAGTTCTTATTTAAATAGAAATTTACCCCTTCGAAAGCTACCACTTTTTCCATAGTATGGAAACCTTCTACGAATGTTATTTACAAAAACCCTTTCGAAAGCGACGTCTCGATTATGTCAAAAGCTTTTAGAAAAACAAGTCAAGATCTTATCTTGTGAAAACAAATAGGGTTTCGACCCCATCGGAAGCTTTCCTTTCGGCACCATGGCTTTCGCCTTTCTTCCAATCCACTATGTACAATCTAAGTGATGCCTTGTATATTGATTTCGACTATGTGGGTTTCGATTGAATGGTTTTTTTGAGATGAGGTGGAGTCGATGGAGTTGAAAGGTGCCATTATTGGAGACGGAACCAACTTTTCTAAGTTAAAGGCTGAAATTTAGCTTCTTTTAGTAATTGCTTTATAACAACTACCTAGTTGTAAACTTTTGATTGGTTGCCATAAAAACTTTTCAAATACTTTATATTTAAAACTGCCGCATTTTCATTAGATCTAAATCAAAGAAATATGACGTTTGAGCCCTTCCATTTAACAAAACCAACATTTTGCAGAAAAGTCCCTCTTTGAAACTAATTTATTTTCATTAGTAAATCAATAGGAAAAATCTCCAAAAACCACCAATTTTTTTCCCTCATGTAATCAAACATATTAAAATTCCCGACCCCGTTTCTTCTTGAAATTCTCAAAATAAATTTTAAATCCAATTATATCATATTTTCCTTTAGAAATTCATAATAAATTTTCTATAGCTTGGAAAAATTCTAAAAACTAAAATCCATCTCCACAATCATATTTTACTTAACCTAAAAAATTTCCATGGCATCCTAAAATCATGAACTCTCGGTTTTTCCCTAAAACCGTACAATTTCATATGTAAATGAACTAAGATAAATCAAATATAATATAGTTCAAGCATATCATCATTCATATCATCATAAAAAAAATCATAAATTTAAAAACATACAATCCTAGAATAAAATAGAGATGGTATAAAATTATTATTCACCTTAGGTATGATAAGGAATTTGAGATTTGTTATTAATTAATCCTTTATATCCTTTGTTCCTTAGCTTTACATTGAATCTTCCTCATTTCCTTCTTGTTAATAGCCGACTCTATCTTAGGTTTATGATTTGCATTTGTGAAAATGAGAAATGAAACGTGAATGGAAAAAAAGGAATATAGCTGTGTTTAATGAAATGGCTATTTACTAATTTGCCCATATGTAATTTGATTAGCCTATAAACCAATTTAAGCGCTTTTTATTATTATTAAGCACGGACCTATATAAAATTTATTCAAATCTCAATCCCCTTATATTTATTTTTTCGTTTAATTTATCTAGTTAAATTTGCTGAATATTATTGTCAGAAATAAGGATGTTACAGGCTCCCCCTTAAAGAAATTCGTCCTCGAAATTCGGTATGGACTAAATACTAAGCACAACAATCATCTGTAATAACTCCTAACAACCATATTGGCCTCTATATAAATCTAATTTAAATGTGCCCTCAAAGCAAACCAAGATAAGTATCTTTAATCATGTCCTCTGTCTCCTAAGTACAGACCTTCCCGTTGTCGCTCCGCTGAACTTTCACCAACCTTACTATCTCGTTCCTTAATTTTTCCCATCTCTCGCTACAACACGAATTGGTTGCCTAACAATAGTCAAATTAGGATCTACTACCAAGTCTTCCAACCCTATCGAAGGAATTATAGTCACTGGGTCATGCATATACTTAAGAAGATGAGATATATGAAATACATTATGGACACCTGGCATACTGCTCGGCAACTTTACTTTGTATGCATGCTTTCCAATCCTCTCTATAATCTGGAATGGACTTACATATCTTGGGGCTAACTTCCCTGACTTTCAAAATTGATCCACACCGTTCAAGGTGATATATTAATGTAAACATTATCTCCAACTAAGAATTCTAGGTCCTTATGCCTCTTATTTGTGTAATTCTTCAGTCTGAACTAAGCTTTCTTCATCCTTCCTCGGATTAACTCAATCTTCCCTGATGCCTCCCTAACCAAATCTGGACCTAAGACCAATCTATCTCCAGTTTCCAACCAACATGCAGGTGATTTGCGTGATCTTCCATACAAAGCTTCAAAAGGCACCATTTCTATACTAGTCTGATAACTATTATTATAGGAAAACTCAACCAAATGCAGGCAATCCTCCCAAGATCCACCAAAGTCCAGTACACAAGCCCTCAATAAATCCTTGAGTACATTATTGACTCTCTTTGTCTATCCATCTATTTGAGGGTGATATGCAATATTCGTGTTAAGCTTGGTACCCATCACTTTCTGTAAACTCTTTCAAAATTCACTAGTGAACAGAGCATCTTTGTCATTGACTATACTACTAGGAACTCCATGCAGTCTAACCATGTTCTTAGGAAAAAATTAGTTAAAATAGGTGCCGTCCTGGTTGACTTAACTGGATTGAAATGGGCACTCTTGGTCAATTTGTCAACTATAACCCATATACTTTCATTACCTCTAACTGTCCTTGGCAACCCCTCTATAAAATCCATAGATATCGAATCCCATTTTCGAACTAGAATCTATAAAGGCTGAAGTAATCCACTCGGTTTTTGATGTTCGGCTTTCACTTGTTGACAATTTGCACACTGTCCAACCCACAAGCTAACATTCCTCTTCATACCTTCCCAATAGAAGCTCCTCTTTATATCCTGATACATCTTGGTTCCTCCAGGATGAATTGTAAACTTGAAACGATGACATTCTTCAAGAACTTCCTTCCTTAAGTCTTCCACATTCGGAACACACAATCGTCTCTTCTTTCTCAACCATTCTTTTTGGTCAAGGCTAAAATCCTTTAGATCGTCGATCTTAGATCCAACATTAAGTTTTCATATCTTTTCAAATAACACTAGATCCTCTTTCTGCTTAGAAGCGATCCTCTCAATCAATACTGGTCGAACATCTAAATAAGAAAACTTGGCGGTACTATGACCAGAACCAGCAGTCGTATTTGACTGTACAACACAACTGGCTAAAGCTTCTTTCCACTCCGCCCACATAGCTAACACCACATTTTGATGCTTTCTACTAAGAGCGTCCGCTACCTTATTACCTTCCCCTAGCTTATACTTTATACCAAAATCATAGCCAAAAACGTCAACCACCTGTGCCGTCTCATATTCAACTCCTTCTGAGAGAATAAATACCATAAAGACTTATGGTCGGTGTAAAGCTCAAACCTCTTTCTTAAGAGATAACGTTCTAAATCTTTAGTGCAAAGATCACCACAGCCAACTCCAAATTATGAATAGGTATCTAACTTCATGCGGTCTAAGTTGTCGTGAGGTATAGGCAGTAAATTTACCCTTTTGCATCAATACCGCTCCCAATCCAGTTTCGCATGCATCAGTGTATACCACCAGCCCTAGATTTCCATCTTGAAGAACTAACACTGGTGCATTGATCAAAAAAATTCTTTAACTTAAGAAATTCTTTTTGACATTTGTCGAACCAAACAAACTTCACCTCATTCCTGATTAACACAGTCAATGGTGTTGCTATCGTCGAGAAATCATTGGTGAATCTCTAGTAGTAGCCAGCAATTCTGGGAAAACTTGTGATCTCAGTCATTATCTCTGGTTTCTTCCAATTATTAACAGCTTCGATCTTATCTGGATCAATAGACAATACTTTCTTTGAAACCATGTGGCTAAGAAACTTAAACTCTTCATTCCAAAAATGACACTTTGGCAAACTTTGCCTTCAGCTAATTCTGCCTCAGTGTCTCAAGTACTACTCTAAGATGAATGTTACGCTCTCTCTCATCCTTAGAGTAGACTAGATTGTCATCTATAAACACTAGCACAAACCTATCTCCACGTAGAAAGCAAGTGCATTAATTAATCCAAATGGCATCACCAACCACTCATATAAACCACACCTAGCTCGAAATGTTGTCAAAGGAATACTATTCTCTTCCACTCTTAATTGATGGAAACCTGTCGTCAAATCTAATTGGAAAAACACTCTAGCTTAACTCCATTGATCGAACAGGTCATCTATTCTTGACAAAGGATATTTGTTCTTGATCGTCCTTTCATTTAACTTACGATAATAGATACACATCCTCAATGACCCATCTGGTTTCTTTGCGAACACTGCGACTGCTCCCTAAGGTGAACTGCTTAGTCTAATAAAATTCATTCCTTTTAGATCCACTAGCTGCACCTTCAATTCCTTCATCTCAGTTGGTGTCATCCTGCTAGGTGGTTAACTAATAGGTTTAGCTCCTAGCACATGATCTATCCGAACCTCAACAGCTCTTTTTGGTGGTAGTCCTGTGACTGGCTGAAAGACATCTGCAACTCTCTTGCTATTTGAACCTGACATAGATCCTCTCCCACTTCCATTACAGTTAGCAAGCACAACCACTCTGGTTGGTATTCTCTACTGAGAATATCACAAGGTTATGACTATCAGGGTGTTTTAGTAATATTTCCCTATCTTGGCAAAATGTTCTAGTCTTATATCTACCCTACCAAGCCATACCCAAGATGATTTCGAAATCCACGAAATAAATAACAAATAAATTGCATTTGAATTTATGAACTAACAAATTAAGTTCTAGTTGGTCACATCTTAACCTTAGAGTTACATACTCTCCTATTGGATTCGCAAACCTTAAGGTAGTAACAAGGTAGGTGGGCTCTAAGCATAACTTATCAATAAACACTGAGATATAAATGAATGTGAGGCACCAGTATCAAAAAGTACTCTAACTGGAATACTCTGAATCAAAAACATACCTTTCATTGCAATCTTTCCTTTATCAGCTGCAGTAGGTCTAGCCAATTCAATAGCAAAAACTTTTCCTTTGTCCTCCCTAACTGGCCCTAGACACTGATTCTTGTAATGTCGAACTTGCTCATAGTTGAAGAACTTCACATTCTTCTTATTTGCGGCTTTCTTCCTATTTCCTTATCAGTACTCATTCGCAAAGTGACCCTTCTTGTCACATTTATAGCAAACTATCTCACCCTTTAACTTCTTAGCAGTATCTCCCTTCTAGGCTCCCTTCTTTTTGAAGAACTCTCTTCTTCCCCTGAGAACCTTGAATTTCCACTAGTTTCTCCTTAGCAAAATCAGCAAGTAACTCCTCATGGCGAATGACCATCTCCACCACCACATTACAAGGATTGCAGACATGTGTCATGGTCATTATAGCAAACTCAAGCCTCAATCCCCCAATGAATCTGTCATTCCTTCTGATGTGAGAATCTATAGTAGAATATCCATACCTAGACAGCTCTTCAAACTTAGTGGCATACTCGATTACTGACATCTTTCCTTGACCTGAATCCATAAATTACCTCATCAATTCAGACTTAGCAAACTCAGATACAAACTTTTGCTCAAATCTCCTTTTAAAATTAGCCCAAGTTAATTGGATATTTAGGTTAAGTGAAATTTCTGTTCAAATCTCCTTTCAAATCTCCTTTTAAAGTTGGTTGGATATTTAGGCTAAGTGAAACTAATTTAAGATTTGTATATATACTCTGAGATTGTAACGGAGTGTTATTAAAATATAGACTTAAGTTTTGTGGATAATTAACATAAGTGTGGTTTTCAATATGTTTGAAATAAACTTAAGTGTGGAAGCACTTTAAAGATGAAGTTGTGGCATTTTGAAATGTAATAAAATGAAGTTTTGAATTGATTGATTTACATAAGTGGTGTTATAAGATAGTCGTGAACTTAAGTAATGGTTTTTTGAAATAGTTTATAAATATTTTTAGTATAAATGAAATATACTAAAAGTAAGAATGAACATGAATAAAAAGTAGCTGGAAGTGATAAATCAAATTGGAATAAATACATAAGTTGTAGATCATTTTATTCGCATAACTATTTTGATGCAGATTCAAATATGAGGTTTGGAGATGATTTCCACCAATCCGAGTTAGATTTTTTCAATCGATTCTTGATGGCGAACACTTGATACAGGTTTTTGATTTGTTCTGAAGTTTCATATCATAGTTGATGGCTATGTAAGGAGAATAGAGGTTTACAATCAAGGAACTAGATCAGAGCCTGAACTATAGTGGTCGAGTAAGAAATATTAGTTCGAAAGTGAAATTATGTGGTCGAGCGAGTGATCGAATTAGATATTGTGTATAGATGGTATATGTAAATTATACGGGAATTAATATAATTATATGTTGGATATTGGAAAATGCAAAATTTTATGGTTATGAGTTATATGGTAGCATATTATGTAAGTAAGATGTAGGTATGGAAACAAAGGATAGTTGATGCTTTTGGTTTCATGAATAGAGTTAGTTGCTCAACAAATATGTACATGCTTATATTTTTTTTGGTTTAATGGTTTTATGCCCCAGATATGGGATGCTGATTGGCTTTTGTTTTCTTTTGTTCGTTTGGGCCTATAGTGACGATTTGTACTTTTTCTGATCGAGCCGCACAAATGAGGTGCTGTCGAAAGTTTTCATAATTTTAAGAGACTTAGATATTTAACAATTCTTTTCAACTAATTGATTTTAGAAAGTTTATGTATTGGAGGCATTTTTCTTACTTTGGGAATTTCGAGGATGAAATTCCTTTGAGAGGAAAGAATGTGACAACTCGAATTTTTATTGCTTGATTTTGAATATTTAACTAATTTTAAACATTGAAATGATTGGTTTCAAAGGTTTATAACTTGAAATCAAATACAGGGATTGTTTAAAATATTTGAATTATGAATAATATTTGAATAGTGTTTCAAATAACAGGATTTTTAATAGATATTAATTTAATGGTCTTATGTAACTACTTTTAAATTTTAAAATAATAACTGTTAATTCATTTTGTCAATTTATTTATAGTAATAAATGGTTAGTATAAATAGTAAGAAAATTTATTTTTGTTATAACGACCCGATTTTTATTGGCGTGTTTTTAATTTAGTTTATTTGATTTTTCCATAATATTTAATTTGGAAATCATTTAAAGTAATCGTTTGATGATTTTTCAGAAACAATAGTGTTTTTGTGATTTTAAAGAATAAGATAACCAGGGTATATTAATCTTGTTTTAAAGCCAGTCGTTGTTTTAAGCGCATCTATATTTTTGTTTTGTCGTTCGGGGCACATATGCACACAAAAATATATGGGACGAGATTTCCAAAACTAAAAGTAAATCAACTCAAACATTTAGACAAATTCATATGCACTTCTCTCCCTTATTTGATGTTCTATTCGTATTCTAAAATAAGAAAAAAAACATAAATCCTCTTCTGGTAAAGAAAATAATTCAAATAAAATCATAAAAATAAAAAGCATGAATCTATGAGTTTATTTTGAGTAGATCTATTTGTTGTTGGGTATCCAGGTTCGTGTGGCACTATTTGGAAGGCTCAACAGTTTATTAGGTAGCTAAGGTTTTTGTTTCAAGTCAATCAAGGGAGAACTATGTTGGGGATGCGGATTAAGGATCTTAAGGCAGAAATAACACTAGAGGGGGGGGTGAATAGTATTTTAAAGAATATATGAACTATATGACTAAATTAAAACTTTCAACACAAATCTAAACAGAATTCTAACACAGAATGATCACAGAACATATAACAAATGCAAATAGTAAAGTAAAGTAAGTAAAAGGAAAGAACACAACGGATTTTATACTAGTTCGGAATCCTCCGACATCCAGTCCTGCACCAAGGCAATATCCTTGTACGGATTTTTATAAGCCAATATCCAAATTACAACCCTCAATTTTGAAGGCCTTGAGGAACCCTCCTATCTCCGAGTCTGGGGCAAACTCTCTTGATTTACGGGACACAAGATCACCCTTATACTTCTTAATAACAATCCTTTTGAATGGATAGACTCTATGGAATTTTTGAATACAAATTAATCCTATAACTCTGAATAGCACTTTGATCTTTAGTAGAGTGATGGAGAATCAAATAGAGAGAATATCTAAATGATTTCCTATTGAGAATTTGGCAGAATGATGGCACGATCTTGAAAACATGAAGTTTTATGGATATGGAATGGTGGAGAAGAAAGAGTGAAGAAAATAAGAAAGTAGTTGTTAAAAAAATTCGTTTTGGAAGCCTTTATATAGATGCACAACAGTCATAACCATTGGCGAAAGGTTTTTGAACGAATGGACACTTCTTTTGAAATTTGAATTTTGAATCCAACTGTCACCATGTCGACATGGGGTATCCCCTTATGTCGACATCCCTCAGTTCAAAATTATAGAGATGTTAGCATTTGAATTTAAAACAAGTTGAAACTTCTCTGAAGCAAAGTAAAGTGTTTAAACAATATTTTGAGATAGAGAATGAATATAAAACATTATTTTAAATATATATATATATATATATATATAATTGATATAGACCGTCAATTATATAAGTAATATTTAAAATCAGAATAAGTTTTGATGTTTTAAAAATAGAAGTTTTTGAAATCAGAATAGAGGAATATTTTAAGGCTAAAACAAAGTTTGAAAACATTTTTGAAAACATGATTTTGAAAGCTAAAACATTTTGAAAACAGATTTAAAAACATTTTGAAAAATCTATTCAAACTGAAATTGCAAGAACCTTCCTACAGAGCTCCTCCATAGGACTCGAGAACTTGTACAAAGTAGTTTAAATGATTTTGATTTTCGTGGGTTTGTAAGCCACTTGTCGTAGGTTTGTAAGCTACTTGTCATGGGTTTGTAAGCCACTGGTTTCGATAGAAATTGGGTTCCATCCCAAAAGAAAATTGGAAGAAAGATGAGAGTGCTATTATGAAGTTTTATCAAAATACTAGACACCTATCTTGAGATCTTGAAATCTTGATTCTCTAGAGTCTTGAATCTTGAATCTCTAATCTTCATCTTGATGCTTGAGTCTTTATACTGATCAGTCTTCGATGATACCTGCATATACTTCCTATATATATATATGTATATATATATATATATGGAAATGTTAGTATATATTTTATAAAGTAAAGTATAATAACTATATAAGGTTGTTGTCATCAAAACATCATCAACTCAGTTCCTAACAATCTCCCCCTTTTTGATGATGACAACCTTTATTTATAAAATATTCTTACCATACCATAATTCCCCATAACTCCCCCTTACTCTGTGACTTCTTCTTAAAACTACAACTCCCCCTTACTCCATGACTCCCCCTTACACCAAGCACATATATTTTTATAACTTTCTCCCCCTTTGTCATCAACAAAAAGAATAAAAGATTTACCTATTTTAAGATAATCAAGTATATATAGAATAAAAGTGTAAAGTGAACGTGTAAGTGATCAAGTGTGTGAACATATATATAAGTGTAACTTGACAATCAAATCAATATCATACATAGCAAACCAATCATGTATAGTATATGAAGTTACATACAAACCAAATCCAAATCAAACTTAAGTAAACAATTCAATCAAATCCTAATCAAATCAAACAAACAAACATACATACATAATGATCAGACATTCCTTGGGACTTGCACCCATCCATCTTCTCCAAAGATAAGATCAGTTTTGATAACATCCCAATTATCTTTGTCGACAGTGACTGGTGGATTTGCTTCGGGTTCGTCTTTACTAAGGCTTGAGATCATCCAACGAAGTGCGTCGAAGTGTTTCTCTTGCTCTTTGATTATCTGCATTTGACTTAATTCTAAGTGCCTTTGATTTCTAAGTATAAAAGAGAGAATATTCTTGAAAGAAGTAAGAGTTTCTTCAAGATTTTCACTTAAATTCTTAATTGGAGAAGCCATAATTTAAGAAATAAGTTGAAGTATGAGAGAAGATGAATAGAAATGGAGGTAGAGAAGTTTTTCTGGAAGAAATAGGTATTTATAGGAGTTATTGGCCGTTCAAAATGAATTGTCACTTGGTAGTTACAAGAATTTGAAGTTAGAAATTGTAACTACTTTTTGACTGTTATATGTCGACATGGGGGGATGGGGCATGTCAACATAGTCTAGACAGAATGACCAAGTTGAGTTATTTTTGATTTCTAAGTTTATTTTTATACTAGTGGACCTATATAAACTTAAAATAAATAACTATGAGAGATATATAAAGATGAAAAACAGAGAATAAGATAGCATTACTTATATTAGTTAACATTACATAATATTAACCAAAAGAAATAGAAAATACAAAGATAGATAAATGATAACTAGAGAGATAATGGCTAGGATTAGTTTGATGAAGATGATGACGAGGACAAGCCAAGTTTCCTGCCTATCTTCCCAAAGAACTTGTCGATCTTGGTAGAGATTTTATCCATTTTCTTGCTAAAAGATCTCTTAAGAACCTTTTGGTTTTGAGAAAGTATCTTTTGGTTCTTGAGTATGGTTTTGTTGGACGGATTGGCGGGTGTATGTGGATACTCTATACTTTCCAAAGAGGTTTCTTCATCTTCCTCTTCTTCAATTTCCATTCCTTCCCCTTCTTCTTCCTCTTCCTCTCCCTCTTCTTCCATCTCTTCATGAGCAAGTCTCTCTTCCTTTTCGGCAAGTGTTTCATACGGTTGAAACATAAGTGGGATTTTCATAAGAGAAATGTTCCCATGATTGAACACTTTCCTACTTACAAACTCTTCCTTTTTAACATCCACACCAAAATAATTGAAAATCCGAGTAAGATAAATTCCATGATAAAGAGTGTTTTCTCCCATAGTAAAATTTTTGGGTCTTAACTCATCCAAAATAGTTTGTGCCCAATTAATATCATATTTTTCAAATATAGAAAAAAGAGATTTACACACTTTTGAGGTGGGATTATTGTAGTTTCCCGACCTAGGAATAATGGTGTGTTGAATAAGAAGGTTGACAATTCTTGCTTTTGGGCGGAAAAAGTGATTCTTAAAATCCATGTGGTCATCGCTTTCAAAAATGTGATGAAAAGTCTCTCGATCGGTTTCATTGATTTGAAATTGTGAGAGATTCATACCGGTAGATTTGCAACCCAAAATAGTACCCAAAATATCGGAATCCAATACAATAAGTGTTCATTTAACACTACTCCAAATTTGATCTTCATTTCCATTATAAAATTCACGGTTTAGGTTTGCATAAAACATTTTGACAACGTTTGGATAACAAACGAAATCATTTTGCTTGTTATCAATCAAGCTAAGAATGGAGTTTTCTTCAAAAAGTTGATCGATTTCATAAGAAGGAAAATCATCAAAAATAGCAAATTTTCCCGTATTGACTTTAGCATAGTTTACATAACTTATGTAAGCTTTGATAGCCTCCGGGTCATTAAAAAGATCATTTTTGATAGATTTGGTCAGCCTCATAGTTGATGGGGTACTTGAGGAAGCCATTGATGAGTGTTTGAGAGAAGTAGGAGATAATGAAGAAAGTTTGAATTATGAGAATAAAGTGAAAAGAGATGATAAGAGAAGTATATTAAATAGATTCTCTAAAGTCATGTTCTCTGGTCAAGAGGTATCTTTTCATATTTTTGAAGTAAGTGAAAAGGTGGAGGGAAATTCAAAAGTTTGAATTCAAATTTTGAAATCAAATTTCTGAGAGACATGTCGACATGGGGTATCCTGGCATGTCGACATGTGCCTGTTGAATTTGAAAAGAGGTGTCAATTCCTAAAATCTAAGAAATTCCTAAAATCTTATGAAAACTAATCTATATTCTATATCTATATATAATTCCAGTAATAATATTAAATATAATAATATTAAAATATTTTAATATTTAAAATATTATTAAAATAATATTATTTTGAATTTAAAAATTCAAATTTCAAAGGGTGATTTTGAATTTAAAAATTCAAGGAATTGCAAATAAAATGAAAACAAACAAGCATCCAATAAAATTAAAATAAATGTGTACCTATTTTTAGATCCAAACTCCGATCGTCTTCCGATTCGAGAATAGCAATGAAGCACAGATTTGAATTATCAGTTTTCTTCTCATCATCACTGGATGAATCTGAATCGTCAAGAGTTGCTGCATATGCCTTCTTTCTTTTCCTTAGTTGTTCGTTATTTGGTTGAAATGTCTGTTTGTCTGGATATGGACAATCTATCTTGTAGTGCCCTGTTTTGTTGCAGTTGTAGCATCTATCACCATTGTTGTAGTTGTTGTTGTTGTTCTCCGAAGTATTTCTTGAATTCCTTTGATCATTTCTTTTAAAGTTATTCATCTTTCTATACTTCAGAAACTTTCTGAAATTTCTGGTCATGAAAGCAATTTCTTCATCACTATCTTGTGCTGAATCTCCAGTTGTTGCTTTGAATGCGATCGATTTCTTTTCCGTTTCCTTAGATTCTTTTCTCCCTTGTAGTTGAACTTCATAAGACATTAGATTACTGATTACTTCTTTGATCTTCATTTGACTAACATCATTTGCCTCTTTAATAGTAAGTGTCTTTTGATCCCATTCTAGAGTGAGTGAATTGAGTATCTTTCTGACTTGATCTTCTTCTGAGAAACCCTTTCCTAAAGCAATCAATGAATGTACAATATCTTGAAATCAACAATACATGTCGGAAATGGACTCATTTTCATGCATTTTAAACAACTGAAACTGGTTAGTTAATATGGAAATTTTAGTCTGTTTAACTTTGCTTGTTCCTTCATGAGTTACTTGCAAAGTTTTCCAGATTTCAAATGCAGACTTACAAGCAGAGACTCTATTAAACTCATTCCTATCTAGTGAACAAAATAATATATTCATAGCCTTAGAATTGTTTTGTGCAACCGTCTTTTGCTCAGTAGTCCACTGGGCAAAATTAGTAGTTGGTTCAACATATTCAATTTGTGTCATATTCCAAGTATCTAAACTTATGGATTGTAAATAAATTTTCATCCTACATGCCCAATATGCATAATTACTGCCATTAAAAAGTGGTGGTCTAACAGTAGACTGACTTTCTACAAATGAACTAGTGTTAGTACTTGTGTTGAAAGAAGTAGTGATGACAGGAGTGACATTATTAGTGGGTTGTGCCATTAAAAATTTTCAAAATTTCAGATTATGAAAATAATGAAAACCAATACTCTGATACCAATTGTTGGGGATGCGGATTAAGGATCTTAAGGCAGAAATAACACTAAAGGGGGGTGAATAGTGTTTTAAAGAATAGATGAACTATATGACTAAATTAAAACTTTCAACACAAATCTAAACAGAATTCTAACATAGAATGATCACAGAACATACAACAAATGCAAATAGTAAAGCAAAGCATGTAAAAGGAGAGAACACACCGGATTTTATACTGGTACGGAATCCTCCTACATCTAGTCCTGCAGTAAGGCAATATCCTTGTATAGATTTTTATAAGCCAATATCCAAATTACAACCCTTAATTTCTAAGGCCTTGAGGAACCCTCCTATCTCCGAGTCTAGGGTAAACTCTCTTGATTTACGGGACACAAGATCACCCTTATACTTCTTAATAACAATCCTTTTGAATGTATAGACTCTATGGACTTTTTGAATACAAATTAATCCTATGACTCTGAATAGCACTTTGATCTTTAGTAGAGTGATGGAGAATCAAATAGAGAGAGTATCTAAATGATTTCCTATTGAGAATTTGGCAGAATGATGGCACGATCTTGAAAATATGAAGTTTTATGGATATGGAATGGTGGAGAAGAAAGAGTGAAGAAAATAAGAAAGTAGTTGTTAAAAAAATTCATTTTGGAAGCCTTTATATAGATACACAACAGTCATAACCATTGGCAAAAGGTTTTTGAACGAATGGACACTTCTTTTGAAATTTGAATTTTGAATCCAACTTTCACCATGTCGACATGGGGTATCCCCTTACGTCGACATCCCTCAGTTCAAAATTATAGAGATGTTGTTTTGTAAAGGCATTTGAATTTAAAACAAGTTGAAACTTCTCTGAAGCAAAGTAAAGTGTTTAAACAATATTTTGAGATAGAGAATGAATATAAAACATTATTTTAAATATATATATATATATATATAATTGATATAGACCGTCAATTATATAAGTAATATTTAAAATCAGAATAAGTTTTGATGTTTTAAAAATAGAAGTTTTTAAAATCAGAATAGAGGAATATTTTAAGGCTAAAACAAAGTTTGAAAACATTTTTGAAAACATGATTTTGAAAGCTAAAACATTTTGAAAACAGATTTAAAAACATTTTGAAAAATCAATTCAAACTGAAATTGCAAGAACCTTCCTACAGAGCTCCTCCATAGGACTCGAGAACTTGTACAAAGTAGTTTAAATGATTTTGATTTTCCTGGGTTTGTAAGCCACTTGTTGTAGGTTTGTAAGCTACTTGTCGTGGGTTTGTAAGCCACTGGTTTCGATAGAAATTGGGTTTCATCCCAAAAGAAAATTGGAAGAAAGATGAGAGTGCTATTATGAAGTTTTAACAAAATACTAGACACCTATCTTGAGATCTTGAAATCTTGATTCTCTAGAGTCTTGAATCTTGAATCTCTAATCTTCATCTTGATGCTTGAGTCTTTATACTGATCAGTCTTCGATGATACCTGCATATACTTCCTATATATATATATATATATATATATATGGAAATGTTAGTATATATTTTAGAAAGTAAAGTATAATAACTATATAAGGTTGTTGTCATCAAAACATCATCAACTCAGTTCCTAACAAATTAGGGTTTGGCGATGGTTGCAACGTGATTCTCGGGTGAAGGAGATGCGACATTGTTCTTCGGGCTCGGTGCGGTGGAGCGAGGGGATCGATGGTTTTAGGACTAGATGTAGGCAGTATTAGGTCGTGACAACCATAAGGGGGCGACCTTGGTATTGTCGGGTGCTTGGCATGGAGATTTTGGTATGGAGCTCGATGAAATTGACAGATTTTGATTCTGTGGTGAATTGATGTAGACTAGCTTAATTTAGTACCCGAATTAGGCGTGCATTTCTTTTCATGTATAGGTTAGGCAGGAGGAATTATGAATTGGGACAAAAGGTTTAAATTCTTAATTATGGTGATTAGTAATTTTATAATGTAATTAATTAATTTAAAGAAATCAAAATCTTATAAATACTATAACTTTCTTATAAGAGGTCCAATCGAGACGAGACTTTTTGCGTTGCACTTGTAGTGGAGAAGGCTACACGTTGGAACTAGTTAGATTGATTTTAGAGCAATTTGAAATGTAATATGGAATCAAACGTTGTTTGATTTTAGTTCAAACCGTGCTTCGGTAATAAATGGAATTTTGGTTAGTATAACTCACCTCTGGGGATAATCAGTATATTATATAATAGATAAAATTTAACTATTTGAGTTTGGTTGAAATTATTGGTTGATTGGAATGTTGATTTTATTTGATAGTTAAATGACCTACTATCAAATGTGGCCAGTTTTAAGCTATCGTTGTCGGTTCGAGTACACCAGGATCAAATATGTTATCCGAAAATCACTTCGAGCCGGCATAAGCATTAGAATAGAAGACGTCTTAATGATGGTTTTGAAGATGGAGTTCTCTGATACATAAAGTTTACTTGCTACTAATCACGAGGGTGATTCCAAAATGGATGTAGTAGAATTAGTGCGTTCGGTTTTGTTCTGACCCAGAACAAACTTTATGGATGAATGTTGGCATTACATTTCTTCTTAGTGGGTAGTGTTAGCATTCTAAGTGGGATTGCTATATAAAAGGTAACCTCTAGCCTAATCAATCGGGGAAAATGCAGCGAGCCTAAGTAGGTCGCATCCATTAGGGTATTGTAATCACCTTTCTAGACATATTCATTTATGGGTTTGGTTGTGCATGACAGCTCTCGAAAAGGTTGCAAAAGCAACTGTATTGATGAAATATTCAGTACTATCCAGTAAGGGGTAGGCTCGTACTATCCAGTAATGGGTAGGCCAGTCCTGTATTGGCAAGGGGCCCATGTGTGACCCCGATACATTTTCTAGAGCTGTACCGTGGTAAGTGGTATCCCTATGCGTTTGTCATTATATGGAAATCCGTTCTCCAATAAGTGCCTTTCGGATTTAATTGTACACATATTATGTTGGAATTTAATTAATGTAACAATTTCAGCTATTCAATATTTACTTTAAACCCTAGACATTGTTTTAGTATCACAAGATTTTCAATAGAAATATTTTATTTATCGTAAGGTAAAAATTCATCCATGATTATGTAATAATTCTAGTCAGGATTACCTGAAATTAAAATTTAAATATGGTTTAATTAACTATAACTAATTAGTGGAATACATTTACGGAATCTATAATTACTTTATTTCCAAATTTAGAAAGAATATGGAACAAAATAGATTGAGAATTTAACGAACTTCCCTTTTATGTAATTTAATTCACAAGTTTTATAATATAAGAACAGTCTTGGAGAAAGCGAGTAATCATATATGTGGAAATAATTTTATAATTTAAAATATGAATTTTTTTAAGGTTTTATTTGCTTATTTATTTTAATAGGCGATCTATGGCAAATATTTTTCAATTCTAAACTTCTCGCAACAAACGTTGTAAATTTAAATAAAGTATTGAGATTTATTATTAAAAATGAGATTTTTAAATTAATAGTCTATTTTACTAAAAATATTGAGATAATCTTTATATTCAAAAGTTGTATTTAATTTTTTAAAGATATTTCAATGTTAATAGGAATAAGAATTTGACATGTTATTTGTTTTAGGAAAATTAAAGGAATCAATGGTTATTAAATAAAACACTGCTTAGTATAAACTGGTGTTTATAAAGTGATAAATCAAAACAAATTGGTAAAATTCTTTTAGAAAAATTTGTAACTGTTAACCCACCTTTTGGCAAGGCAACATACATGCGGATTTAACCAAACAGACTTCATGATTACTATGGACGATGAGTCCGGAGTGACGATTATGGGGCGTAGAAATCAAATACAAAAAATATATAAAGTTGAGTGTGAATGGAATTGATATATATACAAGACAGAATGTTTGAAGTATGGAATATGGTTCATTTATGAAAGTACTCAATATTTGCGCATTTTTCTGCAAATATTAAGAATACATGCAGAAATATTGCAAATATTGGAATATTTACAGATTTTTATGCATGTACTTTCACTAAATGTAGTTTTTAATGCACACATTTGCAAGTATTATTAGTAAATGCAGTTTTTATGCATGTATTCTTAATTATGAAGATAAAATTCATCTTCCTAATGCAATATATTAAAAGTAACAATTGCATAGAAAAATTCCTACAGAAATGTATATTTATATAGAAAAATTTCTAAATATTTGCTGACTTTTCTGCAATTGTTCTGATTATTAGCACCAATGTCTGCAAATATTCTTAAAAATTACAGATTTTTCAACAATTATTTTCTATTGTTATGCACAATATTTGTACCAACTTCTGCAGTTATTAAGAATAATTGCAGACATACATGCAATTTTTGAAACATCCCACATCTTTTAATATACCCAAAAGGATACATTAAAAGCATGGTGCATTGTAGGTATAACTAAACTAGCAGAGACTAAGATTCACAAGACAAAATTTAAATAATAATAAAAATAATAATAATAACGCAGTTGAAACAATTATAGTATTTTGCTAAAAATCAAATTCCATAATACAAGATGGTAAAAATAAGTCACTAAATACCCAATATATCATATGACAAAATACCCATACAAGTCTTGTGAAATCAAAAACCCAAAGTCTCAAATAATATCAAAGTACAGTGCATCCCTCCCAAAATACCAGCTCAACAAAAGAACTAAAAACTAGAGCTAAAGGAAAGACATACATGATAGAATCTCCAAAAAGTCTTCGAGAAGCTGCGGTCTACTTTCCTTGCCCCTGATTGCCTATGGGGGAAGGGGAAAAATAGAGGAGTGGGTCAGGCGAAAGTATGGTGAATGATAGTAATTACTAGAATCTTTAAGAAAAGTAAAAGTAATAGACCTTATAGTAGTTCTAGTATATAAAAAGAAACAAAGGAAATATAAAGAAGGAATAAGCTAGAAATAAATACGATTTAACTAAATTAACACAATTGATTAACTTTGATTGTTTTCACTTGTCTTTGATTAGGCTGAATTCCTAATCCTATCATTAGGTTGAAATCCTAACTCTACCCTTTGATTGGCCTACTACTCCATAGACCACTGCGGGCTAGACACTATATAACTCCCTACACATAAGATAATGGCATCTACGAAAGACACATAAAGTACAATGGTGTCTACGAAATACGCATAAAGTATTTATTACGAACTAGATGTTATATAGCTCCCTAAAAAGAAGGCAATGATACCTACAAAAGGCACACATACTTAGGTGTTTGGAACTCATAACGATTACTGAGCATCGAAATGGAAGTCGCACGCGTAACTGCCACCATGCTCATGCTACCTGTTGCTCCACCTATTGGGTATTCTTATTACCTGTGCTCAAGCATAAGCATGCCCCTCATCTCACTTCAGGATTATATGAAACACCGTGTCCACAGAAAAATATGGGAAATGCTGTTGGTACTGGCCAGTCATCTAAACAATATCTAGTTGCACCTCTTGTCCAAATCCCCTGTGATTTGGACTTCTAATTCACCAATTACTACCATTATTAGCATAAGTGTGCCCTTGTCTCACTTTACGCTAATGTGAGACCACCATTTTGTCTAATAGGGAATGCTTTTTAGTACAGGTCCTATTTTCATCTTTGCTTATTAACTTAGATAAATTACTTTATTATCTTCACTATCTTTGCTCATTAATTTATCCTAAATCTTCAAATAAGCCACCTTCTGTTCTATTTCTTATTATAATCTACGTTATAATCATGCCTATTACTTAACTAACGTCTAAGTATAAAAAATAAGATCCTTTCATCTTATACTCTTTTTACTTATAATTCTAATTTATAAGTCAGCCAGTTATCTTTAATTAGTCTAATTCTAACATTAATATCGTAACTAGGCTACATTTCAGTCTTAATTCCATTTTTATTGCAGTCTTTACAGCTTGCATCTTATCTTCTGTTATTTCAGTTTTCTTATAATTTTAATCCATATTCGCATTTAATCTATTCTAATCCATACGCGAAGAAGGAGAAATAAAAGAAATCTGAAAATAGAAGAAATTCCAAAGCGTATGAAAAAGATGTAAGTAAAAAATATATAACAGTGAATAAATTAAAATACTGTAAATAAACCATAAATAAATGAGAAGGCTATAACTAACAGAAATAAACTAAAATCAACTGAAAAGAATAGCTAAAAGAAATAGATTGAAAATAATACTAAAAACTGTAAATAAACTACTAAAAGGTTACTCTAGAAATCATGGTAAAACTACAGCTATTGAAAGCCCTATTATTTTAAATTACTTAAAGAAATCTAAAATAATTACAATCGCTCATCTGTTGTCCTAAGCTCTTCCCTTTTGGTCTTCCCAGATCCAGTTGAGGGTATTAAAATTTTTTTATTAGAAAGATTCTCTCCTTGGAAAATTATTCCTTTTAGGGTCCTTCCTGAAAAGGTGAACCAAAACGGAGAAATCTAGAATGAGAAAAAGTATTAGACCAAGGGTCTTATTTATAGGGGTGGCAGTGAATCTCAGACCATTGGATTTGAAGATTGAATAGGAGGCAACCACGTCATAGGCTGAATAGGAGCCGTCGGATGGAAGCACGAGGGGACCGGATGAGCTAAAAGAATGTAAATGACGTGTTAAAATCACCTGTACTCTAAGAATTTAATTCTTCACTCAATAATGTAGGCAAGTTGACCTATAGGTCGACCGCCCTTGAAGCCAGTTCAACCGATCGGTCAACCTAGGCCACGGGATGGTCGACCTCCCTACATATTATTTTTCGTCGATTCTTGTTTGATTTGTATCTCGCTCACATAAACACGGATTATGATGTTCTATATATGGAAAATGACTAGAAAATTACCATGGACACAATGGCGCAACTCCCATGGCTCGATTTTGGTAGTTTCGCAAAGTTATTTTATATTTCATTAATTAACTAATTAATTATTATTAGTTAAATTTTGGGTTGTTACATTCTCCCCTCCTTAAGGGATTTCGTCCTCGAAATCTGTAAGGATAAAAGAAGGAACTAATGTTTTCATCCATGTTCTACAACCAACTAATCAACCATCAGCCATTCCTTCATTGTCCTTAAGTTTATTAATGCAATTTATGATACTTATGCAATTAGTGTAGTGTTAATGTCCCTAACTAATGTAAAATATTGGGTGATCCACTGATTCAGTTGACCTCCTTTTATGCAATCATGTTCGTGCTATGCATCCAAATGAATGCAATAATTCATAATGGTAACTGATAGTTCTATATGCATGCTTCAATCATCATCCAAATGCAACATGTGATAACATCCATTTATAGCAACAATTAAAATAAATAAAAATGCAAATGTGCACGCATCCATATGCATATGCTTTATGTCCTAATTAGGCCGATCCCTAAGAGATAATAGTGCCTAGTGTAAGTATATGCGTTCATAGCATCCACTAGTAAACACTTACAACCACTTGCATTCATCATTCATAACATGTTCTAATAACAAGTTTACATCAATCCTATTATCCATAGGTTAAATCCTAAGTTCTGCCCTTCCAAAGGATGATAAAGGAAAGAACATATTCAAAACTAAAGATGGAAATAGGAAATTCTAAAAATTACCATCCAAGAAATGCAGATATGAGATACAAATTTTCTCCTAATAAAACCAATCTTCTCCGAAGTCTCCATAACTATGTCGGAACTAAGGCAATCCCTCTACAGACTCTATTCAACATGAAGGCGACTTGCACGGTCTTTCATAAAGAGATTCAGAAGGTGTCATTTCTAATGCTAGCTTGGAAACTACTATCTTATTAGAATCCTACTAAAGAAAGATTCTTTTTCCAAGTTCTTCCAAAATCAGTAATATCCACTTTCAACCTTGCGTGTCTTATAATTTTACTAACTCCATTTTACTATTTTTCTTTAGTCTGCCCACATGAATCATCATTCCTAAGTTCTTATTAGGGTCCTATATACACCGTGGAAACTCTATTATTACTTCCAAAAGTAATTACTATTGTCTCCTTTGTAGCCTTACGCTTTTTCGTTACACCTGAGAAATGATTCCTATCTACTTCACATTTAGGAGTTTGGGTCGGTGTTTATAGTTCCATTTTGAAAAGTAAGATTTCTAAATTTTTAAAACATCCAATCCCAAAATTTTATTCTTCAAAAGTGTTATCTTTAAGTTCCTATTAAATTCAAAAATACTTGATTACTTAACATTGTTCCCCAAACCTAGAGGAAAACTTCCAAAAATTAGGTCTAAAACTTATTTCACCTTTTCTTTTAAATATTTTTACAACTTTCTGTAAAAAAATTGGATTTTCAAATTTTACTTTCATTAATTTTTTTCAATTTCTAGAAACTTATTTACTTTTTCAAAAAACCATTATATTTTAAAATATCTTTAAAATGTCCTTATGTGTCTTTTTTCTTAAACATCTTCTTGTTGCACCTAACAGTTTTATACCTTAATATATTGGAACTACTTTCTCCAATGAGAAACTATTAGTGGTAAAACCTTATGTGAATCATTTAAAAGTGGATTTTATGTTTATGTGACATTATAAGGAATTTATTTTATATTTTTCGAAATAGGCTATACAAAATATGATGCTTTCCATACCTTGTATATCTCTTTCATGTATTCATTATAACTTGCACAAAACATCTTTAATTATAATTTGGTTTCATAGAAAGTTTTATCATTATTCATTTCATTCCAGTAGATTAAATTATTTTTAATTTATATTCTCTTACCATAGACAATTTCTATGAAATTTACTAATTTCGTAATATTTAACTTACACTTTTATTTTCAGAAAAACTCATTTTCAAAATTGTTTTTAATATATCCATAACTAGAAAACATTTCCTCATAATTATTTAAATATTTAGTGTACTTACAAACCACTTTATTTCTATACATGAAAATTTTCTTCAAAACACATTTTTATATGGGTCAAAACAGATATTGCGCAAAATACTGTTACTACAGCCCAAAAACACTAGTGTGTGGATTCAATTAAAATAAATACTAATAACCTCATATACTATGTAAAAACATTTCCTTTGGAAGTCACCTACTATAACAATAGTGCTATAGTCCATGCTCTCTTTACTTTTCATGAAAACATATATTACAACAATAAATATCGTACTCTATGTTTTTGATACTTAATAACCTCTAGGTTTTTATATTTTTAATCTTTGTTCACTTTTAAAGAAACTAGTGAGCTATATACGCTCTATAATTCTTCAAAAAAAATTCTCTTTTTCAATAAAATTTTCATCATATAAAGACCAATTTAAATTTCTTCCTATATTCCTAAAATTTACTTTAAAAATATTGACAATTATATAATTTTTTCTAATTCTAATAATTTCATTTTATTGGGATAGATATAAAGTGGATTTTTCTACTTACTACCCTAGGGATATCCTTCCTAAACCTTGGAAATCTCATTTTCTTACTTAAAGTCTTTTGATCCTATGCTCATTTTTACTCTAAGGTACTACCTTTAAATCCACTTATGTGAAACAATTATAATTTCTGCGATTATCTACACATGGCTTATCTCCTTTTCTATTGTACGTCCCCAATCTTTGCTTACCACTCTTTCGATTTTCACAATCCGAGCATAAATGTACATAACTATTTATCAAACTCTTTCCATGTGTAGACCTTCTCTATGCCTCAAGAAACACAATTCCTTATGCCAAAAGTGATACTTCAAGAACTTTGCTTTCAACTGAAGAATGCGAAGTGTACAAAAAACCTCAAGATGAATAGCATGCTTTTCCATACTCCTGGAAAACACCAAAATGTCGTTCACGAATATCACCCCGAACTTATTAAGGAAATCTCTTAAAACACGGCTCATCAAATCTACGAAATAGGCTAGGGAATTGCTTAGCCCAAAAGGCATAACAAACCACTCAATGAATCCGTCCGGGTATCTTAAATGCAATCTTATCAATGCTGTCATCAGCGACTCTAAGCTGATGGAATCCTGTAGCTAATTCGAGCTGAGAAAATACCGAAGAGCCAACTAACTAGTCAAAAAGATCATCTACCCTAGGAAGAGGATAATGATTCTTTTTCGTGGGCTTATTCAACTCCCTATAGTCCATGCAAAGTCGAAGGAAACCATCCACCTTAGTAGCGAAGACGACTGGTGCTCCATGCTCTGATATGCTTCTTGTTATGAAATTTTCTCCCAAAGCTCACGGATCTTCCTTTCTCAATTCCTTCCTCTCCCTATGTTCCATGGGTAATGCTACTAGCTTAGCATTATCAGTGAAATAAATCTTGAAGTCAATTTCTCTCTTAGGAGGTAGTCCCCTAATCTTCTCAAAGAAGTCTGGAAAATCTCTAACGATAGAAACCGAATCTAACCCTGATAATGATGAATCGAGGGAATAAAGGAAGCTCGACATGACTGACACTTGCGGGTCGTAGGAAACCTCGAGAGTCCTACTGTTGCATGTCTCTTGTCTAACGAATTTCCTCTCGCAGTCTAATGTAGCTCTATATATGGATAGCCAATCCATTTCCAAAATCATCCCATATCCTGAAAATCCCAATACATAGGTGTCATAGTCAAATTCCACGCCTAGGATAAAAATTTTCAAACACCTACAAACCATAGACAAGTGCACCGATCCTCGGATGGGGTTTGAAACAACAATGGGGTCTACTACTAAAGAGATGTCTAAGTGCAAAAATCTACCAAAGAACTCGTAATGAAAGGGTGCGATGCTCCAAAATCGAAAAGAGTCTGAATGGGAAAATCAAAAAGAGAGATTAATCCTTCTAAAGAGATTTTTCTACCTCTATCCAAATCATTGCTAGAAAGTGCTTCATCCAAAGCTTGTACCTGCGCCGTAGATGCGCTTGCTCTCTACCCCGTTCTCTAAGTACAAGCTCTAGTAAGATGACCGGGCTATCCATAGTTGAAACACCTCCTCTTCATCGTTTTATTCTTATAGTCCCTTGCGTAAGGACCAACCCGTCCATAGTTATTGCATTTCCCGCTTTTCTTGATCCACTTCTGAGGTCCTCTAAATCTAACATCCTAGACCTTTGTCCCATAACCTCCAACCTAGCTCGTGCCTCCTCGAAACCCTCTATGCTAGAAATCATTTTGCCTCCTAGACTAGCGAAGTTCTTGCATATCTTAGAAAAATTGGCTGATGTAGATGGTTTAAAGGGACCTCCACCTATCTGTGTCATATTGGGCACTTGCCCATGCACCTCTGGTACCATAGCTCCACGGAACCATTCAGCCATATTATGCAAAGAAAAAGAAACTTAGGTTCGAAAGAATCGAAAGAAGGTTGAACTGGACTTTTTAAGGGATTTTTTTATAAAAACTTTTTTATACTTAAAAAGGTACTTTTATAATAAGAGTTCCTTTTTGAAAAATAATTCTAAATTGAAGATATGCTACTTCAAAATAGGCTACTTTTGGAAAAATACTATTATAAAATAAGCTTTTAGGAATCCTATAACCTTAGGCTCTGATACCAAGTGAAACACCCCACACCCCTTAGTATACACAAAAGAACACACTAAAAGGAATGGTGCATTGTATGTATAACTAAAACTAGTAGAAACCAAGATTCACAAGGCAAAAATTAAATAGTAATAACAATAATAATAATAACACAGCGGAAACAATAATAATATTTTGCTAAAAATCAAATTCCATATGATAAAATGATAAAAATAAGTCACCAAATACTCAATACATCATATGACAAAATACCCATACAAGTCTTGTGAAATCAAAAACCCAAAATCTCAAATAATATCAGAGTACAATACATCCTTCTCAAAATACCAGCTCAACAAAAGAACTAAAAACTGGAACTGAAGAAAGAAATACATGATAGAATCTCCAACAAGTCTCCAAGAAGCTGCGGTCTACTTTCCTTGCCCCTGATTGCCTACGGGGGGAGGAAAGGGGGAAATAGAGGAGTGGATTGGACTAAAAGTCTGGTGAATGATAGTAATTACTAGAATCTTTATGAAAATCAAAAGTAATAGACCTTACAACTGTTCTAGTATATAAAAGGAAACAAAGGAAATATGAAGAGGGAATAAGCTGGAAATAAAATACCATTTAACTAAATTAACATGATTGATTAACTTTGATTGTTTGCACTTATATTTGATAGCTACTATGATTAGGTTGAATTCCTAATCCTAACATTAGGCCGAAATCCTAATTCTACCCTTTTTATTACAGTCTTTACAATTTGCATTTTATCTTCCTTTATTTTAGTATTCTTATAATTTTGATCCATATCCGTGTTTAATCTATTCTAATCTATACGCGAAGAAGAAGGAGAAATAAAAGAAAATTGAAAATAGAAGAAAGTCCAAAGCATAGAAAAAGATGTAAATATGAATAAATAATAGTAAATGAATTAAAATACTGTAAATAAACTGTGAATAAATGGAAAATCTATAATTAACTAAAATAAGCTAAAATCAACTGAAAAGAATAGCTAAAAGAAATAGATTGAAAATAATTCTAAAAACTGTAAATAAACTACTAAAAAGGTTATTCCATAAAATTTAGTAAAAAAACAACTATAGGAAACCCTATTATTTTAAATTACTTAAAGCAATCTAAAATAATTACAACCACTCACCTATGGTCATCTAAAATAATTACAATCACTCACCTGTGGTCCTATGCTCTTCCATTTTGGTCTTTTCGGATCCACTTGAGGGTATTAAAATATTTTAAAAAGATTCTCTCCTTGGAAAATTATTCCTTTTAGGGTCCTTCTTGAAAAGGTGAACCCAAGCAGAGCATCTAGAATGAGAAAAAGTGTTAGGCCTAGGGTCTTATTTATAGGGGTAGCAGTGGATCTCAGATCGTTGGATTTGGAGATTGAACAGGAGGCAACCGCGTCATAGGCTGAATAGGAGCCGTCGGATGGAAGCACGCGCGGAGCGGATAAGCTAAAAGAATGTAAATGACGTGTTAAGATCGCATGTCCTCGAAGAATTTAATTCTTCGCTCAATAACGTAGGCGGGTCAACCTACATGTCGACTGCCCTTGATGCCAGCTTGACCGACCGATCAACCTAGGCCTTGGGATTGTCGAACTTTAGGTCGACCTCCCTACATTTTTTTTCCATTGATTTTTGTTTGCTTTGTATATGCTCATATTAACTCGGATTCTGTTATTCTATATATGAAAATTAAGCTGAAAATTACTGCGGATACAATGGTGCAACTCCCATGACTCAATTCTAATAGTTTCACAATGTTTTTTTATTATCTCATTTATTAGCTAATTAATTATTATGGCTTAAATTTTGGATTGTTAAAATTATACATAATAATTGCATACATCTCTGCAATTATTTTGAATAATCGCATACAAAAATGAATACAAATGATTTTAAGGGAATAATTGTGGATTTTTCAACAAGTATATATTATGAATATTTGCTAAATTTTAAGTGAATAATTGCAGAGGAAAATTTCTAAGCAAATGCATATTTATATGCAAATATTCCCAACATTTGCTTATTTTTTGCAATTATTATGAAAATTTGCATCAATGCTTGCAAATAATCTTAAAAATTATTGATTTTCCAGCAACTATTAAAAATATTTGCAAGAAAAAACCATATGAATATTATTTTAGGTTAATATTTGCAGTATTTATGCACATAACTTCAAACATTAAACTGCGACCATTTCTCATTGTCATTAATGAATTTAAACATTAAAACAACACCAACAATCCATAAAAAATAAAAAACAATTCATATTTTTGAAAAAATATTGATTCATCTTCAAATAGTTGTAATTTTTCATTGAAATCGAAAAATAAATACTTGTCTGAAGAAAAATCGGCTCGCCTTTCAATTTGATCAGAAGAATCTAAAGAAGAAGAAGAACCGCGACTACACTTTGAAGCGTAGGGGTAATTTAGGAAAATAATTGGCGGAAAACAAAAATAGGGATGTAGAAAGTATGTTTTTTCTTACAAGGATCCGCTTTGAAATAATTTTGGTTTTAGGGATGTATGCCTAATATTCACTTTTTTAACAGATCCCTCCTTCCTTTACTTTGAATCGATACCATAGGCCGAACCCTCGTATCTATAAATAAACTAACACTCCTCCTACCCAACCTTCTTGTAACACTCCGCACCTAGGCACATCGAAAATCGGACATGACTAGAAGCATGGGTGGTTGGGTGAAATAAAAATCCATAACATAGCATAGAGACTAAGGCAACAACATAAAATGATTAAAATATTACAACAGAAGAAAACTTTCGCTAATTGTACATTAATAGAAAAATAGCTTCATTAAAAACAACATTATCTAAAATTTATTTTTAAAATAAAAATACCAAGTAGTCTCCACCAAAACATAAAACATTACAAAGTTCACAATATAGGTCCCCATATATAGAGTAAAGTATGTAAAAGAGAAGCGAAGTACATGAAAAAAAAGGGAAGATAACAACTGCTCCAATGACCCTCCTAGCTACAAAGAATTGTAGCATAGACTTGCCCTCCTGTGATTTGGGAAAAATGGGAAAAATAGGAATGGATCAGACATAAAGTCTGGTGAATGAGAAATAAAGTGAAGCAGAAAGAATAAAATAGTTTAATTCTAGGTTTTCCTCGAATATCGCAGAGGGTGAATAATATAATGCAGTGAATCCTTCTTAGATAAAGTTCCTAAGAAGCCAAAGTCCATGATCACTCTATGGAAGTCAACCATACAGTAATACTAAAGGTCAAATGGTCTGTCAGACTTGCTATCCTTACCTATCCATGTGCTACAGTGTGAGAGTCATGCTCTTCACTCGTGCACTGTAAATAAATGCCTCTTACGTCTGACCGGCACTGACTCAAACAACCTCTAGGAACCCGAAGTTGCACTCAGTCTCCACCAAACTGGACTCCTATCCTCCTATCTCCTTGGTCACCAACCTAGACTTGCCCCTCTCCAAAGTTTCGGTCCCCCGAAGGAGTGCCTGCAGTTGGTTCGGCTACGCAAAATCCTCTAATGATCTGCCTAAAGAAGCCTATGTTGGAGCATGCTTGTCCTGTTCTCTCCTCGTCGATTTGCCTGAAGAAGCCTACGATTATGGATGTTATCTATCCTATGTACTAGCAACCAATAAAAGGCAACAAACATCCTTGCGAACCTACTTGCCTGCTCCTAGTATATACAACCAAAACTATATGTTGGTCTTAACTTTATGAAACACCTATCCAAATATTTACAAGGTCTGCCTACCAAATCGCTTCCAGATTAATTAATTAATTATACCATTACAGCTAACACACTATTTATTTTGCATTAATCTGCTTAGTCCATTTTTACATCCGATTTGGTTATTTCACAATATCCCCATTTCTTGCATAAATGATATTTCAATTTCACATCCCTTCAGTCCGCGTGGCTTGTTTATAAGTTTTATGCCATTTTATTACAGATTTACATGCCTTTAGGGTCCATTTTATTTACATTTTTTCCACCCAAATTTATGTTCTCCTTTTAGAGATTTAATCTGTACAAAAGTTTTATCCAATAGCCACAAACCATTTAATTACATAAAATTTCGCTTTTATGTTTTTAGAACACATATGAAACAAACAATTATGCCAATTAGACTTCCCAATTTTTTTCCAAAACCATATTCAAAATTATGCAGTTATATCAACCAAAACCATAATTTTATCCAGATAACATATTTTGAATTTATTAAACTTACATGTTCTACCATTAGAAATTGAATAACAATTCTAATTCAATTTAATAAACCAATTTTATTTACGCTATGGAACATGAATGTCAATTTTTTTGTTCCAAATTTCAATCTAAACATGAATTAGAATTGAGAAGTGGAAGAACAAGAAGATAAAATAATTTGCATAAATTTCAATCTTGTTTATGCCATAAAACGTGAATAGACAATTTATATGTCCAGTATTTTAAACCAAATATGTATTAGATTTGAGAGTGGAAGAAGAAGTTGCAATAATGTACATCTATTCTCAATTAATAATAGAAATTAACATGCCAGAAAAGAACTGAAATTGAACTACTTTATTTTTTCAATTTCATATTAATTCCCACTCACTTGGCACTTGAGCTTGCATAAATTTGAAAAAAAAAAACTTTGCTTTAATCTTTCTTCCTTTGATTCTGCTAATTTCCCAAATTGCTTGAAGATATATTGATAATTTAATTTGGCATGGCAGAGATTTGTTTATTTAGTAGAGAAAAAGAGGAAGAATAAATACGCACTAATCTTACTGTAGAATTATGGTGACGGCTAAATAAGAGATTAGGTTTAGTTAGATGGTTCATTTATATATTGTTTAAGTGAATATAATCCATCAGATTATTTTTGATTAAATTCGGTTCTTTCATACACTTAATGGTTATCCATTCTAGCCCATACACATCACTCAACCAATAAAATTTAACCTTCTCCTCCTATTACATCACTGGAGAAAATAGGAAGCCTCTATATGTCAGAAACAAGAAATAAGTAGGAAAATCATGGGAAACGAACCAGCTAATAAACATCGTTCAAGATTTTAGGCAACAACAGGACTTGATCCCTGGTCACTAAGGAAGTCAACATATGCCTTTATCATTGTACCAAATGCACTTTAATTTATTTTTATTTTTATTTCACATAAAATATCAAGGTGTTACACTTCTCGCATTCTATATTTCCATCTTCTTCCCATTTACATCCTTGCAATAGAGTCCTTTCTTACCTCTAAAATCCAATCCCTTCCCTTCCACTAAAACATCGCCTTCATCTATAAATCAAACTTTCTATTTTTCTTTAGATTATCACTTCACCTTCCATTTGAATCATAATTCGATCTTTCTCCTCAAATCTCTCGTCTCTGATATACTTAGGTAGGTTACTTGCTGTTAACTTTTGATTTTATGATGAGAAGATGGATTCTATTCCATTGACGATGATTTGGAATTCGACAAGATGGAGAATGGATGGCTGAAGGTACTTGGAGGAGAAAAGAAATGGGATGCGGTAGCGTTTGGCTAGAAAGTTTGAAGGGTAGCATATGGAAGTGGAAGTAGAGGGATCAGTCGTTTTTGATTCGCAGGAGAGGTTGGTATTTTTTGGCTTGCATGTAGGGATCAGTAGTTTGGCCAAGAAAAGGGATCGAATAGAATCATATGGGGAAAGGGATCAGTTGTTTTTGCTGTAGGATAGGGACGGCTATATAAAGATCGTCATATGTGTACTTGGCTAATTCTAGGCTTTGAATTGAACTCAAAAACCAATCTATATCATTTGTTTGAGCAAATATAACCAACCTTATCTTAATGAACTTAAACATATGACAATGTACTGAACTCAAAATTGAACGATCAAATCCTTGGGACTTTGAACATGAACTAAAACTTAACATATGGACTTTAATAAGGGATTTCTCACTTCGATATGTCAATGATCGATCCTTACACAACCGATCAATCTTTTTGCCAGTTGAGACGGTCAGCAATGACGGTTTTTCTGGTCGAATTCCAAAGCCTCATCATTTATTATGTTTTGTTATATTTTAAGCTGCTTATCATTGCACTACATGACACTACACCACACTAGCTTACACTTAGCACTGCGAAACATGTAAACTTTTCTAATCTCCGTTATAAACTGAGTATAATTGACATGGACTTCAAAATTTCAAAGCATCTAGCCGCAATGCCTTCCGAATCAACTTCACAACATAGTATTAATCCCGAAGTTGAGTCAAGTTCTGCAACTATATTTGGCAGGCTTTCCCCTGGACGTCCAACTTAACAATCGGAAGTTTCCAGCCCATTGGTTGACCTTTTCTCTAATGATCTTGTCCTTCTGGTGGAAGATATAAGTCCTATCCCCGACATTGTACAAGGCATTATATTTTTAAATAAACCGGGAGATTCTCAAGCTTCTAGAATTACTGAGGCCGCTCTTCACAGACTATGTTCTAGACACGGATTCCCTTCAAAGACATTATGGTTCCTTCAGTGAACGGTAGGGCTGATTCACCATCGAAGGGGTATACAGCATGCAATAAGTTCATGTGCTGGACCGAATGCATGTCGTCCTTCTTTTATTTTATCTGAAAGATGATAAAATATCTTGGAATAGCTCCTACTCAACTACACCCGTAAAGCTTTGCCTTTCTCCATGGCACTTTCTTACTATTCATGAACAGGATCCTGAGGACTTCAAGTTGATTTATAACTTCGAATGACAGACATCGTGTCTTTCCTACATTTTCCCCGAGCCTTTTCCTAATTATCAAGTCTCCACGGCTGCTTGGAGCATGCTCAGCTTCTTCAAATATGAATGGTTTTATGTCCAATGTCCGCCTGCTTTGCAAGGTGATGGTTGGAAGGACGTAAGTGACGTCTTTGCTTTATTTTCAAATTCTTTAACCCAGGTCATATTATGAATCAACTAATATTCGAAAAATCTATAGGTGTCCATCCACATACAGAGGGTGATAGTTTTTCATAGGCAATTGTGACGACCCAAACTCGATGTCCGATAAACGAAATCAAATTCGTATCGCCGGAGCTTATAACAACAATTAGATGAATATAAAACAGCGGAACAGAATCAATATCATACATATCATCACAGATACATCATCATAATAATATCCATACTACATCAGAGCACATAATACATGAATCACAACATCTCTAAATAAATATCATAGTACTACAACAGTGATCATATATCCAAAAGGTCTTCAATAACGGAAGTGATAACGAACTCCCAAAAGCTAAACACCTGATATCTCCAAAAAGCTCCTAAGAATATCTCCAAGATAAAAGCTCCAAAATACTTCTACTCCAAAATACAGAAACCTGCAACTAGGCTGCCCGTGTGAAAATAATGGGCACCCAGAGTTTAGGAAATAAACAATAAACTCCGGGTCAGTCATGGGACTGGTATGAGTAAACAAAAACAGTTGCATTTAAATAGAACAATAGGTATAAAAGAAATTTCGATATGCTTTTTAAAAATGAAACTACCATAAGACCTCCCACCACACACACAATGCAAACGCAGACTTGGAGGAGATTTCTTCTTATGATAGTCAAATATGCTTGATACGAGAAAAGAATTCTTTGGTATTATTACTAGTGCATAGTGTAGAAAGCATTTCGAAAGTAGAATATTAATCTTAGCCAGCATAGACATTTCGAACTATGCCTACTATATCTACCATCTAAACAGTGGGGCGTCACCGTAAGTAAATGGCAGGTTCTACAACTAAAACCGTACAGGGTTTCGTATTGGGAATTGGATTTCCAACAATGGTCAGGCCAAGGAACTTCCCATTGCCACATGAGAACGCCTCTGGAAGGACGTCCCCGAGAACCTAACCGGATCTCTGCCAGCACAAGGCTGGGTTACCCCTAACTGGGTAACTACTGACACGAGTATGCCACCTCCCGGTTGTAACCAACCTTTAACCGGGGCCCCAACATCAAATCACAAAACAAGATATATATAGGTTTGTGATGTCCACATAAGTAAGTATCTGGGCTCCATACCATGATACCACTTCTATCCAGAAGGAGATGTACATACCCTAAGGGGCGCTACCCCCAATAACCTTGCCGCATCTTTCCTGTTTTGACCATTTCGGGGTGTGAGGCTCGACGAAGTCTCGTCCACAAAACTACGCTTTGGTACAAAGCCATGTTTTGGGTCAACAAATGATCAAAGTAATGATCACAAAGATAAATGATCAAACAAATGATCATATCACAAATGATCAAACAATGATCATTACACAGCAACACTTAGCATGTCACATTACCAAATTGGGACTATATCGTTGATAACCTTCAACTACATAACCTCTGAGCTCGTACGTCTCAGAGAAGGGTGTTAAGCTAAGAGAATAAATTCTCCGCCACCAACAGAAATGTATTTGAAAGAAATCTGCTTTACATCTCAAAGTGTAGTGTCAGACACACAATCCATACAAGTCTGTTCCGGGTTCGAACAGAACCGAAGGCACTTCCAAAGAAGCCCTTGCAATCCGGATATTCACAATCCCGATTGGATTCCCCATCACATATGGAGAACTCTATACCGGAGCAACTCGGTGCAGAGTCATTCGATAGGTTATCCTATCGCTCTCGCAAATATCCGGTCTTCACCGCCGGTCTTCAATTGCTATCCATAACGTCGTATCACATATTCGGAATGGGTTATATGACACAAAGGTCCTTTCCCGGCTAAACCGAATAGTGAGCGTTAATTTAAAACAATGTGGATGTTATTCACAACAATTCACAGGTTCGATGTGGGTTTCGGATAACAAACTGAAACCAGATTCCCTGTCGCATCGAAGTTTAAATGTCGTTTTACGGGCAACAGGGTTTTCACATCAATACAGAACAAACACATCATAGCGCAGTACATAGCAATCCACATAACACAGCATCACAATCAGAATAGACAATGTCAATCTTATGCATAGTCATAGTTAACTCTTTTCAAATGTGGTTAATGAATCGTGTGGTTTCAATTAATTAACCACAAAATAACATTTTAGTCAGTAAAGTGGAACGGATTTTCGGCCATAATTAATCATAAATTAATTCATTAACTTTAGAATAGGAAATTAACCACTTCTTAATTATCTTTAAATCAATTAATAAATCTTAAATTGATTATTAATTAGCAACCTTAATTATTGATTAATAAAACTTAATTAATCATTTATTTATCACTAATTACTTAAGTGAATTTCCTAATCAATTATTTACCAAATCAAAGTGAATGTGATTTAATAATTTGACCACATAATTATTTTTATTGATTATTCAAAACAAAGGATTTATTATTCTTAATGACAAATTAATTAATCTTAATCAGCTTGATTAATTTAATTAATTATTTTAATAAACTGCCAATTAAATCAGTTAACTTAATTTATCTAATCAATAAATTCTTAATTATAAATTTATTTAAGTACTTAATGGTTTATTAAATCCATTTTAATTACAAATTGTATATCATTCTTAATTTCCTTTCAAATTAATAAAAATAATCATTTACCTTAATTATCGTCTTAAATCTTCTTTATATCTTCAAAATCAATTCATTTTGCATTTGAAATTTTATGGTAAATTAGCTTCAATTCATATCTTTAAATTAAATTGTTTAAGGTATAATTTTTTTCATTGTTAAATAATCTAACTTATGATAAATTTTAACTTAACAAAATTCATATTGATTACATTGCAAACATATTACTTCCTTAACATTTTCAACAAGAAAATTTGCTTGGGCTCAGCCCATTTTCAAAGTGACCCGCCCACAAAAAATTAATCACTACCAAAACCATTTGGGCCGTAACCCAAACCCCATCCCCCTTTCTTCTCCCCTTTTTATTTTCCTTTCTTCAAGTTATAAAACCACACTGGAACATTTCAACGCGAGCCCCCTGACACGAGATCTCCCCTGTGCATGTGCACATCATCGCGACGACGCTCTGGCGAACCTCGCCTCATCCGACACATCACAAATCATCACTAAACTCGATTTCCATATTCAACCTAAAGCCTAAAACCTCCGATCCAAATTTCATCTCTCGATCGAAGAACCTGAACCCAAACTTCAACCAAAACCTCCTCGCGATCACATCACCAACCACCAGAAAATCCATGCTTTCGACCATAGCACGTCGACACCGCAAGCTATCAAACCTCAAACCCTCGTGAAGCTCGATCAACTATAGAGGGCGCAGTCCTCTTTTTACTGAACACGTTAAAAATTGAAGCTAAAACCCTAAGATGACCACGAACCCAAATCTCGCGCAATAGAAAAATTAATTGGTAATTTTCCTGAGATCCTAACTGTTTCAGCATGCTTCAACCAAATTTTTAGGATTTTTAATTGATTCGTTCGTCTAGAATTCGAAAAAAAAAAAAATTTGTTCATATACAAATTCCTCCGAGAAAATTAAACTAAAAATTCATATTTGTGTTTTAAAATTCATGTTTTGCAGTAAGGATTCAATAAATATTCTTGAATTTATATTTTTCAACAATTTATTTTTTTCCAATATTAGTGGAATACCTGTAACTAAAGTTACAGTGGTGATGAACTTACTGTATGTTTAAAATCTTTATAAAAACTTATTGATGGTTTAAAACAAACATGATTCACTTGAAAAAAACCCAAACTTTCCAGTGTTTTTAAGCAAATGGACTTTAGTTTGAAAACAACTACAACCCCTGTATAAATGTTTACAGAGACAGAGCATCACTGGGAAATCATCATAGAGAAGCATGAACCAAAGCAGTTTATAATTGAAGTTTAAACTATTTAAACAAACTTAAAATCCTTTACAAAATCATGTTTACTCACATTGATTTCAGAAATAAACAAGCTGCTTTAAATTTTTGAAACAGAGAGCCCTCTTCCTTCTTTTCTTCTTTTGTCTTGAAGTTGCGGTTTCTTCTTTCCCCCTTTTTTTTCTTTCCCTTTTCAGAGATTTGTTTTCAAGCTTGAATTTAAGTGGTGTTTTCTTTTGTTTACAATCTTTGTTTTGAACGAGATGAAGTAAATATGAATATGTGTATGTATATAAGAAGACAGTTTTGTATACAAAACAGGTATTACTGGTACTTCATTTTCTTTGATCAGACTTTTGCTTTCTCTTTATTATTTTTTAGTTGTACTTTATAAATATTTGCATATCTTCTACTCAAAGCTTCCTTTTCCCCTTCATGATATTTCGAATTGACTTGCTCATGGCTGAGTTGCAATGCATTTAATGCTAACATACTTCCTTTGCAAACTTCCAGCATGTTTTCTAGTAGAAGTACATTTAATTTCTTATTTTATATTTTGATTTGTTGACTAAATCAACTTTGTTTCGGCTGAGACAATATCTTTGCTTGCTTGAGAAGATGGCATTTAATGCCCTTGCTCCCTTTGTATGCTACAGCCAGCTTATTCAACTCCATGCAAGTACTAATTGTTTTTGTTTGAAGATATTTCCTTACACTTACCTGGTTTGATTTAGTAACATATTCGTTTGATTCTTGTATGTAATCTTATTACTACATCCTTTGTTTATTTTATTTTCCATTTGAAGTTTTACAATCAACATTTAATTTATCATTCATTTAAGAAAAATTTAAACTATCAATTTTTTTTATTTAATTCTACACAACTGTGTAATATTAATATCAACCAATTTTTATTTCTTTTGAAATTCTCAAATTTAATTTTTTTAAATGTTCAAACGATTTACCGAATTTTAATTTAGTAAAATTACGGGATGTTACAATATCCCCTCCTTAAGGAAATTTCGTCCTCGAAATTGAAAGAGAAAGAAACTCAAACAAAGAATATACGAACTCGAAAATAAGGAAATGACTTACAGTTTAAGTCGAGATATCTATTCTGCAATTGGGATATGATTTCTTCATATTATCTTCAGTCTCCCCAGTACAGTCCTTTGGATCGCCACTCCATTGAACTTTGACCAGTTTGATAACTTTGTTTTTTAATCGCTTCTCATCACGATCTATAATTTTTATCGGCTCTCTTCTAACTGCCAAGTTAGGAGTGATTTCAAGATCCTGCTGAGCAGCTTCTTCAATAATATCATCCGGATCATGCACATACTTCCGAAGATTAGAAATGTGGAACACATCATGCACTCCAGACAACCAATCGGGTAGGTGTACTCGATATGCCAGAGAACCAATCCTTTCCAGAATAGGAAAAGGACCAATATAATGCGGTGCTAACTTTCCAGTTTTCCCGAATCTCAATACACCTCGCATCGGAGATACTTTCAGAAATACAGAATCTCCAACTTGAAATTCCAAATTCCTCCTTCGGTGGTCATAATAGCTTTTCTGACGGCTTTGGGAAGTTAATAACTTCTTTCGAATGAAATCTACCTTCTCAGTGGCTTCTTTGATCATATCCGGCCCTAAGACGAGTCTGTCACCTGATTCGATCCAACATGTAGGCGATCGACATGGACGACCATACAAAGCTTCGAAAGGAGCCATTTCTATACTGGCCTGATAGCTGTTATTATAAGAGAACCCGACCAGATGTAAATGGTCCTCCCAAGAACCACCAAAATCAAGAATGCAAGTACGCAAAAGATCTTCTAGAATTCGGTTTACCCTTTCAGTTTGCCCATCAGATTGTGGATGATAAGCAGTGCTGAAATTTAATTTCGTTCCTAATGCGTCCTGAAACGCCTCCCAAAATCTACTAGTGAAGATCGGATCACGATCACTCACTATGCTGCTGGGAATACCATGGAGTCGAACTATCTCCTTTATATATATACCTGCCAAACTTGCCGCGGTCCGAGTGGATTTCACTGGGATAAAGTGAGCAGTTTTGGTTAAACGATCTACTATAACCCAAATCGCTTCATTTCCCTTCTTGGTTCGTGGCAATCCGTCGATGAAATCCATCGATACCTGATCCCACTTCCATTTCGGTACTTCCAAAGGTTGAAGTAAACCGGCAACTTTCTTCTGTTCGCTTTTAATTTGCTGACAAGTAGCACAGCGACTCACATAAATAGATATGTCTCTCTTCATCGTTTTCCACCAGAAAGTTCTTTTAATATCTCTATACATTTTATTAACTCCTGGATGGATACTGAATTTAGATTTACGGCATTCATCCAATACTTCGCGTTTCAGCTCTGGAATGTCAGGAACACATAACCTGCCTTTCATCCTTATAACTCCTCTATAATCTATCTCAAAACTAGTATTCTCCCCCCGGCAAATTCTTGTATGGATTCCTCGAAGAAACTCATCTTCCTTTTGCCTGCTCGCGATCTTCTTAAGAAGAGTAGGAGTGATAACAAGATATGCGAGAACATCATGTCTTCTGCTCAAAGCATCGGCAACCACATTGGCCCTTCCCGGCGTATACATAATATCTAAGTCATATGATGCTAGAAATTCCAACCAACGTTGTTGTCGCAAATTCAGATCTTTCTGGGTAAAGAGATATTTCAAGGATTTATGGTCGGTGAATAATTCGAATTTTTCACCTAAAACAAAGAGAGTTTATTAAATATATTGTTCATGTTATATTAATTTCATAAATTGTTAAGAAAGCTGAAAAGATTCATACCCAGAAGATAGTGTCGCCAGATTTTTAAGGCGAAAACAACTGCCAAAAGCTCCAAATCGTGTGTCGGGTAGTTCTTCTCGTGCGGACGTAATTGTCTACTCACGTAGGCAACTACCTTTCCATTCTGCATTAATACTGCACCTACCCCGTCACCACACGCATCAGTATAGACAGATAAGCCTTGGTTCCCGTTAATAATAGCGAGAACAGGAGAGGTGGTTAATCTCTTCTTCAGTTTCTGGAAAGCTTCTTCACATTCTGGAGTCCAAATGAATTTAGCATTTTTCATTGTCAGCTTGGTCAATGGGCTAGCCAACTTAGAAAAATCCTGCACAAATTTTCTATAATACCCCGCTAAACCGAGAAAACTTCGAACTTCTTTGGGACTAGTGGGTTGCTTCCAGTCCAGAATTGCAGAAATCTTGCTCGGATCAACTGAAATTCCTTCTTCATTAACAATGTGACCCAGAAATTTGACTTCATTGACCCAAAAATGACACTTGGAAAATTTAGAAAATAGAACATTTCTCCTCAATATTTTCGAAACGATTTTAAGATGCTCGGCATGTTCTTCTTCCGTTTTGGAGTAGATCAAAATATCATCAATGAATACGAGCACGAATTTATTCAGAACTTCCCGGAACACACGAGTCATGAGATCTACGAAATATGCTGGAGCATTGGTTAGCCCAAAAGGCATGACTAACCATTCGTAGAACATATCAGGACCTCTGAAAGCAGTTAGATGTACACAATCTTCGACGATTCGTAATTGATGGAATCCTTGGGCTAGATCCATCTTGAAAAGAAACGAGCGCCGTGCAACTGATCAAACAAATCATCAATCCTGGGCAGTGGAAATTTATTCTTGAGAGTTTGCTTATTGAGATCGCGGTAATCAACACACAATCTCAAAGATCCGTCTGACTTGGCAACAAATACGACGGCTGAGCCCCATTCAGAAACACTGGGCCGAATTAATCCTTTTGCTCGTAGTTCATCAGTTTGATTTATCAATTCAATCTTTTCCCTGGGTGCCATCCTGGGACTTGCGTGAACAACAGGACGGGCATTAGGTACTAAATCAATTCGAAATGCTATTTCTCTGTGTGGAGGTAAAGAATTTACTTCTCCAAACACGTCAGAAAATTCCTGAACAACAGGTATAGACTGCAAAGTGGGTTCAGGATATCCCAGAGTATACATCAATCTACCTCTCCTTGGACTCGGATTCTGACAAGAGATTTCAATAATATTTCCAAAGCTTGTTTTGATTAATACTGTCCAATCATTGCAATCTAATATAGCTTCGTATCTCGATAACCAGTCCATACCGAGCAAAATTTCAAACTCGTTGAATTGGAGGACATAAAGGTTAATAGGAAATTGATAGCTAGCATATGAAATAGGAACTCTCTTACAATACAAACAAAGATTTGCGGGACCTCCAACTGGATTTTTCACGCAAATAGGATCTTCAACAAATTTAGTTTTAAGTCCTAATTCACCTACGGTTTGTTGGGAGATAAAACTATGGGAAGCTCCCGTGTCAAATAAAACTCTAACAGTTCTATCAGAAATAGTAAGGTTACCTTCCAAAACACTTTTCCCTTTATCAGCTTTTGAAGAGGAGGGGTCCTTCTTTGCCGCATAAACCTTTGCTACCTGTGCTGGCTTCATCACTGGGCAATCCTTAACAAGATGTCCAGACTTGTGACAGTTATAACATTCTTTAGCTCCTTTAACAGTTTCCTCCTTCTTAACTTGCTTTTTCGGGTTTGGGCAGCTGTTGGAGTAATGGCCCTTCTCTTGGCAGTTGAAACAAGTTACATTGCTTGCAGAATTCCCTTGGCCGTTCTTTTTGTTTTGCTGTGGCCCCTTGCCCCCAAATTTTCTTTTCTTCCAATTCGGATTATTTGAATTTCCTCCTTTCGGAATCTGCTGCATATCTAATGTGGCATATCTGTAGCCCATATCAATAAGATCAGAGAAAGACTCCTTGACGTGTGCTGTCATTCTTTCGTGATATTTCCGGTTCATCCCTCTGATAAATCTTTCATTCTTCTTCAGCGGCGTATTTAGCAATTTAGGGCCAAAACGAGATAATTCATTGAACCTGTTTAAATATTCCTCAAATGACATGTTTCCTTGTTTCAAATCCAGAAATTCTTGGTACATTCTAGAAATCCCAGACGATGGTATATAACGTTTTTCGAACACCTCTTTAAAATGATCCCAAGTAAACTCCTCCTCGGGTTTTTCAACAATTATTGTTTCCCACCAAGTTGATGCTTCCCCATGGAGTTTCCAAGAAGCAATTAGTCTCATTTGATCGTCTTGTAGTTTCAGTCCTTTGAAAATTTTCTCGCACGATCTCACCCAAGCTTGAGCCTCAATGATGGTTTCCTTGCCAGTAAATGGTTTTCCACCAAGCTTTTCGAACTTCTTATATAAATCAGCTAAGTCTGGCTGAGGCTGAATATCTACTGCTGCTGCCACTGCTGGGGGATTTTGATTGGGTGCTGCAGCATTTCCCTGACCCCTAGTTCTTCCTCTACGTCCGCTCATACTTACTATCTGAAATTTAGTAAGAAAATTGATTTAGATATACGGACGAATATCTTAAAGAACATCAGAAGTAAAATGAAATAGACTAAGAAAATTCAAAGTTTCAATCTTGGTTATACTCATTCTAGGGTATACTTCACCCTATCTCTAATGAGCCATCTAATGTGTTATACTCCGTAGCTTAAGTTCTTACTCAACTAGAAGCTCTGATACCACTTTGTGACGACCCAAACTCGATGTCCGATAAAAGACATCAAATTCGTATCGCCGGAGCTTATAACAACAATTAGATGAATATAAAACAGCGGAACAGAATCAATATCATACATATCATCACAGATACATCATCATAATAATATCCATACTACATCAGAGCACATAATACATGAATCACAACATCTCTAAATAAATATCATAGTACTACAACAGTGATCATATATCCAAAAGGTCTTCAATAACGGAAGTGATAACGAACTCCCAAAAGCTAAACACCTGATATCTCCAAAAAGCTCCTAAGAATATCTCCAAGATAAAAGCTCCAAAATACTGCTACTCCAAAATACAGAAACCTGCAACTAGGCTGCCCGTCTGAAAATAATGGGCATCCAGAGTTTAAGAAATAAACAATAAACTCCGGGTCAGTCATGCGACTGGTATGAGTAGACAAAAACAGTTGCATTTAAATAGAAAAATAGGTATAAAAGAAATTTCGATATGCTTTTTAAAAATGAAACTACCATAAGACCTCCCACCACACACACAATGCAAACGCAGACTTGGAGGAGATTTCTTCTTATGATAGTCAAATATGCTTGATACGAGAAAAGAATTCTTTGGTATTATTACTAGTGCATAGTGTAGAAAGCATTTCAAAAGTAGAATATTAATCTTAGCCAGCATAGACATTTCGAACTATGCCTACTATATCTACCATCTAAACAGTGGGGCGTCACCATAAGTAAATGGCAGGTTCTACAACTAAAACCGTACAGGGTTTCGTATTGGGAATTGGATTTCCAACAATGGTCAGGCCAAGGAACTTCCCATTGCCACATGAGAACGCCTCTGGAAGGACGTCCCCGAGAACCTAACCGGATCTCTGCCAACACAAGGCCGGGTTACCCCTAACTGGGTAACTACTGACACGAGTATGCCACCTCCCGGTTGTAACCAACCTTTAACCGGGGCCCCAACATCAAATCACAAAACAAGATATATATAGGTTTGTGATGTCCACATAAGTAAGTATCTGGGCTCCATACCATGATACCACTTCTATCCAGAAGGAGATGTACATACCCTAAGGGGCGCTACCCCCAATAACCTTGCCGCATCTTTCCTGTTTTGACCATTCCGAGGTGTGAGGCTCGACGAAGTCTCGTCCACAAAACTACGCTTTGGTACAAAGCCATGTTTTGGGTCAACAAATGATCAAAGTAATGATCACAAAGATAAATGATCAAACAAATGATCATATCACAAATGATCAAACAATGATCATTACACAGCAACACTTAGCATGTCACATTACCAAATTGGGACTATATCGTTGATAACCTTCAACTACATAACCTCTGAGCTCGTACGTCTCAGAGAAGGGTGTTAAGCTAAGAGAATAAATTCTCCGCCACCAACAGAAATGTATTTGAAAGAAATCTGCTTTACATCTCAAAGTGTAGTGTCAGACACACAATCCATACAAGTCTGTTCCGGGTTCGAACAGAACCGAAGGCACTTCCAAAGAAGCCCTTGCAATCCGGATATTCACAATCCCGATTGGATTCCCCATCACATATGGAGAACTCTATACCGGAGCAACTCGGTGCAGAGTCATTCGATAGGTTATCCTATCGCTCTCGCAAATATCCGGTCTTCACCACCGGTCTTCAATTGCTATCCATAACGTCGTATCACATATTCGGAATGGGTTATATGACACAAAGGTCCTTTCCCGGCTAAACCGAATAGTGAGCGTTAATTTAAAACAATGTGGATGTTATTCACAACAATTCACAGGTTCGATGTGGGTTTCGGATAACAAACTGAAACCCAATTCCCTGTCGCATCGAAGTTTAAATGTCGTTTTACGGGCAACAGGGTTTTCACATCAATACAGAACAAACACATCATAGCGCAGTATATAGCAATCCACATAACACAGCATCACAATCAGAATAGACAATGTCAATCTTATGCATAGTCATAGTTAACTCTTTTCAAATGTGGTTAATGAATCGTGTGGTTTCAATTAATTAACCACAAAATAACATTTTAGTCAGTAAAGTGGAACGGATTTTCGGCCATAATTAATCATAAATTAATTCATTAACTTCAGAATAGGAAATTAACCACTTCTTAATTATCTTTAAATCAATTAATAAATCTTAAATTGATTATTAATTAGCAACCTTAATTATTGATTAATAAAACTTAATTAATCATTTATTTATCACTAATTACTTAAGTGAATTTCCTAATCATTTATTTACCAAATCAAAGTGAATGTGATTTAATAATTTGACCACATAATTATTTTTATTGATTATTCAAAACAAAGGATTTATTATTCTTAATGACAAATTAATTAATCTTAATCAGCTTGATTAATTTAATTAATTATTTTAATAAACTGCCAATTAAATCAGTTAACTTAATTTATCTAATCAATAAATTCTTAATTATAAATTTATTTAAGTACTTAATGGTTTATTAAATCCATTTTAATTACAAATTGTATATCATTCTTAATTTCCTTTCAAATTAATAAAAATAATCATTTACCTTAATTATCGTCTTAAATCTTCTTTATATCTTCAAAATCAATTCATTTTGCATTTGAAATTTTAAGGTAAATTAGCTTCAATTCATATCTTTAAATTAAATTGTTTAAGGTATAATTTTTTTCATTGTTAAATAATCTAACTTATGATAAATTTTAACTTAACAAAATTCATATTGATTACATTGCAAACATATTACTTCCTTAACATTTTCAACCAGAAAATTTGCTTGGGCTCAGCCCATTTTCAAAGTGACCCGCCCACAAAAAATTAATCACTGCCAAAACCATTTGGGCCGCAACCCAAACCCCATCCCCCTTTCTTCTCCCCTTTTTATTTTCCTTTCTTCAAGTTATAAAACCACACTGGAACATTTCAACGCGAGCCCCTTGACACGAGATCTCCCTTGTGCATGTGCACATCATCGCGGCGACGCTCTGGCGAACCTCGCCTCATCCGACACATCACAAATCATCACTAAACTCGATTGCCATATTCAACTTAAAGCCTAAAACCTCCGATCCAAATTTCATCTCTCGATCGAAGAACCTGAACCCAAACTTCAACCAAAACCTCCTCGCGATCACATCACCAACCACCAGAAAATCCATGCTTTCGACCATAGCACGTCGACACCGTAAGCTATCAAACCTCAAACCCTCGTGAAGCTCGATCAACTATAGAGGGCGCAGTCCTCTTTTTACTGAACACGTTAAAAATTGAAGCTAAAACCCTAAGATGACCACGAACCCAAATCTCGTGCAATAGAAAAATTAATTGGTAATTTTCCTGAGATCCTAACTGTTTCAGCATGCTTCAACCAAATTTTTAGGATTTTTAATTGATTCGTTCGTCTAGAATTCGAAAAAAAACAATTTTTGTTCATATACAAATTCCTCCGAGAAAATTAAACTAAAAAATCATATTTGTGTTTTAAAATTCACGTTTTGCAGTAAGGATTCAATAAATATTCTTGAATTTATATTTTTCAACAATTTATTTTTTTCCAATATTAGTGGAATACCTGTAACTAAAGTTACAGTGGTGATAAACTTACTGTATGTTTAAAATCTTTATAAAACTTATTGAGGGTTTAAAACAAACATGATTCACTTGACAAAAACCCAAACTTTCCAGTGTTTTTAAGCAAATGGACTTTAGTTTGAAAACAACCACAACCCCTGTATAAATGTTTACAGAGACAGAGCATCACTGGGAAATCATCATAGAGAAGCATGAACCAAAGCAGTTTATAATTGAATTTTAAACTATTTAAACAAACTTAAAATCCTTTACAAAATCATGTTTACTCACATTGATTTCAGAAATAAACAAGCTGCTTTAAATTTTTGAAACAAAGAGCCCTCTTCCTTCTTTTCTTCTTTTGTCTTGAAGTTGCGGTTTCTTCTTTCCCCCTTTTTTTTTCTTTCCCTTTTCAGAGATTTGTTTTCAAGCTTGAATTTAAGTGGTGTTTTCTTTTGTTTACAATCTTTGTTTTGAACGAGATGAAGTAAATATGTGTATGTGTATGTATATAAGTAGACAGTTTTGTACACAAAACAGGTATTACTGGTACTTCATTTTCTTTGATCAGACTTTTGCTTTCTCTTTTTTAATTTTTAGTTGTACTTTATAAATATTTGCATATCTTCTACTCAAAGCTTCCTTTTCCCCTTCATGATATTTCGAATTGACTTGCTCATGGCTGCGTTGCAATGCATTTAATGCTAACATACTTCCTTTGCAAACTTCCAGCATGTTTTCTAGTAGAAGTACATTTAATTTCTTATTTTATATTTTGATTTGTTGACTAAATCAACTTGGTTTCGGCTGAGATAATATCTTTGCTTGCTTGAGAAGATGGCATTTAATGCCCTTGCTCCCTTTGTATGCTACAGCCAGCTTATTCAACTCCATGCAAGTACTAATTGTTTTTGTTTGAAGATATTTCCTTACACTTACCTGGTTTGATTTAGTAACATATTCGTTTGATTCTTGTATGTAATCTTATTACTACATCCTTTGTTTATTTTATTTTCCATTTGAAGTTTTACAATCAACATTTAATTTATCATTCATTTAAGAAAAATTTAAACTATCAATTTTCTTTTTTCTTTTTTTATTTAATTCTACACAACTGTGTAATATTAATATCAACCAATTTTTATTTCTTTTGAAATTCTCAAATTTAATTTTTTTAAAAGTTCAAACGATTTACCGAACTTTAATTTAGTAAAATTCCGGGATGTTACACAATCTCTGCAATTCGTGCAAAAACAGGGACATTAAACTCCGTGTAACCGATAGATGGTTGTCTCTGTTCGGGTTGTTGGAGGAAAGTTGCAGCATTGGGCTTCCAGGAAGCGCTGCACTACTAGGATATGTTATAGAACAAAAAGGTGATATCGATAACCCTATTGTGCCCGCAGTCGAAGGGACTTAGATGAGTAGTGACGATATTCTACCCACTGGCAAAGGAAAGAAAACTCCTATGAGCAAGGCTGCAGCTACTTGTCCGTCCGAAGGACACTAGGACACTCACGATCACATGTACTTCACTACATTATCTCCATTGACTTTTTGTATAATGGTCACTTCAACATTTTTGTATAGTTTTCGGAGGTGCAATGTCTAATCCCAAGCTTTTAATTGCTTGGGGCTCCATGGTGCAATATGGATCCAACCATGATTTAGAGTCGGTAGGCATAGAGAAAGGGATGACAACTGAGAAAGAAGCCGAACTTCGAGGGAATCTTCATCTTCCAAACACAAGTCCTAATCTCGACGTCCCATCATGAAGTTCCATGTAATCTACCTGTGCACAGTGTCAAGCAGACCTTTTTCCATAGTCCTTAAGTTTCCATACCACCTGAGCACTATTACAGTTCATCCAGTTCTAATTAGTCCTATGACCGTAGGTGAGCAAACGTCTAATTGTAACAATCCTAGATTTTTGAAAATATTTTAAATTAGATTTTATTTCATTTTGAAAATATTTTAAAATTTATTTTATTTCATGACTTTATTTTTAAAACATTTTCAAAGTGTAGTAGAAATTTTTCCAATACTAGTTATATTGTTGTTTACAATTTTAATCCTAGTTTTAATTTAATAAACTATTTTCTTATATATTTTTCTATTTTTCGTATATTTATTTATTTATTTATTTCATTTCTACTTTATTTTGTTCCCATTTTCATTTTATTTACTTGAATTTTCTTTTGGTTTATTTGAATAAATGAAATTGGAAATACTAAGAGACAAAAAGCCTTTTAACTTATGACTTTTCAATGCATTGTCCCTTCATTTTCTTGGCCGACTTTTCCTAGGAAATAGCCGTGAGTTCTATATTTTAATTCACGTGAGAAAACATCTCATTCCATCAAAATTTTCAGCCATTTCAGATCTGGAAAAAATTGGTAATGGCTTCTTCATTTTTTATTCTTTTCTTTCCATTTTTCTATTGATTCTTCCATGGTTTTGCTTGATTTTCTTGTGCTTTATTCTGCCTAAACACCTCACCACCTCCTCCGACGACCAAATCACCTCCTCCCCATCACCATTCACGGCCTGACCATCCCCTCCTCTAACCATGATTGGTCGTGACCATCCAATGAAGAAAACATAACAAAAAAGTTGTAAAACCCCTTGAACAATGCCTAGCCGAGCTTGTTTTCACCATACCCTTCATATACAGCTTCGGCCACCCCCTTAACCGCCACCACCAGCTTGTACACCACCACTGTCCTTCACTCCTGCCACCACCAGATCTGGACATGCCAAGGCTGAGCCCAATTCATGCATGACCGAGCCTTAAAGTTGCACTAAAACTCCTTTTTTTGCCTTGCCATTGACCTTCCTTCATGTTGTAACTCAAAACTCTTTACCTCCTTATAGCCGTGCCCATATATGCCATACCCTAGCCAAAACATCATCATGGCCGAACCATAAAGTTGTATGGCCAAGCAAAGGTAATTAGGGGTCAAGCAAAATTGATGGTTATTCTTGGTGATGTTTTTGTAGACTATATTTCCATTTTGTTCCAATAAATTTAGTATTGTTTTTATATTTATATTTTGCTTTGTTTTATTGTTGAATACAAGATTAACACTTGGCTCTCCACTCCACTCAAATCAAAGTCGTGCTATCTTGCTTTCTGGATTTTTGTCTGTGTGTTTGAATTGCTTGCTCCAGATTGAAAATGTGAGTATTCACTCATGACATCTTTACTTACATAAATGGTGAATTGACAACAAGTGAATGCGTAGAATTGCTATATCATGTTATACCTGCCTATGATATGGATCATATGATGTTAACCTTGTTTATAAACCTTTCATATCATCTGTTACTTCCATATGTTGTTATACTACTATTTATATCTGTTTCTCACACTTCAAGTTCCATGTAGAATAGAATCACTATGGGTTGAAATGATACGTACCCGAATGGAATTTAGAATAGAAAAAAATCATTATGGGCTGAAATGATAGGCCTAAGCGGTTTTTATTTATTTTATTAACTTGAGATTGCGGGTTTGAAATGATAGAACCCTGATTTTTCTTTGTAAATTACGGATTGAAATGATATATTATCCGTATCACTTGACTTAGGTTAGAAAATATTATACAGACCCGTGGTTATTATATATATTTTTCTAGAATTTTTTAAAGTATTTTAAAATGTAAAAATATGATAATTGATCAAATTTGAATTTAAAATGATTTTTATAAAGTGTTATTTATTTTTCTATGAATTAAAATGGTTAAATAAATGAATGTTTTAAAGTGTAATTTGAAATATAACTTGACTTGGAAATGTGAAATTTGGTTTAAAATAAAAGTTGTTAAGAAAATAAAATGGAAATTTAATTTAACTTATGAAATGGTAAATTAAATCAAAGTGTAAAGTAAATGAAAATTTGGAAAATTGTACATTGATTTTTATAAGTATGTATTAAAATTTTTGATTTTGTGTATAAAATTTACTTTATAAAAATCATAAGTAAAGGGTATTTAAATGACTATTTTAAGGTGAAAAATATGAAATTTTATAAGTTAAAATGGTTTAAGTTGAAATTTAATTGTTGCTGAAATTCTATTGTAAATCTGAAAATTCTTTTAGTAACACTTTAGAAATGCTATCATTTCTAAAATTGAACTAAAATCTGGAATAAACGAATCTGCAGCACTTTGTAAGTGTTGTAATTGCAGAAGTGAATTAAAAGGCTAAAAACTAATAAAAGAGCTATTGTAGCACTTGTTAAGTGCTACATTTGGCTGAAGTGAGATTTTTGAACTAAAACTGAACTATTACAACAGTTTTGTAAACGTTGTCTTTGCTGAATTGAACTAAAGCTTTTTTCGAAACCTGAACTATTACGCAGTTTTGTAAATGCTGTCTTTGCTGAATCGGACTATTTTTCAACTAAAACTGAACTATTACAGCAGTTTTTTTAAATGCTGTCTTTGCTGAATTGATTTGTTCTCAAATGTAACTTACCGCAGTATTTTCTAAGTGCTGCGAAAGCTGAAATTTCACTGTTTTAATGTATTTAAGTGAATAAACGAACTCTGAAAAGGCTAAAATTTTGGGAATTGAATATTTGAATTGTAAATATAATGCCTTTAATTTTAAATGGTTTAAATGGTGTATTTTAGTTTGAAATATAAACCATTTTGAAATGCGATTTGGAATGGTATTTAAATAAAATAAAATGAATGAGGTTTTGAAAAGATATGATATTTTGATATTTTGAAATGGATTTGAAATGATATTTGAATTTGAAATGATATATGATTTTCGAAGTATAAAATACCATTTTGAAATTATAACCATGGGTTATAATAACGATTGGTTGTTAAAGAGACCGGGATCGGATATGGACATACTCTCTGTCGGTACCGAAAACCACTTTAATAACCGTGTACGCGGTGGAGAATCCAGAATGAAGTAGGATGGTGACGAAGATCCTATTATGCTATGAAAGTGGACCCGACTTTCGTGAGTTGACTTAAGGTGGCTAAAACAGGAGCGATCGACGGGCCAAGTGAGGTAGCTCGTCCTATCGGACACACTTCTTCGGTACCATTCTATTACTTTTGTGATAGATTGGGTGCACCCCTTTGATTTTTGGAGTGTGGCTCGAGGTGGGCTGTAGTGGCTACTATGCGTTACCACCAGCCTGGAAGCGTAATTCGTATATCTACCCTGGCATTGCCTAGTTGTGCCGTGTCGCCTACCATAGCGAGCTTTACTACGAGTTTGTTTTCTCCCATAGCCCATGGAGTATTTAGGGTAGTCTCTTGATCTGGAGATATGCTGATACTGGATGGACTACTCGGACTATTACGTGTTAAGCGAAATATAGGGTCACTCCTTAACGCTACTTTAATGTAAGTTTATTTTACTGTAGACATTATTACAATAGCGTAATATTACTACATAGTAAATGGTTTAATGGATCCTTAGAGGATGGACGGTCCCAAACATCCTTTAAGTTACTTGTACTTTATTACAGTTCACTTGAGTTGGTTTGCATTATACAAGAATGTATGTCCTGACTCGAGTGTTTTGTGTTTTGCTTTACGCTCGGGTCAGCCTCAGTATTCACAACTTTGGATTTCTCTTTCTGGAGCTAAGAATCGTTGGAAATTCTGCTTGTCTAGCTATTTATCTATTTCAGTTTCAGTTGTTCTATTTCAGCTCTTGTATTAGTGAACTTCTATGTATTGGGATTTCTATTGTATTTGTTTCCAGACTGATTTATGTATTTGTTTTGAGACTTTGTTATAGAAGCTTCATGAACTACTATGGTATTTTAATTTCCGCTGCGAGTTATTCTGACATTTTCCGAGTCTGTGATTTTGTGAGTGATTTTATTTGCTCCAAATTTTATTACAATATCAAACTTGAATTATTCAAGTTTGACATGTGTGGATTATTGTCAATTTGAATGGTCCAAAATAGGTGTTGTTACAGTTGGTATCAGAGCTTTGGTTTTTAGGCAAACCTTAGCTTACGAAGCAAAAACTCATTAGAGATAGGGTAGAAATACCCTAGAATGAGTGAAATCAATCTCAGAATCATTTCTTTATGAGAGAACCTATTTTCAAAGTATAAAATGTGTTTCAAAATTATTTTTCAAAGTATTTTTAAAAGATTAGTTTGATATAAATTTTTCTTGCTTTAAAAGCAATTTCCTAAACTTCCTTCCTTTCGTATCTACCTTGTTAGTATTTTCTTTTATTAGGATATTCATCCAAGTGAATTTTATCTTATCTTATCTTTGTATTCTATGTACCTTGAGCTAAATTCATTCTTGATTTTTTAGGATGAATCGTGGAAATGCCAGAGGTAGGGGTCGTGGTATTGCCCCAACTCCTCAACCTGTTGCTCCTGTTAGGTTTACTGTTCTCTGTAAGGAATTCGCTCAACTTGGTGGTACTAAGTTTTCTGCTTCAGAGAGCATTATTAAAGCTCAGCAATGGTTATGGAGTTTAGAGAGGATATCTACTGGTTTTGAGATTACTGATGCCTAGAAGCGTCAGTTAGCAGCATAGCAATTACAGGAGGCTGCCCTAGATTGGTGGGAGTCTGTTACGGCTAACACCGTCGAGGCTGATATTACTTAGGAGTAGTTTAGGTATCCTTTGTGTTATCTAGAATTTTGTTCCTATTTTCCTTTCTTTTGAACCTATCTTAAGTGTGCTCTGTATCTCTTTTCCAGGGAGGCTTTTGTGGCAAAATGGATGCCAGAAGCCGGTAAATCTCAGCTTTATCATGAATTCATGGATCTCAAGCAGGGTACCATGTCCTTTTCTAAGTATGAGAGGAAGTTCAATGAAGTTTCTAAGTTCGGTCCTAGCCTGATAGACATTCCTCTCTAGAAGAATGAGAAGTTCATAGCTGGTGCTCGTCCAGAGTATTATGATCATCTCATTTCTCATGTCCATGGCACTTTTACCCAACTTATGGATATGGCTATTCGATATGAGAACCCTACTTTTAAGGGTCCTGCTATTGTTGGTGCTCCTTCATCTCAGTCTTCCTCTGCTAATTCTAGGAAGAGAAAGCCAAATTATCAGTAGTAGAAAAAGAATTAGCTCAAGCATTCGGGTTTGGCATCTTCATCATCTTCTCTTTCTCAGAGGCAGCCTGTTGATCTTTCTTCCACCACCTGCTTCAGATGTGATCAGAAGGGACACTATGCCAATAGTTGTCCTGCTTTAGCTGGTGTTGCTATTCCTCCACCTGCTCAGTTGACTAGGCATGATCTCTGCCATATCTATCTCCAGCCTGGCCATTTCAGAAAGGATTGCCCTACCCAGCAGAACGGTAAGCCTTCTGGTATATTTTTGTCGTCACCTCTGCATCTTCTCCTTTTCCTGCACCTGCTCCTACTCCTAGAGATGACCAAGTTACTCTTCAGGGCACCTTTTCTTTATTTCATCATCCTATTCATGTTTTATTTGATACTGGAGTTTCCCATACTTTTATTTCTGTTGATTCGTGCGACAAGTTTGAGCATCTCCTTTCTCCTGGGTATGCTTCTGTTCCTTTATGGGTTTCTAATCCTATTGGGTGTCTCGCGAACCTTAGTAGGATTTGTAGAGGAGCGAAACTCTTCCATTTTGGTTATCACTTTTCTGGTGATTTCTATGTTCTGGTCTTCGACACTTTTGATTTATTGCTTGGTGGGTATTGGTTAAAGAATCATGATGCCCGTATCTCTTGTAAATCCCGAATTGTTACTCTTATGGGAGATAATGGTGATCCTTTGACTATTCAGTGCTGCATGCCTCAGGATTTTGCTGCCGGTTTTGTTTATTCTATGGATTCTTCTCCTGGTGATCTTGATTCGACTCCTGTAGTCAGACTCTACCCCGATGTATTTGGTGAAGTCATTTCTTTACCTCCTAAGCGGGAAATTGATTTTCGTATTGATCTTTTTCCTGGTGCTCGACCTGTAGTTCTTTCTCCTAGAAGAATGGCACCCCACGAGAAGGTTGAGTTAGGAAAGCAAATTGAGGACTTAGCTTCCAAAGGTCTGACTAGACCTAGTTTTTTAGAATGAGGAGCAGCGGTGGTTTTTGTCACTATCCGATGGTTCTTTGAGGATGTGTGTTGATTATAGGGAGTTGAATAAGCTCACTATGAAAAACAGATATCCAATGCCTCGCATCAATGATACGTTTGATCAGCTTTATGGTGCCACTGTTTTCTCTCATCTTGATCTTGCCACAGGTTTCCATCAGCTCAGGGTTGCCGAGGAAAGTATTCCTAAGGCTACTTTCTGCACTGAGAATGAGTTTTATGAATGGTTAGTTATGCCATTTGGTTTGACTAATGCTCCTGCTTTCTTTGTTGATTTAATGATCATGTCTTTCGTGATGTGCTTAATAAATTTGTTCTAGTCTTTATTGATGATATCCTTGTCTTCTCTAAGACCAAGGAAGAGCATGAGTCGCATTTGAAATCTGTTATGGAGACTCTCGGAAATCATTAATTGAAAGCTAAATTTTCTAAATGCCATTTCTAGAAGGATGAAGTCTGATTCCTCGAGCATATTGTTTCTAGTAATGGAGTTTCGGTTGATCCAGTCAAGATCACTGCGATCAATGTAAGCTTTTCTTTTCTCTCTTTTCTTTTATCATTTAATAATCCTATCTTTTCAGTTGTTCTTATTTTCTCCCTATTCTGTTACAGGATTGGGAAACTCCTAAGACTCCATCTGATATTCGTAGTTTTCTGAGCTTTGCCGGTTATTATTGGAGATTCATTGAGAATTTTTCTTGGATTGCTACACCTCTCACTGCTTTGACTCGTAAGATTGCTAATTTTATATGGGATAAGAAGTGTGAAGCTGCATTCAATGCATTCAATGAGTTAAAGAGCAAGCTTACTTCCGCACCAGTTCTTACCGTTCCGAATGGAAATGAGAGATTGACAGTATACGGTGATGCTAGTCGTGAGGGATTGGGCGACGTTCTCATGCAGGATAGTAAGGTCATTGCCTATGCCAGCCGCCAGTTGAAAACCTGCGAGGCAAATTATGCTGCTCGTGATTTAGGGTTGCTTGCTGTTGTTTTTCCTTTGAAGATTTGGAGGCATCATCTTCTGGGAACCAACTTTGAGCTTTTCACCGATCATTAGTCTCTGAGATATATCTTCACCCAGGAGGATTTGAATCAGAGGCAACTTCATTGGCTTGAGTTTCTGACTTCTTACGACCTCGATATTAGCTAGACTCCTGGTAAGGCTAATGTTGTGGCCGATGCTTTGAGTCGGAAAAAGGCCTTATTGTGTCAGCTTGTTGTTTCTTCTTCTCCACTTTTGGATCGTATCATGGCTAAGAAAGATGAGGATGAGATACTTAATTGATGAAGGAGAGTGTTCATAGCAGAGTTGGTGGTAGCAGTAGTGGTGGTAGTGGAGCTCAGATCGATTAGAGGGATTTTAAGGATTAATGGTAGGATTTGTGTCCTGAATGTTGATGGTTTAAGGCAAGAGTTACTTCGGGAGAATCATCGATCCAGACTTTCTATTCATCCTAGTGTGTCGAAGATGTATCAGGATATGAAGAGGCTTTATTGGTGGAGAGGGAAGAAGTGGGATATCTCTATCTTTCTTAGTCAGTGTGCGACTTGTCAGCAAGTAAAGCCGATCATCAGAAGAACCCTTGTTTGTTGCAGCCCCTTGAGATTCCCAATTGGAAGTGGGAATAGGTTTCCATGGATTTCAATGATGGATTACCAAGGACTAGGAGGGATATTGAGAGTATTTGGCTTGCTGAGGATAGACTGACCATGTTCGCTCATTTTATTCTGGTCAAGTCTATCCGTTCTGCTTCTAGCTTGTTTGAGATCTACATGAGAGAGATTGTTCATCTCCATGGTGTTCCTCTTAGTATTGTTTGTGATCGTGATCCTATCTTTACCAGTCAGTTTTGGAAAGCTTTTGAGGAATCTTTGGGTACTCATCTGAATCTGAGCACTGCTTACAATCCATAGACTAGCGGTCAAACGGAAAGAGTGAATCGGATTCTCAAGGATCTTCTTCATGCTTGTGTGCTTGATTATGGAGGATCTTGGGAAGATTATCTCCATCTTGTCGAATTCACCTACAATAATAGTTATCAGGTATAATCTAACCTTCTGTTTTAAGCTTATCTTAATCTCCTTATCTATCTTATTCCATCTTTGGATTCAGGCCAGTATTAAAATGTCTCTGTTTGCTGCTCTTTACGGATGGCTTTGTAGATCTCCATCTTGTTGGATTGAATCCGGTAATCATTTGGTTCTTGGTCCTAATGTGATCTTGGAGGCTTCTGAGAGAGTTGTGGAGATTAAAAGGAAGTTGAAAGCTGCTCAGGATAGGTAGAAGAAGTGCGCTGATAGGCGTAGGCGGAGTTTGGAGTTTGCTCTTGGTGATCGGGTTTTTCTTAAGGTCTCTCACTTAAGGAATGTCTTCTCTTTGGTCGTAGAGGGAAGCTTTCTCCTAGGTTCATTGGTCCTTTCTGCATTGTGGAAAGAGTTGGTTCTTTGGCTTATCGTCTGGATTTACCGAGAAGCTTTCTGGAGTGCATGATGTATTCCATCTCTCTCATCTTCGCCGATATCTCCATGATCCATCTCTGATTGTCTAGTCTTCTGCTCTTGATAGTTTGGATATTGAGCCTAAACTGACTATCGAGGGGAAGCCATTTTGTATTGTCGACAGAGGTACGAAGCAGCTCAGAAGGAAAACTGTTAGTCTGGTCAAAGTACAGTGGAGTACTGATGATCGACATTGTACCTGGGAGACCGAGGAGAGCATTCGTGCTTTGAATCCGGAATTGTTTGTTTCAGGTACTATTTGTTTTCTATCTTGTTTTTCCTTATTTTCCTTGTTCGTTCTTTTCGAGGACGAAAAGATTTGAGTGGGGGAGAGTGTAACAACCCTAGATTTTTGAAAATATTTTAATTAGATTTTATTTCATTTTGAAAATATCTTAAAATTTATTTTATTTGAAGATTTTATTTTTAAAACATTTTCAAAGTGTAGTAGAAATTTTTCCAATACTAGTTATATTTTTGTTTACAATTTTAATCCTAGTTTTAATTTAATAAACTATTTTCTTATATATTTTTCTATTTTTCCTAAAAATTATTTATTTATTTCATTTCTACTTTAATTTGTTTCCATTTTCATTTTATTTACTTGAATTTCTTTTGGTTTATTCGAATAAATGAAATTGGAAATACTAAGAGACAAAAAGCCTTTTAACTTATGACTTTTCAATGCTTTGTCCCTTCATTTTCTTGGCCGACTTTTCCTAGGAGATAGCAGTAAGCTCTATATTGTAATTCACATGAGAAAACATCTCATTCCATCAAAACATTTGGCCATTTTAGATCTGAGAAAAATTGGTAGTGGCTTCTTCATTTTTTTTTCTACTTTTCTTTCCATTTTTCTATTAATTCTTCCATGGTTTTGCTTGATTTTCTTGTGCTTTGTTCGGCCTAAACACCTCACCGCCTCCTCCGACCACCACAACACCTCCTCCCCATCACCGTATATGGCCTGACCATCCCCTCCTCTGACCATGATTGGCCGTGACCATCCAATGAAGCATACACCACAGAAAAGTTGCAAAACCCCTTGAACAATGCCTAGCCGAGCTTGTTTTCACTATACCCTTCATATATAGCTTCGGCCACCCCCTTAGCCACCACCACCAGCTTTTACACCACTACTGGCCTTCACTCCAGCCACCAATAGATCTGCACATGCCAAGGCCGAGCCCAATTCATGCATGGCCGAGCCTTAAAGTTGCACCAAAACTCCTTTTTTTACCTTACCATTGACCTTCCTTCATCTTGTAACTCAAAACTCTTCACCTCCTTGTAGCCATGCCCATATATGCCATACCCTAGCTAAAACATCATCATGGCCGAACCATAAGGTTGTGTGGCCAAGCAAAGGTGATTAGGGGTTAAACAAAATTGATGGTTAAGCTTGATGATGTTTTTGTAGACTATATTTCCATTTTGTTCCAATAAATTTAGTATTGTTTTTATATTATATTTTGCTTTGTTTTGTTGTTGAATACAAGATTAACACTTGGCTCTCCACTCTGCTCAAATCAAAGTCGTGCTATCGTGCTTTCTGGATTTTCGTCTGTGTTTGAATTATTTGCTCCAGCTTGAAAATGTGAGTATTCACTCATGACATCTTTACTTATATAAATGGTGAATTGACAACAAGTGAATGTGTAAAATTGCTATATCATGTTATACCTGCCTGTGATATGAATCATATGATGTTAACCATGTTTATAAACATGTCATATCATCTATTACCGCCATATGTTGCTATACTGTTTATTTATATCTGTTACTTACACTGCAAATCTCATGTAGAATAGAATCACTATGGGTTGAAATGATACATACCCGAACGGACTTTAGAATAGGGAAAATCGTTATGGGCTGAAATGATAGGCCTGAGCTATTTTTATTTATTTTAATGACTTGGGATTGCGGGTTTGAAATTATAGAACCCAGATTTTTCTTTTTTAATTACGAATTGAAATGATATATTATCTGTATCGCTTGACTTAGGTTAGAAAATATTATACAGACCCGTGGTTATTATATATATTTTTTGGAATTTTTTTAAAGTACTTTTAAATGTAAAAATATGATAATTTGATTTAAACTTGAATTTAAATTATTTTTATAAAGTGTTATTGATTTTTCTATGAATTAAAATGGTTAAATAAATGAATGTTTTAAAGTGTAATTTGAAATATAACTTGATTTGGAAATGTGAAATTTGGTTTAAAATAAAAGTCAAGTTAAGAAAATAAAATGAAAATTTAATTTAATTTATGAAATGGTAAATTAAATTAAGGTGTAAAGTAAATAAAAATTTGGAAAATTGTACATTGATTTTTATAAGTAAGTGCTGAAATTTTTAATTTTGTGTATAAAATTTACTTTATAAAAATCATAAGTTAAAGGGTATTTAAATGACCATTTTTAAGGTGAAAAATATGAAAATTTATAAGTTAAAATGGTTTAAATTGAAATTTAATTGTTGCCGAAATTCTATTGTAAATCTGGAAATTCTTTTAGTAACACTTCAGAAATGCTATCATTTTTGAAAATGAACTAAAATTTGGAATAAACCAATCTGCAGCACTTTGTAAGTGCTGTAGTTGCAGAAGTGAATTGAAAGGCTAAAAACTAATGAAAGAGTTATTGTAGCACTTGTTAAGTGTTGAAGTTGGCTGATGTGAGATTTTTGAACTAAAACTGAACTATTACAGCAGTTTTGTAAATGTTGTCTTTGTTGAATTGAACTAAAGCTTTTTTCGAAACCTGAACTATTACGCAGTTTTGTAAATGCTGTCTTTGTTGATTCAGACTATTTTTCAACTAAAACTGAACTATTACAGCAGTTTTTTTAAATGTTGTCTTTGCCGAATTGATTTGTTTTCAAATGTAACTTATCGCAGCCTTTTCTAAGTGCTGCGAAAGCTGAAATTTCACTGTTTTATGTATTTAAGTGAATAAACGAACTCTGGAAAGGCTAAATTTTTGGGAATTAAATATTTGAATTGTAAATATAATACCTTTAATTTTAAATGGTTTAAATGGTGTATTTTAATTTGAAATATAAACCATTTTGAAATGTGATTTGGAATGGTATTTACATAAAATAAAATGAATGAGGTTTTAAAAAGATATGATATTTTGATATTTTGAAATGGATTTGAAATGATATTTGATTTTTGAAGCATAAAATACCATTTTGAAATTATAACCATGGGTTATAATAATGATTGGTTGTTAAAGAGACCGGGATTGGATATGGACATACTCTCTGTCGACACCGAAAACCACTTTAACAACTGTGTAGGCGGTGGAGATTCCAGAATGAAGTAGGATGGTGGCGACGATCCTGTTATGGTATGAACGTGGACCCGACTCCCGTAAGTTGGCTCAAGGCGGCTAAAACAGGAGCGATAGACGGGCCAAGTGAGGTAGCTCCTCCTATCGGACACACTTCTTCGATACAATTCTATTACTTTTATGATTGATTGGGTGCACCCCTTTGATTTTTGGAATGTGGCTCATGGTGGGCTGTAGTGGCTGCTGTGCGTTACCACCAGCCTGGAAGCGTAATTGGTATGTCTACCATGGCATTGCCTAGTTGTGTCGTGTCGCCTACCATAGCGAGCTTTACTACGAGTTTTTTTTCTTCCGTAGCCCATGGAGTATTTAAGGTAGTCTCCCGATCTGGAGATATGCTGATACTGGATGGACTACTAGGACTATTACATGTTAAGGGGAATATTGGGTCACTACTTAATGCTATTTTAAAGTAAGTTTATTTTACTGTAGACATTATTATAATAGCATAATATTACTACATAGTAAATAGTTTAACGGATCCTTAGAGTATGGGCGGTCCCAAGCATCCTTTAAGTTACTTGTACTTTATTACAGTTCACTTGAGTTGGTTTACATTATATAAGTATGTATGTCCTGACTCGAGTGTTTTGTGTTTTGCTTTACGCTCGGGTCAGCCTGAGTATGCACAGCTTTGGATTTCTCCTTCTGTAGCTTGGAATCGCTGAAGATCTGCTTATCTAGTTATTTATCTATTTCAGTTTCAGTTGTTCTATTTCAGCTCTTGTATTAGTGAACTTATATGTATTGGGATTTCTATTGTATTTTTTTCAAACTGATAGTATGTATTTGTTTTGAGACTTTGTTATAGCAGCTTCATGAACTACTATGGTATTTTAATTTCCGCTGCGAGTTATTCTGACATTTTATGTGTCTGTGATTCTGTGAATGATTTTATTTGCTTCAAATTTTATTACAATCTGTTATTTTGAATTATTCAAGTCTAACATGTGTGGATTATTGTCGATTTGAATGGTCCAAAATAGGGGTTGTTACACTAATCATTTCTTCTTGTCCATCTTTGCTGTCTACAGCTTCTTCAGCTTCCATAGTAGAAAAATTGGCCAAACATAAGGGCAATTTTCCAAAGATTTGTTTCGACGAGCTTAAGTTCCTCCCCTCCATTCATACAATCCTAAGGAATGCTAAGGCAGGTTCTCTCATGTGCATCAATGTCGTTTTTCTACAACATGAACCATTCCAGCACTTAGCGGAGAAGATCTCTGGGGTGTATATCGAGAGACAACATGAAATCGATCGTTTCAAGTTAGAGGCGATCCATGATAAAGATATGATTAAACATTAAGACACCGAGATCTCAAATTTGACGGTGAAACTGATCGAGGCAGGAAAAAGTGTTAAGGAAACATCTGAGGTGGTGAGTCATCTAGAAGTCGCCCATAAAAAGGAACTTGATGCTGGCCTCAATTGCAATAGTTCGCTTGCCTTGAAAAAAGGTACCTTCCAAAAGGAGAAAAATATTTTGACCCACTGCATCGTGGAGCTTGAAGAACTTTTTAAGCAGGATAGGAAAGAGAAGATTAAAGCTCAAGAGGAATCACAAAGATATTGCAAAGAGGTCGTTGAAGTCCAAAATTTGAAGATTAAACTTGATGAGCAACTTACTCAAATTGAAGTCCTCAAAGAAGAGGCGATAAAATCAAGCTGCAATGAGATGAGAGAATAGATTGAGCCAAGGTAGAGGACAATAAATAAGCCGGTTGAAATAAAATTAAGGACACGTTTGATCCCCTGATCATTAAATAAATGCTTAAGTGTTTATCCATCACGATTTGAGCTTTCTTGGTGAAGGTTATCTTAATTCGTTCATCGAGGCTTAGGAATATATTGTTGAAATGAAAAACAGGTGTAACGACCTGTTTTTTCGATGCCCGAAAAATCAACATCAATATGTCCACTGTATCAAATGCTGAGCAATCGAATGCCGAAAAAATAAATCATTAAGGTTAAAGAAGAAGGAGGTAGAAGAAAAAATAGAAACAATATCAGAATCTCACCTTCGCAGCAAAATAATATATAATAGGTACATGGCTAATCTTCAAACAAAAGGAACCCTTGGTGAAGCTGATTTGGACGAAGTGAAACTAGTATGGGAGATTTTTCATGGGGATGAACCTCTAGACCTTGCTACTGTAAGACTTTGATATTTTGATATTCTAGCACCCTTCAACAAAGGGAAAACATCACCTAATCTTCGAAGTCAAATCCTAAAGGCCCTTCTCCTCTATAAGCCACCAAAGCATCAGTTTCTCTTGGCTCGAGATAAGATGTTTGCTATGATCCTGACAAACTTGGTTATCAATCAAGGTGCTTAACCCTATTCTGGAAGAGGGCACTCCGGCGAACACTAAGACTCAACCGGACATTGGTATTCTGCTTTATTCTCCAGTTTTTGAGAGATTTCCTTCTTTGTGCCCAATAGTCATGGGTTTATCTTCTTATTTCCACATATCTATAGATCTTCCGGGTCCCTGCTAAACTCCAAAAAGTTGTGCCACCATGGAGCAACAATCAATATCTACTGAGATTCAGGCGGCGGCTGATGCTACAAGACTCAACGCTCACATTATCGGAGCACTTGATGATGATAAAGCTAAAGGCCAGCTATTGCTTGATGAGTCGAAAGATGTTGTAGTTACTAGTGCCAAATGAACATACTGATGAGCTCGAATTAAAAGAGCGCATCGACATGGAGGTATTGTTAATGAAAAAAACTAAGGCTGAACCCATCGATACAGACGTTGACAATCCAAATCTCATTCCTTGCAAGTCAATCCACCTGGTGGGTCAGTTCCTTAAGAAATCCCTCCAACCTTTGAAAGGTCTCTTGCCAAAGGCGGTAAAGGATCAGCGAAGAGGATAGGCAGAAGTTCATGTGGTTGAATTCCTAAGAGATCTAGAAAGGAGAAAAGGCAGAAGAAATAGTCATCACCCCAGCTTAGTCTGTATATAGCCTGTGTAAAAAAAAAAATCTTTTATTGGCCGTGATTTTGCAGGCATGACCCCCGTTTGAGAATAAACTTGAATCACAATTTTTGAAGTTTATTATGTAAATAAAAGTTCTTTGTTTACTGTCGAACTCTAATGCGAATTTGTTTATTTATGTAGTCGAGCTATTACTTTCCATTCAATGTATTTGTAATTCGTTGCTCGTTGCTTTAGATGATAATCTGTTAATTATATCCCAAGGCCCTCATGCGGACATGGCCCTAAGTCATACTAAACATATGGCTTGAGACTAAATGTTATGATGTCGGATTCAGTGGTTTGAGACGTTAAGCTCTTTCCACCAGTCTTAAGTTAGCTAAGTTAGATGGTGGATGGTCGAACTCCATCCTTTGTGAGTTTATACTCCACCTGTAAGTTTCAGTCCAAAGGTCACAGAATAGTGAGTGGTCGAATTACACTCGTCTATTTGTTTATACTCATATCCACACTCTGGGATAAAAGTTCGTTAGCGGGTGGTCGAATCGCACCTGGCTTGTGTTTATACTCCAATCCACACTCTAGGGACTTAAAGTTATTTTGAAAAATCGTGTATCGCACTTTCTTTAATTAATTGATTTGTTCCTAAGTCCAGGGGTTAACTTAGGGAGTGACGAGTTATGTCACGATTGGTTTTAATTCATATTTGTCCCAACATTTGATAAGATTAAGTTGGTCATTGGATGGTTGAATCACATCCATTCCTCATTAGGTATTCCATCCATCAGATTATGAGCATGAATCGTCAAATGAACAATCGGACCATTCTCATTTCATTTAGTTCAGCCATGAACTTATGTAATTGGCCAGCCCCAAACTCTGGGAACCTAGTTGGACATGTCAATAATAGTTAGTCTGGTATCGTAACTAATATATACTACTACAGAAAACATAGACATGAAGGAAATTCAAAACTTTATTTTCCAAATAGAAAGAAATGACATAATTTGTCTTACTAAATATATTTGAAAATCAAATACTAAAGAAAATATAGAAATTAAATACAAATAAATGAAAAAGAAACAACTAAGTGAAATAGCATCGTAAATGCTCGTTATTCCATGCCCTTAGGAATGTAATGCCATCAATAGTTGCTAGCTTGAAAGTTCCCTCTCCATGCTCTGTTCAATGACATATGGTCCTTCCCAAGCAGGATTCACATATGACTGCAGAGGAAAAATCCGTTTCAAGACAAGGTCACCTATTTCAAAATTTCTAGGTCGAACTTTAGTGTTATAGTAGTGGGAGACTCAGCTCGGTGCACGACCGCCCTCAAATCAGCTTCTTCGCGCTTGTCATCTGTAAAGTCTAGAAATTCCAAGAGGAGATCTTTATTCATTCTGGGATTGTAGTAGGTCGATGAGAAGGAACTTCGAGCTCAACATGAATAATGGCTTTGAAACCATAAGTATAACAAGTGGAGTATGGCCAGTCATGGACTTATGGACAGTCCTATAAGCCCATAGTGCTATCAAGAGTTCATCCATCCACTTGCCTCTAGCCTTTTCCAAATTGTAATGACCCAGAATTTAAATTTATTAAAATTTGAATATTTAATTAATTTTAAATATTAAGAAGTGAATTTATAAGTCAAATAAATTTTTATTTGAATTATTGGATTTAATTGGATTTTTAAATCGATAATTTAATACGTTAAATTATGGGAATAATTGAAAATGGGGTTAAATATGATTGAAAATGATTTGTAAAATTTTATTTTATCATGTTGAAGTTAGAATGATATTTTAGAACTTTTAAAATCGAATTAAGAGTTAATTTGTGAAAATTGAATATTTTAATATTTAAATCGACTAGTGAAAATAGTAAATTTTTGAACAGTCTCAGAATTGAACGAAACCAGTTCCATTGGATCCGTAATAGTTAGTTATTACCGGATTTCAATTTTCGTGTCAATCGGAGCTATCGTTTGATCGTGGCAGCTCGAAACGCATCGAATTATTTTTAATTTTAATTTGGCGAGTTAAAATAGTCATTTTTCAAAAAGTCTCGGATTTCGACGAAACCAGTTTCATCGGATCCGTAGTGTGATGTTATTGTAAGGTTTCAAATTTCAAGTCAATTGGATTTACCGTTTGTCCGGTACAAATTAAAACGCCTAGAAAATCGTTTAAATCGGTTTAATTTAAATTGAACGTTTACTGCCATAACTCGCACAGATGTCCGAATTAGCTTCCAAAACCTGTTCCATTGTGTCCGGAACGCGGGGTAAACCCTAGAAACGCTGGTTACGGCGCGTAAATCGGAGTTCGGAATTTCCGGAATGAATAGTGTTTCGTCGGTTTCTTTATAAATAGCCCCAACACCTTCATAAATAAAAAATAAATAAAAATAAACCCTAATTCAATGCACAGCCGCCAGCACCCCCATGAACGGCCGAAATCTTCTCCTCTTCCCCCTCAAATTTCTTCTAATCCATGCGTTATTTCAAGAATCTTCCAACATGAAAGCTGTAGAGCACATCCTCCTCTATAATCTGAACGGTGGTGATCGATTTATATGGCGTGGATTGACGGCAATTCCCAAATGAACGTGTGCGTTCGAGGGCATTTTGTACACTGACGAGATGGCCGAGCTTCGTGCCCTTCAAGCCGAGCGTTGAGCAAGTGAGGAGCTTCGTCGTGGAGTAGTTGATCGACGTAAGGGTGAAGGAATTGGTCGCGTGTACTAGGGTTTGGGGGGGCGGCTATGGGTGTCGGCCTGGGGAGTTTCGCATGTGGGGGGGGGGAGATGAAGACGTGCGGTCGTGATTTACAGTGAATGAAGTCAACGGTGATGATAGTATTAGGTTTAGAATATAATAAAATTTGTAAATTTATTTTGTTTTATAAAATCGTGTATCTTATAAAATTCATAACTTTTTCATACGAGGTCGAAAACGCGCGAAACAAGAAGCGTTGGAATCGTATGGACGAGCACTACGCGATGAAACTGGATTGGAGTCGTTTGGAGTTAGTGAGAATTTTGGGTAAAATTAAACGTCCGTTTAATTTTATTCGAAATAAATCGCTAAAAAGAAATTGAAATCAAGGTGAGAACTTCTCACTCAATCGAATCAGTTTCGATTTTATTTTAAATAGTTAGATTTAAAATATTTGAATGCATGTTTGAATGATGATTGTTATCTATTGATTGTTAAAATAGACATTATACGCCGTTAGTAAGCGGATGTTATTTATTAAAAACATATACCGCGAATATTTCATAAACAGTGAAATTGGTATTATATATAATATCAATATATATATATTGGCATATGTATATATTGGAGTTATTGATTTCCCGCATTTTTTTTGTTTAGCGGATGAGACCCTATTGCGCCGTCTATTAAGCGGATAATATTTTAAATCCCATATACCGCGATAATTTCGTACTGGAACGAAATTGGTATTGTGCTAATGTTTGTGATGTAGGAAACAGGTTGGAGGGATCCAACTGGATTCCTCAACAGTATTTATTTGAATTCAGATATTTTGATATTTGATGGATTATCATATCGATATATGATATCGTTGTTGTCGTGATTGACTATTTGGTGTGTAGCATCACTAGACCAAATTTGGAACTTTAAAAAATGATTTTTTTTAAAGTGATTTTTGAAAATATACTGTATGTTTGGGAAATGGATTCATTTTAAATAAATAAACGTTATAATTTTTAAAGTTATAAAAATTATGATTTTTGAGAAATATAGTTAAAAACTGATTTTTGAGAATATGATGCTATTGATTTTATAAAATAGTTTAATCGGGATTTTAGAATTTATTGTGAAAAGTTTAAATATAGGATTCATAAAATTTAATTATTTTATGAATCAAAATGATGAAGTTTTTAAAGGAGTTTAAAGACGTTTTAAAAGAAAAATATAAATTGATTTATATTAAGAGATTTATAAATGGATATTTATAAATTGAAATATTGACATTTTAAAACGAGTTTTTATAAGTGTTTGAATGAAGTGAAAATAGATTTCATAAATGAATGAAATTTATAGAATTATAAACGGTGAAGTTATAAATGGAATTTTATAAGCAGTAGGTTTATAAAATTTGAAAAGTTAATTGAAGAATGGATTTTTGATTAAATGAATCTTATAAGTTATAAGATTTATGAATTGGGATGTTTAAAAGAACGATTTTGCAAAATAATCGTTTTATAAGTGTTTAACTTATAATGTGAACTTTTGTTTTATAATTGAGTTATAAATCGAATAGGTTAATAAAGAATATTTATAAAAGGAAGTTGTTATAAAATAAATAGAAATGGAATTTATAAACGTTGATTTATAAATTTGAAAACGACTTATTTTGATAAGTAAATTTTTGAAACTTAGTAATGGAGTTATATTCACGTTTTTAACTGTGAATAATCCTTTGAAATAAAATGAATAAAGGATGAAATTGGTTAACGTAGTATATTCACGTTTTTAAATAGTGAATAATATGTTAAAGAAATTGTTTTGAATGTGATATTTTAAATAGAATTAAAACGATCTAACGATGTTTTAAATATGTTGAGATTCGAAATCATAGATTTCAACATTTATTGTTGAAATAGACGTTTTCGAGAAATAGAAGGAAATGGTGGACTATAACACTGTTGTTATAGTAAATGATTTCCGAAAGGAAATGTTTTGTATAGTATTGGGATTTATATATCTATTTTAATTTCGAATCCCTATACTAGTGATTTTGGGTTGTCGTAACGATGTTTTACGCAACATTCGTTTTGGCCCAAATAAATATGTTTATGAGAATGATTTCCTTAAAGAATGAAATATATACTTAATCTCGATTTAAGTATATTGAATATTTTCCAAGTGTTGAAAATAAAGAAAATTTGTGAATTACTTATTAAATAAGTATGGAAATGTTTTCCAATATAAAGTGAATATTTTGAGAATTTATCTTTTTGAAGATAAATTGAAAAGGAATATTGAAATGAATAATTGAAATCGTATATGCATGGATATTGTGAAATATAGATTCATTATGGAATTTATAAAAGAAAGTGGAATTCGTTTAAAAATAAATATTGATTTATTTTTGAGATATTGGAAATAATATATCTTGTAAAGATATTTTGGAAAATAAATAATTTGGAAAATTATTTGGAAACTGGTGATGTGTGCATATCCATTGATAGTTCAATAACCGACTATCAATATTTCCCTTTGAATGGGTATTTGATGTGATTTGTTTGAATTTGAATGCCACGCTTATTTTTGAATAAGCGCTCACTATTCGGGTTAACCGGGAAAGGACCATGGGGTCGTATAACCCATTCCGAATATGTGATACGTCGTTGTGAATTGCATTTGAAGATCGGTGTTGAAGACCCGGTATTTGCGAGAGCGATAGGATGACCTGTCGATTGTCTCTGCACTGAGTTGCAACGGTATAGAGACTCCCTAAGTGATGGGAAATCCGATCAGGATTGTGAATATCCGGATTGCAAGGACTTCTTTGTAAGTGCCTTAGGTTTTGTTCGAGCCCGGAACAGACTTGTATGGATTGTATGTCTGACATTACAAATTGAGATATAAAGCAGATTTCTTTCAAATATATTTCTGTCGGTGGCGAAGAATTTATTCTTTTAGCTTAACACCCTTCTCTGAGACGTACGAGCTTAGAGGTTATGTAGTTGAATGTTATCAGCGATATATTCCCATTTTGGTAATGTGACATGCTGAGTGTTGCTGAAAATGATCATTGTGTTGATTATTTGTGATAGGATCGTTTATTTGATCGTCTATCCTGGTGATCATTTCTATGATCATTTGTTGACCCAAAGCATGGCTTTTGTATAAAGTATGTTTTTGTGGACGTGACTTCGTCGAGCCTTACACCCCGTGAATGGTCAAAACAGGAAGGAAGCAGCAAGGTTATGAGGGGTAGCGCCCTTTAGGATGTGTGCATTTCCTTCTGGAAAAGGGTGGTATCATGGTATGGAGCCCAGATACTTACTCATGTTGAAAACACTTTGTTATGATTGTGTGAATTGATTATGAGCGCTCGGTTAAAAGGTCCCAAAGGACCGGGGGATGGCATATTCGGTCAGTTGTTACTCAGTTAGGGGTAACCCGGCCTTGTGTTGGTAGAGATCCGGTTTGGTTCTCGGGGATGTCCATCCAGAGGCATTCTCATGTGGCAATGGGAAGTTCCTTGGCCTGATCATTCGTTGGAAATCCAAAGAAACAATACGTGACTTGTACGGTATTAGTTGTAGAACCTATCATTCACTTATGGTGGCGCCCTACTGTTTGGATGGTAGCTATAGTAGGCATAGTTCGGAATGTCTATGCTGGCTAAGATTTATATTCTACTTTCGAAATGAATTTTTCCTACACCATGCACTAATAATAATATCAAATGTCTTTTTAAATGCGTATCAAGCATCTTTGACTATCATAAGGAGAAATCTCCTCCGATTCTGCGTTGCATTGTGTGTGTGTGCGGGAGGCCTTATGGTAGTCTCATTTTTTAAAGCATTGCGAATTGAATTTAAAAATATTCCTCTATTTTGATTTAAAAGATAAATAAACTGTTTTGAGTTCTCACACCAGTCTTGCTAAGCTTTGGGCTATGTGATGGGGGGTTCTCGCTTCGCGATTAGGTGGCGAACGGGAGACTCTTACTCCCACACGTCCTCTTTTAGGGGGTTGGTTAGGTGTAACCTGAGACAGTCGAGAGGCTGGCCGTAAAAGCAAGGTTTGGGGTACCAATGTAAGCCACGGTGGGGCTGGGATGGTTGAAAAGCCTACCGGTTGTGACCACTAAAACGTTACATTTGGTATCAGAGCTTATGGTTAAGCGACAACCATGGTTCTGTTGGGTATTACTCATTAGAGATAGAGTCAGTAGTGCTCTAGAATGAGTTTGAGTGTAATAATAGCTATGAGAGCGTATTTGTTAGTGAATATAAAATTGTTTTATATTGTGATGATTGGTTTGTTGAGTGGTATATAGATTCTGGTTAATACGAGTAATTAACGTTGTTGATAGGAATCTCTAAACACTTGTACAGAACAATTCGGCACAATATTGTTTTAAAATTGGGTAAATGAAATAATTTTACCTTGATTATATTTTATATATAAAGAAAATAATTTTTCAGAATTATTAAAGTGTATATAAGTGGATTGTTTAGTTGTTTGAATAATCTAAATTTAAGAATAATTGTATAAGCAAAAGAATTATAAGAATTGAATTATAATTAAAGTGAATTACAATTGTGAAATAAACTTATATATATGAGAAGTGAAACTATATGAATATATTTATAAATATGAGTTGAAATAAAAATGAATTTAAAGTTAAATGGAAATATAACTTAAAAGATGTTTAATGAAATTGAGATTGGTATCAAAGAAAATTAATGAAGTTAAGTGATGGATATGAACTTAAGTTAAGTCTATGAAATTCAACTTTTTGTAAATTGAATTGAATTAATGGATTGAATGAATGAATTGAATGTAAATTAAGTTGATATGAAATAATGAATGAAAGTGTAAATTCATAAAAATCTAATGTTATTGAAAGTTGAATAAATTGGAATGGAAATCAATTTAATGTTAAACCAAGATGAATATAAGCAAAGGAAATTTGGTTGTAATTAATATACATTGGTTGTTATATGATTGTTAGTTGATTGTATATAAATTCATTAAGTGTTAGTGAAATTGGAAGCTATGAAATTGAATTCAAATTTGAAGTAAATAAATTTGAATAGAATTGAATGTGAATTGGATTTAAATTAGTAAATGTTAACTAATTGAATTGAGGATGAATATTGATAAAATCCAATGTAAACAAATCAAATGTGATTAAAATTGAAAACCATTTCATTGAATATTAATGAGAATATGAATGAATATTTATTGGTTATGAATGATAGTTAATTGATGGTTGAGTATATTGCTTTTGTTTCATTTGCTATGTTGACATATATAGTTATTATGTTGCTATATGTTGTATATTGATACTATTGTCTACATGCATGTTCTCATGTTGTTTGTTGAGTGATTAGTAGGTGCGGATCGCGTTTGCTTCGCATTTGGAGCTCGCTTTCGCGCTATATTAGCCATATATGCTCGCTAATAAAATATAAGGTACATATCTCGGATTACATACCGTACTTTTACACTTTTTCCCTTCGGGATGCCTCATTACTTGATGAGATGTATATTTGTGATATATATACTATCATTTTTTTTCGGATCGAGCCGCGCAAAGGAGACTATGGCGAATTTTTCCGAAAATTTAAGGCGTTAGAAAAAATTTGAGAAAATTGGAAATTTTTTGAAAACTAAACTTTGATTTAGAGTTGAAAGTTAAACAATAGTAGTTGTTTTTGAAAAGATAACTAAGTATGATTTGAAAACTTAGTAAGTTATTGTAAGGAATTTAATTATGAATTTTTGGAAAGTTAATAGATTCTGTAACTTTTCTTACTTAATAATTTCGAGGACGAAATTCTTTTAAGTGGGGAAGATTGTAACGACCCAGAATTTTAATTTATTAAAATTTGAATATTTAATTAATTTTAAATATTAAGAAGTGAATTTATAAGTCAAATAAATTTTTATTTGAATTATTGGATTTAATTGGATTTTTAAATCGATAATTTAATACGTTAAATTATGGAAATAATTGAAAATGGGGTTAAATATGATTGAAAATGATTTGTAAAATTTTATTTTATCATGTTGAAGTTAGAATGATATTTTAGAACTTTTAAAATCGAATTAAGAGTTAATTTGTGAAAATTGAATATTTTAATATTTAAATCGACTAGTGAAAATAGTAAATTTTTGAACAGTCTCAGAATTGAACGAAACCAGTTCCATTAGATCCGTAATAGTTAGTTATTACCGGATTTCAATTTTCGTGTCAATCGGAGCTATCGTTTGATCGTGGCAGCTCGAAACGCATCGAATTATTTTTAATTTTAATTTGGCAAGTTAAAATAGCCATTTTTCAAAAAATCTCGGATTTCGACGAAACCAGTTTCATCGGATCCGTAATGTGATGTTATTGTAAGGTTTCAAATTTCAAGTCAATTGGATTTACCGTTTGTCCGGTACAAATTAAAATGCCTAGAAAATCGTTTAAATCGGTTTAATTTAAAATGAACGTTTACTGCCATAACTCGCACAGATGTCCGAATTAGCTTCCGAAACCTGTTCCATTGTGTCCGGAACGCGGGGTAAACCCTAGAAACGCTGGTTACGGCGCGTAAATCGGAGTTCGGAATTTCCGGAATGAATAGTGTTTCGTCGGTTTCTTTATAAATAGCCCCAACACCTTCATAAATAAATAAAAAAAATAAACCCTAATTCAATGCACAGCCGCCAGCACCCCCATGAACGGCCGAAATCTTCTCCTCTTCCCCCTCAAATTTCTTCTAATCCATGCGTTATTTCAAGAATCTTCCAACATGAAAGCTGTAGAGCACATCCTCCTCTATAATCTGAACGGTGGTGATCGATTTATATGGCGTGGATTGACGGCAATTCCCAAATGAACGTGTGCGTTCGAGGGCATTTTGTACACTGACGAGATGGCCGAGCTTCGTGCCCTTCAAGCCGAGCGTTGAGCAAGTGGGGAGCTTCGTCGTGGAGTAGTTTGATCGACGTAAGGGTGAAGGAATTGGTCGCGTGTACTAGGGTTTGGGGGGGCGGCTATGGGTGTCGGCCTGGGGAGTTTCGCGTGTGGGGGGGGGGAGATGAAGACGTGCGGTCCTGATTTACAGTGAATGAAGTCAACGGTGATGATAGTATTAGGTTTAGAATATAATAAAATTTGTAAATTTATTTTATTTTATAAAATCGTGTATCTTATAAAATTCATAACTTTTTCATATGAGGTCGAAAACGCGCGAAACAAGAAGCGTTGGAATCGTATGGACGAGCACTACGCGATGAAATTGGATTGGAGTCGTTTGGAGTTAGTGAGAATTTTGGGTAAAATTAAACGTCCGTTTAATTTTATTCGAAATAAATCGCTAAAAAGAAATTGAAATCAAGGTGAGAACTTCTCACTTAATCGAATCAGTTTCGATTTTATTTTAAATAGTTAGATTTAAAATATTTGAATGCATGTTTGAATGATGATTGTTATCTATTGATTGTTAAAATAGACATTATACGCCGTTAGTAAGCGGATGTTATTTATTAAAAACATATACCACGAATATTTCATAAACAGTGAAATTGGTATTATATATAATAGCAATATATATATATTGGCATATGTATATATTGGAGTTATTGATTTCCCGCATTTTTTTTGTTTAGCGGATGAGACCCTATTGCGCCGTCTATTAAGCGGATAATATTTTAAATCCCATATACCGCGATAATTTCGTACTGGAACGAAATTGGTATTGTGCTAATGTTTGTGATGCAGGAAACAGGTTGGAGGGATCCAACTGGATTCCTCAACAGTATTTATTTGAATTCAGATATTTTGATATTTGATGGATTATCATATCGATATATGATATCGTTGTTGTCGTGATTGACTATTTGGTGTGTAGCATCACTAGACCAAATTTGGAACTTTAAAAAATGATTATTTTTTTTTAAAGTGATTTTTGAAAATATACTGTATGTTTGGGAAATGGATTCATTTTAAATAAATAAACGTTATAATTTTTAAAGTTATAAAAATTATGATTTTTGAGAAATATAGTTAAAAACTGATTTTTGAGAATATGATGCTATTGATTTTATAAAATAGTTTAATCGGGATTTTAGAATTTATTGTGAAAAGTTTAAATATAGGATTTATAAAATTTAATTATTTTATGAATCAAAATGATGAAGTTTTTAAAGGAGTTTAAAGACGTTTTAAAAGAAAAATATAAATTGATTTATATTAAGAGATTTACAAATGGATATTTATAAATTGAAATATTGACATTTTAAAACGAGTTTTTATAAGTGTTTGAATGAAGTGAAAATAGATTTCATAAATGAATGAAGTTTATAGAATTATAACCGTTGAAGTTATAAATGGAATTTTATAAGCAGTAGGTTTATAAAATTTGAAAAGTTAATTGAAGAATGGATTTTTGATTAAATGAATCTTATAAGTTATAAGATTTATGAATTGGGATGTTTAAAAGAACGATTTTGCAAAATAATCGTTTTATAAGTGTTTAACTTATAATGTGAACTTTTGTTTTATAATTGAGTTATAAATCGAATAGGTTAATAAAGAAAATTTATAAAAGGAAGTTGTTATAAAATAAATAGAAATGGAATTTATAAACGTTGATTTATAAATTCGAAAACGACTTATTTTGATAAGTAAATTTTTGAAACTTAGTAATGGAGTTATATTCACGTTTTTAACTGTGAATAATCCTTTGAAATAAAATGAATAAAGGATGAAATTGGTTAACGTAGTATATTCACGTTTTTAAATAGTGAATAATATGTTAAAGAAATTGTTTTGAATGTGATATTTTAAATAGAATTAAAATGATCTAACGATGTTTTAAATATGTTGAGATTCGAAACCATAGATTTCAACATTTATTGTTGAAATAGACGTTTTCGAGAAATAGAAGGAAATGGTGGACTATAACACTGTTGTTATAGTAAATGATTTCCGAAAGGAAATGTTTTGTATAGTATTGGGATTTATATATCTATTTTAATTTCGAATCCCTATACTAGTGATTTTGGGTTGTCGTAACGATGTTTTACGCAACATTCGTTTTGGCCCAAATAAATATGTTTATGAGAATGATTTCCTTAAAGAATGAAATATATACTTAATCTCGATTTAAGTATATTGAATATTTTCCAAGTGTTGAAAATAAAGAAAATTTGTGAATTACTTATTAAATAAGTATGGAAATGTTTTCCAATATAAAGTGAATATTTTGAGAATTTATCTTTTTGAAGATAAATTGAAAAGGAATATTGAAATGAATAATTGAAATCGTATATGCATGGATATTGTGAAATATAGATTCATTATGGAATTTATAAAAGAAAGTGGAATTCGTTTAAAAATAAATATTGATTTATTTTTGAGCTATTGGAAATAATATATCTTGTAAAGATATTTTGGAAAATAAATAATTTGGAAAATTATTTGGAAACTGGTGATGTGTGCATATCCATTGATAGTTCAATAACCGACTATCAATATTTCCCTTTGAATGGGTATTTGATGTGATTTGTTTGAATTTGAATGCCACACTTATTTTTGAATAAGCGCTCACTATTCGGGTTAACCGGGAAAGGACCATGGGGTCGTATAACCCATTCCGAATATGTGATACGTCGTTGTGAATTACATTTGAAGATCGGTGTTGAAGACCCGGTATTTGCGAGAGCGATAGGATGACCTGTCGATTGTCTCTGCACTGAGTTGCAACGGTATAGAGACTCCCTAAGTGATGGGAAATCCGATCAGGATTGTGAATATCCGGATTGCAAGGACTTCTTTGTAAGTGCCTTCGGTTTTGTTCGAGCCCGGAACAGACTTGTATGGATTGTATGTCTGACATTACAAATTGAGATATAAAGCAGATTTCTTTCAAATATATTTCTGTCGGTGGCGAAGAATTTATTCTTTTAGCTTAACACCCTTCTCTGAGACGTACGAGCTTAGAGGTTATGTAGTTGAATGTTATCAGCGATATATTCCCATTTTGGTAATGTGACATGCTGAGTGTTGCTGAAAATGATCATTGTGTTGATTATTTGTGATAGGATCGTTTATTTGATCGTCTATCCTGGTGATCATTTCTATGATCATTTGTTGACCCAAAGCATGGCTTTTGTATAAAGTATGTTTTTGTGGACGTGACTTCGTCGAGCCTCACACCCCGTGAATGGTCAAAACAGGAAGGAAGCAGCAAGGTTATGAGGGGTAGCGCCCTTTAGGATGTGTGCATTTCCTTCTGGAAAAGGGTGGTATCATGGTATGGAGCCCAGATACATACTCATGTTGAAAACACTTTGTTATGATTGTGTGAATTGATTACGAGCGCTCGGTTGAAAGGTCCCAAAGGACCGGGGGATGGCATATTTGGTCAGTTGTTACTCAGTTAGGGGTAACCCGGCCTTGTGTTGGTAGAGATCCGGTTTGGTTCTCGGGGATGTCCATCCAGAGGCATTCTCATGTGGCAATGGGAAGTTCCTTGGCCTGATCATTCGTTGGAAATCCAAAGAAACAATACGTGACTTGTACGGTATTAGTTGTAGAACCTATCATTCACTTATGGTGGCGCCCTACTGTTTGGATGGTAGCTATAGTAGGCATAGTTCGGAATGTCTATGCTGGCTAAGATTTATATTCTACTTTCGAAATGAATTTTTCCTACACCATGCACTAATAATAATATCAAATGTCTTTTTAAATGCGTATCAAGCATCTTTGACTATCATAAGGAGAAATCTCCTCCGATTCTGCGTTGCATTGTGTGTGTGTGCGGGAGGCCTTATGGTAGTCTCATTTTTTAAAGCATTGCGAATTGAATTTAAAAATATTCCTCTATTTTGATTTAAAAGATAAATAAACTGTTTTGAGTTCTCACACCAGTCACATGACTGACTCGGAGTTTATTGTTTTTCTTCCTAAACTCTGGGTGCCCACCAATTTCCACACGGGCAGTCAAGAGTTAGGTCTAACAGGATATTCTGGATATTCTGGAGTTGCTGGAGGCAAGCTGGATGGCATGGCGTATTACTAGTATATAGTATTTCTTTTCCACTGTTTGTTGTTGTACACTCTGATGATATGATGTAATGAAATGTAATGTATGAAATGTAATAACTGATATAGTTCTTTGTTTAAAGATTATTCATTTATTATTATATGTTGTTCCGCTGCGAATTGTGAGATTCTGATATTGTTGTGTTGTGTTCCGTTCTATTTCCCATTCTCTTTCTGTTCTATTTCTCTATTTTCTTTCCTCTCCATCTTCTATCTTTTCCTCTTCTCTTTTCTTAAATTCTTTTTAAAACCCTAACTATTCGGTTTTTCGGCAACGAAAAATCGAAAACGTTACACAAATGCTTCTTCAAAATGGATTTTATGATTTTGTTCACAGCTTCAACTTGTCCAATGTCTTAAGGGTTAGCGATTGCCGCAAATCTCTTTTTAATATGATGTCAAAGGCAGAAGTCCTTGAATTCAGCCCCGTTGTGTAATGACCCGTAACTTTCAACGTTTTAAATTTGTTAGGTTAATATGATTTTGGTAATTAAATCCGAAAGAAATAAAATTTTGTAATTTGAGAATGAAACGATAACTAAAACGAAATGTCGCAAAGTTAACTTAGGTGAATTATTAATAAGCTAATGGAATTCAAATTTAATAAGGTGACTGAAAGGCTATCTTTGGTTACAAAGTGAATAAAGGAAAAACAAATGTGATTATTTAAATGACTAATGAAATAACACGTTGTTAATAGTAATTGAATGTAAATTAAGGTAATAATGTTAACGCAAGTTAATAGATAACTAATTTATTGCAATCCCAATTAATTGAAACAATTGTAAGGTTATAATTGATTGTAATTAGTAAATTGGGAAATAAATTCAAAGTTATATTGATTGATGAAATAATACGTAATAAATCGTAATTGGATAGAATCAATGCTAGATAAGTAATTATAATAATTGTTGGTTGATAATGAAGTATGAATAGGTTAATTTAGGAAAATAGTGATAATTATTAATTGTTTACCCATTTATTTAATCTGGTGAATTAGATCTAAATCCATTGCAATTACACATAATTAAATACTAAATTAATATGAATTTAGTTGATGACTATAAACCATTTGGGCAATTGGATATATAATAGTTTATCCTATAGTTAATGATTGATTGAATAAATAGAATGGGAATCAAGATTTATTAACTTAAATTTAATAATTGGATTAATTGAAATTTAATATTTAAATATTGTGAAAATAGAAATTAAGATGAATTTGGGAAATATTAAGTACCAAGATTTAGAACAATGTTAGTTATGTCCTTATTGTAATAAAAGACTCGAATAACAAGGTTTAAAAATTTAATAAATGGATTTTGGAGTTTTAATTTATAATTTCTGAATTTAATGAAATTAGAAAATAACACTGAGATTGATGAGTTAATCAACTTTAAATTGAAATCTAAATTTTTTTTAGGTTATTGTAAATGATTAAGAAATCAAAAATGATAGAAATGGTGAATAATTAAATTTAAACTGAAAGTGATTTAATTAATAATTATTAATTTAATTTAATAACTGGAAAATAGCCATTGTGGTCACTGATTCAAATTTCGACGAAGTCAGTTTCATCGAATCCGTAACGGTGAATTATTATAGGATTTCAAGTTTCATAGTGATCGGACTTGTCGTTTGATCGCACGGGCTCGAAACGTCTAAAAATCAACTCAATTGAAATCAATTGAAATCAATTTAAAATAATTTGATCTTTGCATAACTTCTTCATACGATGGAATTTGGACTTAAAACCTATTCCATCGATTTTAAAATATTTGAAAACTTCTATTTTGATATATGGTTTGATCCATTTTCGTTCCGGAGGTAGAACGGGCATTTTGGGTCGCTCGCTCAATCAAATCTAGTCCGTCTATTTTATTTTTTGCTTTGTCTATAAATACCTCGTTACAAAGCCTAGCCACTCCTTATTCTTATTTATCTGTATGTACAATTCAGCTATCTCTCCTCCTTAATGGAAGACAAACGAATTCTCAATTCCAAATCTAATTGCAATTCAAAATCAAATCAAAAAAAAAATTAAACTCATCAAATAATATCGAATTTTACATCGATTTGAAGCTCTCGATGAGCGTATCTCAGATCTGTAATTCATTTTTCAATTTGAACCTTTGGTCATCTAGAAATTGAAGAACGAATATCAGCCGTTCATTACGCTCCGATAAACGTCGATGGATCGTCAAATCACCTGTGCTGCTGTGTAGAGGGGACCGAGGGGATGGTATCGGCATGTTTCGTTCAATGATTGAATGGCTTGATTGGCCGTGATAATTCATTAGGGTTTCGAAAATAGCAGCGACGGCTGGGTATTCAGCAGCGTCGATCGGCGATTCATGGGGTTCTAACGAGTCGGAGCTTCTTCGGGGGACACGAGGCACGGCCGCAACTTGCATGGCGAAGCTACGTTGATCGACGACGACGGCAAAGCGGTTGGTCTAGCATGAATCGCGAGTCCCGTGCTCTGCGTGGATGTTCTAGGCGATGTGATATTAGGTGACATGGACCATTATTTACTCATTTTATTTTATTTTGATTTTGATTTCAATCTGCTGATTTAATCGTAACTCTTGCATACGAGGTTCGTTTTACGCGTGGTTTTATCCGCTAGGTTCGTATTGAAATTCTGGACATTTTGGCACTGGTTCAGATGGATTCTGAGACTGTTCAATTTTTGGGTTTAAATTGGATTTGCATTCAATTTAAATTCAAAAGGTGAGTGATTTAACTCACTCACAACTTCTAAAATTTCTTATGTTTATTGAATTGATGTATGATGCGATTAAAAATCTATTTATGACTGTTTGGCATATTTTGAATCATCATCTCGGTTACTTTGAATTTATTTGGATAAATAGTTATTTAATTTATTATTGAATATAAACTGCCAGTAAATACCTATTATTTATTATCTGTTCTATATTGGTGTTATTGATTGAATTGGATGATGATTGATATTGGATGAATGGATGTTGTATTTTATATTGCTATAAACTGCAAGTTATTATGGATTTTTATTTCATTCGAGATTGCTGTTTGAAATGATATATAACCGTATTTATTTTAAATTATTGAAATAATAAATATCCATATCAATTGACCATAGGATAGAAAATTATATACAGACATCTTGTGGTCTATATATAAAAACGTTTTAAAATGATTCTATGTTTTCATATAGAAATATACGGTTTTAGATAAATATTGATTTTAGGTATTATATAAATGTTACTTTATCCTTGATTTTAAGCTATGTATAAATTTATTTTAATTTAGAACAAGCTTAATAATAAGTTGATTTTTATTGAGATAATATGGTTAAGTATTTAAATTATATTTTATATAGATTTAAATAAATTAAGGTTGGAAGATAAATATGAAATTCATTTGAAATTGAATTTATCTAAGAATTTAACTCAAATAAGTTGATGTGAAATTTATTAAATTTGAAATTTTAAAGGGTATGATTTTTATAACTTGATTTTGGCTTAAGGTGAATTAAATGAATATTTCAAGTATAAATAAATTGAAGGAAACATTTAGTTATTTGTTATTTGGGTTTTATTTAAATGATAATTGATTTATTAAGTAAATGTTTCAAAACTAAATAATAGAAAATTAAATTTGATATATGTATGAAATTATCAAACTTAGTTTTGAAATTGTTGGATATTTAAAGTTGGAAATATGCTGAATTTGAAATGATTTATTTTGTAGATAAATCTGTTTTGAAATCAATAAAATTTGGAATGGTTTGTTTCAAAACTGAATTGAATCGAGATTTATGATTGGGATTTGGTTAAATATAAAATGTAGAAATTCAAGTTTTTTGGAATTGACTTGTGAAATTGAAGAAGCTATTTTATTACATAAAGTATTTTAATATTTAATCCATTTAAGTGGTGGAATTTATGTTTCAAAGTTATGAGTTTCATAGTATTACGATTTGAGAGCGTTATATTTCAAATGTTTTGATTTTGAAGTGTTATAACGTCGAAAGTGCTATGGTTTTTGTAAAAGGATATATTTGAATAAAAATGATATTATATTGATTTAGGTTTTAATAAAAATGACATCATATTGATTTGGTTTTTGAAATGGAAATGATATCGTATTTATATGGTTTTGAAATGGATATTATATTCTGGTTTTGAAGTATAAATTGTTTTAAAATGACTGTGGTGTTATAATAACGTCTGGTTGTTAAAGAGATCGAGATCAAAAGTTGTCATATCTCTGCCAACTCCGAAAACCACTTTAACAACCATGTACACGGTGGAGATTCCAGAGTGAAGTATGATGGCGGCGGCGTTCCTTTGAGATATATACGTGGACCCAACTCCCGTGAGTTGGCATAAGGTGGCTAAAACATGAGCGATTGACGGGCTAAGAAGGTAGCACCTTTTATCGGACACACTCATTCGATACCATTTTATTACTATGTGATTGATTGGGGCCCTTTTGATTTTGGGGGTGTGGCCCAAGGTGGGCGGTAGTAGCTGCTATGCATGACCACCGGTCCGGAAGCGTAATTGGTATATCTACCTTGGCATTGCCTAGTTGTGTCGTGTCACCTACCCTAGCGCGCCTTGTACAAGTTTGATTTGTGTCGTACCGATGGAGTATCCTTTAGTAGCCTCCCGATCAGGAGATATTACGGTACTGTATAGACTATTGGCACTATTTATGTGTTAAGGGGAATATTGGGTCACTCCTTAATGCTATTTTAAAGTAAGTTCATTTTACTATTAGACGTTATTATAATATCGTATATTACTACATAGTAAATAGTTTAATGGATCCATATGAGATGTGAATCTCGAGCATCTCTTAAGCTACTGCACTCACGTTGGACACTGGTTAGGAGATGTCAAACCCCGTAAACATCTCTGATGCCGTTCCACTCATATTTTACCGTTGATTTAACTTACATAAGATTTTTTAGTTCTGACTAGAGTGTTTTGTCTTTTTAATTCGCTCGGTCAGTCTGAGCATTTCAGGTTTTGAAGACCTTGTTTCTGAAGGACGAAGGCGAATATTGTATTATTACTATTATGTACTATGTTGTTCCATTGCATTCATTCTATTCCGCTACATTATTTATTCTTCTCTGGTATGTGAACTCTGGTATGTGTTGTATAAGTATAATCAAATGTTTTGCAAAATAGCTTTATGAACTATTATTTGATTATTATATTTTGTCATTTCGATGTGAGATTCTGTTTTGTTTTATTTCTTTCTCCGTTTTTCTTATTTACCCCAATAACAATCTGCTCTTTTGTATGGTTTGAGTCTGACGTGTGTGGTTTATCATCGATTTAAAGCGTACGAAAATATCGAGTCGTTACATTTGGTATCAGAGCTTTGGTTAAGTGATAAACTTTAGCTTTGTGGGGTCTGACTCTTTATTAATTGGGTAGTAATACCCCATGATAAGTCGCTGATTGTATGTATGTAAGAGAGCGTATTTGTTAGTGTTATAACAAGGTTTTAATATTGTGTTAATTGGTTTCTTTTTGTATTTATAAATTCTGGTTGGTGTATAGGACGCTATGACATTAATGGGCTTTCTAAACACTTAATAGGACAGGCCGACACAATATTTGTTTTGAATATAGGTGAATGAAATAATTTTGCTTATTATATTTTCTATATATAAAGAAGTTTAAGGTTATATTTGGTTGTAATATATTGGTTGTTAGGTAGTGAAATTTATAAATATTGACTGAAAATTTTAGAACTTAAGTTCCGGGATTTTGAAAATTTCTTTCGAAGGATTTTAGAATATAATAATATTGGTTATAAGTTTTTTTTATATAAATATCTCAATATAATTTGAAAGAATCGTTTTAAAGAAATTTTGGAAAGAAATAAGTTCTGTACTCCCCTCTCCGTCATTGGAAAATAATTTCGGTGATGAGTGCACGCATAATCGACATTCATTTTCGAGTTTCTAAGTGGGAAGGCCACTGTAGTAGTTTTACTGCAGATTTGTTTTGATCAATAAATGTAAATTTTAAATTTTTTTAAAATATAATTCGATATATAAATTGTAAGTATATGCGTTTATCTATTATTTTTAAAATGATTTGATATTTAACCTGGTATTTAGTTCTTAAGTTTCCATTAATTAATGGTCTCAGTTATTGTAGTGAAATGGAATGTAAGTAATTAATAATTGGAACCTCTAAATGAAATAAGAGATTAAATGCTAGGTTATGAATGAAATTACAAGCAAGTTGAAATTTGCTTATAAAACAAAAGATATAATTACTGAACATTAAATTAATTAAAAGAAATGAGAAAAACTTGTATAACTTTTCAATTGCATTCTTAAAAGCACATATGTGTAATTTACCAGATATTAAAAGTTGTAATGTTTAACAAGAAAATGTAATGGAAATTGTACAAGTAAACTTATGTAATGAAAGTATTCAATGAATTTCTTTTATAAATAAGAATTTGAGGTTATAGTTGTTATAAACTTAACAATATTTGAAATAATACTAATTAAATATAATAGAAAGGTAAGTATTTCATGAATATATGTGAATGAAATAATCTTTGTATGAATGAAATTGAAGGAAGATACAAATGTGAAAAGAAATTAATATGAACAAACACAAATAATGCTCGAATCTATTATTCGTTTTTGGTTTATGGATTGTTTGGGAAATGATATTTCTAATTGTTTAGATGTATGAATAATCTGTTGAGCTTTGTCTAAGACTGTTGAGTAGAGGATATGCTTAGTAGCTTATTTGTCATGCTATGCAATTCAGAATGTCTAAAATCCGAACAAACCATTTGTTTTGTTTTCTTTGGATGGATAATTGATTTGTATTGATTTTATATGATGATTGTATGCTGTGGTAGCAAGTGATTGTTGTTGTTTGACAGTGATTTGTTTGTTAGTAGGTGAAACAACTTTAATATTTCATTTTATATAATTATTAACTCCTTTTAGATTATATAAGTGAAATACAGGTTATGGAAGCAATTGCTACTGCTTTTGGTTTCATGATTAAATGTTGTTTGCCCGATATAACGACCCGCCGCCCTGACCGCCTCTAGTCGGTAATTAAACCAACTAGAAACGTTCAAAATGACGGATTGTTAGTCAGTTTATAGAGTTTAAACAGAATCAGCCACAGAATCACAGAATAATCATAATATTATTCATAAATGGATTTTTCTTACATACATCAGAGTTTGTACAATGCATTAAATTTTTATACAGCGGAATATATCTTTTATTAAGTACAAGAAAATTTTCTAGAAAAAAAAAACTTTAGTGGAGTGCTTTCCCCTCTCTCTCTAACTTCGCGGCCTGAAAATCTTCAAGCTGTAAAATACTCGGTCTGACCCGAGCGTTAATTGCAAACACAAAAACACTCGAGTCAGGATTAATCTTAATTCAGGTAATTAAATTTGCAATGAATTGAATAAAATGGTCACAGAGATGATGAAACAAATGAACCAATTTAAAATCTATTATGGATTTTCATTATTAACAACTTCAAATTTTAAAAACTGTCAATCCTGTGTGGCTGCAGTACACACGTATATTAATACACATGTGCACTGCCTCGCCAACACGTGTGCAAGCGCAATCGGACAAATCACTGCAAAGAAAATGCTCAAGGCAAAACTAGTGCCAACTTGAACCAAAACATGAAGCAAACAAACATGCAGCAGTTAGCATGCAACAGCAACATGCAAAACAGATCATGTACAAGGGTAGTGAAGCCTGTATAATTTACAGTGAAACAAGTGCATGGAGCAGCAGACACAACAAACACAGAGGCAACAACGATGAATCGCAGAGCCAAACAAGTACAGGGGAACAGGTGATACAAGCTACAGTTAAGCATGTCATGGATAAACAGTACAATGCCACTGCAGATATAAGGTCAAAGACCAGATCACATCGAAGTGCAACAGAGCTTACGGCAATAACTTCAAGATACAATATAACAAGCTACAACTGATGATCAAACAAAGGGATGCAGGCCAAACTACAGTGCAACCGAGAAGCACACAACTGTGTGTATACAAATGATCAGTGAGATAACCCAGGTACAAACAATGCAAATCAACACAGCAGCTCAAAGACAGAGCATATGCAAACGCATCAACTCAGGTGGACATATCAAAATTTTGGAAACACAAAGTATTCAAATGAACACAGTAAGCTACATGATGATCTCAATATAGCAATGACAGAGTACATGCTAATGAAGATCACAAATGTACATAAGAGAAGAACATCAACAATGACCAATGTGCACAGGTCAGAAACCCCAAATGTTTAAGTGTCACAAAAGTTCAAGTGACAAAATGCAAAGAGCAACAGTGAGTGGCAATGAACCATCAAGAGACTCTATGAAGTCAAAATATGCAACTACATGGACATAAAGGTCAATGCACTATGCAGAAATGATCAAGAGTCAAAATAGAGACAAGGTAAATCAAGGCAGTGCATCAAATGACCAAGCCACAAGTATGGCAGTGAAACAACTCAAGAGATCAACATCAATAAACCAAAGTGCAGACAAAAAATTTCATTTTCAAAACCTTGAATTAAGTCTTCAACTTAAACATGAATTTCATTAAACATGAAAACTGCAACTTCTCTATTATAAAACCCTGCAAACTGTTTTAATTTTTATTTAAAACTGAATTTTAATTTTAAGATTTCACTTTTAAAAAAACTTTGAACTCAAAACTATATTTGAATTCAGATTCAAATATTACCTGAATCAAGTTTCAACTTAAAATATGAATTTATTCTAAAATTTAAAACTGCAAAGCTTCTCAGGCTTAAACCTGAACTGTTTTCAAGTCTTGATTCGCACAGAATTTAAATCTTACATTTGATTTTTAAAAACTGCAAAATCAATTCAGTTTAATCTTACATATATCAGAGAGCATATGGAAGGGTCAGTGAGAAAGCACAAATCAAGATGGAGCTACAATGAATGCATCAATATGCCAACAACTAATGCATCAGTACAGAAGCAAGCAAGATCTGGGAAGCAACCAGAATGGAGCAGAAACAAACATATGAAATGGCAACTGCAGTGGTACAAATGCAACACTAAGTATACAAGTGACTTAAACAAGACTCGAGAAGCTACAGATATCAGTTGCATTTTTATAGAAATGTGATTTAATAATTTGCACAATTGTGAAAACAAATGTTGTATAGAAAATATGCAATTTAATAATCAAATCTTCAACAAGTTTCAATACAAGGCTCACACAATATAAAACAACTTTATAATTTACTGAGATTTTTGATTTAAAACTCAAGTTTTAATATAAATGAATTTACTGCAGGCTTTGGATAGAAGAAAGCAGTGCAGTGCTTGAAACAAACTTAAGCAAAATCCAACACCATACAGCAACACAAGCAAGTCAAGTTTTTAATAGCCTCTATTCTTGTCAGATTCTTAAAATGATAGCATCTGTTCTTCTTAGTTTTTAAAAACAAAATTTATAGTATCTGTTCTTAACAATTTAAATCAAATTATCAAGTAGCATCTATTCTTATCAGTTTTTAAAAAAACAAAATACACATAGTATCTGTTCTTATCAATTTAAAACATAAATTCACAAAATATCTGTTCTTATCAATTTATAAATAAATTTCAAGTAACAGCTGTTCTTAACAGTTTAAAAACAAAATTTACAGCATCTGTTTTTTTATAAAAAAAAAACAAATTACACAGAGTATCTGTCCTCAACAGTTTAATATCGAATTATCAGAGCAAACGATAGTAAATAACCCCAACAACCATACATGCAAATTAACCGAGCAAATGGAAGCCAAATAACACCAATTCATAGCATGCAACCAAGCATTCAATTCAATCAAATTCAAATACTTGATTTAAAATCAATCGTGAGTAAAAAAAAAACTCACCTTTGCAAACGAAATGAAGAGCACGCAAGCACGCGATCGATATTGAAGCCGCGAGCGAAATTTTTTTTTTTTGAAGCCGAAGCCCTAGATTTTGAATCGAAGACGAAGAACGATTACACGGCCGCCATTTTTATTTCTTCGGTTTGATTAGGTAGGGTTTTCGAATGAATTGGTAAAGGGAGCTTCGTGTTTTTAAGCAGAAGGGGTCGTGATTTTAGGTATGGAGGAAGGTACGAGTTAAGGCAATTGTTACGGCATGGAACACGGCATATTTACAGCTGAACGAAGTAAGGTAGTATATACTTCTTATTTTATATTTTTTTTTTATTTTATTTATTTTTATATTATATTTTCTTTGTTATTTTAAATCCAATTATTTTGTTTAAAATTATGTTGTTAAATTTTCTCAAATGTAATTACATTATATTTTTCAAAGTTTTATAAATATGTTGTTTGAATTTTTACTATGTATATTTATTTATTGATTTTATATTGATTTAAAATCTTATTCTATTTTATTTAAATAAATGAAAAATGTTATTGAAACTAACCACAAATTTATTAATTTTCTTCTAAGCCGTTAGTTCGAATTTCAATTACAAATTCGATATTCAATTTCAACTTCAAAGTTAAATTCAAATTTCTATTCAACTTTAAATAGATTAAATTCAAAAATTTAATCGCCAACTTCATAGTTTTATTGGAATTCAATTTAAAATTATCTCAAATATTTAAAATTAATTAAATATCTTCATTTTTAAATTGTTAAAAATCCAGGATCGTTACAATCTCCCCTACTTAAAAGAATTTCGTCCCGAAATTATAAGTTAGGAAAAACAATTGCTAAAATCTCACCAATATTCATATCCTACATAATTTTACCAAGTTTCAAACTCATAAATAAATATAGGATTTATTCCATTTATTTCATTTCACTAGTTTTGTTCATCAATTTCAATAATCAAGACACAAAAGTCTTTTACCAAATTTTTGACTTACAAAACTCAAATTTTTAAACTTGAAATCTTTCATGCTAAATATTTGCATAATATATCTTATCCAAAACTGTGGACTTTCAAGATATTCAAAAAGATCTTCTTCCTTAATTCATTAAGTTAGAATTATGTAATTCTAATTTCAGATTATTGATTTTCTATCCAAAGTTTTTGAAAATACTTGATAACTCAAAGTTTAACAAGTCCATCGTCGTTCTCACAGACTTTAGGCATACGCTGATCAGGCGCAAGACTAAAAATCTCCAAGTACTAAACATACTTGCTTCAACTCCCAGTGAAAATACTTTTTAAAAATTCTTTTAAAAATGGATATGGAAAGTCCGTTCCCCCATGGATCACAGTTTACCCGGCGGTTTCGCTACTATCTCAGTAGAATCGCTTGTAATCTTAGATTTCTCATCACTCTCGAATTTCGCCATGGTTATCGCCTTAGATCGCGGTCCACACGGCGGTTACGCTACTATCTCAGTAGAATTGCTCGTAGCCTTAGGCATCACGCCCCTCGAATTTCGCTTCGGTTTCCAGATCGCAGTTTACTCGGCGGTTGCGCCACTATCTCAGTGGAATCGCTTGTAACTGTAGGCATCACGCCCCACGAATTACGCCAGCATCAATCACATAATCCCAAACACGATGATCCATCGTGGGGGATATCATATCAGTCCCATTGGACATTCCACTAATGGAATTCTACGTAGCTACGATTTACAATGGACACTCCACCGAGTTCCAATCACCTTCACACATAATAATTGGAAGGTACATTTCCATATCCTCAGTTTTTAGAAAACATATGTCATATACATATAGTACTTCATTTCACATTTCGTACTTATCATACCTATGTAAATTTACACAGGATTTTCATAATAATGACTTTCCAAACTGATAGTTTTCGATTATATTCACATATATAAGTTACGAAAACTCATTTCACATTCACTACAAATAGAGGATTCCAATTTTCCATCACGTTTAAAATTTTCCTCTAAATCAATTTGAAAATTTAAGGTTATCTCAAACCTAATTCACATTCACAATCCAATTCATTATCGACTTCACATTCGATTTGGATTTCACGTTACATCGTCAATTCTCAACACATAATTGATGTCTATCGATATATAACCTCTAAGCTCGTATGTCTCAGAGAAGGGTGTTAAGCTAAAAGAATAAATTCTCCGCCACCACAGATATATATTTAATAGAGATCAAATGCTATGTCATCAATTCACAATGCTAGACATACAATCCCAATCGACTATCCAAAATTCAAAGTTGAACTTATTGTTCACATTTCTCAAAATAATATCCTTACAAGATATATAATTTTCACACTTAGCCCTTTGAAACCAATTTCAAATATTCATTTCTCAATTTATCTTTAAAAGATAAAATTTCAAACCTTTCATTTCATACTGGAAAACATTTCCATACTTATTCAATAATAAGTAATTCACAAATTCATTTATTTTCAACACTTTGAAAAATATTCAATATACTTGAATCAAAATTAAGTATATATTTCACTCTTTAAGGAAATCATTCTTTTAAACACATTTATTTGGACCAAAACGAATGTTGCGTAAAACATCGTTACGACAACTCAAAATCACTAGTATAGGGATTCGGATTTAAGATAGATATATAAATCCCAATACTATAAACAACATTTCCTTCCGGAAACCATTTACTATAACAATAGTGTTATAGTCTACCATTTCCTTAATTTTCTCGAAAACGTCTATTTCAACAATTGAATGTTGAAATCTATGTATTCGATAGTTAATGCATTTTAAAACATCTTTAAAACTATTAACTTTTTCAACTTCAACTTAATTCATAGTTTGAATTCCTCATACTTTTCACAATATCAGTTTTAAACCGATTCCAACTTTTCAATATTAAGTTTTCCACTTAATTTAATTTTCCACACGTTTAAATTCAAATTCATCACTGAATTTATTAAACCTATAATGGATTATCATGTTGACAACTTCAAATTTGAAATTTAAATTCTATTTGAACTTTGCATTTACTTTCTATTTCAAAAATAGTCAACTAGTTCTTTAGTAAATTATTCATCGAATTGGTTCCATTAGATCCATATTTCCATATTAACTATTTTAGGCAATAGTTTTAAACTTGAGATGTAAACTTCACATCAAAACTAGTTTGATTCATACAGTTAAATTAACAATTAAACTTCCTTCCATAATATCACTTCCCTAAAACATATCCGTTTTAGTTAATAATATATTCACTGTCCAAAATCTGAATATACTTATCTATTTTTCATTTATCAAATTCAATTGGTTTCGAATTTATAAACAATCTTCACAAATTTCATTTCTATTTATAAAACTTCAATTTATAAATCTTTTTATTAATTCAATTCAATTCAATTTATATAACTCAGTTATATACCAAAAGTCCATTTATAAGTTAAATACTTATAATTCATTTATTTACTAATTCGTTCTTAACAACATTTGAAATCAATTTCAAAAGAATTCAGAATCAAATTCTCAAGTTATAATTCAATAATTCTCTTGGTTATAACCAAATTAACATATCCTTTTATTTCCCAATTATTACTCGAAATATTCAAGTTATTCGATTTAAACCAATTTAAACCAATTCATTAATTCACTAGTTCACTTAACTCATATTTCATTTTTCATAGATCTCAATAATTCGATAATGAGTTTCCGAACGATCGAAACTCAAATCTAATAAGACCTCACCGAAGAGAACTATCGCAAACTCACATTTAGAGAGAGGAATTTTCAAAATAATTCTAATTTTCAAAATACCTTTTTATTTTAAAGAAAACAATTTTATACTTCTTTAAATTTGAAAACACTTTCTTTTAAAGTGATCCTAGTAACTATTCATATTAAACATCATAAACTGAGCTTTGAGTAAACCAAAGCTCTGATACCACTTTTATAACGACCCGCCGCCCTGACCGCCTCTAGTCGGTAATTAAACCAACTAGAAACGTTCAAAATGACGGATTGTTAGTCAGTTTATAGAGTTTAAACAGAATCAGCCACAGAATCACAGAATAATCATAATATTATTCATAAATGGATTTTTCTTACATACATCAGAGTTTGTACAATGCATTAAATTTTTATACAGCGGAATATATCTTTTATTAAGTACAAGAAAATTTTCTAGAAAAAAAAAAAACTTTAGTGGAGTGCTTTCCCCTCTCTCTCTAACTTCGCGGCCTGAAAATCTTCAAGCTGTAAAATACTCGGTCTGACCCGAGCGTTAATTGCAAACACAAAAACACTCGAGTCAGGATTAATCTTAATTCAGGTAATTAAATTTGCAATGAATTGAATAAAATGGTCACAGAGATGATGAAACAAATGAACCAATTTAAAATCTATTATGGATTTTCATTATTAACAACTTCAAATTTTAAAAACTTTCAATCCTGTGTGGCTGCAGTACACACGTATATTAATACACATGTGCACTGCCTCGCCAACACGTGTGCAAGAGCAATCGGACAAATCACTGCAAAGAAAATGCTCAAGGCAAAACTAGTGCCAACTTGAACCAAAACATGAAGCAAACAAACATGCAGCAGTTAGCATGCAACAGCAACATGCAAAACAGATCATGTACAAGGGTAGTGAAGCCTGTATAATTTACAGTGAAACAAGTGCATGGAGCAGCAGACACAACAAACACAGAGGCAACAGCGATGAATCGCAGAGCCAAACAAGTACAGGGGAACAGGTGATACAAGCTACAGTTAAGCATGTCATGGATAAATAGTACAATGCCACTGCAGATATAAGGTCAAAGACCAGATCACATCGAAGTGCAACAGAGCTTACGGCAATAACTTCAAGATACAATATAACAAGCTACAACTGATGATCAAACAAAGGGATGCAGGCCAAACTACAGTGCAACCGAGAAGCACACAACTGTGTGTATATAAATGATCAGTGAGATAACCCAGGTACAAACAATGCAAATCAACACAGCAGCTCAAAGACAGAGCATATGCAAACGCATGAACTCAGGTGGACATATCAAAATTTTGGAAACACAAAGTATTCAAATGAACACAGTAAGCTACATGATGATCTCAATATAGCAATGACAGAGTACATGCTAATGAAGATCACAAATGTACATAAGAGAAGAACATCAACAATGACCAATGTGCACAGGTCAGAAACCCCAAATGTTCAAGTGTCACAAAAGTTCAAGTGACAAAATGCAAAGAGCAACAGTGAGTGGCAATGAACCATCAAGAGACTCTATGAAGTCAAAATATGCAACTACATGGACATAAAGGTCAATGCACTATGCAGAAATGATCAAGAGTCAAAATAGAGACAAGGTAAATCAAGGCAGTGCATCAAATGACCAAGCCACAAGTATGGCAGTGAAACAACTCAAGAGATCAACATCAATAAACCAAAGTGCAGACAAAAAATTTCATTTTCAAAACCTTGAATTAAGTCTTCAACTTAAACATGAATTTCATTAAACATGAAAACTGCAACTTCCCTGTTATAAAACCCTGCAAACTGTTTTAATTTTTATTTAAAACTGAATTTTAATTTTAAGATTTCACTTTTAAAAAAACTTTGAACTCAAAACTATATTTGAATTCAGATTCAAATATTACCTGAATCAAGTTTCAACTTAAAATATGAATTTATTCTAAAATTTAAAACTGCAAAGCTTCTCAGGCTTAAACCTGAACTGTTTTCAAGTCTTGATTCACACTGAATTTAAATCTTACATTTGATTTTTAAAAACTGCAAAATCAATTCAGTTTAATCTTACATATATCAGAGAGCATATGGAAGGGTCAGTGAGAAAGCACAAATCAAGATGGAGCTACAATGAATGCATCAATATGCCAACAACTAATGCATCAGTACAGAAGCAAGCAAGATCTGGGAAGCAACCAGAATGGAGCAGAAACAAACATATGAAATGGCAACTGCAGTGGTACAAATGCAACACTAAGTATACAAGTGACTTAAACCAGACTCGAGAAGCTACAGATATCAGTTGCATTTTTATAGAAATGTGATTTAATAATTTGCACAATTGTGAAAACAAATGTTGTATAGAAAATATGCAATTTAATAATCAAATCTTCAACAAGTTTCAATACAAGGCTCACATAATATAAAACAACTTTATAATTTACTGAGATTTTTGATTTAAAACTCAAGTTTTAATATAAATGAATTTACTGCAGGCTTTGGATAGAAGAAAGCAGTGCAGTGCTTGAAACAAACTTAAGCAAAATCCAACACCATACAGCAACACAAGCAAGTCAAGTTTTTAATAGCCTCTATTCTTGTCAGATTCTTAAAATGATAGCATCTGTTCTTCTTAGTTTTTAAAAACAAAATTTATAGTATCTGTTCTTAACAATTTAAATCAAATTATCAAGTAGCATCTATTCTTATCAGTTTTTAAAAAAACAAAATACACATAGTATCTGTTCTTATCAATTTAAAACATAAATTCACAAAATATCTGTTCTTATCAATTTATAAATAAATTTCAAGTAACAGCTGTTCTTAACAGTTTAAAAACAAAATTTACAGCATCTGTTTTTTTATAAAAAAAAAAAAAAAAAAAAAACAAATTACACAGAGTATCTGTCCTCAACAGTTTAATATCGAATTATCAGAGCAAACGATAGTAAATAACCCCAACAACCATACATGCAAATTAACCGAGCAAATGGAAGCCAAATAACACCAATTCATAGCATGCAACCAAGCATTCAATTCAATCAAATTCAAATACTTGATTTAAAATCAATCGTGAGTAAAAAAAAAACTCACCTTTGCAAACGAAATGAAGAGCACGCAAGCACGCGATCGATATTGAAGCCGCGAGCGAATTTTTTTTTTTTGAAGCCGAAGCCCTAGATTTTGAATCGAAGACGAAGAACGATTACACGGCCGCCATTTTTATTTCTTCGGTTTGATTAGGTAGGGTTTTCGAATGAATTGGTAAAGGGAGCTTCGTGTTTTTAAGCAGAAGGGGTCGTGATTTTAGGTATGGAGGAAGGTACGAGTTAAGGCAATTGTTACGGCATGGAACACGACATATTTACAGCTGAACGAAGTAAGGTAGTATATACTTCTTATTTTATATTTATTTTTTTTATTTTTTTTATTTTTATATTATATTTTCTTTCTTATTTTAAATCCAATTATTTTGTTTAAAATTATGTTGTTAAATTTTCTCAAATGTAATTACATTATATTTTTCAAAGTTTTATAAATATGTTGTTTGAATTTTTACTATGTATATTTATTTATTGATTTTATATTGATTTGAAATCTTATTCTATTTTATTTAAATAAATGAAAAATGTTATTGAAACTAACCACAAATTTATTAATTTTCTTCTAAGCCGTTAGTTCGAATTTCAATTACAAATTCAATATTCAATTTCAACTTCAAAGTTAAATTCAAATTTCTATTCAACTTTAAATAGATTAAATTCAAAAATTTAATCGCCAACTTCATAGTTTTATTGGAATTCAATTTAAAATTATCTCAAATATTTAAAATTAATTAAATATCTTCATTTTTAAATTGTTAAAAATCCAGGATCGTTACACCCGACAAATAGGTACGTTCTCGAATTATGGTTTTCTAGCGATATTATATTATTATTCCCTTTGTTGGGATATATTATTTTGAGATACCGTGATATTTTTATATTTGATATTATATTTCCTCCCAAGCCTCTCCGTGCAAAGGAGACTCTGCCAAAAAAATTCGTAAATTTTGGACTTAGAATTTTTTTGAATGTTTTCCAAGCTTTCGTTAATATTGAAAACAAAAGTTTTAATTGTTTATAACCTGATATATTTTTGTTTAAATTATTTTATTTTGTAAATTTGTTGTTTAAGAATTTAATATTTTAAATAAGATATGTTGGTTACTTAATTCTTCTTTTCCCTTCTTTTTCCTTTTCGGGGACGAAAAGTTTTGAGTGGGGGAGAGTATAACGACCCGTAACTTTCAATGTTTTTAATTTGTTAAGTTAATATGATTTTGGTAATTAAATCTGGAAGAAATAAAATTTGTAATTTGAGAATGAAACGATAACTAAAACGAAATGTAATAAAGTTAACTTAAGTAAATTATTAATACGTTAATGGAATTCAAATTTAATAAGGTGATTGAAAGGCTATCTTTGGTTATAAAGTGAATATAGGAAAACAAATGTGATTATTTAAATGACTAATGAAATAACACATTGTTAATAGTAATTAAAGGTAAATTAAGGTAATAATGTTAATGCAAGTTAATAAATAACTAATTTAGTGCAATCCCAATTAAGTGAAACAATTGTAAGCTTATAATTGAATATAATTAGTAAGTTGGGAAATAAATTCAAAGTTATATTAACTGATGAAATAATACGTAATAAATTGTAATTTGGTAGAACCAATGCAAGATAAGTAATTATAATAATTTTTGGTTAATAATGAAGTATGAATAGGGTTAATTTAGGTAAATAGTGATAATTATTAATTGTTTATCCATTTATTTAATCTATTAATTAGATCTAAATCCATTGCAATTAAACGTAATTAAGTACTAAGTTAATATAAATTTAGTTGACGACTATAAACCATTAGGGGAATTGGATATATAGTAATTTATCCATAAGATAATGATTGATTGAATAAAAATAATGGGAATCAAGACTTATTAATTTAAATTTAAAAATTGGATTAATTGAAATTTAATGAAAATTAATATTTAAATATTACGAAAATAAAAATTAAGATGAAAATGGGAAATATTAAGTACCAAGATTTAGAACAATGTTAGTTATAACCTTATTGTAATAAAAGACTCAAATAACAAGGTTTAAAATTTTAATAAATTAATTTTGGAGTTTTAATTTATAATTTCTGAATTTAATGAAATTGGGAAATAACACTGAGATTGATGAGTTAATCAACTTTAAATTGATATCTAAATTTTTTTAAGTTATTGTAAATGATTAAGAAATCAAAAATGATAGAAATGGTAAATAATTAAATTTAAACTGGAAAAGTGATTTAATTAATTAATTAATTATTAATTTAATTTATTAACTGGAAAATAGCCATTGTGGCCATCGACTCGGATTTCGATAAAACTAGTTTCATCGGATCCGTAATGGTGAATTATTGTAGGATTTCAAGTTTCGTAGCGATCGGACTTGTCGTTTGATCGTACGGGCTTGAAACGTCTAGAAATCAATTCAATTGAAATCAATTGAAATCAATTTGAAATAATTTGATCTTTGCATAACTTCTTCATACAATGGAATTTGGACTTGAAACCTGTTCCATTGGTTTTAAAATATTTAAAAACATCTATTTTGATATATTGTTTGACTCATTTTCGTTCCAGAGGCAGAACGGGCTTTTCGGGTCGCTCGCTCAATCAAATCTGGTCCATCTATTCTATTTTCAGCTTTGTCTATAAATACCTCGTTATAAACCCTAACCAGTCCTTATTCTCATTTTTCTGTACATACAATTTAGCTGTCTCTCCTCCTCAATGGCAGACAGAAAAATTCTCAATTCCAAATCCAATTGCAATTCAAAATCAAATCAAAAAAATTTAAACTCCTCAAATAATATCGAATTTTATATCGATTTGAAACTCTCGACGAGCGCATCTCAGATCTGTAATTCATTTTCCAATTTGAACCTTTGGTTATCCATAAATTGAAGAATGAATATCGGTCGTTCATCATGCTCCGATGAACGTCGATGGATTATCAAATCACTTGTACTGCTGTGCAGAGGGAACCGAGGGGATGGTATCGGCATGTTTCGTTCGATGATTGAACGGCTTGATTGGCCGCGATAATTCGTTGTGGTTTCAAAAATGGTGGCGGCGGCTGGGTTTTCAACGGCATCAATCGGTGATTCGTGGGGTTCTGACGAGTCGGAGCTTCTTTGGGGGACGCGAGGCGCGGCCGCAGCTTAGATGGCCAAGCTACGTTGATCGACGACGACGGCAAAGGAGTCGGTCTTGCATGAATCGTGAGTCCTGTGCTCTGCGGAGATGTTCTGGAAGATGTGATATTAGGTGACGTGGACCATTATTTACTCATTTTATTTTACTCTAATTTTGATTACAATCTGCTGATTTAATCTTAACTCTTGCATAGGAGGTTCATTTTACGCGCGGTTTTCTCCATTTGGGTCGTATTGGAATTCTAGACATTTTGGCGCTTGTTTGGATGAATTCCGATACTGTTCAATTTTGGGTTTAAATTGGATTTAAATTCAATTTAAATTCAAAAGGTGAGTGTTTTAACCCACTCACAATTTCCAAAATTTCTTATGTTTGTTGAATTTGATGTATGATGTGACTAAAAATATATTTATGACTGTTTGATATATTTTGAATCATCATCTCGGTTAATTTGAATTTATTTAGATAAATAGTTATTTAATTTATTATTTAATATAAACTGCCAGTAAATACCTGTTATTTATTATATGTTCTATAGTGATGTTATTGATTGAATTGGATGATGAATGTGATAAATATTTGATGATTGATATTGGATGAATGGATGTTGTATTTTATATTGTTATAAACCACAAGTTGTTATGGATTTTTATTTCATTCGGCATTGCGGTTTGAAATGATATATAACCGTATTTATATTTTACTTTACGGATTGAAATGATAAATATCTGTATCACTTGACCATATGATAGAAAATTATATACAGACACCATGGTCTATATATAATAAATATTTTGAAATGATTCTATGGTTTTGTAAAGAAGTATGCGGTTTTAGATAAATATTGATTTTAGGTGTTATATAAATGTTATTTTATCCTTGATTTTAAGCTATGTATAAATTCATTTTAATTTAGAACAAGCTTACTAATAAGTTGATTTTTATTGAGATAATATGGTTAAGTATTTAAATTATATTTTATATAGATTTAAATAAATTAAGGTTGGAAGATAAATTTGAAATTTATTTGAAACTGAATTTATTTAATAATTTAACTCAAATAAGTTGATGTGAAATTTATTAAATTTGAAATTTTAAAGGTATGATTTTTATAACTTGATTTTGGTTTAAGGTGAATTAAATGAATATTTCAAGTATAAATAAATTGAAGGAAACATTTAGTTATTTTTATTTTGGGTTTCATTTAAATGATAATGGGTTTATTAAGTAAATGTTTCGAAACTAAATAATAGAAAATTGAATTTGATATATATATGAAATTATCAAACATAGTTTCGAAATTGTTGGATACTAAAGTTGGAAATATATTGAATTTGAAATGGTTTATTTTGTTGATCAAATCTGTCTTGAAATCAATAAAATTTGGAATGGTATGTTTGGAAACTGAATTGAATTAAGATTTATGATTTGGATTTGGTTAAATATAAAATTTAGAAATTCGATTTGTTTTGGAATTGATTTGTGAAATTGAAGAAGCTGTTTTATTATACAAAATATTTTAATATTTAAATCATTTAAGAGGTGGAAGTTATGTTTCAAAGTTATGAGTTTCATAGTATTATGATTTGAGAGCGTTATATTTCAATTTTTTTGATTTTGAAGTGTTATAACGTCGAAAGTGCTATTATTTCTGGAAAAGGATATATTTGAATAAAAATGATATTATATTGATTTGGGTTTTAATAAAAAATAATGTCATATTGATTTGGTTTTTGAAATGGAAATGATATCATATTTATATGGCTTTGAAATGGATATTATATTCTTGTTTCGAAGTATAAATTATTTTAAACTGACTGCGGTGTTATAATAATGTTTGGTTGTTAAAGAGACCGGGATCGGAAGTTGTCATACTCTCTGCCAACTCCGAAAACCACTTTAACAACTATGTACGCGGTGGAGATCCCAAAATGAAGTAGGATGGTGGCGGCGTTCCTTTGAGGTATGTACATGGACCCGACTCCCTTGAGTTGGCATAAGGTGGCTAAAACAGAAGCGATTGACGGGCTAAATAGGTAGCACCTTTTATCGGACACACTCCTTCGATACCATTCTATTACTTTGTAATTGATTGGGGCCCTTTTGATTTTGGAGGTGTGGCTCTACGTAGGCGGTAGTAGCTGCTACGCGTTACCACTGGTCCGGAAGCGTAATTGGTATATTCACCCTAGCATTGCCTAGTTGTGCCATGTCACCTACCCTAGTGCGTCTTGTACGAGTTCGATTTGTGTCGTACCTATGGAGTATCCTCTGGTAGCCTCCCGATCAGGAGGTATTACGGTACTGTATAGACTATTGGCACTATTTATGTGTTAAGGGAAATATTGGGTCACTCCTTAACGCTATTTTAAAGTAAGTTTATTTTACTATTAGACATTATTATAATAGCGTATATTACTACATAGTAAATAGTTTAACGGATCCTTAGGAGATGTGAATTCCGAGCATCTCTTAAGTTACTGCACTCATGTTAGACACTGGATAGGATATGTCAAACCCCGTAAACATCTCTGATGCTGTTCCACTCATATTTTATCTATGATTTAACTTACATAAGATTTGTTAGTTCAGACTCGAGTGTTTTGTCTTTTCAATTCGCTCGGGTCAGTCTGAGCATTTCAGGTTTTAAAGACCTTAATTCTGGAGGACGAAGGCAAAGATTGCATTATTACTATTATGTACTACATTGTTACACAACAATCATACTGTTCCGCTGCATTATTTATTCATCTCTGGTATGTGAACTTTGATTTGTATTTTATAAGTATAATCAAATGTTTTGTAAAACAGTTTTATAAACTATTATTTGATTATTATATTTTGTCATTCCGATGTGAGATTCTATTTTGTTTTATTTCTTACTCCGTTTTTCTTATTTACCCCAATAACAATCCGCTCTTTTGTATGGTTTGAGTCTGACGTGTGTGGTTTACCGTCGATTTAAAGCATGCAAAAATATCAGGTCGTTACACGTTGAATTGAGTCCTATTATATGTTACTAGTTCGTGGAAGGCCAAAATGATAGATGATGTTCCAAACGACGAAGTTGATTACTTTTTTGGTTGTGATCATGGCTAAAGGTTTCGCTTGGCCCGTTTGGTGAATTAATTAACACGATAATAACGTACTTCACATCACCTTTAGAGATCGGCAAGGAACCAATAATGTATATACCTTAGTTGGAAAATGGCCATGGACTGACCATTTTTGTAATTTCCGTCAGTGGAGATCTTGGAACTTTTGCATATATCTGGCACATGTTGCATCGCTTTACACTATTAATAGCATCTCAATTGCCGATCAACTAATAATACCCATAACAAAGTATATTTGTTGCCGGAGTTTGCCTTCCCGTGTGATCGCCAAATTCCTCTTCATGGACTTCCTTTAGGACTCATTTTATGTCATTATGATCGATACTGGAATCGAGGAACGAGAAAACCCTTTCTGTACACAACTCCTTCCTCTATGATATATCATGAAGCTTTATGAAAACTTACATTTTCATTCCTTCATTGGGGAAGAACCTCTGTAGCAAAAAGTCTTAATCAGAGTCACCATGACTCCTCCTCAGGCTCCATCTCTAGTACCCAGTCGATTTCCATCGAGCTTATGCTCGAAGCATTTAATACTTCGACTGGAACCAAGCCTATCCGTTATGCACCCATGGTTCTAACAAATTTTTCCAATGAATTAGCCTCTTTGTTTTGATCTCGAGGAATGTGTGTAATATCATAGTACTCAAAGTCAGTCAACAACTCCTGGACTTGGAAAAGGTATGGAGCAAGTCGTTGTCCTATAGCTTTGTAATCTCCTAGGACATGGAACCAATTATTAGCCGCAAAAGATTTCAGTAGACCTTATCCCTAGTTTTCTAGCGAGTTTAGTTCCAACAATCAGAGCCTTATACCCAGCTTCGTTGCTTATTGCAGGGAAATCAAGCTTTAAAGCAAACTGACTGATCTTTGGGAGTTACAAGCACAATTCTAGCTCCAGAACAACGATCATTGGATTCCACATCTATATATAACTTCCACCCTATGGTAGAGGTTTCACTGCTCTCTAGGAAATCATCTTGCATGGTAAATTCTGCTATAAAGTTCACCAGTGCCTGATCCTGGATAGCCCTTCGAGGAAGATAAGTGATGTCGAATTGGCTAAGTTCGATATTTCACTTAGACAACCTTTCAGATGTCTTAGGTCGCTGCAGGATCTATCATAACGGTTGGCCGGTTCAAACTTTGATAGGATGTGCCTAAAAATAAGGGGCGGAGCTTTCGGGAAGTAATCAACAAATAGTACACCGGTTTTTCTATCTTCGGATAGTTCCTTTTAGCTCCTATTAAACGCTTGCTAATATAATAGATCTGTCTCTAGATTCGGTTTCTTCGTAAAGTAGTGCGGTACATATAGCATGCACTGACACGGCCAAGTAGATTTACAAATCTTCATGATCTACCAGCTTTACAAGATGGAAGGTCACTCTAAGTGATTCACCAAAGCTTGGAATGCTTCTTTACAAATCCATTCCAAATTCCTTTTTCCTCTCCTAATCAAGTCGAAGAAAGGAATTAATTTATCAGTAGCTCTAGAAATAAATCGGCTTAGGGCGAAAACCATTTCGTTCAGGCTCTGTACTTGTTTGATAGTCTTTGGTGCTTAGATACTACGAATAGCTTAGATCTTCTCGGGATTAGCTTCGATTCCGCGAGCATTAACAATGAGACTTAATAACTTTCTCGATGCTATGTGTAACAACCTAATATTTGACCACTTCATAATATAACATTTAAAGTGATTTTAAATGTAAAATATATAGCATTTTATGATTCAAATAATATTAGATAGGATTTGGAAATAAAAGTATGCACAAAAATAGTAACATTTGCTTATATCGATAGAAGTGACAAAATACTGATTCTAGAAAAGTAATTTTCGATAGCTAAATAAATTAGTTTAATTAATTTATAAGCATTTATAATTTAAATAACATTGTACAAATTTATTTTCAATTTTGTAAATAAATAGTTTAATTAAAACGTCAAAATGTGACCATAAAACATTTTGTCGAAAATCAAATTTTTGTCGGTTTAAATTTGTCGCAACGTCCTTGCACCTTTATTTTCTCATATATGAATATATATTCAAATAGTATAAGTATTAATAAAGTTACTAATCAAGTTTACTTTTACTGAACATACTCTGAAAATTCTAGAATATAATTAAGAAAAAGTAAGTATAAATAGACAAAAAAGAGTTATAAAGTCAAAAAGTAAAGATCAAATCAAGCAATCATAATTATTACTTTCCTATTTAATACTTAAGTGAAAATGACATAAAGTAAATGATTTGAAATGTGATGTTAAGTTTTAGTTTGCTTAAAGTATAAGAAAACGGTATTTTGATCTTTTTATAAAGTATTATTTTAATGCAAAACTTTTTCTATAAATAATCATTCACTTTCTTCACTTTTTTATAGCATCTTCTTCCTTTTTCATGCTTTTATCCACTTCTCTAATGGCTTCTCCCCTTAATAAAACAATGCTAAAATATTTTAAGAATAATTACAAAAGAAATATCCACTCAAACTCGACTTAAACCACTTCAAACCACTCCTCCTCCCCTCAACCCACGGCCCTCCTCTCCACTATCCATAGTCGAACAGTAATTCCCCTCCACCTTGGCCGTGAACATCATCTACCACCCCCAAGCCAAATCGAGCCATTTAAGTCCAAATGCGCAAAGATTCGTGTGCGAAGAACAACGAGTAGCGAAGCTATACCCGATTTTTCGTTCCCCAAAACCAAACAAAGTGAGAACACATAATTTATATGTATATATTTGGTTGTGATTTTGTGATATGTTTATTTGTATGTTTGGTTATGATATTGATTTTCATATGTTGTTTATTGCATGAAAATATTGAAACAAGTCATGGATTTACATGACGTATAATCACACGGAAATCCCTTTTCAAAAGAAATAAAATGTGATATGAAATCATTTATACCTTAAAAAAAGTTTGAATATGCTTTAGAAATGATTCCTAAGTGTTTAAACTTGTCTCGACAAAGTTTGGATATGAATCTCAAAATACGCTTAAAATTTGACATGTTGCATAACGGTAGTTCGTGTTTTCGCGTCAAAAGTTTAAATGAACATACGAAGTTGAATATAGTTCAAAATTCTTCAAATTAAAAATTTTCTAGATCCTTATATTCATATCTTTAATATAATAAAAAGAAAATCAAGATTTCATCTTGTATATTTCGAAATATGGAAAAATCAATTTTCAAGAAAAATCCAGTTTTTGCACTAAATGAGCAAAGTTGGAAATTGATAAAATAATCATTTTAAAAATATAAAATAAATCTAAAAATATTTTAAAACATTTCTAAAGTTATTTAAGTTGAAAAGATGGTTTTCTAAATGATATAAAAGTCGTTTTGAAGAATATAGATTTTAAAGCACTATTGGTAACTCTATTTGCAACACTTTTCGCAACGCTTTTCAATAACTTCTAAAATAAAGGTTGGAATTAAACAATTCTTTTCCAAGTCTTATGTAAATATTTTTAAGTAAATAATAAAGCATTCCAAAATAAATTTAAAAATTTTAACATTATTTCAAAGATGTTTAAGCAAATAGTTAAGTGATTTAAAAAGGGGAAATGAGTATGCGAAAACGACTAGTGCATTTGTCCCGTCTATGAGATCTGAAATGGAAAACAAGGTATGTAACTAAGGTTAAATGGATCAACCGGTGCTTTGAACTTACCTGGCCTCGGTTTTCTCTTTTAGACGAGGGGTGGAATAGATCGAAGGGAAAGCCCTGTTTCTTAATTTGGATTTTATAGAAATAATCTTCTTATACTCATTATTAAAATCTGAAGAGGAAACTTATCCTATTCGTGGAATTTAAAACGTAATCTCACTGTTATTCCACCTACAGCACTCGTTGAATACAGAAGTTGATATTGAATAAAAGAAGACCTATAATTCTATTTTCTCAAAAGATACTCTTTAAAAATCATTTGAGAAATATTCAAAAGAGAGGTTTAAATGATTCAATATTTAAAGAAGAAGATTTTTAAAATATATATTGAAGATATTTTGGTAAAGAGGGTGCTATTTATGTTGAGGGTATTATGGTTAAAGTATTATTTGATACTGGAGCTTCTCGTAGTTTTATTTCCAAAGAATTGATTGAAAAATTGAAGCTTACCACCAAAAGAGTAGGTACCCCTATCTGCGTATTAAATCCCATAGGTGGTACAACAAACCTTTGTATGATTTTCGAAAATGTCCAAGTTACCTACCTTTCTAATTATTTTTCATGCGACACGTTTGTTCTTGATTTTAACGGATTTGAAGTTTTGCTCGGTATGGACTGGCTATCCAATTATGAAGCAGTTCTTAATTACGTTAGGAGGACAGTATCAGTGAAGAGAAAGTTAGGGAAGATGGTTGAAATATGTTGTAAGGATTCTGGGCAGGCAAGGGATAGTTCCAATATGCACTTGATTCATCCCAAGGAAATATAGAGACCATACTGATAGTTAAGGAGTATTCAGATGTTTTTAAAGAGGTAAAAGTTTGCCCCCACACCGGAAAATTGAGTTTCGTATCGATTTAATTCCCGATGCTAGATCTGTCGTTCACCAAAAGCGAAGAATAGCTCCCAGTGAGGTAGATGAATTGAGGGGATAAAGCGATGAATTGTTGAAGAAAGGATTGATAAGACCAAGTCGCTCAAATTGGGGAGCAACAGTTGTTTTCGGTGCCAAGTCTGATGGTTCCCTAAGGCTATGTGTAGACTATCGAGACCTGAATAAGCAAACGATTAAGAGAAAGTATCCTCTACCCCACATAGATGACTTGTTTGATCAACTTCATGGTGGTCGTATATTTTCAAAAATGGATCTGGCCTCAGGATTCCATCAACTTAGAATAACGGAAGGTTGCATTCATTTAACTGCATTCAGAGGTCCGAATTTCTTCTGAGTGGCTAGTTATACCTTTTGGGTTGACTAATTCCCCCGCTTATTTTGTAGATCTCATTAATAGAGTATTCAGAGATGTGCTTAATAAAATTGTGTGAGTGTTTATTGACGATATTCTTATATATTCAAAGACTGAAAAGGAACACGAGAAGCATCTACAGATTGTACTAGAAATATTAAGAAGGAATATGCTTAAAGCCAAGTTTTCGAAGTTCCATTTTTGGGCAAAAAAATATGATTCCATGAGCATGTAGTATCAGGAGAAGGAGTTTTGGTAGATCCAGGGAAAGTTGTAGCAGTCCAAGATTGGAAGACACCACAAACTCCAAAAGACATCCATAGTTTTCTTGGATTGGTATGATATTACCAAAGGTTCATCCAGGACTTCTTGAAATTTCCTCCCATCTTACAAGGTTAACAAAGAAGAATGTTGAATTTAAATGAACCCCGAAATGTGAAGAAGCATTTAATGTGCTGAAGAAAAGGTTGACTAGCGCTCTAGTTTTAGCTATAGCTGATAGAAGTGGCGGTTTAACCATTTATACTGATGCTTGTAGAGAAGGAGTAGGCACGGTGCTAATGCAACATGGGAAGGTTATTGCTTATGCAAGTAGGCAGCTAAAGACTCATGAGAAGAATTATACAATGCATGACTTGGAGTTATTAGCCGTTGTGTTCGTATTAAAAATATGGAGGCATTGTTTGCTGGGTGAAAAGTTTGAGCTCTCACAGATCATAAATCTTTGAAGTATCTGTTCACCCCGAAGGACTTAAATATGAGGCAGCAGCGTTGGCTAGAATTTCTTGCGGCTTATGATCTTGATATCTTATATACACCCGTAAAGACCAACGTAGTAGCAGATGCATTATGTAGGAAACATGCAGTTGCAGCTTATTTGGTGGTGACTCCGACTCTTCTAGAAAAGATTTCTGGTAAGCAAAATGAAGAACGACATCTATGGAAGATCATTAATGGGATAAGCAAGGGTTATAGTTCAACATATGAAGACAACTATGTGACATTACGATTGAAAGGAAGAATTTGTGTTCCCGATCTTGACAATTTAAGACAAGAAGTATTGGCCGAATGTCATCAATCTAAGCTAAACATTCACCCTAATGTCAATAAATATACAAAGACGTGAAAAGGACCTTTTGTTGGAAAAGCATGAAGAGGGGTATCTCTATCCATGTTAGTAGATGCATAAATTGTCAACAAGTCAAGAGCGACCAACATAAGATTACAGAGTTACTTCAACCTCTTGAAATTCAGATTAGGAAATGGGACCAAATATCGATGGATATAATCGATCACCTGCCTCGAACGAGAAAGGAAAATGAAGGCATTTGGGTTATCATCGATCGATTAACTAAAAGTGCGCACTTCATCCCAGTAAATCCAAGACGAGCTGCTGCAAGCCTGGCTGAGATATATACGAAGGAAATTGTCCGATTGCATGGAGTTCCAAGCAGTATAGTAAGCGATCGGGACCCAATCTTCACTAGTCGGTTCTGAGAAGCATTACAAACAGTTTTAGGAACGAAGCTGAATATTAGCGCAGCATATCATCTCCGGACTAATGGACAAATTGAAAGGGTTAATCGAGTACTAGAAGATCTCCTGAAAGCATGCATCTTAGATTTTGGAGGTTCTTGGAAAAATTATCTTCATCTTGTGGAGTTCTCCTATAATAACAGTTATCAGGCTAGTATTGTCATGATGCCATATGAAGCTTTGTATGGTCGTCCATGTAGGTCCCTAGCATGTTGGATCGAGACCAGTGATCGGTTGGTACTTGGCCCTGATATGCTCCGAGAAGCATCCGAGAAAGTTAACATGATCATAAAAAAGATGAGAGAACCCCAGAGCAGGCAAAAGAGTTGCGCAGATAAGAAGCGTAGAGATTTGGAATTCTCAGTTGGAGATTTTGTATTTTTGAAAGTCTCTACAATGAGAGGAGTGGTAAGATTTGGGCGGGCTGGAAATTTAGCACCCCGATATATTGGACCTTTTCCCATTCTTGAGCGGATCGGTCCACTAGCATATCGAGTACAACTACCAGAAAGATTGTCAGGTGTGCAAAACGTTTTTCACGTATCCCATTTACAGAAGCATGTGTATGATCGAGAACAAGTCATAGAAACAGCTGCCCAAGAAGATTTACAAGATTAATCTAATTTGGCAGTTAGTAAACGACCTATTTGAATCGTTGATCACGATGAATAGCGATTGAGAAGGAGGATTGTAAGGTCGGTTAAAGTTCAATGGAGTGGAGATACAGAGGATTGCACTTGAGAAACAGAAGACAGAATGAGGAAGGCATATCCTGAGTTTAGGATTGATGTTTAGACTGTATCTATGTACTCACTATTTATGGTGTTGGCACTTATTCATACTCTTGTATATTTAATCTATCTTATCAAATATATTTCCTTTTAGCTTCTTCCTTAATTTCGGAGACGAAATTCTTTTCAAGGGAAATAATGTAACGACCCAAAATTTGACCACTTTAAAATATAGCATTTAAAGTGATTTTAAATGTATAATATGTAACATTTTATGATTCAAATAATATTAGATAGGATTTGGAAATAAAAATATACACAAAAATAGTAACATTTGCTTATATCGATAAAGGTGACAAAATGCCGATTTTAGAAAAGTAAGTTTCGATGGTTAAATAAATTATTTTAATTAATTTATAAGCATTTTTAATTAACATTGTATAAATTTATTTTCAAATTTGTTTTAATAAATAAATAGTTTAACTAAAATGTCAAAATGTGACCGTAAAACATTTTGTCAAAAATCAACGTTTTGTCGATTAAAAGTTGTCGCAAATGCTTTATTATATATGAACATATATTCAAATAGTATAAGTATTAATAAAGTTACTAATCAAGTTTACTTTTACTAAACATACTTAGAAACTTCTAGAATATAATTAAGAAAAAGTAAGCATAAAAAGACAAAAAAGAGTAATAAAGTTAAAAAGTAAAGATCAAATCAAGCAAACATAATTATTACTTTCTTTACTTAATACTTAAATAAAAATGACATAAAATAATGATTTGAAATGTGATGTTAAGTTTTAGTGTGCTTAAAGTATAAGAAAAGGGTATTTAGGTTTTTTTACAAAATATTATTTTAATGCAAAACTTTTTCTATAAATAACCATCCACTTTCTTCACTTTTTTTTTTACAACTTCTTCTTACTTTTTCATGCTTTTATCCACTTCTCTAATGTCTTCTCCCTTTAATAAAATAATGCTAAAATATTTCAAGAATAACTACTAATGAAATATCCACTCAAACTCCACTTAAACCACTTCAAACCACTCCTCTCCCCTCTACCCACGGCCCTCCTCTCCACCATCCATAACCGAACACTACTTCCCCCTCCACCTTGGCTGTGAGCACCATCCACCTCCCCCAAGCCAAGTTTATCCATTCAAGTCCAAATGCGCAAAGATTCGTGAGCGAAGAACAACGAGTAGCCAAACTATAGCCGATTATCCGTTCGTCAAAACCAAACAAAGTGAGAACTCCAAATTTATTTGTATATATTTGGTTGTGATGTTGTGATATGTATGTTTTGATGTTTGGTTATGATATTGATTTCCATGTGTTGTTTATTGTATGAAAATATTGAAACAAGTCACGGATTTATACGACTTATAATCACATTAAAATCACTTTTCAAAAGAAATGAAATGTAATATGAAATAATTTATACCTTAAAAAAAGTTTGAATATGCTTTAGAAATGATTCCTAAGTGTTTAAACTTGTCTCGGCAAAATTCGGATATGAATCTCAAAATACGCCTAAAATTTGAAGCGTCACGTAACGGTAGTGCGTGTTTTCGCATCAAAAGTTCATATGAACATACGAAGTGGAATATAGTTCAAAATTCTTCAAATTAAGAATTTTCAGAATCCTTATATCCATATCTTTCATATAAAAAAAAGAAAATCAAGATTTTCATCCTGTATATTTTGAAATATGGCAAAATCAATTTTCAAGGAAAATCCAGTTTTTGCACTAAATGACCAAAGTTGAAAATTGATAAAATTATCATTTTAAAAATGTGAAATAAATTCTAAAAATCTTTTAAAATGTTTTTAAAGTGATTTAAGTTGAAAAGATGATTTTCTAAATGATATAAAAGTCGTTTTGAAGAATATAACTTTTAATGCACTTTTTGTAACACTATTTGCAACACTTTTCACAACGCTTTTCAATAACTTTTAAAATAAAAGTTGGTACTAAATAGTTCTCTCCCAAGTCTTATATAAATGTTTTAAGTAAATAATAAAGCATTTTAATAGAAATTTTAAAATTTTAACATTATTTCAAAGATGGTTAAGCAAATTGTCAAGTGATTTAAAAAGAGAAAATGAGTATGCGGAAAACCTAGTACATTTGTCCCGCCTATGAGATCTAAAAGAGAAAACAAGGTGTGTAACAAGGTTAGGGATGGAGCAACCAGTGCCTTGAACTTATCTGGCCTCAGTTTTCTCTTTTAGGCGAGTGGTGGAACAGATCGAAGGGAAAGCGTAAATGCTCAACTTGGATTTTATAGAAATAATCTTCTTATACTGATTGTTAAAATCCGAAGAGGAAAATTGTCCTATTCATGGAATTTAAATGGTAATCTCACCGTTATTCCACCCATAGCACTCGTACGGAAGTTGGTTTGGAATAAAAGAAGAGTGATTCCTATAATCCTATTTTCGCAAAAGATGCTCTTTAAAAATGATTTGAGAAATATTCAAAAGAAATGTTTAAATGATTCTGTATTTAAAGAAGAAGATTTTTAAAATATATATCTCTCGAAAATATTTTGGTAAAGAAAAACGAATGAATTGAAAAACAATCATCTAATTACATCATTTTTATCGATGACTGAATTTCGAAGGTACTGGGGTCGGATTTGGGTGATTCCTATCCGAAAACCACTTCGAACCAATTTATGTGTTTGAAGATTGAAGATGTTTGAAGACGGAGATACTGAGACAAATAATAACGAGGGACTACTTGTTGATTAGTTCGGAATAAAATCCTGATTTACTATTTTGTAGCAATGATCTCTTTGTTATGAAAAATCTCAGAACCACAAGGGCTTCTCGTCTAGTAATGGCCGAGGAAAGTACCTTCGGTTTCGTTTAGTTCTAAAATGAACTTGTATGGATGAATGTCTGACCTTACATTCCAAATCACAATGAGTGATCTCTATAAAATTATATCGGCCGGTGGCAGGGAAAACACCTTCTCTTAGCTAAACACCTTCTCTTAGCTTACCATCATTTCCTGAGACATACGAGCTCATGAAGTTATACGTTTGTAGAAATCAGTCAAGTGAATGTTGAATGGTAATGTGGCATTCAAAGTGAAAGAAGATATGCTATGTGAAAAGGTAATTGTTACCACAGGCCTCAACACCCGAAAATAACAAAAATAGGATAGAAGCATCAAAGCCAAGTGGGTCGCTTCCAGTTAGGAGATGTCATCATCTTTCTAGATTACTCTACACATGTCTAAGTATGTGGTGAATATAAGACTCAGGATCCCGTTAAAGGTCGGTAACGACCAGGGTGATGACATATTTGGTACCATCCAACATGAGGGATAGGCCAGTCTGGTGTTGGTTTAGATGCCCAGTATCTAGACCCTAGGTGCATCCCTCTAGATGTGTACTGTCATAAGGTTGTCCCTTACCTTGTCATTTGTATGGAATCCATTTTCCATAAGTGCCTTCGAATTTTTTTTGTAGAGACTAGTATCCGGAATTTAATAATGGTAACAATTTCGGATAAGATTAATAAGTTTATTTGAAAATGTTTTTCAAAGAAAGTCAATAAAGATAATATCCTTAAATTTGATGTAACAAAGACTTGGTTATTATAAAGGAAAAACGCATTCCGTGTTTTTCGACGGCGTGGTCTTATGAGAGACCTTTTTGTTTTTCAAAATTGTATTTTGAGTTCTCACACCAGTCCCATGACTGACCCGAAGTTTATTTTCTTTTTTCTTTAAACTCTGGGTGCCATATTTTTCCGAGCAGCCAAGTAGTTAGGAACGTTTGGAGCATTTTGGATCTTTTGTAGAAGCCACATATTTATTCCATTGTGTTATGTATTAGGTAGTTATCAGCATATGTAAGGATATGCAGTTATAACTACCCCGGCTGGATTTGTATTAATTCTGATAGAGCAATTTGAAGTTATGATATGTGTGATTATGAGTTGAATACGATGTGATATTATATTATTATCTTGTCTTCTATCTTTATTTATTTTTCTTTTTACTCCATGATAATCTGTCTCTCCAGTACTTAGATTTATGACACGTGAATACCAAGGATGTATTATTGTCAATTTCTGAGTACCAGGAGGTGGATCGTCTCATACGCCAAAAGAACACTTCAGAGAAGTAATCTTCATTTTGTAGTATCAGTGGATTTCGAACACTTCTGCTAGGTCTCTAATGTGGTCGTTAGACCATCATGACTTCATGAGCATATCATCCATATATACCTCTATCGTATTTCCAATCTGATTTTTAAACATTCTGTTGACTAGGCATTGGTAAGTCGCTCCACCGTTCTTTAGTCCAAACGGCATTACCACACAGCAATACAATCCAACATCAGTAATGAAGCCGGTATGCTCTTGTTCGGGAATATGCATTGGGATTTGATTATATCCTAAGTACGCATCCATAAAAGATATCAATTCGTGTCTCGCGGTTGAGTCTATCAGCTAGTCAATTCTTGGAAGGGGAAAGCTGCCCTTTTAGCATGCCGTTTTTAAGTCCGAGTAACCAATGCTTGTCCGCCTTTTCCCACATGCTTTTCTCACAATTACAGGATTAGATACCCACTTAAGGTATAGGGCATCACAAATAAACCCATTATCTTTGAGCAAATCCACCTCTTAAGGATGGAAGATCTCTTCGGATCCATGCTATGCCCTTTTTGTTTCACCGGAACATGCGTTGGGTCAATATTCAATGTGTGGCTTGTGATGATAAGAGAGATCCCACACATGTCAGAGTGATTCCAAGCGAACACGCCGAGATTTACTTGGAAAAATCTAGCAAGTTCTTTTATCATCAAAGGGTTGAGCCATGGTCCAATCTTTAGGACCCATGATGGGTCGTTGTGGCTGATTATGATGTCGACGTCAGCTCATCGGGTGTAGCCTTTGTCTCTTTGGGCTCCTCCTTATCATCTCTCAGATCTATGTCCCTATAGAACCGACTCTAGCATCTGAGCCAAGGCTTAGATGCTGGTTGTCAATCTTTAGTGGATTTGATGCAGACAGACTTGTCCACCCCTTATCCTTTTCCTTCGTTGAGCTTCCCTCAATTCAGCTACATAACAGGTACATTCGGTCGCCTAATCACCATAAACAACTCCAACGTGATTATTTATCAGGAACTTTAAAGTCAAACACCATGGGACAAGAACTGCCAGAAACTTAGCGAGGTCTCGTCGGCCTAGAAAAGCGTTGTATGGAGATTCGACATCCGGAAAAAATGGAAAAATCCACATTCTCTTGTGGTCACCTTCTTCCAACTCCACGGGCAAGTCAACATAACCAACAGCTGCAGTTGCACCACCGTTAAAGCTATGAATGCGGGCTTTAGATGGTTCCAAGTCCTTTCCTTCCATCCTCATCTGATCATAAGCTTTTAAAAAAATTATATTTATAGACCTTGCATAATCAACCAATATCCTTCTCACTAAAGCGGGGCCGATTATGGCTGAAATAACCATTGGGTCGATTGTCGGAGCCTCCACCTTGTCTGCATTTCTATTTCTAAACACAATATCATTTATAATTGTATGTTGCTGTTTTGCCGGAGCTCCATCTTTCGTACTTAAACAACATTCAAAATTCACATGCTTAATCGCGCCAGCGCAGTGTTCCATCCCATGTCAACTCTTATCAGGCGGATGCGGTCCTCTGACTATTGTATTGATTACCAATCATCTGCCATTCTACGCAGGCTCCTCATCCCTGTGCGGTGCTTATCCTTAGTTAGGATCGGATGTCCCCTGCCCACCATCCTATAGGTTTTTTACAAACTATTGTAACTTTATTTCTCGAATCATCATTTTGATAATTTCATGGAGTTTCCTACATTTATTTGTGTTATGACCATAACGTTCGTGAAACCGACAATATTTTCGTCTGTTTCTACTTCTCCATTGATTCTTACGGAGGCGGCTTCCTATATTGTATAGTATTGTAAGTAGACAAGTAGATATTATCTAAAGATGTATTCAATGGCGTGTAAGTATCGTATATTGGAATCCTAGGCTTTCCTCTTCCAAAATCCCTCTTTCATTTTTGGCTCTTATCTCTGTCTTTCTTTTGTTGATTCAGTTTATTTTGGACATTCACTTAAATTTTTTCAGAGCTATCATCAGACTATTTTACTGCAATATTACTCCGTACTCCCTTCCACTTGGTCGTGCAACATTCTTCTTCCTAGACCTCCTTCCTCATATGTTGAGCCGCCTTTGCATAAAAGTGATCCAATGTTGTAGATGGCTTATTAGCTAACAAATCGCAAAAATCAAACTTCAGATCAATCCCTCTTATTATGACCATAAATATTGCATGGTCTTTCAGATTACTGAGTTTTGTAATAGCTTTATAGAATGTCTTCAAATAATCTTTCAACGATTCTCTCAGAGCCTGGATCACATTGGATATTGACATTACATCTTTGGGCAAGTTACGTGTATACATAACTGCTCCACAAATGTTGCAGCCAAATCAAAAAATCTAAATATCGACCACGGAGGTAACCTTGTAAACCATATTGTTGCTATTCTAAAGAGAGTTATAGGAAAACATCTACACTTGGTTGCATCATCTGTTTGTATGGAATCCATCAGCCATTCATATCTCATGATGTGCTGCATGGGTCGGTTTTTCCCTTGTAGGAAAGCATCGACGGCATGTTAAACCTCCTTGAAAACTTTGCATGTAGGACATTATCAGTGAACGGGGTTTGGCTTCTTGAGATTCTCCAATCGTCGTTGGTCAAACCTTGGCTCTCTCTCACTAACTGTTGAAGCATAGCCGACAAGTCTGGCGTTTGTTTAGTTAGTGCTAAGCGGTGGTCGTGTTCCACCTCACATGAATGGTTTAGTCGATGTCTATAGGCCGTTCCACGCCTTCTTGGTTGGTGTGCACATAAATATGCATATTTTTTCATTCATATTTAACCGATTTTAATTAAATAAATGATCATGTTTAAACCGAAATTTCAATTATTTTCAAATCATCATATATTCATCCTCATACAGGGCAAAATGGTCGTTGTCGCGCATATATTAATTTGAGAAAATTTACTTAGAAATTTTTATGTTATTTTGTAGTATATTGAATTCAAATTACAAGTGGCTTCATGAAAAATATGCATGCACAAGAAAATCAAAACGAATGATGATGAAAATAATTCAAACCATGTATCATGGAGGACCCACCAACCTACTTACCATGATGTACAATTAGGAGCTAATGCACATGCTAAATGGCTATTAAAGTTACATGCACACTTAATGGAGAATTATCTCATGCTAATGATAACTTGTGGTCACGCTTCCTAAGTGGGTAGTTTGGGAAGCTCCCGAAAATATGGATTAGGGTTTCAAATTTGTATAAATACCCCTTATGTTCATATAATTAGCTTCTAAGCCTCCATTATGTCTCCTCTTTAGGTAGTTTAGTTTGAGGCTCAAAATTAAATCAAAACTCTCTTTTCTTTTTCATGGCTAATAAGCCATTTTCTTCTTTCATGTATTTTTCTTTTATGCAATTTTACTTCATGTTCTTTTATTTCATGCTCTTTACTTTATGCAGTTAGTGTAGTTTTTATTTCATGCAAGTAGATTAGCTTTTATTTTAGTTTAATTAATTCTCTTTTTACTTTTCTTTCATTTTCCTCTTTTTTGTTTCATGTTGAACTCTAATTTTTTTGAAATGATAACAAATATGATAGGTTAAATCCCTTCAATTTAGGGGTAATGTATCTCTCTAATTACGTAGATTCAACATAATTTGATAACTTCTAATCTCTTTTTGTGCTTAATGACAATTTGATTTGGTTAAAATTTATTGTTTTAGCTTTGAATTTGGTAGCCTATGTTGTTGAGACCAAATAGGCTATGCTTAAACAAACACAAACACAAATTACCTCTTCATCTATATATGATTATGGTAATGGAGTGATTTTAAAATTAAAATTTGATGGTCTATATTTCTAATCAACATTTAATACATAATGCTTAGATTCTATTTTTTTTTCTATTTCATTGCAATTTTCATGAGAACTAATAAGTGATTTAATGGTATATTGGGCTAATTAATAGCACAAGTATTTCATACTTATGATAAACACATCAATTAAACTCACTAGTGACCAAAAAAGAGATTATAATTTCATGTTCTGTTAATTTATGTGATCAAGAGATTGAATTTATCTCTAAATTGCCTTCAAACTCTCATATTTTTATCCATTTTCTTTTGCTAGTTTATTTATATATTTTTTAACTTAACACACTCTCAAAATCTTGGGTTAATTTGATTGAATTGAATTTTAAACTCTAAACAATTCCCTAGGGATCGACACGTGCTCGCCACGTACTAACATCGTACGTCGTGCACTTGTGGTTATTTTTATTTAAAAAAATTCGACTATTTTCTAAACCGATAGAAAAATAGTCGTCAAACAAGTTTTTAAGACCATTGTCGGGGAGTTGTTTTGATTTTATTTTATATTCTTTGAATTATTGTTGTTTGATTTTATTGTATGTTTATTTTGTGTGTTAATTTTCATTAAAAAAAATGTTGTGTGCTTGTGTGATTTTTGTTCTCATTTTGATTGTGTGATTGTTGTTGTTATATTTGAGTTGCATTTGCATTTCTATTTAAATAACAAATAAAAAATACACAGGTCATTTCAAAAAGAAAAAACAGTTTTTCCATTCCATTTTCTTTCTACATTACAATTTTCATCAATTTGCTTTACATTTAAAAAATAAATAAACATAAACAATCACTGTGCATATCTTCACTGTGCACATCCCCTGCCTCTTCCCTCTGTTCACTGTTGCATGCTACTGCCTGCCATCTTCCCACTTCCTCATCTACACCTTCACAAACAACTACAACCCCACATCCACTTCTGTCAAGCCAAACCACCCCACTGCCTTACCTTCATTCCATACACTTTCACCTGCATATTATCATTCCGGACAGCCAAGCAGCGGCCAATGAACACCATTCCCCTGAATTGTCCTGCATGCTTCATACATTTCAATTACATCACCTGAATCCCCTCCTTGCTACCTAACCACAAACAATATATCACTGTCTATCCACCACAACATACCCTCTGCTGTACACTTCCATCACGGAGACATCATTTCCACCACTACCACAGCTCATAACATCATGTCTTGTTACTGCCTTTAAGCACTGACCTGCCTTACACTGTCACACAACAGTTTCACAACTGTTACCTTCCTGCTGCCTTCACTTTGCAAACAACATACCCATCCTTCCTATTACAACCCATCCATCATTCAACAAACCACTTCTTACAACACACTTCTTACAACATTCACAAACTTCATCAACTTCATTCGTCTACATTCTTAGCATTTGCCAGTTGCCAGTTGCCAGTTGCTTCATCACCCCTGTACAGTTACTAGTAGCTGCCCATCATCTACCACTACACACATCAAATACCATACCAACTTCACCATCCTCCATCAAATATCATAACAGTGCACACTCCCACTGATCACCTCTGTAGTTTCAACCAAATCTACTCTGGCCTTCACCACTTCTGCCATTACGACACAACAGCTTCTCAACAACTTGCACTGCCAACATGTCCTCAACTTACCTATCCTAACACACCTGACCACTTGATTGCACCCTGACCACATTCACAACATTTGTTCTTCCACATACCTAACATCCTTACATCAAAATCCTGCATTATCACTTAACACTCCATCAACCAGTTACTCTACTTTCATCAAAACTGCAGTGCCCTCCTCCCATTCCCTACTGCCACTTCCCACTGCATTGCTGCCACCAAACTACCAACGTGCACAATAGTTTATCCACAACAGTTCATCTGGCACTGTGCACTGAACCATATCTCTGCATTACTACTACAGCAACAACTGTCACATTACTATTACCGCAACATAAAACTCAACTCTATTCCCCGAATCCTCTGCACACCTTCCAACAGCAACCACAAAACCACCCACAACACTCAATCGTTGACAATCGACAGCGCCCTCCAACCGCCACTCCACTGACAACTAGAGCAGAACCACAACCTATAACCTCCATCGCCAATCGCCTGTAAAAATTCACTCCAATTCAACCACCTCATACCCAAAACCACCACTCGAACATCTGACTTCCAGCAGTGCTTTACTACATCCCAAATCGCAGAACCCCACAATTGAACCACCTCCACCACATCACTCGCCTTAATCGAACATCACCACTGCTTCGAACCCCCTCCAAATCACCACGAACTCTACCCGATTCAAATCATTGCTTCATCCTTCCCACTTTGATTTTGATTTAGATTCTAAAAATTTTGTTTTGCGAATTATGAAGTCATGATGTTGATCGGCTGTGGATTGTGAATTTGAGTTTTTGAAACTCAGTTTAGTGAAGTGCGATTGAATCCTCTGGTTTAGTGAAATTTAGTTTGATAATGTGCCTAATAAGTTGGTTTACCAAAGTGGGTTGGGCCTTGTTGACTTATTTAAAAAAATTGCAAGGAAGTTGTTTTCAATTGTTTAAATGTCATTTTTTTAGTTTCTTCCTTGTTATAGAAAATATGTGTGTGTGTGTATATTAAGAAAAAAACAAAAACAAACAAACAAGTTTCTAACTTCTTTTCATTTCATTTGTTTTACTTTTCTTTGTTTTATTTCTTTTGATTTTGTTTTATAAAAAATTAACTTTGGTTTTTGTTTTATTTCTTTTGATTTCATTTGTTTTGATTTTCCTTTGTTTTAGTTATTTCTTACATATTAAAATATATATAAAAAACTTTATACATATTTTTTATCTTTTGTTTCTTTTTAGGTTGTCAAAGTAGATAAATAAGGATTTGCTAATATAAAATTGCTCCTCTTGCTTGCTTATATAAAAGAAAATGCCGCTTTAAAATAATTTGCTAATAATTCTACACACTCTGATGTCGTGCTCTTATCTTTAGTTTTTATTTTAATTGCTTATTGATTTCTTGCATTTGCATTTTATAAAAAAAAATTCAAAAGCAAAAACAAAAATCCATTCGTAGAATACACGTTCAATTTCAGTTTTGCATTTCATCTTAGAATTTGGTTAATAATAATAGTTAAACTTCATACTTAAGGGAGTCACGAGCTCACCTAGGGCTTAATTGTATCTCGACAAATTGTCTTCTTTAAATAATTTATTTTCTTGGTGTTTAGGCTACGGCAGAGAAATAATCAGTTATAAATATTACGGTGGTTCATAAATATTATACTGATTGTTTCTCTGAAGATACTTAAACCTTCGGTTGTGTTGCTATGGTGATTCATGGTGCACCGATAAATCATGTCTGTTACCTAGCTAAGAACTATCTTGTTGGATTAAGACAAAGTGCGATTATACAATTTCGGGTTAGGAACTACATATGATAGAATATTTTTAATTAAGTCTTACATTCATTTAGTTGCATTATTTCATGCATGTTTAAATAAAAAAAATTCAAAATCCAAAACTATAAAAATTGTAAATATTTCTTAACGTAGTTTGTAAATCCTTTGAAATTTTATAAATCAAAATCAAAAATCCAAAAAAAAATTAAGTTAGTTTTTTTCATAGAAAAACAAAATTATAAAAAATAATTAAAAATTATTTCAAAAACAAAAAAAAAAACAAAAAAAACCAAAAAAAAAAAAAAATCAAATTTCCCTATTTAAACAATTCCCTTTGATAAAATTTTTTCTTTTCCTTTATAAAAAAAGAAAAAAAAACATTTTTGAAATGTCAGTTTTCCTATTCTCAAGAATTTTACAATAGTTGTGAAAATCAATGTAATCCATATAGTTTTACTCCAAATTTTTATGGATATTTTAGTGACAACTTATGTGTAAACGATTTGGATTTTGCAAAACAAAGTTTTTAAAATAATGACCAACCTTCAGCTCTTGAAAATAGCATTAAAATGATTTCGTCTTTACTTGAACTCTCTACGCAAAATGATCAATGGATAAATGATTGTGTAATTCATATTTGTGCAATAACTCAAGGCAAAGTTTTCAAGATGATCAAAATTTGAATTCACTACAAAATTCAAATGATTTTGATTATAACTTCTTCCAATACTACTTCGAACTCGAAAATGAATTTCAAAATCAAAATGGAAATGTGAATCAGTTTTTAAATAATTTTGGCAATGAAATTTTTTCAATTACAATGCGATTGATAATTCTTATTCTCAACAAGTTCCAATTGGAAATTTTCAAGTTAATAATTATAAATTGTTTTTGTTAAAGAACACAAGAATTTGTTATTTGAAACATATATAAAACAATGTGAGAAACAAAACCAAATCCAAACGTTTGACGAGTCAAGTGATAATCCACCTTTTACCAAAATTGACGATTTTCAAATAACAACTTTTGAAATTGAAAATGACGTTCTTAATGAAGTTGTTGAAAATTCGGTAATTGAGTTGGGTTTCAATTCTTTTGAGAGTGAGAAACCAAATTTAAAATTAGATCTTCCTTTTTCGATTTTGAAAATTTGAATACAACAACTTTGGATTCCGAACACGATACATGCAATGAAGTTGTGAATAATTCAACAAAGGAAGATGAATTTTATGAACATGATTTTTTCATACTTTTCGAAGATGTGTTGTTGAGTTCCGAAGGGGAAGAGTTAAATCGCCACGTTGATTTTGAAATCAATAATTGAGAAGAAGTTTTCAATGATAAATTTGAATTTCAGTTTGGTGAAAATAAACTTGAACTTCAACAACTTGTTCTATCTACCCCAAAAATCATCAACAATTTTCAATAAAATGATATTTGTATTTCCAAATCAACATTCAACTTTGAAATCTTTTATGGTTTGGTTTTCTGTGCTTAAGACGTGTATCTCATACTTAATGAGACAAATGAATTAGTCTTTCGAAGACCGTTTCATTTATTCTTTAACAATGTATTTTCTGATGTCGTTTAAATAATAATCTTTTCATTTTCATGTAAATATAAGTCATATTTTTTTCTCCTTTCCCATGGCTTGACTGTGGGGACACAGTCAAAAATCAAGTGTGGGGGAGGCTCACCTTCTTTTTGATTTTTCATGGTTTATTTTTTGCATTTTCTTTCCAAAACTCAAAAAATTTAAAAAAATCCCAAAAAAAAATTCTTTTTAATTACTCTTGAAGAAACACCATAGGATAAATATATAGTTTTGGTGAATTAAATTGAAATTTTTGTAAATTTATTTGTCTTAACAAAAATAAAAGTGAAATTTGATTACAAGTAACGATGGTTTAACTAGTATATAGGAAGGTACATAGGTGATAATTATGAAATATATCCTAATTGAAAACTTTTGTTTAAAAAGTGGTGGATTTAAAGTAAAGGATATAATATTTTTGATCTTCTAAGTTAAATGGTGCTAAGATGATTTTGCAGAACTCGATCTAAAAAAAGAAAAAAAATATTTGTGTATACGTATTTTTTTTTTATTAACACTAGAGTCATGTGTTCACACGCAAGTGTGTATACTCGCCATGCCCTGTACCCTTCTCACGTAAACCCGAAAGGTAGTGCACGATCGGTATATCTGTCCTTAGTTTATCTGGGTTGGGTGTATGTAAATAAAAATTCTTTTATTAATAGTGCCTACAGTCGATAGGTGTTCACACTTGTGTTTACTTGCCACGCTCTATATCCCCCTCACGTAAGCCGGCAAGGCAGTGCATGGATAATATATCGGGGCCTCGGTTTTTTGAGTTAGGCATATGTAAATATTGTTAATATCAATAAAATTTTAAAAAATATAGAGAGTAAGCAATTGAAACCCAAGCACTATTTTTTGATTCAATTTGTTATTCAAAAGAAATAAAAAATACTGTTTTGAAAAAAATTTGATAATCAACTAAGGATCTGTTTCATAGTTACACTATGTTATCAACCAAAACAACTAGCCAAATTAGAGTCTAATTGTGATGATAACTTAATTTTGTTCAAAGTTTTAATGAGTAATGACTTAAATTTTCAAGATAACAACAGGAATTTGTATTTAACTTATTCATGTTAATTTAAAAGTAAAGCCATAATTTGTAAATATTTTCAAAAAATTGCATTCATATCTTTGTAAATAAATCTTGCATTTAGGAATTTTTCACATTGCATTTTGATTTTGTGGGTAGTATCCGCTGAAAACCGTCAGAAGACAACACTTGTCCTACTAGGGACACATAGAAGTTTAACGGCTTGTTGCATATGCTAAACTCAATCATGCTCCCTACGAAAATGGATTTATCTTAGTTTTAGTTTATTCGAGGATGAATACAAAGATAAGTGTGAGGGTATTTGATGTGCACGTAAATGTGCGTATTTTTACTTTCATATTTAATCAAGTTTAATTAAATAAATGATCAGATATGGTATTTTAACATGTTTAAACAGAAATTTCAATTATTTTCAAATCATCATATTCATTTTCAACGGGGGCAAAATGGTCATTTTTTGTGCATGTATTTATTTGAGAAAATTTACTTAGAAATTTTTATGTTATTTTGTAGAAATTTGAGTTCAAATTACAAGTGGCATCATAGAAAATATGCATGCACAAGAAGATACAATGGAATAAAGATGGAAATAATTCAAACCATGTATCATGGAGGACGCCACCTACCACTTACCATGATATACAATTAGGAGCTAATGCACCTTCTAAATGACTATCAAAGTTACATGCACACTTATTGGAGGATTATCTCATGCTAATGATAACTTGGCAGCCACACTTCCTTAGAGGGAAGTTTCGAAAGTTCCCAAAATATGGATTAGGGTTTCAAACTTGTACAAATACCCCTTATGTTCATATAATTAGCTTCTTAGCCTCCATTGAGCCTCCTCTTTAGTTAGTTTAGTTTGAGGCTCAAAAATAAATCAAAAATACTCTTTTCTTTCTCATGGCTACTTAGCCATTTCCTCTTTTAGGTATTTATTTTATTTTATGCAATTTTGCTTCATGTTCTTTTATTTCATGTTCTTTACTTTATGCAATTAGTGTAGTTTTTATTTCGTGCAAGTAGATTAGCTTTTATTTTAGCTTATTTAGTTCTCTTCTTAGTTTTCTTTCATTTTCTCTTTTTATTTCATGTTGAACTCTACATTTGTTGAAATGATAACAAAAATGATAGGCTAAACCTCTTCAATTTAGAGGTAATGAAGCTCTCTAATTATGTAGATTCAACATAATTTGATAACTTGTGATCTCTTTTTGTGCTTAATGACAATGTTTGATTTGGTTAAAATTTGTTGTTTTAGCTTTGAATTTGATAGCCTATGTTATTGACATCAAATAGGCTATGCTTAAACAAACACAAATTACCTATTTATCTATATATATTATGGTAATGAAGTGATTTTAAAATCAAAATTTGATGGTCTTATATTTCTAATCAATAGTTAATAGATCATGCTTAGAATAGATTTTATTTTCAATTTCATTGCAATTTTCATGAGAGTTAAGAAGTGGTTTAATGGGTGTGTTATAGTTTGATGGTTTATATTGGGCTTATTAATAGCATAAATATTCCATACTTATGATAAACACATCACTTAAACTCACTAATGACCAAAAAAGAGATTATAATTTCATGTCGTGTTCATTTATGTGATCAAGAGAGTGGATGTATCTCTAAGTTGCCTTCAAACTCTCATATTTTTATTTGTTTTCTTTGCTTGTTTATTTACAATTTTTAGCTTAACACATTCTCAAATATTGGATTATTTTGATTGACTAGAATTTTAAAACTAAAAAACTCCCTGCGGATCGACCCATACTCGCCACGCACTAACATTATACGCCGTGTCCTTGCGGTTATTTTTATTTAAAAAAATTCGGCTATTTTCTAAATCGGTAGAAAAATAGTCAAGCATTGGTTCACCATCCTCTTGATGTGTACTGCATGCACTCACTTTATCATCATTCCGAGGAAGAAGTTGGTCAACATTCAACTTAATTCGATTATCCAGATCGGTCGCAGCGGCTCCAGCTTGGATCCCACCTTGTACAAGTAAGTTCCCTCCTCTAGAAGAGGGATCGACACCGATCAGTCCTGGCAGACCAGGCAGGTCTGCCTATTGAAACCCAAATGTTTTTGCATGATATCCATCTATTATGTGACGACTGTGCCTATGATACTTGTTCGACGACCTAGAACTCTCTGATGCTGAGTAAGAGATAGGGTCCCTTATAGCTTTTCCTCACTGTTGTTGACTGAGTTGGTTCATTAGGTTGATATTGGCTTTAATCCGCTATTTTAATTGTCGATGGCTATCTACTAGCTCTCTCATCAAATACTGGGTTTCATACCTTGTAATGGAATCAGCTGGATTTTAGAATTCAACCGGATTAGCATTCATATCCATCGGTTGACTGCTTGGGCCTCCTTGCTGGATGCTAGCATTCTCGTTTCCTTCTGCGTCTGAAAAGTAGATCTAGTGTTCCTCGCCATTGTCGATAGTTTTTCTTAGACTTTAACAAATCTAAATAGAACAAGAGAACTTCTTAAAGATAACTATGGATCTCCTTTGGGAGATTTATACAATCCAGTAGCAACAAAGAGATCCTAATAAGTTGAGAATCAAGTTTCTTGGTGACAACACCAAAATGTTTGCACCAAAAATTGGCACACACTTAATAGATGTTTAGAAGAGACATAAATGAAGAATATCAAACGAAAATAGAGGATAATAACAAAGAAATAGCAGTATATTGAAAGAATAACATGCACACCATGATTTATAATGGTTCGATATTGTTTGCCTACGTGCACTTTAAACAGATAACTTTATTAATCACTTTATAAACTGAGTACAATAGGGATAAGATGAAAATCCTTCGTTACAAAACAATATAAAGCAACTAGTAGCGTAAAGGTCTCAAAAATGAATAACCAAGCCTGTATTTATAGACGAAGATGGTGAAGTTTCTCCTTGAAAATTTAGTAACAGGTCCTTCGAAACCACAAGGACCTATAAGAGGGATCACACGGCCTAATGCCCAAAGAAGAGGGATCCGTACCAATCCCTACTTTGGTGTAATTTTAGGGTGTGATCCCTATGGTATCTTCTTTATACTAAAATATGCTTAGCCTCCAAATTTCATGCCAATTGTATCAGTAGAACATGAGTAATCGCTTGATTCTTGCTTCAACATGGATTGCTTGCTGATTCCTGCCGATCCCTGCCAAGGGAAGAGTGCTAATCCCTCTAACTTCATCTTCTTGAGGTCTAATCCCTAGGATAGGGTCCCATATCTTGCTCACAAAATTTTATATGCATTGGACTTATAGATCTTTAGATATTGATTGTTTTCTATTGAAATGCTCTTACTTCATGAAACATACTGTTACCTATTATAGAAGTTAATTTATGTCGATCCCTCCTATATGTTGAACCATATTTCGTACTTGAACATTCTGCTTTGCAAGACTATCAATTCCATTCAACCTCGACTTCATGTTATCATCTGTACTTGACTTCTGAGTCCCACAACCGTTACTCTGTACTCATTGGCCTTGATAGCAGTCGAATCAAACTTGTGCAATCAGTTCAATATAGCCTGGTCAAAATGCTTAATAACAATAATATTGTGTTAGTATTTTATAAAATATATATAAGGTTTTTTTTGTGTGAATTGAGGTTTTGGTGTTAAAAAAGAGTTGTTTTGTATTGTCTTATTTTTGATAACGCAACATTGCCTTGTTTTCAATAATAAAATAAGGGTTTAAAAATTATTAAAAAGTATGTTTCATTAATTAATCATGAAGATTAGATGTTGAACTTAATCTTGGTTAACATGAATTTTTCTATGTTGAAATCAATGAGATATTGGTGTTTCAAATTGGTAGAAAATGAGAAAAATGCTTAAGTCTTTTATTGATTAAGTAAAAGAGGTTTCGGGCTTAGGTGTTTAATTCAACCCATTTAGGGACTTAGGAAGTTTTCTCTAATTTGAGAAACTAATGAACTGTATATTCGTTTCCTCTTTTCAAATCAACAAAGCTTCTCATTTTCTCAAAACTTATTTACAGCGAACCTTTTCTTCCCAATTTCTAAAAAACCCTAGCCTTCTGAAAATCAAACCAATTCAAATATATTTATAATTTTTTTTAAATTTGAATATGTTATTGCTGCCATGTTCTAGCACCACTTTTCCAAATTTCATGGAATTTCATTGGGTTCCGATGGGTTAAAATGGTCACCTTTGCATGCTGTTTTCGGTGAAATCTAGGTAGAAAACGCAGGTTAGTAGAAAACCATAATTAATTGTAGAAAAATCTGAAATTTAGATATGTTGTTCGTAACTCATATGCACACCGTCTATAAAATTTTCATAGGAAAATAATATATTTGCTATGCCAAACCCTTTCTGTACTAAGGACGAAAATGCCAAAAAAAAAGTTTTGGCCTTGTGTTTGTGCTTCCAATTTTGGGAATTTTGGATACTAAGGTGAGTTTATCTCATGATTTCTAGATTAATATGAATGTCAGTTGCTGCTATATGAGTTTTTTTTGTATTTCTAATGTATGTGAACTTAATATGTTGATGAATCCTTTTTCTATTTGAATTGGATTCACTATTTCTGAAAACACTCTTATGAAACCATGATGTTCATTAAATTATACATCTATATATTCTTGCATGTTTTCTAATTCAATAATCCAAATCATTAAAGAAGCAATACAGAAGGATTGAGCATAAATGGATCATCGGAGAACCACTTGAATCACGGGGAGGTCAGCCTAAGCGAGGCAACCTGTGGACGGGTATGTCATACCGGTGCACCAGTAATAGCCGGGACTGGACTCCCAGGCTATGTTATAATGTTCTCTAATCGACCCTTCTGCCACTTGGTTGCTTAGTTGATTCTCTATTACTGATTGCAGGATTAGGGTGTTGCATTTCATATCAATTTCATTAATATTTTCGGATTTTTATTTGTGAGTTGATGAATTCATTTTGGTGTTTCAATACCATATAATTACTCTACAGGTCTTAAGATTTTGATTTATGAATTGATGAATTCATTCCGATGTTTAATGACAAACAGATTGTTCTATAGATTTTGGGAGCAATACATACTTTTAAGGCACGTTTTTAACTCGAATTTACAAATGGTTGATTTCTAAATCAAATTGTTTTTATACAAATCTTTTTAAATACCAATCTAATATCTACATATGTTGTTTTCTCATTTCAAAGGTTTTAAATATGATTTGGAGCAGTGGTTTGAAAAGTGTACTTATATATATGTGTGTGTGTGTGTGTATATATATATATATATGAATCAATATTTTTAGAAATGGTTTTAATGAGCAATATTTTCATAAAATTATACGATCGATCGAATGAGAAATTGATTTAAATGGTTAAATAAAATGAGTAGTATGAAGTGCTGGCATTTGTTTCGCTGATTAATTCTTGGACTTATCCGACCGAACCATTATTACACACAAGTGGAGTTTATTGGCATATAGTAAATGTTTGGGTAAACCCATGTGGTATAGGAGACAAGGTTGTAATCAATTCGGTTTGCTATATGAAAGTACATAACACTATTGTTTTGATGTTTATAGATCTTGTACCTATTTTGTTTATAGGACTCGTTCCTATCTTGATGTTTATAGGCCTCGTACCTATTTCAATGTTTATAGGACTCGTTCCTAGCATGATGTTTATAAGTCTCGTACCTATTTTGATTTTATAGGATTTCTTACTATCTTGAAGTTTATAGGTCGCACATCTATTTATATGTTTATAGGACTAGTTCCTATCTTGGACTTTATAGGCCTCGTACCTGTTGATGTTCATAGACTTATGCATATATCTTGGAGTTACATGCACATAGGTGAATTTATTCACCAATCTTGGAATTAGGCGCCTTTTCCCAGTTTGTGAGTTTTCTGAATTTTTATTTGTGAGATTTTTGGATTTGATGTTGTTTGGATTATCACCGAATCATTTTGGGGATTTTTGCTTAAGAAGTTACCTTGAGTTTTTAGCATTTAGTGATTTGAAGTTATTGATGCATGTTTGATATTTGTCGATATATGACTATATTTGCGATCTAGTTCACTTTATCTATCATTCGTTTTGATAACTCGTTTATTTTAGTCTAGACTGACTCGTTTATTATTTTATAATACTTAGATCAGACCAAGATGTTTCAGGTCCTTCAGCTTGAGGCTTTTATGGTGGACTTCTTATCTATTAGATAGTTGTTTATCATCACTATGTATATTGATATTATGTTGTATCTTATGTCAAACTACACTCCTTTTCTGTACATATTCATATTTTGAGATGTAATACTTGTGTATCTTGTATTCTACATCATGCATATATTTTGTGTCGGTTCAGACTCATATCTATTTGTATTCCATTAATTTGTGATTTTGCGATCTGCATATTATTATATGTTGTTCTGAATTTTTATTATAGCCACTATAGTTTTGTTTTAAACCTGAATTGTATACGTCTATTCCACTTGATAAAAGAAATGTTTAGCATATTCATTGACGTATCGATGCTCGCTTAAAGTAAAATTGCATGCTTAAAGTAAAATTCAAGGACACTCGCTCCTGACCTGACCTATTCTCTGCACTAGATGGCAATATTACTTTATAATATTCATTCTTAATGTGAGTCTCAGGGTGGGCCGTCACAACTTGGTATCCAATTACTTGTAATTTTAGTAATCAACCCACTCACATCTTAGCATTTCTTTTACCTAGCTTGCCTTTAATGTCTCTTCTTCTTTTATGGTTGGTTTATCTTTAATTTAATATTTATTCTATTTTGTTTTAGAGGAGAAAATTCGAGGAGACATAGTAATTTCGAAGAGAAGCAAAGTTTAGACGTATTAACTACCGTTAAGTTTGTGGAAAATAATAATAGTGAAGGTTACGTCTCTATTTATAAATGCAAGAGTTCATCTCAGCCATTAGATTTATTATTATAACATCTGGGTCGTTCGGCCTAGGTAACCGTAACCGTTATTTGTCCTTCAATCAATTTATTGGGGCGTCGACCATTAGGAGTCGACCGGTCACATAAGGTCGTCCAGCGGTTGATTTATATAAGTTATGTTTTTAACGTTCAAATTTTATTAATTTGTTTCCTTTAATATACCTTTAATTATTTTTGATTTCAAATCTTTAAATGTTAATAACTTTTCTATATAAACTACAATTACAAAATTTTATGTACGAAAGTTGTCCAAAAAATTTCCACGAACACAATAGTGCAAGTCACATAGTTAAATTTTGATGTTTTCTCAAATTTCATTTAACTTTTTTCTTAAATTGATTAATTTCATTTAATAAATTCTTGGTATATTCACGGGGTGTTACATTCTCCCCTCTTAAAAGGATTTGATGCTCGAAATATCTAAGAATGGAAAAATGAAACTCATATATTCGAAATCAAATGTCTACAACATCTACTCAACCATCAACTGCTGGCAATCATTGTCCTTGGTTTAACATTACAGGTATGAAATGCATATGGACCTATGACTAATGCTGAAATTAGGAGGCTCCTAGTCTAGTCGACCTATTGAAATGCGTGTGCTTATGTCATGCATCCAATATGTATGTTATTCCCCATACTTGCAATTATATATGAATGAACAACCATTCAATACATATGCAATAACCATATACGTATAACTTAAGAAAATAAAACTAGTGGCAACGTAAGTGTCGTCCAACCTGAATATACTAGCCTACGTATGCAAAGATTGACTAAATAAATACATCCATTGGCAACCATTATCAAAACATGTCCTAATGATACATTCATAACAACTCCTAGCATCCAACATCTCTACCTATGGTGCATGCTAAACTAAAGCCTTTCTGCATAAGCAGTAAATTAACAAAAATGGGAATATACAAGAAAAAGGTTCTGGATGGGTAGCTAAGATCTTCTCATGTGGCTCCCACGCACTCTCCGCTTGATCGTCTCCCCACTGGTCCTCAACTGACTTAATTACTTTATTGCAGAGTCATCTTGTGCCATGCTTAATGATATGGGTAGGTGCACGACTAACAACCCTTTTCACTGCCACCTCTTCTAGTTGATGCGGCTTGATCCAGTTGTTGGATTGTGAAAACACTTTCACAAGTGTGAAATATGAAAAACATTGTGTACACTTGTTAACTTTTCAAGAAGCTCCACCATATAGGCTAACTTCCCAACTCTACCTATGATCGGAAAAGGCCTTACAAACCTTGTTGCTAACTTTCCCGATACCAAACCTCATGATATTCTAAGCCATGAGACCTTCACAAAGACAATGACACCCACTACAAACTCTAATTATGTGCATCTCCTATCAGCGTAAGATTTTTTCCTATCTTGCATGGTATTCATCCTCCTATGGATCAATTCTATCCCCCTACGGATCAATTCTGTCTTCTCCAAAGTCTCACCTGCCATGTATGATCCAAGAATGATCATATCCACGGTGTCCCGCCAAAATGACGGTGATATACGGAGTCCCCCATTTAATGCTTCAAACGGTGCCATTACAATACTTTGTTGGTAACTACTATTATAAGTAAGCTCCAATAGTGGCAAGTGATCTTCCCGAGAGCCTCCAAAATACACATTCGAAGCAAGTCCTCCAATACTCGATGTATCCTCTCCATTTTTCCATACATCTTTAGGTGATAAGTGATACTAAAACTTACGGTACTCAAACTCAACTAAGTGCTTAAAGCCTCCTAAAAATTCCTCCAAAATTCACCCGTGAAAATCAGATCTCGGTCACCAACAATGCTAGAAGGAACTCCACGTAAATAAACTATCTCCCTCACGTATAAAGTCACCAAAGGCGCAGCTTTCCTCGTACTCCTAACTAGAAAAAATGAGTACATTTACTTAGTTGATCAACTATAACCCAAATACTCTCATTCCCCCTCTTACTTCTAAGTAGTCCATAAATGAAATCCATAAAAATACTCTCCCACTTCCACTACAGAATAGCCAATGGCAATCTACATGGCTTCTTTTGCTCTCCCTTTACCCTTTGGCAAGTCATACACTTAGACATATACTCTCCAAAATGCCTCTCCGTACCAGGCCAATAAAAGACTCTCTTCATATCACGATACATTTTGTCTTCACTAGGATGGATGGTAATCCTACAACGATTGGACTCAAATAGTACCATGTTAATCAAGTCCATAGTAAGAGGAACCCATAGTTTACCATCTCTTCGTAACTATAAATCATCCATTCAGAGGCCCAAAACTGACCACTATGGATGCTGTTGTGACGTCCCACCCCGAGACCCACATTAACAAAGAGCATTACAGAGTAATGCTATATATTAATGCAGAGAATATGGCTGGTTATGAGCGACCATCTGTAAGATTTGTCTTAAATAAAAATTTAATATGTCGATTGGGTGTTCTAATTTTTTTCTTTTACCTTTCTCATGTGGATCAACATACTCAATAAATGTTTAACACAAATATATGGTGGCTAATGGATCTATCATAAAAAAATATGACAAAACAGATACAACAGATCACAAAACAACATTCATACATGTATACACACACACACATACAGATACATCATAGTGCACTATATAGTGATACACAAGTGGTGGTGCATAGACCACAATATAAACATCGAGTCAAAAGAATATGTACATATCAAAGTACACAAAATAACTACAAGACTAGACAAAAGATGACTAGTGTAACAATGTAACAATCCATAAATTTTAATAAATATTTTTATTCATTTTATTTAAAACTTTGGTGGTTAATTATTTAAAAATTGAATTTTGGAAATTTTCCGGAATAATGGTGTAATTGGTTATAAATTATTTGCCCAATTATATTAAATATAAACAATTTCTGGAATTCTAGATTTTGGGTCAAACTTTGACTTTAATTGAAATTTTAAAAAATTTAAATATTACTTCTAATCTTTTATTTAAAATTGTATATATTTAAAACATCCATTCTGCTTTTGTTTCATTTAATTTGGATATATACTTTGTAAATTAAGTAATGTACAAAGTTGTAAATAGCAATTAATTTATACATTTTATTTTATATGTTTCTATATCCGTTTTCTTATTTATTTTCTATGGTGTTTATATAAGCGGAACGTTATTTATTGAATTGTTTCTTTGAAATATATTTTATTAAATGGATAAGTAACAAATCAATTCTATAAATTAAGTAACGTACAAAGTTTCAAATAGCAACTAATTTATACGTTTTATTTTATATGTTTCTATATCTGTTTTCTTATTTATTTTCTATGGTGTTTATATAAACGAAATATTATTTATTGAATTATTTCTTTGACATATATTTTATTAAATGGATAGGTAACAAATCAGTTCTGTAAATTTAGTAATAAACAAAGTTGTAAATAACAATTAATTTATACGTGTTATTTTATATGTTTCTACATCCGTTTTCTTATTTATTTTCTATGGTTTTTATGTAAACGGAATGTTATTTATTGAATTGTTTCTTTAACACAAATTTTATTAAATGGATAAGTAATAAATCAATTCTGTAATTAAGTAACGTACATGGTTGTAAATAGCAATTAATTTATACGTTTTATTTTATATGTTTCTATATCCGTTTTCTTATTTATTTTCTATGGTGTTTATATAAACGGAATGTTATTTATTGAATTGTTTCTTTGACATATATTTCATTAAATGGATAAGTAACGAATCAATTCCGTAAATTAAGTAATAAACAAAGTTGCAAATAGCAATTAATTTATACGTGTTATTTTATATGTTTCTACATCCGTTTTCTTATTTATTTTCTATGGTGTTTATATAAACGGTATGTCATTTATTGAATTTGTTTCTTTGGCATATATTTTTATTAAATGAATAGGAAACAAATTAATTTAAGATATGTTACTTTGATTTTATTTTGGGCATACGTTTCATTTTCATTTCTTGCCGTTATATTACCCATCTTTCTGATTCCATACCATAGCCGTTCAAATCAGTAGTCGTGCATTCCAAAAAGAAAAATAAAACCCTAGCCGCCTATTGTATTTTCATCTCTTTCTCTGCATTTTTCATGTGAAGAACTTTCTGTAAGTAATGGTTTCCTATCCTTTTATTTTCCTTTTTTTCTTTCTTTCCCTCTTTTTCATTTTTCTCCTTTTCTTTTGGGTTTGCCTTGCATAGTTCGGCCTCACCCCTCCTCTAGCCGCCACCTTCCCCCTCCACCTTCCCATCCACGGCCTACATCACCACATCCTCCTCCCAAAGCCAGGCCATGAGCACCTAGGCCAAAACTCCATATCCAAAGCATGTTAACCTTGACAAAACCATCCGTTCACCAAAACCCTTCATGTTTGCTTGCCCTATCACCTCACCACCCCCTTTCCTTTGACCGCACCACCTATCCATCACCCCACACCTCTGACCTGATCATGGCTGAGCCGAATATAGTGTAGGCCGAGCCTACATGCACCAAAACTCCACCTAGTGGCCTTGCCCCTTTGTATTCTTCATGTTGTAACTCCTACCCCTTCCAATTCCTAGCTAGCCGTGCCATATGGGCCCATACCCGAGCCTTTAACACCACCATGACCGGGCATATGATTCCCCTAGGCCGAGCACTTGAGTCATTAAAGCATGGTCAAGCTATCTTGTTATTTGTTTATTTTAATTTCCTATTTGTTTCAATCTAAATTTTGTTGAGTATATATTTATGTTGCTTTATTTATTTTAATTACAAGATCTAAATCTGGTTGTTACCTCATCCCGACTCTTATCGTGCCTCCTCGTGCTCTTCAGTGTATGGGTATTTTTTTTAAATCAATCTCTAGCGTCGAAAAGGTGAGTATTCACTCATGACATTTATACTTATATACTTAGTGAATTGACAACAAGTGAATGTGTAGATTATTATATCATGTTATACCTGCCTGTGATATGAATCATATGATGTTAACCTTGTTTATAAACCTGTCATATCATCTATTACTGCTATATGATGCTATATTGTTTATTTTATTCTGTTCTAACACTGCGAGTTCCCTGTAGAATAGAATCACTATGGGTTGAAAAGGTACATACCCGAATGGACTTTAGAATAGGGAAAAATCGTTATAGGCTGAAATGATAGGCCTGAGCGATTTTATTTATTTATTTATTTATTTATTTTAACTTGGGATTTGCAGGTTTGAAATGATAAAACCCGGATTTTTCTTTGTAAATTACGGGTTGAAATGATATATTATCCGTATCACTTGATTTAGGCTAGAAAATTTTATACCGACCCGTGGTTATTTTATATACTTTTCTGGATAGTTTTAAATATTTTAAAATGTAAGTTATGATATTTTGATTTAATTTTGAATTTAAAATGATTTATTAAAGTGTTATTGATTCTTCTGTGAATATAAAATGTTAAATAAATGTATGCTTAAGAGTGTAACTTGAAATATAACCTAACCTGGAATTTGAGATTTGGTGTAAAATAAGGATTTAAGTTAAAGAAAATAAATTGGAATTTAATAAATGAATTATTGGTAAATTTGGATTTAATTATTTGAAAATATAATAACTTCACTTTTAAACGGTTTACATGAATTGTTTTTTATTATAATATAAACCATTTTTAAAAGGTAATTAAATTTGAATTGTTGAATTTGAATTCAAGTAGTGATTTGAAAATGAGATTTTGAAAGAATATGATATTTTGATATACTGAAATGGGTTGGAAATGATTTGATCCTTATTTTGATTAAGGTTTGAATCTGAAATGATATTTTGTTTTTGAAGTATAAAATACCATTTTAAAATTTATAACCATGGGTACACTACTTTGTGTGCCATTTGATTTCCTTGTGATTGTTTTGATACACACCATGAATTTGAGAGTGTGGCTAGAGGTGAGCGATTATTGCAGCTTTGCGCTACCCTAGCCATATTTACATTGTTATTTGCATCAACTAGTTTAATATGGATATTTTTGTGATGGTGTTTATTTTTGCTTAATTGATGGTTTACCGGATCCTTAAAGGAAGGGCAATCCCAAGCATCCTTTAAGTTATTGAGCATTACTATTACAGTTCACTTGAGTTAGTTTACATTGTATAAGTATGTATGTCCTGACTCGAGTGTTTTGTGTTTTACTTTACGCTCGGGTCAACCTGAGAGTCACAACTTTGGATTCATCTTCTAGAGCTAGAGAATTGTTGGAGCTTATCTGACTATCTATTCGTCTATTTTTGATCCAGTTATTTCCTATTCGGTATTGCTTCTGTATTAGTGATTTATGTATCCATACTTCTATTGTATCCATTCTTAAACTATGATATTTTGTATATGTTTTGAGAGTGTGTATATAGTAGCTTCATGAACTACTATGGTATTTTATTTCCGCTGCGAGTTATTCTGATATTCCGTGTCATTGATTCTGTGTTGATTTTATTTGCTTCAAAATTTGGTACAATCTGTTATTTTGAATTATTCAAGTCCGACATGTGTGGATTATTGTCGATTTGAATGGTTCAAAATAGTGGGTTGTTACATTTGGTATCAGAGCTTTGGTTTTAGGCAAACCTTAGCATGAGGAGCAAAAACTCATTAGAGATATGATAGAAATACCCTAAATGAGTGAAATCAATCTCAGAATCATTTCCTTATGAGAGAACGTACTTTCGAAGTATAAAATGATTTTCAAATGATTTTAAAGGATTTTTAAAGATTATTTTGGTAAAAATTTTATTTCAAAAGCAAAATTTTCTAAACTTCATCCTTTTTGCATCCACCTTGTTAGTGAATCTCTTCGTTTAGGATTCGCTAGAATTTTGAACTTCTATCTTGTTCGATCTTGATGCTTTGTTTATGTAGGAGAGGTATTCTGTGGATCTTTTTGTTATCTTTAGTATGTTAGGTTGCATTAAGTGAACTCTATCGTACCTTTTGCTTACCTGAAGTTGTCAAACCAAAGATATTTAAGCTCCTGTTCTTTGTATGATATGAATTTGAGTCTTTCCAAATAATGAATATAAATTCTTTTGTATTGACATAAGTTATATATCTCTAATCTTGGTTAGGATTCTTTTGATTAGGGTTCCTCTAAATTTGAGTCTCTGTTCTATTTTGAAATCCATCCGTGAATCATCCCTTGAAAATTTTTGTTGAGTGTATTTTGAAATTGTGTATACATCGAAATTATTATTTTGATAAGGATGATCATATTTTGTATATAAAAGTGGAATGTTTTCGATAAGAAGTATATACCTTTTAAAATGAAAATTTGAAGCTTTGAAAGGATTTGAAATTTTTGAAAATTATTTGGTTATAAAATGATTTTAATGGAATGGCTTTGAAATTGAAATTTGAGTGATTGAACTCCAGCATTTTAAATTGGTTTAAGGTTTTGAAAATATATAATAATATGATTTGAAAGTATTTTTTCGAATAAGAAATGTTTCAAATGATTTTAATGAGTTTCAAATGATTCGAAGAAATTTCAAAAGAAGTTTTCGAGAAAATAAAAGTTCAAAACTCACTTATGTCGCTGGAAAATAATTTCGGTGATGAATGCATTCATCATCGACATTGATTTTCGAGTTTCTGAGTGGGGGAGAGGCCACTCTAATAGCTTTGCTATGCGAGTGAATTTATGAAACCAATTTGATTTCAAGCACCGAAGTATAATTTGATTTTCGAAAAGATATATGCATATATATGTGACACAGTTTTGAATTGAGAGGGTGTTCAGTTCTTGAGTTTCGAATTTGATTGATATAACCCTATCTTTTGGATTTGATTTACTGATTTGTTGTTGATTTCCAACTCTTGGATTTGAAATATGATTTCTTCGACTATTTGAATGTTCGAACACTTCCAAATCAAGGCTAACTTTTCCAAGCTAAGTAATTTTGAAAAGTATAAAGTATTTGATAAAGTATGAGTTTAGTTTTGTATGTTTTAATATGATTTAAATTAGTTTGAAACTGCTTTGTTAAGTAAATGAATAAGACTATTTTGAATTATACTAGTATGAAATATAGATTGGAAATGTTTTGAATAAAGTATATATATATATATATATATACAGATAATAATTTTTCCAATGGTAAATTGGATTTTTCATGTAGAAATAAATAGTTTAAAGGTTTTAAAAGGGATGGTTTTAAACTTAGTAACCAGTTTGGTTATAATTGATTTTGAGAAAATATTTGGTTTTGGAAATAGATTGGAATTTAAAACCCAGTATATATATGATGACTTTGGAAACAGATTTATTTGACATAAATTGTAACAGCCCGCAAATCCGTACCCCTTGAGTCAACACTATTCTCCAACAATCAACCCAAGTTGCACAGAAATACGAACCATTTGGGTTAAAGAAGAAGAGGTAGAAGAAGATAATAGAAATCAACATCAGAATCTAACCATCGCAGCGGAATAAAATATAATAGATAATAATGACCTTTACTCAAAAATCAAATATTTATGTTTATATCTTACATCATCAGAGTACATCAATCACAGCTCAACATCAATATCATACAAATGGATACACAATAACTCAACACAGCGGAATATATATAAAAGCAAGTACGAGGGTACGTATCGATATCTAGCTCGTCTTCCGAGCTCCACAGCATCTCCTGTATCCTATAATACTCGGTCTGACCCGAGCATTACAGTTAAATAACACCCAAGTCAATCTGGAATACCAGCGTGAGAAAGTCACACTCAATTGATTTTTAAAGTTTCAAATATCCTTTGAAAACAAAAGTATCTCGTAAGACCACGCCACAAATAAACATGTCGGGTTTTTACCTTACGATAACTAAAACAATTTTTATAGAAATCCTCTGATACTATAATAGGGTCTATATACAAATACTTATAAAATAGCCGAAATTGTTACATCTATTAAATTCCAGCTACTAGCCACAGAGTGGGTAATACAAACAAAACTCGTACAAGGCTCGTAGGGGGAATGGATTTCCAACCAATGACTAGGCACTGGGGTACCACCTGTCACAGTACGGGGCCTAGATCACCGTACCGAGGAGTACGCCCGCTCCCCTGCAACACAAGGCCGAGACTACCCCTTACTGGATGATCCCGAGTGAGATCACCCCACGGTTGGGTTCAGCAACCGCCCACTAAGCCGAAATAAAAAGGGACATCTAGACTGGAATGACCTCACCCTGCTTGGGTGCTACCCACCTAGCCTTGCTGCATAACCTCTGATTTTCAGTCATTCCCATTTGATGAGGCTTGAGGCTAAGCGTTACCTTTTTAGAACATATCCCTTAGAATGCCCATCGTCCACCTGACAATGTTTCGCAAGCATTCATCCATACAAGTCCGTTCTGGGTTCGAACGGAACCGAAGGCACTATTCCTACTACATCCATTTTGGAAATATCCTCAGGATTAGTAGCGACTAGCCCTTGCACTTCAATGCTCCATCTTCGAATCCAAAATCGTTTCCCATGAAACGTACAAACCGGATCGAAGTGGTTTTCGAGAAATAAATCTCGATCCAAGCCTCTTCGAAACGATCAACGCATTTTTGTCCAATATTGATAGTCGGTTATTTAACTATCAATTAATATTCACAAACAACCATCAACCAATAAATAATTTCCCAAATTATTTATTTAGCACAAAATATCTTTACAAGATATATTCTCACTTTCAAATTCCTTGAAAACAGTTTTCAAAACAATCCGCCTTTCGCAGAATAAATTCCAAGTATTTCTATTTCCACTGGAATCACCATGCACAAAACTAGATTTTTATAAATTAATTTCAAACACTTTACTTTTAAAAATATACTTTAAAACATTTATGTTAAAACTACTTCAATAATTTGTTGAAAGTACGTACTATATGAATATTTTAAAATAACGTTACTTAATAAATATAAAACTAGGTTTTCACCTTTTAAAACAAAATACTAAGTCACCTTGAAAAAAAATTTATCACAATAATAGATTTGAAAAATATTTACTTTAGAATTTTAAACATTCAGAAATAATAAATTTTCTAAAACATGCTTTTTTTTAAAACAACATTAAACTTTTATCTTATTTTTTTAAAATTTACTTAAAGCGTACTTGGCTATCCAGGGAAATATACTTCTCTTCACAACCTTTAAAAATAAATCACTATTTATTTTTAAATAATTTTTCTCATTCCTTTAATAAATTCCCACCTTGAATTTATTCTTCCAAGTATCCAATTTTCACACACTTAAATCAATTTCCAAATTGATTTCCAATTCACTTCATTTATTCAAAAATCCCATAATTTCAGATTTTATTCCTTAATTATGATTTAGAATACTTTTAATTGAAATACCCACTTAGATTTCTCAATTTACTTCTTATCCCTTTAAATAAATTTAAAACTTTAAGTTTTAAATTAATTCTTTATTCATTAAAGTTAATATCACATAATTTTACAATTCATTAATTACTGTTTATTCAAACCCTTTTTTTTCATACTCGAAGTTATTTATTAATATTTAACATACTTCCAATTCCTTTTCGATTCATTCTTAATTTATTAAATTTTCTAAGATTATTTCATTTACAACCTTACTCACTTTATTTTCTTTCCAAAATCCAATTTATATATTTTTGGTAATTCATTATACCCAAATATATCCAATCAAATCATAACATTCAATATTCCAATATATTAATCATAGAATATCAAGTACTCACAACGGAATATGTTAAATAATAAATGTTGAGGGGTCCAGTTGGATCCATCCAACCTGTTTTCCCTGCATCCACAGATGTTAGCACAATATAAAATGTCAATTCCAAAATATTCCGTACTACGGAACATCAATCAATTCAACCATTCAAACAATTATTTAAATTTAATCATTTAAATTTAAATTTAAATTAACCGAGTGAGATTAACTCACCTTTTCCTTTAAATTCGCAATCCACTTCATTCTCGGTTTGATTCCACGATTTCAGACCTTGTAAAAATATTAGATGGTTTTTATTAACATTCGAATAAATCGACCACTAAATTTTCGTATATAAATTCAATTATCCAATGCTTTAGTCCCAGGCTAATAATTTAATTTTAAGTTGATTCCCTTTTATAAAATATTTTTAGTACCTAAAGGATTCAATAAGTTAATAGCTTCATCATACATTATTAACAATAAACTAGTTAGTGATGACATGTGTATATATATTTTAAATAGATAAGTTTATATATATCTTTAAACTCATTCATTTAAAAACTCGTTTATATGAATCTAAAATCTAATTTATATAACTTCTTTTCAATATTCAAAATTCCTATTTATTTTAAAACTTTACCTACTGTAATACATATTCAAATTTATTTTCAAATTTAAATTGAATTTAAATAAATCGTATACCTTCGAGTTGATCGAACTTCCATCAATCTCAGTCCCAAACCCATCACGAAGGCCTACCCTGGCTCGACCGAACACTAGGCTTTACTGCCGTACACGAAACCAAACCGCTCGACTACGAGCCTCCACCTATCTTTTCACCTGGCACCGTACGCTCCCACAAAAATTGCAGAGTCGAGCTCCAGAAGCGTTCGCGATCGCCCACCCTTCAGAACATCGTGAGTTCGAGTCGCGATGCGCGATGCGGACTCGGCTCTCTCTCTCTAACTCGCGAGCAACACCGCCGTGCTTCGATCGATCGCGGTGAACGAGAAGGCTTCGCCTTGCTCGAGAAATTGAACGTGGCTTTGACTATTGAGGAAAGGAATAGGAGGCTGCGGCCATGATTTTTTTTTTGATTTGGGATTAACTCGTTTCGTTTGCCATTTACCCCTTTTTTTTCAAGAAGAAGGGCTTTGTTGAAAAGAACAAGGGTTTGATTCCTGTTAGAAGGACAATGGCGTATACGAGAAGATAAGGGAAAACATTGGCGTAGACAAGAAGCTTAATCAATTAAATTAAATTTTATTAGATTATTATCAATTAAATTTCCAGCACGTTCATATTTCGTACACTCACACACTAATTCCGATCAAAACGAAATTTGAAATCCGATAATAATTCAATATTACGGACCCAATGGAACTGGTTTCGTCAAATTCCGAAACTGTGCCTCGGAAGGCTATTTTTAAATTCAATTTAAACGATTAAATGTCAAAACTGAACAATTCAGTGTTAGATTCAATTTTAACACTTCTATTATATTCAATGTTATCAATATAAATTTTATAAGCATTCAAATTATTTTTTAATAGGCTTAAAATCTCAGATTTCATATTTTATTCAATTCAAATTAATTAATTCAACAATTTAATTATCAAATAACTTATGATATTCGTAATTTAAGTCGATAATTAACTTTTAAATATTTAAAATCAATTAAATATTCTGATTTTAAATGCTTGAAAATTCCGTATCGTCACATTCCTCCCCCCCTTAAAAGAATTTCGTCCCCGAAATTACTAGTTAGGAAGAATGGCCCAATACCCATTTACTTTTTCCCCGAAACCAAACGGTTTCTAACAATTCAACATCTTACCAACTATTTTCTTATAAATGACTCATTATTATTCTTATTAACGTTCTAAACTTTTCCCAAAACCTTCTATAGTTTTCAAATAACTTACTTGTTCAACTATTCAAATTATAATTCGAAATTAAATTTTGAATTATAAAAATTTTCTCAAAATTTTTCTAACTCCCTAAATTTTCGAAAATTTTTGCCAGCTTCTCCTTTGCGTGGCTAGCTCGGTACAACTACAAAAGGCCTCTACGGCCTCCCAAAACCAAAAAAGAAAACAAAACGCCAAGTGGCTCAATTCAAAATCCCAATCAAATTTCACAGAAATTTAAACACATACCTTTTTGTCGAGCATTTCAAATTTACTTTTCTGAAATCAAATCCAATTCCCTTTTCCTTTTATAATACCTGCATATCCTGTTTAGCACTAACATAACATCCAATCACAGCATTCCCAAAACATTTTATCGATTTCCTTACAAATGTCAATATTTATTCATTCAAATATCAACTTAGAATATATTTACAATATTCAATTTTCAACTAAGAATTTTCCATTTCTTACTTGAGTTTAGTATAAGTATTTTATATGCTTCTTTATTTATTTTCACTTCACCACTTTAGTTTATATCTATTTCTATTCAAATTGATTCTTTCATTTCCATATGAATTTAATTTATCTTCAACTTTAAATATTTGAATTTTATTTTTCATTTATAACTAATTCATGTCATTATTTTAACTAGTTTCATTTACTAATTTATTTCAATTTCCAGTTTGAAATTGTTTTGTCGTGAACAAAAATTTTCAAAAAATTTCTATCTCCCAAAATTTTTGAAATTTTTTGGCAGAGTCTCCCTTGTACGGAGGAGCTTTTGCAATTAGATAAAAGATATAAATATATATACATCGACCCACCTGGTCGGAAAAACAAAAAACAGTTCATATTTCCTATTTTTATTGCGTAGGCGTACCTTATTTAGCATTTTAAGCAAGCGGCTTATTATTTTTAGCAAATAGCACAACCAAATCCAGCCACACGGCTTCCAGGTACCTGTACTTACTCAATTTAAACATGTAAGTGCCGAATATATGCAGTTTAACTATATTTCACTTAGTTGCAATGGTTAAAACATATGAATTCTAAAAGAAATGCACAACAAACATTTTCCGTAAGCAATTTATACAATTTTCATACTAATTCAACCATTTCAATTAATTTACAAACCATTTTCATTCAATTTGAATGTTTAAAACTCAATCGCTTACATTTAATTTATTTTTAAGCAAACCGAACTCATATTTAATTGAATTATTCTCAAAGTCAATTTATTTTACTCCTATCCATCCAAGGCAGTTTAATAACTTCCATTTACATTCAATAACAAGTTTAACTTTTAACTAGGAAGAAAATTGTACATGTTCTTCCATGGCTTCCAGATCTAAATCTAGAGATTAGGGCTTATCCCTTTTCTCCTATTCTCTTTCTTTCTTTCGATTATTGCTTAATTCTATTTTCTGTCTTCAATTCTTTCTCCTCAAAACAGGACCATGGGTTCTCTGCGGGACGAAGAAGGATGGGAAGAGGTGAGAAGGAAAAGGAGCAAGACTCCAGCTCCTTTGGGACCAAAAACTAGACTCAATCTGGGAGAACACAGACCAAGCAGATTCGAAGTTAATCCAGAACGGAATAAGGGGAGAAGGGTTCAGGCGGCTAATGTTGGTCGGACATCAACAAATCTTTCGAAAACAACAAAGCCGAACGCCTTTCAACCAGGAAGTAATTCGAAAATCAAATTCACTGTCTCAGAGAACGCTAAAAAAAATTCTTATAGCAAGGAAGTTAAAATAGGAGCGGTCGAAGATTTAGGAAACCTAGATCTTGAATTTATTGAGCCTAAAATAGCTGATGGCAAAAGGATAGGTTCCCTTTCGTTTGAAGCTATCAAAGAAGCGGAGGGTGGCTGGGAATTATGCATATTACTGTATGTGGTTGGTTATAAACCATGGCTTAAAACTTTTGAAGGATATGCGAACAGAGTATGGTCTACACAGAAGCCATTTTCTGTTCATTCACGGAATAACGGATTCTTTGCGGTGAGATTTGGCTCTGAGGAGGATTGCAACAAGATTTTGAAATCAGGTCCTTGGTTTATGGACCGGAACCTGATTATCATGAAACGTTTATCCCCAGACATGAATACAGATAGAGATCTTCTTACATCTTTGCCTATGTGGGTTAGACTACCTAGTTTAAGTTTTAAGTTGTGGGGAAACAAAGCAATTAGTTCCCTAACAAGTACTATAGGAGTCCCTATAAATATGGACGAGGCTACGAAAAACAAATCTAGATTAGCCTATGCCAGAGTTTTGATCGAGGTTAACGCTACCTATGGAATGCCTAACACCATCGAAGGTATGGACGACAAAGGGAGGAGTTTCATTCAGGAAGTGGAATATGAGAATCCCCTTCCCATATGTAGTAAGTGCGTGTGCTTTGGTCATGTAACTGACGAATGCCCAATGACCAAGTCTTGGGTTCCTAAACAGACTCAAGTAGTTGAAACTGACAAAGAAAACCCTGTGGAACCAAGTCCTGTCGACTGTTTGGAAATAATAAGGGAGGAAGGCGGAAGTGACATTACAGATGAACCGGGAAAACAGGTGAACGAAGGAAGTTCAACTGAATCCCTAAATACTGAACTAACGAACGACGGTCTTTTATTTGATGGACAAAATATGAATAATGTGGAGGAGGTTTCATGTGGAGAGGAAGGAAATCAGATAGCTTCTACCACGCTGGAGACAGAATCCAGGGGAAAAGATCTAGGAAACAGTGAGACGACCATCCTTGTGCCTCGGGAGAGCTCATCACCACCGAAGTCTCCTTCGATCAATATAATAATTCTCAAACGCCCCTCGTCACAATCGGATACTTCACCATTTTCAAATACTTTACTTTCTAATGATATTTGTATTGATGATTGTATAATTAATAATGTTAATTTTAGGAGAGGAACTGAACCTTGTACTGATATACAGGTATAGGAAGATCTGGGCCAGGACACAGGAGCGATAGAAGTGGTAGAGGAACATAATACATATGATAATGCAGATCCAGAACAGGAGGAGCAACCTATTCCTAAGCCTCAGGATATAGAATTTGAGAATATTCAGAAGGATAAGCTTGTTCGTAAGAATCCCAAGTGGGTTCAGATGCTAGGCATAATGGAGGAAGACAAAGGGGAGTCCTCTAGTAGAAGGATACAAAGGACTCGGAATAACAAGGTTACATAATGTCATTTGCATGTTGGAATGTTAGAGGGTTTCATAACCCCAACAGAATGAAAGAAGTGAGAAAACTTATTGACAAGTATAAAATAAGTTGTTTCGGTGTTTTGGAAAACAAGTTGTTATTTTCAGATATTATGAGGCTGGAGAGAGTTTTAGATGACGGATGGCAGATAATAAGTAATGTTTCTTGTTATTTTAAATGCAGAATATTCGTTCTCACTGACGGAAATTCTTAGGATTTTAACTACATTAGTATGAGTGACCAACATATTACTATTGAACTGATCAACAACTTGAAATTCAAATGTAATTTAACCTTTGTCTATGCTCAGAATTTTGCTATTCTAAGGAAAAGTCTGTGGAAAAATCTACAGGAGGATGCTATTAACATTTATAGACCATGGTTGGTTTTCGGGGACTTCAATTGTATTCGTAGTCTCTCAGAAAGAAAGGGAGGTAACCCAGTGCCATTTGGAAACCTGTTCGAACTAGACGATATGGCTAACTATACAGGTCTTAAAGAGATCAATATTAAAGGTTATGAATTTTCTTGGTGGTCTGGTCCAAGACGCAACATATTTTCTAAAATTGACAGGGTCTTTGCTAACCTCGACTGGATCAACTTATTTACAGATTTATCGACCGAATATTTACCTCCTTCAGTGAGCGACATAATGCAGTCCTAGTCTCACTTTTTCTTAAATCTAGAGACAAGAATAGACCTTTTAGGATTATGAATCATTGGCCGCTATGTGATCAATACTTTCCTTTGATTGAGAATATATGGATTTCAAATCAGGAAGACCGACCTCTATATCAAATCATGTATATTCTTAAGAATATTAAAAGAGAGCTTAAGATTTGGAGTGCTAAAATACGGAACACCAAACAAGAGGTTAAAGTTCAGAGGGAGAATTGTTCTAGACTTCAAAAACTTATGGAAAAATCAATTGATCTCAATTTAGCTATGGAATTTCAAAATGCCAAAATTAAACTGGAAATGGCACTTAAAAGAGAGTTTCTGGATACCAAACAAAAGGCTAAATGTGATTGGCTGACGATGGGTGATGAGGCTTCTTCTTTCTTTTATGCTAAAATGTCTAGCAGAAGAAGTAGAAAATGTTTGACTAGCATTGTAATAGAAGGCAAGGCGGCTTCAGAAGATAAATTTGCTGAATCGGCTATCAATTTCTATTAACAAATGTTAAACCTTCCCTTAGGTGATCAGTTCCCAGAAGTAATATGTAAATCAATCATTTCTGAATATGGTGCTAATTTCTTGAATGACGGTATAGCTATGGAAGAAATTAAATTTGCATTGTGGGATACTAAAGATACTACTTCTCCAGGTCCGGGCGGTTTTAACTCTAAGTTTTTCAAAACACATTGGACTCTTTCTAAAGAACTAATTTACAAAGCTTTGAATGATATTTTTCAAAAGGGTTTAATAATCAAAGAGTGGAATCATACTTTCTTGCACTTGATTCCTAAAAAAGCCCATTCCACTCGTATTCAAGATTTTAGACCCATTGCCTGATGTAACACTTTATATAAGGTTTTCACCAAAATCCTTTGTAACAGACTGGTTCCGTTTTTGGAAAATTTGGTGTCCCCGAATTAGATGGCATTTATTAAAGGAAGATCAATAGGGGATGGAATTTTGTTTGGTCATGAAATTATCAGTGGCCTAGGAAGAAAGGAAAATAAAAACATGTGTATTAAAGTTGATTTAAAGAAAGCATACGATTCGATTAATCGAGCTTTTGTTATACACATGTTAAAAAGCCTGGGTTTCCTAGACAAATGGGTGAATATTATTGAAAACATTATAACGACTCCTGTGTTTTCTATCATTGTAAGTGGGGAATCGCACGGTTATTTCAAGAGTTCAAACGGCCTTAGACAAGGTGACCCACTCTCCCCTATCTTATTTACATTGGTCATGGAATATTTTACGTTACTGATGGAAGAAAAAGTCAGGGATGGTCAAATTTCTCCAATCACAGGCTATGATAATACGCTGACTCACCTTATTTACGCCGATGATATTATTGTCTTTACTAAAGCCAATGCACAAACTGTAATTGCTATTAGTGATGTCTTTCAAACCATGAAGAGAGTTACCGGCTTGGAACTAAGTTGTGAAAAATCATGTGTATTCTTTGGAAAAGGGGTAGATCATTGCACTGATATTAGCACTATCCTTAATATTCAGCAATCGGATCTCCCAATAAGGTATTTGGGCATTCCCTTGTCTAGTGCAAATTTGAGGGATAAGGATTATTCCCTTCTGTTAGAGTAGATCAAGTTAAGATTTGGAGGATGGGAAACTAGAATGCTTAGCTTGGCTGGGAGACTCGAACTCATTAAATCTACCATATACCCCATAATACAATTCTGGATGCAATGCTTTTGTCTCCTAGTCACCACTGTTCAAAAAATTAAACATTTGATTCTTAACTTTCTTTGGAAAAGTCGAAGTAGTAAGATTCCCTGGGAAATCTTCTGTAGGAAAAAAGAAGAAGGTGGAATGGGATTGAGAGACCTAGAAGAGATGAATCGAGCGTTATATATTAAATTGATATGGAAAATAATTAATGCAGAAGGAATTTGGGCGGATCTCATGCATTGTAAATATATTGGACATAAAAGTTTTTGGGAAATTAATCAGCGATCGGACGACTCGGGAGTGTGGAAATTCATTTTGAATAATAGACAAGAAGCTTTGAAATGCCTTTCTCTCAACATTGCCGATGGTAAAACTACTTCTCTATGGTATGATCCATGGTTGAACGGAAGTTCTATTATGGAACGTATTGGCAGAGACACAGCTTTCAGAACTGGTACGGAAAATTTGTTTCTTAGCAGGATTTTAAAGAATGGTGAGTGGAAGTGGGACTCATATAGTTTTTTATTTCAAATACATGCAGGAATAGAAGGCGTCAAAATTCACAATGATAGGGAAAATGACTTTTGGTCTTGGAAGTGTACCAAGGATGGTTTATACCAATTCAAAAATATTTGGAACACGACGAGAACCAGTTTTGAAATCAAATATTGGTCGTCCTTGGTCTGGAATAAAATTCACGTTCCAAAAATGGCGGTATGTCTTTATAAAGCCATAAATGATTATCTATTGACAAAAGAAAGACTACTTCAGAAGCAGATAGTTGTGGATCCCTTATGTGTTTTTTGTAATAACCACATTGAAACTATAGATCGCCTATTTTTTCAATGTAATTATACAGAAAACGTATGGCTTTGGAGCTGTAATTTTTTTTAAATCACCGAAAAGTTTTCTTTCCTTTTCTCTGAAGGAGGATTTACAGAAAATCGTTTCTTACTCAAGAGTTAAAAGTCTCAATTCAGATTTGTTTCAACTCTTACTCTCAGTTTGTGTTTGGCATATATGGAGAGAAAGAAACAATAGGATTTTTCAGAATCGGTATAAAGAAAAAACGCAGATTTGTACAAGAATTTATCAGACAATGAACATTAGAGTGACTAAATCCAAACATTTTAAGAACATTACTGGCATGAATGAAATATTAACAATGAAATGGGGATATACCTCCCAACGCTGAATTGGGGCACCATCTGCATTATCATATGTGTCGTTTCTCCTGCAATCTTCTTGTATCTCTGTTCTTGGTTTAGGCTATCCTGTACCTGTATTATTTACATTGGCCTCACCTTCCCTCTTATAAATTACAGTATAATTGACAATTAACAATACTAATTGGTCCAGTTTGTTAAGTTTCAGATTGCAGTCAATCCTGGTACTATGCTGGATGTCGTCCTCCTTTGCTTCCTTCATGTTGTCTCGAGCAATCTAAACGCAAGGAAATTTTGTCAGTTCCTTATTTTCAGTTTTATATTTCTAGGAGTCAGATACTTATCTTGTGAAGGTCTTGCTTTTCTTGAGGAGGTTTCTGGTCAATGGTTTTCGGTTCGTAATTTGCTCAGAACTGGTAGTAGGAGAAGTTGCTTTGAGTTACTCTTGACTTTGTATAGTTTCTCCGCTTCTACGGAGTAGTCCCGAGCTTCCTAATCGTAAAAACATAATTAGACTCTTATATAAAGCTAAAAGACATCTTCTTTTGGGAGTCGGAGTCTTATCTAGCTAAGATCTATGTTTGCTTGAAGAGATAGCAGTACTTTCTGGATCTAAGAACTTCTGTCGGATGTCGTTTTGCTTGCTAAGGTCTGGAATTAGTCCAGATCTGGAAGAAGAAGTTGAAGCTTAGAGTCTCTCTTGATTTTGAAGCGAAACTCCTCCACGTTTTAGTCTCGAGCAACGTAACTGCAAAGAACTTAGTTAGTTTTTCTCATATAAAGTTTAAAGACTTCATCTTTTGGGTGTTAGTAACTTATCTTGAAAAGATTTGCGTTGCTCGACTTGGAGGGGAGTCCGACTTCTAGATTTGCTTTCTCCGATCATCCCCTTGCCTGTAATTTGTTTCGACCTGGAAGTAGAAGTAATAGAGATGAGTTTCGGTCGATTTCGAAGAGTAACATGAAAAGAATTTAGTTAGTCGCCATTAATGGAATTTTTCGGAGATGAGTTAATCAAAGAACTGGAAGTGTCGATCTGCCTTATTTGCTTGGAGAGTTTCTCTCGAATCTTCTGATAATATGGGCTTGCTTTAGTAGGCTTCGGCATATAATTTTGTATAAGTTGTTAGGCCTGTTTAGCAGCTGGCTAAGTGATGTTGTGAACTTGCCTTATGGCATTTGTAAACATTTTGCTTATAGTTTTAATAGAAAAGATAGAACCCGCTTTCAAAAAAAAAACAATTTATTCTTTGCAATTTGATGAGATCTATGTGAATAAATAAGCACTTGAGTTTTATAATCAATTTAAATTGACTCCGACTCAACTTACACTTAATCCTATTCCATTTCGAATTTATTCACAATCCGTATTTTCTCATTTTCATTGCATTTAAAGTTGAATCCATTCACTTACATTTTATTTTATTAACCAAACTAGTTCATTCAAAACCACTAACAAGGGTGGTTCATCTTCATTACCAATTAAATTTCCTTTTTATTTTAATTCATTCACGACCATTTATTTAGCTTGACCCATTCCAAGCTTGCTCATTTCTAACCATTCTCGAATTAATTCAAATCAAGCTTTAATTTAATGGTCTTCCATTTTACTCGTAGTCGAGCTTCTAATTATTCTCAACTTAAGTTGATTTACCCAATTTACTCCACTTCAAACTTAAGTTCACTTCCATTTGATTCTTATTTATTCCATCCATTATATTTATTCAGTATAACTAGTTTATCCACTCAATCCATAATGAATTTTCGTTTTCTTAAATATTATCAATAACTCACCGAATTCTCTTTCAATTTAAATTTATTTTCACTTGATTTAAAACCAATCCAATATTAATAAATTAGCTTAAGTTGAACTCAATTCAACTCTCCCCCATCTATTCAGCTTAAGTTAATTTATTTCAAAATTTTTGTCTTCAAATTTTTATACTTAAGCTCATTTTCATTTTACAAGTGAATTTGCTTTTCAATTCAACTTAATTCTCTCTCAATTCACTCTCATTTTAAATTTACAATTTCATTGGATTAGCTATTATAAAATTTAACTTTTCAGATTCGACTCATTCAATTGATTGCACATTCAAACCATTATTATTTCAATCCGTTTTCATTTTTTATTCGATACATTCCAATTATATTTAATTTGTTACGCCTCAAGTCAAATTTTAATTAGTAACTCAAGTTCTGATTTTACCATTTACTTTTAATTTACCATTCCATTTTATGAACTCACAATTCAATTACATTTACTCCATCAACAAATTAATTGAATTTAATTTATATCTTGAGTTTTATTTTCAAACTCCATTATTATCTCACAATTCAGCTTTTATTTAACTACATTGGGTTCTCATTACATATTTCATTATCTAATTTATCAACAAATTAGTTCTCCACTATTTATAGTTCAATACTTGAATTTTAATCTCAAATATCACTTCATTTAATTTTCTCAAGTTTAATTTATTTTATAATTCAAGTTTGGATGTTCATTTCATTTTCCAAAACATCAAACAACATATATTTTGGGATTTTGTAATCCATTTCCCAATTTTATAAGTCACAACTTATTATTTTACACATTTCCATTCATTATAGGCTTGAATATATTCATCTTTTTATTTTTAACTCAAGCCTTATGCTTATTTATAACCCAAGCATAATTTATTCCATGCATTTTTAATCTTTTTATATGTTATTCCAGTTTATTTATTTCAATCCAATCCTTAACCAATTTATTTCTTATCCAACTTATTTCTTATCCATTAAAATAAGAATCCAATTTCATTCAATAACTCACTGAACTTTTATTTCAATTCAATTTTATTTTAACTCAAATTTATTTAATCTCAATTCAATTTCAACTTAATTCGAATACAACTGGATATTATTTTCAACTTATTCAATTTATTTCAATCCAGTTAAATTTTTATTTCCCAATCCAAGTTAATTTCATTTTTTAACTTTACACTTTTAATTCAAATTCCAACATTCAAAGCTTATATTTCCTTCCCGATTTAAAAATCATCTCAATTTATAAGCTTACAACCTATCTCATCAGGATTTTCGAACACCCGGTTATTGGTTTCAAAACATTTGAAATCTTCAACATCTCAAAAATTAAACCAATCCTGGTTTTATCCCAACAAATTCCTTTGAAATTTTCAAAAACAACTTTCTTTTCTAAATAAATCAATTTGTTAGCAATTCTTCACTTAGGAATTCAAAAATGAATACTGATGATGCGACCGTCATCATCATAATTATTTCCCAATAATCCAAGTAGTTTCAATGCTATATCACTTTCAAAATCCATTTAAAACAATTTCCTTTCAGCAATACCTTCAAAGCAATAATGCTATCATTTATCATCAAACATTTCGACAAATTCTTCCAAAATCTTCGGGATTTTAAATTTCCAAATCCTGCTTAAATCAATTTTAACCACAATTCATTTGTATAGTTTATGCTTATTCAAATTCTCATTTAATTATATTTCAATTTATAATCTACATTTATAATTCATATTTATAACTTTCATTTATAATGAATTTATTCTCTTAAACTTTGGTTATATTTCAATTTCTAGTTAAATTTTTACACACCGATGATAATAATTTAATTTCATCATTTCTAACATCCAAACAACCATATATTAGCTAAAATAGTTTACAAAAACTATTCTTTAAATCAAAAATATATTTTGGGTAAAATTATTTCATTTACCTACATTTAAAACAATACCGTATCAATTGTTCTATTCAAGTGTTTAGAAACCCCTTCGATACAGTTGTCCAGACTGTGCCGACGAAGGTTCATATGCCACCCAATAAACCAATCAACACAATATTAAAATAATTTATATTCACTAACAAATACGCACTCATATCTATTAATACTCTCAAACTCATTCTAGAGTATTACGGACTCTATTTTAAATGAGTAATTCCCACCAGAGCCAAGGTTATCACCAACCTAAGCTCTGATACCAAGTGTAACAGCCCGCAAATCCGTACCCCTTGAGTCAACACTATTCTACAACAATCAACCCAAGTTGCACAGAAATACGAACCATTTGGGTTAAAGAAGAAGTGGTAGAAGAAGATAATAGAAATCAGCATCAGAATCTAACCATCGCAGCGGAATAAAATATAATAGATAATAATGACCTTTACTCAAAAATCAAATATTTCTGTTTATATCTTACATCATCAGAGTAAATCAATCACAGCTCAACATCAATATCATACAAATGGATACACAACAACATCAATATCATAAGCATTACCTTTTTAGAACATATCTCTTAGAATGCCCATCGTCCACCTGACAATGTTTCGCAAGCATTCATCCATACAAGTCCGTTCCGGGTTCGAACGGAACCGAAGGCACTATTCCTACTATATCCATTTTGGAAATATCCTCAGGATTAGTAGCGACTAGCCCTTGCACTTCAATGCTCCATCTTCGAATCCAAAATCGTTTCCCACGAAACGTACAAACCGGATCGAAGTGGTTTTCGAGAAATAAATTTCGATCCCGGTCTCTTCGAAACGATCAACGCATTTTTGTCCAATATTGATAGTCGGTTATTTAACTATCAATTAATATTCACAAACAACCATCAACCAATAAATAATTTTCCAAATTATTTATTTATCACAAAATATCTTTACAAGATATATTCTCACTTTCAAATTCCTTGAAAACAGTTTTCAAAACTATCTGCCTTTCGCAGAATAAATTCCAAGTATTTCTATTTCCACTGGAATCACCATGCACAAAACTAGATTTTTCTAAATTAATTTCAAACACTTTACTTTTAAAAATATACTTTAAAACATTTATGTTAAAACTAATTCAATAATTTGTTGAAAGTACATACTATATGAATATTTTAAAATAAGGTTACTTAATAAATATAAAACTAGGTTTTCACCTTTTAAAACAAAATACTAAGTCACCTTGAAAAAAATTTATCACAATATTAGATTTGAAAAATATTTACTTTAGAATTTAAACATTCAGAAATAATAAATTTTCTAAAGCATGCTTTTTTTTAAAACAACATTAAACTTTTATCTTATTTTTTAAAATTTACTTAAAACGTACTTGGCTATCCAGGGAAATATACTTCTCTTCACAACCTTTAAAAATGAATCACTATTTATTTTTAAACAATTTTTCTCATTCCTTTAATAAATTCCCACCTTGAATTTATTCTTCCAAATATCCAATTTTTCACACACTTAAATCAATTTCCAAAATGATTTCCAATTCACTTCATTTATTCAAAAATCCCATAATTTCAGATTTTATTCCTTAATTATGATTTAGAATACTTTTAATTGAAATACGCACTTAGATTTCTCAATTTGCTTCTTATCCCTTTAAATAAATTTGAAACTTTAAGTTTTAAATTAATTCTTTATTCATTAAAATTAATATCACATAATTTTGCAATTCATTAATTACTGTTTATTCAAACCCTTTTTTTTCATACTCGAAGTTATTTATTAGTATTTAACATACTTCCAATTCCTTTTCGATTCATTCTTAATTTATTAAATTTTCTAAGATTATTTCGTTTACAACCTTACTCCCTTTATTTTCTTTCCAAAATCCAATTTATATATTTTTGGTAATTCATTATACCCAAATATATCTAATCAAATCATAACATTCAATATTCCAATATATTCATCATAGAATATCAAGTACTCACAACAGAATATGTTAAATTATAAATGTTGAGGGGTCCAGCTGGATCCCTCCAACCTGTTTTCCCTGCATCCACAGATGTTAGCACAATATAAAATGTCAATTCCAAAGTATTCCATACTACGAAACATCAATCAATTCAACCATTCAAACAATTATTTAAATTTAATCATTTAAATTTAAATTTAAATTAACTGAGTGAGTTAACTCACCTTTTCCTTTAAATTCGCAATCCACTTCATTCTCGGTTTGATTCCACGATTTCAGACCTTGTAAAAATATTAGATGGTTTTTATTAACATTCAAATAAATTGACCACTAAATTTTCGTATATAAATTTAATTATCCAATGCTTTAGTCCCAGGCTAATAATTTAATTTTAAGCTGATTCCCTTTTATAAAATATTTTTAGTACCTAAAGGATTCAATAAGTTAATAGCTTCATCATACATTATTAACAATAAACAAGTTAGTGAAGACATGTGTATATATATTTTAAATAGATAAGTTTATATATATATATCTTTAAACTCATTCATTTAAAAACTCGTTTATATGAATCTAAAATCTAATTTATATAACTTCTTTTCAATATTCAAAATTCCTATTTATTTTAAAACTTTACCTACTGTAATACATATTCAAATTTATTTTCAAATTTAAATTGAATTTAAATAAATCGTATACCTTCGAGTTGATCGAACTTCCATCAATCTCAGTCCCAAACCCATCACAAAAGCCCACCCTGCCTCGACCGAACACCAGGCTTTACTGCCATACACGAAACCATACTGCTCGACTACGAGCCTCCACCTATCTTTTCACCTGGCACCGTGCGCTCCCATAAAAATTATAGAGCCGAGCTCCAGAAGCGTTCGCGATCGCCCACCCTTCAGAACATCGTGAGTTCGAGTCACGATGCGCGATGCCGACTCGGCTCTCTCTCTAACTTGCGAGCAACACCGCCGTGCTTCGATCGATCGCGCTGAATGAGAAGGCTTCGCCTTGCTCGAGAAATTGAACGCAGCTTTGACTCTTGAGGAGAGGAATAGGAGGCTGGGGCCATGATTTTTTTTTGATTTGGGATTAATTCGTTTCGTTTTCCATTTACCCCTTTTTTTTCAAGAAGAAGGGCTTCGTTGAAAAGAACAAGGGTTTGATTCCTGTTAGAAGGACAAAGGTGTATACGAGAAGATAAGGGAAAACGTTGACGTATACAAGAAGCTTTATCTATTAAATTAAATTTTATTAGATTATTATCAATTAAATTTCCATCACGTTTATATTTCGTACACTCACACACTAATTCCGATCAAAACGAAATTTGAAATCCGATAATAATTCAATATTACGGACCCAATGGAACTGGTTTCGTCAAATTCCGAAATTGTGCCTCGGAAGACTATTTTTAAATTCAATTTAAACGATTAAATGTCAAAAACGAACAAAGTGTTAGATTCAATTTCAACACTTCTATTATATTCAATGTTATCAATATAAATTTTATAAGCCTTCAAATTATTTTTTAACAGGCTTAAAATCTCAGATTTCATATTTTATTCAAGTCAAATTAATTAATTCAATAATTTAATTGTCAAATAACTTATGATATTAGTAATTTAAGTCGATAATTAACTTTTAAATATTTAAAATGAATTAAATATTCTGATTTTAAATGCTTGAAAATTCCGGGTCGTCACATAAATTTTGTTGATTTGGAAATTTGGATTATTTTTCTGAACTTATTATTTTGGAAACTTTGAAACTGAAGATATTTAATTTGGAAGAAATGATTTGGTGAAATCATATATGATTTTGAAACTGAATTAATATTGAAATGATTTGAAATTGAGAACCTTGTTTTATTAAGTACTCGATTTAGGAGTTGTCGAACTTATATATAATGGATGTGTATAAGTATAAAGTTGATTTGAAAACTATTGATTTGAAAGGTACTCAATTTGGAAAGAGAAATCTTATATAATCGAAGTCTATATAAGTGTGATTTGATATACTATTGATTTGGAAAGTATTCGATTTGAAAATAAAATCTTATATATAATGGACTATATATAAGTATGATATTTGAAAGTGATTTGAAAACGGTACTATATGATAGATATTTTCGAAGTAAAGATATGGAAGGTGCCTTCTGCTTGATATCCTCTTTGTGGCCACATTGTGGATTTTATTCTATCTGATTTTTGGTTTTCCGTATGTGATACTCGAGTGTCCTACCATGGCGTAACCCATGGTCTTTTGAGCGCGACTTCATAGCGTAATTCGTAGGGGCTGCGAGAGCCTACGGGTACGGACGTTTCCTGGGGGGTCCAGGCGTAACCATAGTGTATCTGCGATCTATTAGGTCGCTTGATAGCATAATCAGCAGGGGCTGCGAGAGCCTACGGGTATGGATGTTTCCTGGGGGATCCAAGCGTAACCATTGTGTATCTGTGGTACTACCAGTCTTCATGGCGTAATCGCAGGGCTGCGGTAGCCAGCCTACGGATACGGATGTTTCCTGGGTGATCCAGGCGTAACCATTGTGTATCTGTGATCCATGATCGACATGTTTTGGTTTGGTTGTTTTGTTTGGATTGTACTTTCCATATCTGTTTTTTAAAGTTTTTCCAGTATTTTCACAGGGTGTTGAACAAGTCTACTAAGTACCTGGAGAATTCTAGCTTTGCGCCTAATCAACGCATAGCCAGAGCCTGTAGGAACGAGGATAAACTTGTTAAGACATCGAGTTATAAAATTATTTTGATAAAATATTATATAAAGGATATTTTGATCATTTATTTTATCCTTCCAAATAATTGATACTTATATAGCTTTAAAATAATGGTTCATCCTTGTCTTTCAACCTGTTTTTCCCTTCTAGCTATTCCTATTCTCCACCTTATTAAACTTCCCTATAACAACAGTTATCAGGTATAATTTTAATCTTCTTGTTATCTTGTCTTATTCTTATTTCATTCTATCTTTTCTGTGTTTTCCGTACCCCGTTCTTTTTCGAGGACGAAAGGATTTGAGTGGGAGAGAGTGTAACAATGTAACAACCCATAAATTTTAATAAATATTTTTGTTCATTTTATCTAAAACTTTGGTGGTTAATTATTTAAAAATTTAATTTTGGATTTTTTTTGGAATAATGGTGTAATTGGTTATGAATTATTTGCCCAATTATATTAAATATAAACAATTTCTGGAATTCTAGATTTTGGGTCAAACTTTGACTTTAATTGAAAATTTTAAATTTTTAAATTTTACTTCTAATCTTTTTTTTAAAATTGTATATATTTAAAACATCCATTCTGCTTTTGTTTCATTTAATTTGGATATACTTTGTAAATTAAGTAACGTACAAAGTTGTAAATAGCAATTAATTTATACGTTTTATTTTATATGTTTCTATATCCGTTTACTTATTTATTTTCTATGGTGTTTATATAAACGAAATGTTATTTATTGAACTGTTTCTTTGGCATATATTTTATTAAATGGATAAGTAACAAATCAGTTATGTAAATTAAGTAACGTACAAAGTTGTAAATAGCAATTAATTTATACGTTTTATTTTATATGTTTCTATATTCGTTTTCTTATTTATTTTCTATGGTGTTTATATAAACGGAATGTTATTTATTGAATTGTTTCTTTGATATATATTTTATTAAATGGATAAATAACAAATCAATTCTGTAAATTAAGTAATAAACAAAGTTGTAAATAGCAATTAATTTATTAGTGTTATTTTATATGTTTCTACATCCGTTTTCTTATTTATTTTCTATGGTGTTTATATAAATGGAATGTTATTTATTGAATTGTTTCTTTGACATATATTTTATTAAATGGATAAGTAACAAATCAATTCTGTAAATTAAGTAACGTACAAAGTTGTAAATAGCAATTAATTTATGTGTTTTATTTTATATGTTTCTATATCCGTTTTCTTATTTATTTTCTATGGTGTTTATATAAATGGTATGTTATTTATTGAATTGTTTTTTTGACATATATTTTATTAAATGGATAAGTAACAAATCAATTCTGTAAATTAAGTAATAAACAACGTTGTAAATAGCAATTAATTTATACGTGTTATTTTATATGTTTCTACATCTGTTTTCTTATTTATTTCATATGGTGTTTATAAAACGGTATGTTATTAATTGAATTTGTTTCTTTGGCATATATTTTTATTAAATGAATAGGAAACAAATTAATTTAAGATATGTTACTTTGATTTTATTTTGGGCATATGTTTCATTTTCATTTCCTGCCTTTATATTACCCATCTTTTTGATTCCATACCATAGCCGTTCAAATCAGTAGCCATGCAATCCAAAAAGAAAAATAAAACCCTAGCCGCTTATTGTATTCTCATCTCTTTCTCTGCATTTTTCACGTGAAGAACTTTCTGTAAGTAATGGCTGCCTATCCTTTTTTTTTTCTTTTTTTCTTTCTTCCCCTCTTTTTCATTTTTCTTCTTTTCTTTTGGGTTTTTCTTGCATAGTTCGGCCTCACCCCTCCTCTAGCCGCCAACTTCCTCCTCCACCTTCCCATCCATGGCCTACATCACCACGTCCTCCTCCTAAAGCCAGGCCGTGAGCACCTAGGCCAAAATTCCACATTCAAAGCATGTTAACCCTGACAAAACCATCCATTCGCCAAAACCCTTATGTTTGCTTGCCCTATTAGCTCACCACCACCCTTTCCTTTGACCGCACCACCTATCCATCACCCCACACCTCTGACCTGATCATGGCTGAGCCCAATATAGTGTAGGCCAAGGCTACATGCACCAAAACTTCGCCTAATGGCCTTACCCCTTTGTATTCTTCATGTTGTAACTCCAACCCCTTCCAATTCCTAGCTAGCAGTGCCATATGGGCCCATACCCGAGCCTTTAACACCATCATGACCGAGCATATGATTCCCCTAGGTCGAGCACTTGAGTGGTTAAAGCATGGTCAAGCTATCTTGTTATTTGTTTATTTTAATTTCCTATTTGTTTCAATCTAAATTTTGTTGAGTATATATTTATGTTACTTTATTTATTTTAACTACAAGATCTAAATCTGGTTGTTACCTCATCCCAACTCTTATCGTGCCTCCTCGTGCTCTTCGGTGTATGGGTATTTTTATTTTGAATCAATTTCTAGCATCGAAAAGGTGAGTATTCACTCATGACATTTATACTTATATAATTAGTGAATTGACAATAGGTGAATGTGTAGAATATTATATCATGTTATACCTGCCTGTGATATGAATCATATGATGTTAACCTTGTTTATAAACCTGTCATATCATTAATTACTACAATATGATGCTATATTGTTTATTTTATTCTGTTCTCACACTACAAGTTCCCTGTAGAATAGAATCACTATGGGTTGAAAAGATACATACCCGAACAGACTTTAGAATAGGGAAAAATCGTTATGGGCTGAAATGATAAGCCTGAGCGATTTATTATTTATTTATTTTATTTAACTTGGGATTTGCGGGTTTGAAATGATAAAACACGGATTTTTCATTGTAAATTACGGGTTGAAATGATATATTATCCGTATCACTTGATTTAGGCTAGAAAATTTTATACCGACCCGTGGTTATTTTATATACTTTTCTGGATAGTTTTAAGTTTTTTAAAATGTAAATTATGATATTTTGATTTAAATTTGAATTTAAAATGATTCATTAAAGTGTTATTTAATTTTCTATGAATATAAAATGTTAAATAATTGTATGCTTAAGAGTGTAACCTGAAATATAACCTAACCTGGAATTTGAGATTTGGTATAAAATGAGAATTTAAGTTAAAGAAAATAAATTGGAATTCAATAAATGAATTATTGGAAAATTTGGATTTAATTATTTGAAAGTATAATAACTTCACTTTTAAATGGTTTAAATGAATTATTTTTTATTATAATATAAACCATTTTTAAAAGGTAATTAAATTTGAATAGTTGAATTGGAATTCAAATAGTGATTTGAAAATGAGATTTTGAAAGAATATGATATTTTGATATATTGAAATGGTTTGGAAATGATTTGATCCTTATTTTGATTAAGATTTGAAATGATATTTTATTTCTGAAGTATAAAATACCATTTTAAAATTTATAACCACGGGTACACTCCTTTGTGTGCCATTTGATTTCCTTGTGATTGTTTTGATACACACTTTGAATTTGATAGTATGGCTAGAGGTGAGCGATTACTACAGCTCTGCGCTACCTTAGCCACATTTACACTGTTATTTGCATTAACTACTTTAATATGGGTATTTCTGTGATAGTGTTTATGTAACGCCCCACCCCGAGACCCACCTTAGTAAAGAGAATTAACAAGTAATTCCGTCTACTAAAGCGGAGAATAGGGCTGGTTAAGGGGGACCATCTATAACTTTGTCTTAAACATCTACTGAATACGTCGATAAATGCAATATAATTTTTTCCTTTTCTATCTCAATGGATCGACATACACAGTAAATGCTTAATCCAAAACTATAGGTGGCTAACGGATCTATCAGAACAAAATACAATAACTAAATGTAAAGCACATCACAGAACAGTAATCAACATCATATATATATATATATATATACTGATACATGTTTAGTACAATACAATATGAATACAGATAAAGGTGGTACTCGACAACATCATAAATATCGAATCAAATATAACTACATCAGAGTATGCGAAAGAACAAAAACTACTCAAGAGAAAGAGGAGCTGATATCCAACATCAACTTCAAGCTAAGTCCAATAGATGATACCTGAAACAACTCGGTTTGACCCGAGTGAAAACACACGGGTCGAGCTAGCTAGAACTTATCATTAGTATAGGTGATGATAAGATATAAGGGAAAAACATTCCATCGTTACCAATGGAATGATATAAGTCATCAAGTTATCTCTAGAGTGATACATCAATGGTTTGTCATGATTGCACAGAGGAATACAATATGTATATTATATTGACATGGTTCACCTAATTATATATATAAACGAATGAAATGGGTGAGGATATGGACCATAGAGTAAATCTTCATAGGATAATTAAAACTTCAAGAATCCATCATAAATAAAACTCATCTAATAGATACTTCTTAATTATTATACCTCATCTCATCGGTATAAATATAAATACATCTCAAATCCATCATTAAACTCATTATAAAGGAATCTCCATAATCATTTATACCTCATCTCATTGGTATAAATATAAATATATCTTAAATCTATTATCAACACTCATCATAAAAGAATTACCATAATTTATACCTCATCTCATTGGTATAAATATATATAATGTCTCAAATCCATCTTGATAGAGCCCGGAAAGAATCCAAAACATCATATTCGAACTCACAAAATAAAACCATGTATGTCAATAAGCCTTTTTCATACATAAGGCTATACTAAAGTATCATCATCAAAATAGTGAAATCGAAACACCTAAAACCTCATGGAAAGCAGCACGTGCATTTACATCTTGACAAGCACTACCATTATTTGGTACCATTCATCGTGATGACTTGGGGTCACATAACATCATAACATCGTGATCATCTTGATTGACTATAGTCGGAAACATCTTGATGACACCCAGTCACAAAAACCCGAGTAATAACATCGTGATGATTGGAGTCGAGTAATAACTTCATGAACATCGTGATGACTCCAATCGAGTACTCGGTCTGTGGCACTAGTAACATCGTGAATATGTCTCAACTTCTCGAATAGGAACCCAATAGGCGTCAACATACGTCCCATACCATACGTTCATACCTATTGGTTTACTAATCGTTAGTCGATGCCATATATTAGAAAACCATCATAAAACATCATCAAATAAACACTGCCTCATCTCATCGGCGAGTGTAAAATACCTAACTTGTCTTATCTCTTACTTGGACGAGTTTTAAGTGACATCGAGACTTGTCTCATTTCATTGACAAGTAAAAATTCATCATAAATATCGAAATCATCATCAATCCATCATAACAACTTGCCTCATCTCCTAGGCAAGTAAAAGAACTCGTGATGGTTATTTCTAACCATAGTTTCAAATTAAAACTTAACATCAATATTGCCTCATTTCATCGGCAAGTTAATATAATACCATACTCATCTCTTCTCATCGATGAGTAATGGTTCCATCGTGACTTGTCTCATTTCATCGACAAGTAAAAGTCATCACAACCATCTTAAATTCTTAAATCATCATAAACATCTTAACTTCATGAATACTTCATAAATAGACTTACCTCGTCTCATCGGTAAGTAAAACAACATCATGACGGTTATTTCTAATCATAATTCTCTAAATGGAAAATTTTCGTCTTGGTCGCCTCATCTCATCAGCGATTGTAAAAACATCTAGATTGGTTCGTCATCAAACATACTCAAAAAGAGTAATTCTCCAACCAATAATGTTTGTTAAATTTGGCAACTTCTAAATCATCTCAAAATAATAATTCAAATTAGTTTCGGTCGTAGAAGTCCGATATTAAGCGATAAAGCAAGAACACATGTCTCATACCATATATCCTTACTAAATCGTTTAATTCTCATTCTTATACATCCGAAAGAGAAAAATAATAGTTTATGATCTTTGCGCAATAATTTACTAAGGTAGCCGGGTTTTAAAATAAATTTTTCGAAACCCAAAGAAATCCTTTTATTAAAATTCTACTTTTTTATATAAAATAAATATAGTATATCTACTTTTATTATTTAGAAATACTCTTAAAAATATTTAAAATAAAATATTTAACACCATAATTACCAAGACGGAACATGCATATACATGTTCATGGATGCAAAACAATTTTCAAGTGGTTTGAAAACAATAAGTGCACTAACAACATGGAACAAAACACAGGAAAGCGGATAAAATCTGCTGTTTTGGGCTAGCAAACATTGAAATATTTAAAAACATTCTCAATGAAAGTTGTTGCATATGATTCAAGCTTTCCAGAATGACCAAGGTCAATCAATTCGGATCTATGATTCAAAAGTTATGATCGTTTTACTCAAAACATAAAATTCGGCCTGAACTTATGTATTTGCAGGACAGCGACAAACAATTGCAATTATAGCATAGGTAACCTTAAAATCAGGCAAAATAAATAAAAAGAAATTTGTAGTTTAGCTTCTAAGATTTCCGAAACATCTAAAATTATCAAAATCGGTTAAGAAACGAAAAAGTTATAGTCAAATTCGTTTCAGCTTCAAAGATGGACAGAATTCAGTTTTTGGATTAAGCACAAAATATGATCAAAACTTGATTTTTATAGCTCCAAGCATTCAATTTTACACTAAATATGAATAAACAAGATTGTATACAGCAAGTGTGAGTGAGGTGTAACAACCCGAAATTTCCGATCCCGAAAATTCCAAATAGTTAGAGGAAAGAAGAAAGAGATAAAAATATAATATCTATAATAGTTATACCAAAGAAACTGTATCTATCGATATATCAGGGTTACAACAATTTTATACAACAATGAATAGATACAATTTAACATGTCTCAGGTATGTACAATATCATAGTGGAAACTCTCCATACGTCCCTGCCATCCAGCTCGCCTCCTGAGCTCCAGAACGTTCTTACCTGAAAATCTATAATACTCGGTCTGACCCGAGCATTACATCAAAGTTACACCCGGGTCAGGCTGGAAACCAGCGTGAGTAAACTCATCTAACAAGGAATATCCTAGAACATACAACTTATATAAACCCGGGTAACTTAATTAACAACTTCATAAGTTGTTATAGACATCACTTGTTTCACACATCAATTTCTAAGTATCAAACTTAGATTGAATGGTCAAATTTACTTAAATCATTCCAAACCAGCTTATTGATTTCACATATCAATCTCTAAAGAATCGAAGTGGTTTCGGGTTTTTCTAATACCCGACTCCGATCGAATCCAATGTCATTTTAACCCAAATTATTCATGTGAATGCAATTTACTTTTAATCTCTGGATGTCACTTTATACAACATTTCATCATAGATAACCCCATTATCACTGTTCAACTCAACATATCATACTACAAAAACATTTCATATCAAATAGCATCATGATCACATACCAAGGATAACAAATAATCCAAGGCATCCAAATATCATTCAATCATCCATATGCAAGATTAGTCATACCATTTCTAACTAATTTAATTATCCACCAATGAATTAAATTAATTACTATTTACTTATAAATCTTGCTTATATTAACATTAATTAATTATATTCAATTAATTAATTATCCCTTAATTATTCATCTTGATTGATCATCCTTTATTAACCATTCTCTAATTACAATGAGTTATTAACTCTCAATTAATTACCTATATTAATTATTCTTTACACATCCATATCCAATTACATTGATTCTTGATTAATCATTCAAATTAATTACCTCATATTCACTTCATTGATCAATTATCCTTTAATAAATCATACTCATTATTCAACTAACCATTGATTAGTTTCCTTAATCCATCAATCCTTAATTAATTACCTAAGTAATTAATCCTTAATTACTTTCATTAAGTAATAATTTGCCACTAATTACAACTTAATTATTTAATTAATTAATCTCTAACTAATAATTAATAAATCATAAACATTATTAAATTAAACTAATTAATTACTCTTAATTACCTTATTAATTAATTAGTCATTTATTATCCAAATCTTAATTATCTCTTAAGATAAAATTTTATTTTTATTAATGAATTACCTATCATTCGCAAATTTAAATACATTTCAAAACATTGCACTTTTAGATTAAACTTTTGAATTGAATTTTAAGATTTAAAGTAACTTACGATTGAACTTAGCCAATTAAAGTTAAACAACTTCAAATCTCCTAAATCAATTGTTTTAAGAAAAACATTTATTTTACATAATAGTTTTAAATTTAAATTCAAGCTGTAACGCCCCATAGATGATACCTGAACAACTCGGTCTGACCCGAGTGAAAACACACGGGTCAGGCTAGCTAGAACTTATCATTAGTAAAGGTGATGATAAGAGATAAAGGGAAAACCATTCCATCATTACCAATGGAATGATATAGGTCATCAAGTTATCTCTAGAGTGATACATCAATGGTTCATCATGATTGCATAGAGGAATACAATATGTATATTAGATAGACATGGTTTATCTAATTATATATATAACCGAATGAAATGGGTGAGGATGTGGACCATAAAGTAAATCTTCATAAGATAATTAAACTTCAAGAATCCATCATAAATAAAACCCATCTAATAGAAACTTCTTAATTATTACACCTCATCTCATCGATATAAATATAAAATACATCTCAAATCCATCATTAAACTCATTATAAAGGAATTTCCATAATTTATACCTCATCTCATTGATATAAATATAAAATGCCTCAAATCCATCTTAATAGAACCCCGAAAGAGTTCAAAACATCGTATTCGAAATCACCATAAAACCATGTATATAAATAAGCCCTCTTTTTTTCCATAAGGCTATAATAAAGCGTCATCATCAAAACAGTGAAAACGAAGAACCTAAACTTCATGGAAAACAGCACGTGCTTTACATCTTGACTAGTACTAGTAATTTGGTACCATACATCATGATGACTTGGGGTCACATAACATCATAACATCGTGATTGACTAGTCGGAACATCTTGATGACACCCAGTCACAAATACTTATCCAATCAATATTTAATCTCATATTTATACCCAAATAAACAAAATAAGGTTCCAAACTTTATTTTTCTCATTTTATTTACAAAAATCATTGTTTATTCCAAAAAACAATTTAAAATTTCCAACTATATTTTAGTTTGCAATATTAAATTATAACTTCCGTTATAATTTAAAGTATACCAGTAATCTCCAAACCAGGGTTGTTACAGACTCTACCCCTACAAAAATTGCATCCCTGCAATTTTCTAGAAAAAGAGTTGTAAACAACATGAAAATTCATTCAATAAAGGTGATAGACAAGCTTGAAACTCGAACCATTCATACTCTCAGGATAGAATGGTAGAGAGAAATAAGGAAAAAACCCCTTGGTTAATCCAATGGTCCATCGTATGCTAATATCTTGATTAGCAAACAATCGAATTTTCCAAGCAACTCGAAAGAATTTCGACTTCGAATCAATACACAATAAAAAGCTCAACAAATAATCTATCAAATAAGATAGGTTTTCTCAAAATTCTACGAATAGAGTCAGAATCAAACTAATTCCAACCCAAACTCTAAGCAACAAAAATGATCATCTACACAATTTTCCACATAATAATACGGAAAGAGCATCCTCACAACAAGGATAGACTCAATAGACAAGATACATAAATCAAACAAAATGGCTTCTCACGAGGCCACCAAACTCGAACGACCGCAAAATGCACGTCGTCATCAATAGCACAAGAATAGAGTGAACTCAAGAACAAGAATATAAGCTCAAATTACTTTTCAATTCAAGATATTTAGATTTTTTTTTCAACATCTTTTAAATTTTAAATCCCAATTTTCAACATTTGAAAATTTTCAAACTCTTTACTATATTACTTAGTAAGTAATATAAAACTCAAATTAAAAGATATATGAGTATAGTATGGGATATATGTTCTCACCTAATGTTTTACTAATCGTTAGTTGGTTCCACATCAGAAAACATCAAAACACATCAGAACCATCATAAAACTCACTCTGCCTCATCTCATCGGCGAGTTAATATAATACCATACTCACCTCTTCTCATCAACGAGTAATGGTTCCATCGTGACTTGTCTCATTTCATCGACAAGTAAAAATCATCATAACTATCTTAACTTCATAAATCATCATAAACGTCTTAACTTCATGAATACTTCATAAATAGACTAACCTCGTCTCATTGGTAAGTAAAACAACATCATGACGGTTATTTCTAATCATAATTCTCCAAAAGGAAAATTTTCGTCTTTGTCGCCTCATCTCATCAGCGATTGTAAAAAAACTTCAAGATTGGTTCATCATCGAACGTACTCAAAAAGAGTAATTCTCCAACCAATAATGTTCGTTAAAATTTGGCAACTTCTAAATCATCTCAAAATAATAATTCAAATTAGTTTCGGTCGTAAAAGTCCGATATTAAGCGATAAAGCAAGAACACATGTCCCATACCATATATCCTTACTAAATCGTTTAATTCTCATTCTTATACGTCCGAAAGGAAAAAAACTGTTTATGATCTTTGCGCCATAATTTACTAAGGAAACCGGTTTTTTTTTTAAATAAATTTTTCGAAACCCAAAGAAATCCTTTTATAAAAATTCTACTTTTTATATAAAATAAATATAGTATATATACTTTTATTGTTTAGAAATACTCTTAAAAATATTCAAAATAAAATATTTAACACCATAATTACCAAGCCAGATCATGCATATACATGTTCATGAATGTAAAACAATTTCAAGTGGTTTGAAAACAATAAGTGCACTAACAACATGGAACAAAACACAGGACAACAGATAAAATCCGCTGTTTTGAGCTAGCAAACATTGAAATATTTAAAAACATTCTGAATGAAAGTAGTTGCATATGATTCAAGCTTTCCAGAATGACCAAGGTCAATCAATTCGGATCAATGATTCAAAAGTTATGATCGTTTTACTCAAAACATAAAATTCGGCCTGAACTTATGTATTTGCATGACAGCGACAAACAATTGCAATTATAGCATAGGTAACCTCAAAATCAGGCAAAATAAATAAAAAAAGTTGTAGTTTAGCTTCTAATATTTCCAGAATGACCAAGATCTTCAAATTCCGATCATTGGTTCAAAAATATGATCATTTTACACAAAACATCAAATTCAGCCTGAATCTATGTATTTGCTGGACAACAACAAACAATTGCAATTAAATCATAGATAACTTCAAAACCTGGAAAAATGAATAAAACAAAAGTTGTAGCTTAGTTTCTATGCTTTCCGGAACATCTAAAATTATCGAAATTGGTTAAGAAACAAAGAAGTTATGGCCAATTTAGTTTCAGCCTTAAGCACAGAGCAAATATTGGTTTTGCTCTCGGGATTATAGTAGAAAAATTCAATTTTGACACACCTAACTTCAAAATTACAGAAAACACAAAACATTAAAGTTGCAGCACAAGAATTAAGCTTTCCGAAATATCTAAATTTATCAATATCGGTTAAGAAACGAAAAAGTTATAGTCAAATTCGTTTCAGCTTCAAAGATGGACAGAATTCAGTTTTTGGATTGAGCACAAAATATGATCGAAACTTGATTTTTATAGCTTCAAGCATTCAATTTTACACTAAATATGAATAAACAAGATTGTATACAGCAAGCATGAGTGAGGTTACTCGCCTTAGGGTTTGTTTGAAGCGAATTAAATGATTTTGCTTGCAAAGAAAGGAGTTTTAGCCTTGAATTAGTAATTAGAAACCTAAACAAGCTATAAAAACAATATGCAAGCATGGAAAAATATGAAAACTCAATTATAGTGAATCAAATCTGAAAATTGATATGAATTTGAGATTAAATAGGTAGGAAATTACCTTATCTTATGTGTGTAACTTGAATTGAACCTTGAATTTGCAAGAGAATGAGTGAATTTTGATTTTTCCTCATATGGAGGCCATTGTTTTAGGTTTATTGTAAGTTGTATTTTTTTTTTCTTATTTTTTTTCATTTTTTTTAATTTTTTTTTATTTTATTTTCTTCATATTATTCCTTTATTTTACAATAAAAGGCTAACATTGGAATAAATTTTCGATATTACTAATTAACTCAATTAAACCATCACAATTATTTATTTACAACACAAATCCATAAATAAAGTTTTCCAAACTTTATTTTCATTCATTTGCACTTATTTCAACCATCAAATGTTCAAATAAGCGTCAAATAAATTAATATGACTTATTTAAATTTCAAATCCCATATTATATTCATCAAGATATTGTTTATATAAAATAAACAATATAATCCCCTATTTTATTATCCAGTTCATTTTTAAAAACAATATTAAATTATAATTTTCTTCATAATTTAATATTAATAGTAATCTCCAAAATCCCGGGTTGTTACATACTCTCCCCCTTAACAAAATTGCTTCCTCGCAATTTCTAAAGGAAAAGGCTGTAGACAACATAAAAATTCAATCAACAAAGGTGATAGACAAGCTCAAAAATCAAACCATTCATTCTCCCAACATAGAATGGTAGAGAGAGATAAGGAAAAAACTTTCTTGGTTAATCTAATAGTCCATCATATGCTAATATAGCGACTAGCAAATCATCGAATTTTTCCAAGTAACTCGAAAGGATTTCGAAGATATCCCGTCTTCGAATCAATACTCAATAAAAAGCTCAACAAATTATCTATCAAATAAGATAGATTTCTCAAAACTCTATGAATAGAGTCGGGATCAAACTCATTCAAACCCGAACTTTAAGCAACAAAAATGACCAACAACATAATTTTCCGCATAATAGTACCAAGGAATGAGGAGAGTTTCTAGATTATTCGAGTTTGATTGAGTTTATCTACTTTGTTTGAGTGTTCTTTTCAGATAGTCAATCAATGTTACCCTTTAGCATTACTCCGTTTGAAGTAGTGATTCGTGGATTGTGTGCTTCTTCTCCTTCGAGAAGAATATCTTGCTTATCCTATATCTTGCTGATTTTTTTTTGGAGTGGCTCGTGTCATTCTAAGATTGACGAACACTCTATCTCCTTTTGATGATTTTGAGATCGAGTATTCTGGGTAAATCTCGATGCATTCTCTTAATGTTATTTGGTTCGATTTTTTTAAAGCTATATATATATATATATATGAGTTTTAAAAAGAGAAATTGGAGTTTTGAGATATTTTAAAAATAAAAGAATGTTTTGAGAATATATTTATATGAGTAGTATTCTTTCATAGAAATAATTTTAGAGTGTTGGGTTATCCATCGAGTAGTTAAGAGGTCTGGTCGATACGCCTGATCAACATTATCGATAGGAATCTCCTAAATGCTATGATGAGACAATCAGACACAATGGTTTGTGTTTTAAAAATTGAGATTTTGAAAATAATATTTTGAGATTATATATTAAATTTATTTTTGAATGGTAATTGCAGCCAATGATTTTAGAGACGAGTAACAGAGTGGCGAGGTAGTTTTGATCGTTCGATCGACGCTGCAGCCAATGGATATATCTATTATTAGAGATTCAATGGCGAGGCAATGCCATTTATTTATTTATTTATTTTGAAGTTGTAAAGATGATAATATATGAGAATATTCTTAAGTTATACTTTATTGGAAGTATATTTTGAGATTTTGGAACCTACATTAGATACATTGGATGTTTTAAGAGAAGAGTCACAAGAGTATTTGAAGATTGTTTTTAAAATATTTAAGTGGTTTAATAAAAAGAGTAAAGAGAATTTAAACCCTTAATTTATTTTGAGGGATATTATTATGGGTTTACAAATCTCTTTGGAAATTAATTTTGAAGTAAGAGAAGAAATTTGGACTTTTAATTTGGGTTTTAAATTATTTACTAAGTAGTATAGTAAAGAGTTTGAAAATTTTCAAATGTTAAAAATTGAGATTTAAAATTTAAAAGATGTTGGGATTTAAAAATTCTAAATATCTTGGATTGAAAAGTAATTTGAGCTTATATCCTTATTTCTTGAGTATATTCTATCCTTGAGTTAATATCAACGACATGCCTTATCGCGGTCGTTCGAGTTTGGTGGCCTTGCAAGAAGTCATTCCGTGATTTATTCATCTTGTCTATTGTGTTTATCTTGTTGTGAGGATGTTCTTTCCGCATTATTATGCAGAAAATCTTATTGATGATATTCTTTATTGCTTAGAGTTTGGGTTTAAGTGAGTTTGGTCCCGACTCTATTCGTAGATTTTTGTGAAATCAATCATTTTCGATTGATTAATTGTTGAGCATCTTATTGAGTTTTTTTTTCGAAGATGGGATATCTTCGAAATTATTTCAAGTTACTTGGAAAATTCGATGGTTTGCTAATCGCTATATAAGCATTTGATGGGCCATTGGATTAACCAAGGAAGTTTTTCCTTGTTTCTCTCTACCATTCTATGATGAGAATACGAATGGTTTGAGTTTCGAGCTTCTCTTTTATCTTGTGTCAACTGAATAAATTGTGTTGAATACAGATTTCCTCTAGAAATTGCGAGGACGCAATTTTTATAAGAGAGGGAGTCTGTAACAACCCTGGTTGAAGATTACCGTAAATATTAAATTATAATGAATATTATAATTTAATATTGAAATTAATTGAATTAATTGGAAGAAAATGATGAATTATATTGTTTATTTGGAATAAACAATATAATATGAATAAATTTTGGGAGAACAACATAAAATAAGGTTTATTTCAAATTAAATGATTGAAGCAAATTTAAGATGAAGGAAAGATGAAGTGAACAACTTAATTGTGATCTTTGAGTTGGAAATTGTCATTGATGGAATTTAGTAGGTGCATTAAAGGAATATTGGCAATTTATTCCAATATTTTCCTTATATTGTAAAATAAAAGGGAAAATAAAAGTAGAAAGATTTTATTGTATTAATAGTAATAAACATATGTGTGAGATAAAGTTGTTCCTTTATTTCATGAATTTTGAATTAGAGATGCAACTATATTCAATTAACATGTACGATTTGGCGATAATGTAATTTATTGTCAAATTGCATCTTTTTTTTGTTAAATACAAATAAAATTGTTAAATAATTGTTGAATCATCATATTAATAATGAATTTGAATTTTGGGCTAATGAATTGTAACAAAATAAATTAATCACTTCATTTTGATAGTTGGAGTGATTTGGAATAATTAATGAAATTTTGTTTGGGTTGGGAAAATCATATTGGTAATTTAAAACCAATAATACATTTTATTGTAAAATAAAATGTGGGGAATAAGAAGAAAAATAATTTTCCTTGAGTATAAAAATGATGGACATGAGTGAAATAAAGTTTCTTCGTTATTTCATGAAGTTGAATGTAGTTAATTGACTACATTTGATTAAATTGATAATTTGTACAATATTGTGCTTGTTTGCCAATATTGTCATTTTATTAATTAAATATATATAAGAATGAGTTAATAAAATAATTAATCATGATAACTATAATTAAAATTGTGAGAAATGCTTAAGTAATGCTAAAACATGTATTTGCTTTGTTTTTGGGTGCATAATATATTTTAATTTAACCAATTGTATTGAATTTGCAATTATTTGGCAATAATGGGGAAAAATTGGCTAAACTGGTTAATAAATGATAAAACAAGTAATAAATTACTGAAATTGTGATTTAATATTTTATTGGAATCTAGATGTTAACACGAATCCAACGCACCCAAAATTGTTAAAATCGGATTTAAATCGTGTAAGATATGGATAAAAGAAGTTTGTACATAAATAAACTACACAAACAAACATTCATCTAAGTCCTAATAGGAATTAGTTTGTACCCATTTAGCCCAATAGAAACTTCTGGAAATAGTACGTACAGTTTCCTCTTCGTTCATTTTCATCTTCTTCCTGAAAACAATTAAGAAGCTCAAAAATTAGAAACAATGGCTGCCTTCTCAAACCTTAGCCATAATTAACAAATTCTTTGCCAAATCAATAGAATTTCGGGTCTAATTCATCAAGAAGGTAATCTCCATTCTTTTCTATCTTGAATTTGAGGAGAAATCCATATTTGTTTACTGTAATTCTTGTTTTGAAATTTTTCTTCTTTGCATGCCTCTTTTTCTAGTTTCTGCAGATGCTAGAGCTCCTCTTCCTTGCTAAAGACCTCATATTTGCTCCAATATTTTCTTCATAATCTCCTCTTTTCACTGCAAAAGGTAAGTTTAAAACTTACAGCAACTAAATTGGCTCATGCTTGGAAAATTTGGCTCTATATGTTCAAGTTTCATCTCTGTTCTTAATTGTTGATGTCTGAAATACCTCATCTTTGAATGCTTATATCTCCCTCATCCGCAGTCGGTTGAGGTGATTTTTATTTCATTTTGAAACTTATTGTGTCTAGTTTGTTCATGTCTAATTTTATCAAGTTTCGAGTCCGTTTGGACCTCTGTATTTGCTGTGAAAGTTGCAAAACCGAAAGCGTTTTTGCACAGGAAATATATTTGGCTGAATAGTGTTTTCAGCATAACTTTTGCCTTTCTAATCGGAATTTCAAAATCTTAGATGTTATGAAATCCTTGTGAAATATTCCACAACTTTTATGTTTTCAGTTTTGAATGATTTTCAAGCCTACCTAGTGAAAAATCGACTTTTTCGTTGCTGTTCTGTGTTAATAAGCAGTGCACATTTTTTTTTCTATGTAGTATTTCGATCATAACTTTCAGGTCATTAATAGGAATCTTGAAATTCAAGATGTTATGGAATCCTTAGGAAATATTCTACAAATTTTTTGTTTTAGCTTTTGAATGATCTGGAAGTCTTCATAGTGAAAAATAGACATTTTTGTCGCTGGCCTGAGTGAATAGCCAGTGCGCAAATTTACTTTTCTAGTAGTATTTCGCTTGTAACTTATTCGTTACTGACCGGAATATCAAAATTTTTGAAGTTTTGAAAACCTCAGACTGTATACTACAAATTTTGTGTTTTATGCTTCGTGGAATTTCGAAGTTTGCATGGTGGAGAATTGATGTTTTCATTGTTGGCCTGTCATGGATAGCCCCAAATTTTGATATAATTGTCCGATTTTGACGATTTCATTTGCATTCTTTTGCAAGAACTTTATTATGAAATTTATTTATTAATCCTTTTCTACAAAATTATTTTATGTTATAACTTATTAAATTTCATCATCTTTATGCTTTTTCGGACGTATAAGAAAATAAATTAAACGATTTAGTAAATCCGCAATGTATGGGACTTGTATATTTACTTTATCGGTTAATTTCGGACTTGTACGATCGAAATGATTTTGAGGAATCGTTTGATTTCCTCCTAGAGGTTAACCACATTGTGGTATGAGATTGAGATTATATTAGTCCATTTGGCTAATACGTATAGTCCGAGATCCCCTATTCTCTGTCGCTACCAAGCTGTAACGCCCCACCCCGAGACCCACATTAACAAAGAGCATTACTGGATAATACTGTCTGCTAATGCAGAGAATAGGGCTGGATAGGAGCAACCATCTATAGCCTTGTCTTAAATATCTATTGAATACATCGACAATGCCATATTTCTTTTTTTCTGATTCAAGTGGATCGACATATCCAATAAATACTTAATACAAAGCCATAGGTGGCTATAGGATCTATCAGAACAAAATACAACAATTCAAACGTAAAGCACATCACAAAACAGCAGATAATCGCATAGATACACACATACACAGATACATCACAAAGTATACAAAATAATACATCACACATGTGGTATGACGACCACAATACAAACACGGGTCAAAAGAATATACATATCAGAGTAGCAAACTAAAAAGTACTACACAAAAAGCTATAACAAAAAGAGCTAGCAGAATAGTCCATGCAGAAGCGGAATAGGCTAAGTCCAAAAGTACCTAACCTGAAACACCTCGGTCTGACCCAAGTATAAAATACACGGGTCAGTCTAGCTAAACGAATCAGTAAAAGGTGATAGTAGAATAATAGAGCATAAGAGCATAGTGATATTTTTCTTAAACAAGAAGAAAACATAAGAAAGCTAACAATAGTTGTATGGAGGATACGCATCATGTATGGCATATATGGTTACACTAGGTGATAGAACACTATTGCTTCAATAAGCATAAACACAAAATCTCATGAATCGCTAAAATGTAGCATGTCTCATATCCTCGGCAATCATAAATCAATAAGAATGGTTTAGGGAATAGTAAAATGTAAACTCCTAAAAGAGTAATTCCCAAACCCGCCATATCGGCAACTCCAAGGAAAACATAAGCAAAAGCCATCTCGACATAAGCCATAAGGCAATTGTCGACAAAGAGATAAAAATCTCATAGAACGCCAAAAGGCAAATCTCAAAAATAGCGCCACTAGGCAATCTCAATATATATACGCCAATAGGAAAATCTCAACACGCTAGTGTAGGAAATGAAAATCTCAAAAGAACTCCCAAGAGTCCAAAAATCCCAAGTAATCACCACCGAATGGTTCAAAGGACCGATTCCAAAATGACGACACACAAGGGTAAAAATCATCTCAAAAAGGTTTTGCACGTGCTATTTTTGCCGAGTACTGTTTCACACAATAGGTACCTCGCCCAAAGGCAAACGTCAAAAGACAAATACGCCGCAATGGCAAATACGCCGCAATGGCAAACGTCCGAAGACAAATACGCCGCAATGGCAAACGTCCGAAGACAAATACGCCGCAATGGCAAATGACCCGAAGGTCCAGTACTGGCACGCCAACAGGCAAATGTGTCACAAACTCTCGAAAAGGAACCCGAAAAGTGTTAACATGTGTCCCATACCACCCGTTAATTTGCACTAAACGGTTTACTAACCGCTTGTAAATTTCACACTCAAAGCAGTAGAAGGTTCACCTCATATCATCGGTAAACTAGACCCGTAGGCCAAAACGATCAAACGAATAGATTAGGAATTAACTGAAAAGATAAACGCACGTGTTCATAGCACACATTTTATCCAATCATTTAATTCTCCTCCCTCTTCGCTCGAAGTGCAAAATTGTGTGTTTTATATAGAAATTAAGTTGAAGAAAACGAGTTTTAGGAACGCTTCAAAATCGCTTTAGAAATTGCATTCGAAATTCTCCTATTACGGAGTCATTAATTTAATACTTAAAAATAATATTAAATAATAATTTCAAAAGTCAATTTGCTTGAAAAACACTTTGTAATGCTTTATAAAACCCGTGTACGGAATTTAGAGAAAAATCTCAAAGAAAACGGAAAATATCAGAAAAAGCCAGAAATTATTCTAAGTATAAAAACCGGTGACAACATGCTGCGAATCCAAGTTCGACAGCAGGTTTGGACCTGCAAACAGAGTCCAAATGACATGGAATTTTTTAGGAATATAGTTCAACATTCCTAATTCAATATGCAAAAAGAATCGTTCAAATCCGACTTGAAACGAAGAATCTGTGTCGTTTCAAAGTCAGACCAAAACGAGGTTTAAAACACTGAATTAGCAAGCTGCAAGTACAAGTTTGATAGCCATTTAGAAATAGCAAACCCATCCAGATTTTCATGAAACTTTATAGGAACATAAATCAACACTCTTAATTCAATTTGCAAAAATAATCACGCAAATCTGATTTAAAACCAATGAGTTATGCTGTCACAAACATGGACTCAGGCCATGTTTGCAACAGTTCAAAAATCAAATAAATGTGCAAGCCTAAAACACTTCTGGACTCAACTTTCAGGCATAAAACAGGAGAACAAATTTGATCAGATTGAGCTGAAAATTGATACACATGTAGTAGAAAACGCCATCTCTTAAAAAAAAAAAGAATGATGCAATTTGGATAAATTAAGAGAAAGATATGATCGCTCAAAGTTGAACCCAGATAGTGTTTCACTGTTGGACTCTGGGCAAAAACATGGTCCAGGTTCAAGTTTGGCAGCAGATTTATATAAGCTATTTATGCCAAAATTACCTGAAATTAGGTATGCGTAAAGAAGAGAACTTCATCTTTCAGAAAAAAAAGAATCGTGCAATTTGAGAAAGAAACGAAAGAGATATGATGTCTCAAACATGTACTCAGGCCATGTTTGCAACAACTCAGAAAACAAAATGTGCACAGGATATTTGCAGGCTGTGCATTGATTTTGCAGTAACGATTTGAACACTCAAATGACCATACTATTCAACCAAAATTTGCATAAATGAAGTTTAACATATAAACTTGACTCAGAAAAAGATCCGGCAGCATTTCGTTACCGGAGATGAAAGTTATGGATGACTAAAGTTGGCACTTTAGGCCAAAACGAAAATAGATATACATTGAATTAACTTTTACATATGCAGCAAATTCAAGCAATTTCACAAGCAATTTAGCTAGTATTTGTGAGATATTGTTCGCACCTTGCTGATTTGATGCAAAAGCTTGGATTTTGCAGCAAAGTTGGAGCCTTTTGGCAAGATTGGAGCCTTTATGAACCTATAGAAGAAGAGAAAATGGCATGCAACAACAATTTACAATAAAAATTAGAAACCCACTTACTGTAATAGAAATTGGTGATGAAATTCAATAGTTTGGAGTTGTTTACCTTTTATTTATCACTAAAGTATAAAAAGCCTTGAATTTGTTGAATTAAAATGACGGAATTGCTTAAATGTTATAATTATCGAATATTGTGAATTACTACGGACTCTATTCAATGGTTTGGAGTGGTTATATTGTAACAACCCTGGTTTGGAGATTACCTTTCAATATTGAATTATAATGATAATTATAATTTAATATTGTGAATTAAATTAAATTTGGAGAAATTAAATTGTTTATTTGGAATAAACAATGAATTTTGGAAATTAAAATGAGAAAATAAAGTTTGGAACTTTATTTATTTGTTTGGGTTAGTAATTAATGAAAATAATTTTTATTTAGAGAAATTGCAATAATTTTATTAATTATTGCCAATTACTTCTTTTAATAATTTTTAAAGGAAGTATTTGATTTTTAAAGGCTGTTTATTGAAATAAAAAGTGAAAATCAGGTTAAAAATAAGTTTTGGCCATAATTAATGTTTTAAAATGGGTTGAAATATTTTTCTAAGTGATAAAATAAATTTTGTGAATTTTAGGAGTTAAAAACATGATTTTATACATTTATTTGGTGAAAATTATGCATTTTTGTTAAATAAAAGAATTTAATAATAAAATATTTAAAAATCAAAATTAATCTTTTTATATGTTAGAAAATGATTTAATTTGCATGTATACAAGTTTTTACATTTTTTGTGTGTGTAAATATGAAGAAAATGAATTTTATTTGTGTGTATATATAACGTACACACATATTTTTGGTTAAGTATTGATTTTATCCTTAAGCCTCCTTATTTTTCTTTTTATTTTGGGTCCAATTCAGCCCAATACCACAAAGCCTGGTAAGAAGTGAGACAGGGAAGAGTTGTACGTTCATTTCACAACATCTTCTTCTTCTTCCTTCAGCTGAAACAAAAGAAACTAAACCCCTCTTCCCCAATTTCTCAAAAATCAAGCAATTCCTTCATTTTAATTCAACAAATTCAAGGCTTTTTATACTCTAGTGATAAATAAAAGGTAAACAACTCCAAACTATTGAATTTCATCACCAATTTCTATTACAGTAAGTGGGTTTCTAATTTTTATTGTAAATTGTTGTTGCATGCCATTTTCTCTTCTTCTATAGGTTCATAAAGGCTCCAATCTTGCCAAAAGGCTCCAACTTTGCTACAAAATCCAAGCTTTTGCATCAAATCAGCAAGATGAGAACAATATCTCACAAATACTAGCTAAATTGCTTGTGAAATTGCTTGAATTTGCTGCATATGTAAAAGTTAATTCAATGTATATCTATTTTCATTTTGGCCTAAAGTGCCAACTTTGGTCATCCATAACTTTCATCTCCGGCAACGAAATGCTGCCGGATTTTTTGCTGAGTCAAGTTTATATGTTAATCTTCATTTGTGCAAATTTTGGTTGAATAGTATGGTCATTTGGGTGTTCAAATCGTCATTGCAAAATCAATGCACAACCTGCAAATATCCTGTGCACATTTTGTTTTCTGAGTTGTTGCAAACATGCTCTGAGTCCATGTTTGAGACATCATATCTCTTTCGTTTCTTTCTCAAATTTCACGATTCTTTTTTTTCTTCTGAAAGATGAAGTTCTCTTCTTTATGCATACCAAATTTCAGATAATTTTGGCATAGATAGCTTATATAAACCTGCTGCCAGACTTGGACCTGGACCTGGACCATGTTTTTGCCCAGAGTCCAACAGTGAAACACTGTCTGGGTTCAACTTTGAGTGATCATATCTTTCTCGTAGTTTATCCAAATTGCATCACTATTTTTCGGTTTAAGAGATGACATTTTCTACTATGCATGTATCAGTTTTCAGCTCAATCTGATGTCATTTGGTCTCCTGTTTTATGCCTGAAAATTGAGTCCAGGAGTGTTTTAGGCTTGCACATTTATTTGGTTTTTGAACTGTTGCAAACATGGTCTGAGTCCATATTTGTGACAGCATAACTCATTGGTTTTAAATTAGATATGTGTGATTCTTTTTTCAAGTTGAAGTAGGAGTGTTGATATATATTCCTGTAAAGTTTCATGAAAATCCCGGTTGGTTTACTATTTCTAAATGGCTGTCAAACTTGTACTCGCAGCTTGCTAATTCAGTGTTTTAAACCTTGTTTTGGTCCGACTTTGAAATGACGCAGATTCTTCGTTTCAAATCGGATTTGAATGATTCTTTTTGCATATTGAATTGGGAATGTTGAACTATATTCCTTTCAAATTACATGTCATTTGGACTCTGCTTACAGGTCCAAACCTGCTATCGAACATGGGTTCGCAGCATATTGTCACCGGTTTTTATACTTAGAATAATTTCTGTCTTTTGTGATAATTTCCGATTTCTTTGAGATTTTTCTCTAAATTCCATACACGGGTTTTATAAAGCATTACAAAGTGTTTTTCAAGCAAACTGACTTTTGAAATTATTATTTAATATTATTTTTAAGTATTAAATTAATTACTCCGTAACAGGAGAATTTCGAATGTAATTTCTAAAGCGATTTTGGAGCGTTCCTAAAACTCGTTTTCTTCAACTTAACTTCTATATAAAACACACAATTTTCCACTTCGAGCGAAGAGGGAGGAGAATTAAATGATTGGATAAAATGCGTGCTATGAACACGTGCATTTATCTTTTCAGTTAATTCCTAATCTATTCGTTTGATCGCTTTGGCCTACGGGTCTAGTTTACCGATGATATGAGGTGTACCTTTTACTGCTTTGAGTGTGAAATTTACTAGCGGTTAGTAAACCGTTTAGTGCAAACGGGTGGTATGGGACACACGTTAACACTGTTCGGGTTCCTTTCCGAGAGTTTGTGACACATTTGCCTGTTGGCGTGCCAGTACTGGTCCTTCTGGTCATTTGCCATTGCGGCGTATTTGTCTTCGGACGTTTGCCATTACGGCGTATTTGTCCTCGGACGTTTGCCATTGCGGCGTATTTGCCATTGCGGCGTATTTGTCTTTTGACGTTTGCCTTTGGGCGAGGTACCTATTATGTGAAACAGTACTCGGCAAAAATAGCACGTGCGAAATCTTTTTGAGATGATTTTTACCCTTGTGTGTCGTCATTTTAGAATCTGTCCTTTGAACCATTCGGTGGCGATTACTTTGCGATTTGGACTCTTGAGAGTTCTTTTGAGATTTTCAATGCCTACACTAGCGTGTTGAGATTTTCCTATTGGCTTATATATATTGAGATTGCCTAGTGGCGCTATTTTTGAGATTTGCCTTTTGGCGTTCTATGAGATTTTTATCTCTTTGTCGACATTTGCCTTATGGCTTATGTCGAGATGGATTTTGCTTATGTTTTCCTTGGAGTTGCCGATATGGCGGGTTTGGGAATTACTATTTTAGGAGTTTACATTTTACTATTCCCTAAACCATTCTTATCGATTTATGATTGCCGAGGATTTGAGGCATGCTACATTTTAGCGATTCATGAGATTTTGTGTTTATGCTTATTGAAGCAATAGTATTCTATCACCTAGTGTAACCATATATGCCATACATGATGCGTATCCTCCATACAACTATTGTTAGCTTTCTTATGGTTTTTTCTTGTTTAAGAAAAATATCACTATGCTCTTATGCTCTATTATTCTACTATCACCTTTTACTGATTCGTTTAGCTAGACTGACCCGTGTATTTTATACTCGGGTCAGACCGAGGTGTTTCAAGTTAGGTACTTTTGGACTTAGCCTATTCCGCTTCTGCATGAACTATTCTGCTAGCTCTTTTTGTTATGGCTTTTTGTGTAGTCCTTTTTGGTTTGCTACTCTGATATGTATATTCTTTTGACCCGTGTTTGTATTGTGGTCGTCATACCACATATGTGATGTATTATTTTGTATACTTTGTGATGTATCTGTGTATGTGTGTATCTATGCGATTATCTGCGGTTCTGTGATGTGTTTTACATTTGAGTTGTTGTATTTTGTTCTGATAGATCCTATAGCCACCTATGGCTTTGTATTAAGTATTTATTGGATATGTTGATCCACTTGAATCAGAAAAAAGAAATATGGCATTGTCGATGTATTCAATAGATATTTAAGACAAGGCTATAGATGGTCGCTCCTATCCAGCCCTATTCTCTGCATTAGCAGACGGTATTACCTAGTAATGCTCTTTGTTAATGTGGGTCTCGGGGTGGGGCGTTACAGCTTGCTACCTCTCAAAGCAGTTCTGTTAGGTAAACATCATGAATGTGTCACAAACTCACGGATAGGAACCTGAAAAGTGTTAACGTGTGTCCCATACCACACATTCGCACTTAGCGGTTTACTAGCCGTTAGTCGATGCCACACTAAAAACATCATAAGACTCAGAAAATTATATATCGCCTAGTCTCATTGGTGAGTGATAAAGAGATATCATACTTATCTCATCTCATCGATAAGTATTAAATGGCATCATATCTTGTCTCATCTCATCGACAAGTGAAAAACATCATGATGGTTTCTCATAAACCATAAATCTCAAAATATGAAATCATAAACTCAAGACTTGCCTTATGTCATTGGCAAGTAAATAAAACATCGTGATGGTTCTCATCGATCCTACTCCTACATAGGAGATCTCAAACCATAAAGCTTGCCAAATATTGACCATCTTAAATAATTCCAATAAATAGAAATTATAAAACTCAAAATACGCCATAAAATGGCAAAACATCTCAGAATCAATAATCTCAAATAGCTTCGATCAACCTATACTCAAAATATGCAAATATGTTCAACAGGAAAGTTGTCACACATAAAATAAGCTTTCCGGAACTTAAAAAAAATTATCCAAATCCGACAAGAAATAAGGAAGATATGATCAATTTACTAACTGTGTTCAGTTTGGATAACATAATTACTAAAGTGACATAGCTAAGAGTTTGCAACAGCATTTTGATCATTTTATTCTCGAAATATGCAAATGTGCTCAATAGTAAAGTTGTCACATATAAAATAAGCTTTCCGGAACTTTAAAAATCATCCAAATCAGAAAAGAAACAAGGAAAATATGATTAATTTACTAACTGTGTTCAGTTTGGATAACATAATTACTGAAGTGACAGAGCTGAGGGTTTGCAACAGCATTTTGATCAATTTTTTCTCAAAATATGCAAATGTGTTCAATAGTAAAGTTGTCCCATATAAAATAAGCTTTCCGAAACTTTAAAAATCATCCAAATCCGATAAGAAACTCGAAAGATATGCCTAAAATAATTTCTGTGTTTCAAAGCTAAGATTAAAACACAGGACAGAAAGATTACATCTTTTTCAAACTCAAGTTACTCTTAGTAAACAGCTTAATTACAAAAAGTAATGAACATAAAAGTTGTTTCTTATAAAAGCATCTTCCGACTGAAAAAAACCTAACTTAATTTTGATCTACCATTTCAAAGTTATGGTGATTTCAATATTAGGTTTCAACAAAAATATTGCACAGAGCAGAGCTGTGTACATCGGTTTCAAACCCAATTTCGACGCTCTAAACCACGGAATTTCTTAAAGTGATTAAAAGAAAACTTGTAGCTAATAGTATGATCTTTCAACTGCAAAAATATTGAGCTAATTTCGATAAATTGGCACTAATATATCACTGTTTTACTGTAGCGATATTTTTACAAACAATTTTCAGCAAACTACAACCACGCAATCATTCAAATTCAAGCAACCAATTCACAACTAATTTGAAAGCAATTCAATCATCAAACCATCCAATTCAATTCAATTATCAACTGAAAATTATTCTCACAGATTAAAGGTAGTAGTGTGAGTGATTAACTCACCTTTTACTTTCCTATAGCTTGCTAAATCCTCTTTTAAGCCTTGCTAACCTCTTAGCTTCTCCAAAATCACCAAAAAAACTCAAGAACAAAATTTGAAAAGCAGGCAATTTGATCAAAAGGGGGATCAAAATCATTCTTTTAGAGTTCTAAAGGATAGAGATAGAGTTTAAAACACTTACTCTACATTATTGGACAAAATCCCTTTGATTTGAGATTTGAATTTTGAAATTAGGAACTAGGGTTTAGGAAGATGAATGTTTTACTGAGAAGGAGAATGAACCTAAATCCACATGGTATGGGATATGTGTGTTTACTAAATCGTTTAATTCTCTTTCTTATACGTTCGAATAGTACAAAAGTGTGTGTTTTATATTTAAAATAGTTTACTAGAGAAAACAAGCTTTTAAAACTTTTTTTTCTTTCCAAAAAGATTAATAAAACCAATATTTGAAGTTCCTTTATTATAGGAAATAAGCAGATTTTATATTAGAAAATAATTTTAAAATACTATATAATAATAATTTAAAATTTTCATATATTTCAAAAATCACTTCAAAAATGGTTAGTGGAAACCGTGCTCGAAAATAAAGAAAAACAAGAAAGATAACTCAAGACCGATAACTTGAGTTCAATACGAATTCAATTCAAATTTAACCCTAAATCAATTCAAATTCTATTTAAATTTCAAATTCAAATTCTTCAAATATAGCTAGCCTATTGATAGGCATCATAGCTCTCAAAACATCTCAAAACAACATCAAAATAGAATAAGAATGAGAGCAAAAATAAACTAATACAATTCTCGGGTCAATAATTGTCATTGCTGTCGTTTTGCTCTCGCAACAGCGACAAACAAACACAGTTTTGATCAAGCAAACCTCAAAATTTCAAGAAACACAAAACATGAAACATTTAATACAAATTTTAGGCTTTCCGGAACATCTAAGATTATTGAATTTGGATAAAAATTGAAAGAGTTATGCTTAAAATGGTTCAGATGTCTAAATTTAACACTGCTGTAACTTTAGTCTCGGGATAGCAGAAAAAAAATGCAAATTTGATCAATTTAACATGAAACTTTTAGATCAAATTCTTAGCTTTCCGTAACATCAAAGATAATTAAATTTGGATAAAAAATGAAAAATTTATGCTAAAAATACAATTCAGCCAAATATATTTCCTGTGCAAAAACGCTTTCGGTTTTGCAACTTTCACAGCAAATACAGAAGTCCAAACGGACTCGAAACTTGATAAAATTTGACATGAACAAACTAGACACAGTAAGCTTCAAAAGAAACAAAATCACTTCGATCCGACTTGGGGTGAGGGAGATATAAGCATTCAAAGATGAGGTATTTCAGACATCAACAATTAACAACAGAGATAAAACTTGAACATATAGAGCCAAATTTTTCAAGCATGAGCCAATTTAGTTGCTGTAAGTTTTATAGCAAGCTGTAACGCCCCACCCCGAGACCCACATTAACATTACTGGGTAATACTGTTTGCTAATGCAGAGAATATGGCTGGATAGGAGCGACCATCTATAGCCTAGTCTTAAATATCTATTGAATACGTCGACAATGCCATATTTTTTTTCCTGATTCAAGTGGATCGACATATCCAATAAATACTTAATACAAATCCATAGGTGGCTATAGGACCTATCAGAACAAAATACAACAACTCAAATGTAGAACACATCACAGAACAGCAGATAATCGCATAGATACACACATACACAGATACATCACAAAGTATACAAAATGATACATCACATATGTGGTATGACGACCACAATACAAACACGAGTCAAAAGAACATACATATCAGAGTGGCAAACCAAAAAGGACTACATAAAAAGCTATAACAAAAAGAGCTAGCAGAATAGTCCATGCAGAAGCGGAATAGGCTAAGTCCAAAAGTACCTAACCCGAAACATCTCGGTCTGGCCCGAGTATAAAATACACGGGTCAGTCTAGCTAAACGAATCAGTAGAAGGTGATAGTAGAATAATAGGGCATAAGAACATACTGATATTCTTCTTAAACAAGAAGAAACCATAAGAAAGCAGACTATAGTCATATGGAGGATACAGAACATGTATGGCATATATGGTTATACTAGGTGATAAAACACTATTGCTTCAATAAGCGTAAAACACAAAATCTCATGAATCGCTAAAATGTAGCATGCCTCATATCATCGGCAATCATAAATCAATAAGAATGGTTTAGGGAATAGCAAAATGTAAACTCCTAAGAGAGTAATTCCCAAACCCGCCATACCGGCAACTCCAAGAAAACATAAGAAAAAGTCATCGCGACATAAGCCGTAAGGCAAATGTCGACAAAGAGATAAAAATCTCATACAACGTCAAAAGGCAAATCTCAAAAATAGCGCCAATAGGCAATCTCAATATGTATACACGCCAAAAGGCAAATCTCAACACGCCAGTGTAGGCAATGAAAATCTCAAAAGAACTCGCAAGAGTCCAAAAATCCCAAAGTAATCGCCACCGAATGGTTCAAAGGACCGATTCCAAAATAACGACACACAAGGGTAAAAATCATCTCAAAAAGGTTTTGCACGTGCTATTTTTGCCGAGTACTGTTTCACATAATAGGTACCTCGCCCAAAGGCAAACGTCAAAAGAAAAATACGCCGCAATGGCAAACGTTCGAAGACAAATACGCCGCAATGGCAAACGTCCGAAGACAAATACGCCGCAATGGCAAATGACCCGAATGTCCAGTACTGGCACGCCAACAGGCAAATGTTTCACAAACTCTCGGAAAGGAACCCGAAAAGTGTTAACGTGTGTCCCATACCACCCGTTCGCACTAAACGGTTTACTAACCGCTAGTAAATTTCACACTCAAAGCAGTAAAAGGTTCACCTCATATAATCGGTAAACTAGACCCGTAGGCCAAAAAGATCAAACAGACAAGTTAGGAATTAACCGAAAGGATAAACGCACGTATCCCATACTACATGTTTTACCCAAATGTTTAACTCTCCTTCTCATTTGCTCGACAGTGCAAAAGCGTGTAATTTTTATAAAAAAATAATTTACCTTGAAAATAAGCTTTTAAAACCGATTTCGAAAACCATTTGGAAACCATATTTGAAAATTTCCCTTATTATAAGGAACAAATAGGTTTTATACTTAAAAATAATTGAAAATATTATATAATAATTATTTTTAAATCCCCTAAATTTTAAAAATCATTTCAAAAAGAATTAGAGAAAACCGTGCCCGAAAACGACCAAAAACAAGCAAAATTCCACTTAAACCGAAATTCAAATTTAAATTCAAATTAAATTCAAATAATTCAAAATTTGGATTTTGAATTCATCAAAACTGAGCTAACCTATTGATAGGCATCACAGCCCTCAAATACTTCAAAAATATCACAAAAACAAAAGTAAACGTCAAAAATCGGAACGGAAAAAGGACAAAAACACTTGGCCAAAATAGTACCCAGGTCTAAAATCTTCTCTGGGTTCAACTTTCAGACGTAAAACAGGTGGACGAACGATCTTTGATTCATGTGAAAATAAGTATGAATAAAGTAGAAAACTTCGTCTTTCAAACAAAAAAAGAATAATGAATTCCAAAAGAAAATGGAAAAGTTATGCTGTCACAAACATGGACTCAGACCACGTTTGTAACAGTTCAACAAGGATGTGCCCAGGCTTAAAAATCAATTCTGGGTTCAACTTCCAGGCAAAAAACCGAGTATCAAATGATATTGGATTGAGCTCAAAATTGGTATGCATATAGTAGGGAACAACATATTTTAAACAAAAAAAGATTCATGCAATTAGGATAAAATATGAGAAAGTTATGATGTCTTAAAATTGAACTCAGACAGTGTTTTCACTGTAAAAATCTGGGCAAAAACATGCTCCGAACCAAAGTTCGGCAGTATATTTCTATAAGCTATATCAATCAAAATGACCTGAAAATTGGTATGCCTATAGTATAAAACTCAATCTTTCAAAAAAAAATGAATCACGCAATTTCATTAAGAAATGAAAGAGTTATGACATCGCAAACATGGACTCAGGCCATGTTTGCAGCAACTCTGAACACAAATGTACAGGTAAATTTCAAGCTGTACATTGATTTTGCAGCAAGGATTTCTTGTATCAAACGAATATGTTTTGCAATGAAATTTTACAGATATATACTACAACATAAGAACTATCAACGGAAGAAAATACGGCAGCATTTCGTCTCCGGGATTGAGAGAAAATTTCATGCAAAGTGACACCCAAACTCAGTTTTAACAGCAACAAAAACATCAACAAAATCAATATTTTCAAGCACTTTATGCATATATTTTTGCATTTGAAGCATTGCTTCAGCTAGATATTGTGAATTATTAACTCACCTATGCAAATATAAAGACCAAAGTTTGGAGAATTGAAGAAAGTTGAAGGCTTTTTGCTTGACTCTAGCCTCTAGGAACCTGTAGAACAAAAGAAGAAGACATGCAAGAAGAATTCAACCATAAATTAGAAAACCCATTTTTCAAATTAGGATTTTGTTGAAATTATAGGGTTTTGGAGTTGATTACCTTTTGAATTATCACTCTAGATTGAAAGAGATTTCTATTTATTGAATTTAATTGAAGAAATCTAGTTGGATTTTGAATTTGATGGAGTGGGTTTTATGTTTGCTTACTGGAGGAAGAAGAAGAAGAGAGTAGCAATGTACGTACAGTTTTTTTTTCTCACATCTTTCTCATTTCTGAATTTAGTGCACTAATGGAATTTTGGACCCAAATTGGAGTTAGAGAAAATAAATTAGGCTAAATGATTAACTAACATATGAACTTATGTACATATACAACATACAAAATGCATTTTCTCCATATTTACACATAAGAAGAATATGAAACTTGTATACATACAAAATAAAACATTTTCTATCATATACAAAGATTAATTTTTATTTTTCAATATTTTTTTATTAATAATTCCTTTATTTAACAAAAATGCACTATTTACTAAAATAAATGAATAAAACCATGTTTTTAACTCCTAAAATTCCAAAAATTTATTTTATCACTTAGAAAAATACTTCAAACCATTTCAAAACATTATTTATAGCCAAAACTTATTTTTAACCCAATTTTCACTTTTTATTTCAATAAACAACCTTTAAAAATCAAATACTTCCTTTAAAAAATTATTAAAAGAAGTGATTGACAATAATTAATAAAATTATTACAATTTATCTAAATAAAAATTATTTTCCACTCATTATTAACCCAAACAAACAAAATAAAGCTTTTAAACTTTATTTTCACATTTATTTCCCAAAAATTCATTGTTTATTCCAAATAAGCAATTTAAAATCTCCAAATCTTGTTTTAGTTCACAATATTAAATCATAACTACCGTTATAATTTAATATTTACAGTTAATCTCCAAAACCAGGGTTGTTACAGACTCCTCCCCTTAACAAAATTGCGTCCTCGCAATTTCTAGAGAAGAATTTATATTCAACTCATTTATTTCATCAATCAAAAGAAAGATAGACAAACTCGAGTTTTAAAATTTTCCTCTCAACTCAAATTGATAGAAGACCAAGATAAAATTGCTCGATAAATTCTATTATCTCCTAAATATATTTGTCGGGATTAGCAGACCATAAATTTTTTATATGCAATACCTTATGATTTCGAAGGCTTCTCACCTTCAAAACAAGAACACAATAGAATGCTACCCAAAGAATCAATCCAGTGAGATTGATTTTTAGGAATTTTCTCGAATAGAGTCGGGATTTAGCTCAACTTTTATCCTGGACTCTAATCAATAAGATAGTTATCATGACTTTCCGTGTGTCATTACGGAAAGAACCACACCAACTTAAGTTTGACAACAAGAGAGGTAAGAGAATTTGATGAGCGGTGGTTACTACAAAGGCCACCAGACTCAAGTGACCACATAATGCACGATGTTGGATAATGGCTCAAAGACAAAACAAACTCAAAGAATGGTATTCTTATGTTACAAAAAAAACATTTGTAAGGTTTTTAAAACCTAATTTCTTTAAAATCAAATTCTCAAACTTCAATGTTCTGAAAATTTTCAAGATTTCTTACAAATATCCAATTTATTCTCAAAACTCTTTATTTAAAGTGAATAAAATGTTTTACTCATAGATTCTACCATAATATATTTCAGTTTGAAATATATACTTTCATACAAAACATCAATCAAATTATATTCACAAAATAGATAGAATGCACTTAACTAATAAGAAAACAAGTTGTTTCAAAATAAAAACCTTCTGTAAAGATCTTAAATTTTGACCTAGAATAACTCAAAATCTGAAAATATTTATAAAATAATAGTTGTTATACTAATTCTATGCTTTCTAGCAATACAAAGATCATCTAAATTAGATTTACGGTTTGAAAGTTATGCTAGATTTATCTTCATCTCAATCTTAGAAATTTCTTAAGAGGATAGAAATGTCTATCCACTTTCAATCCCATTTTAGGCTCAGTAAAAGGAAAAATCTTTTAAAGTGGCAAAAAGAAACTTTATAGCTTACTGAAAGCTCTTTCATTTACAAAATGAGTGAACTCATTTGGAGTATAAATCCCAAGTTATCGTTGTTTTAGTACAGCACTTTCCAAACAAAATTTTAGTTTTGAAATCAATTTAGAATTTGAAATTTTCCCAAACCATTTTAATTTCAAACTACATTTTCAAACAAGCTTTTTGCTATATCATTTATTAAATGATCTTCTTTTTCCCAAAAAATCTAAGACATGTAAAATTGTGATCAACTTTATGTAATCACCAAACAACAATTCATTAAGTGGAAATACTTTCATTACTTTTCAAAATCTAGCTTTAAAACAATTAACTATGAAAACTCATTTTGGAAGAGATAACTAATCTATTTCATTATCATGAGATTATTATTGATTATCCACCAAATAAATTTTTAGGATATCGGAAACATCTTGATGACACCCAGTCACAAAAACTCGAGTAATAACATCGTGATGATTGGAGTCGAGTAATAACTTCATGAACATCGTGATGACTCCAATCGAGTACTCGGCCTGTAGCACTAGTAACATCGTGAATGTGTCTCAACCTCTCGAATAGGAACCCAATAGGCGTCAACATACGTCCCATACCATACGTTCATACCTATTGGTTTACTAATCGTTAGTCAATGCCACATTCGAAAACCATCATAAAACATCATCAAATAAACACTATCTCATCTCATCGGCGAGTGTAAGATACCTAACTCGTCTTATCTCTTACTTGGACGAGTTTTAAGTGACATCGAGACTTTTCTCATTTCATTGGCAAGTAAAAATTCATCATAAATATCTAAATCATCATCAATCCATCATAACAACTTGCCTCATCTCCTAGGCAAGTAAAAGAACTCGTGATGGTTATTTCTAACCATAGTTTCAAATTAAAAATTAACATCAATATTGCCTCATTTCATCGGCAAGTTAATATAATACCATACCAATGGAATGATATAAGTCATCAAGTTATCTCTAGAGTGATACATCAATGGTTCGTCATGATTGCATAGAGGAATGCAATATGTATATTATATTGACATGGTTCACCTAATTATATATATAACCGAATGAAATGGGTGAGGATATGGACCATAGAGTAAATCTTCATAAGATAATTAAAACTTCAAGAATCCATCATAAATAAAACTCATCTAATAGAAACTTCTTAATTATTATACCTCATCTCATCGGTATAAATATAAATACATCTCAAATCCATCATTAAACTCATTATAAAGGAATCTCCATAATCATTTATACCTCATCTCATTGGTATAAATATAAATATACACTACAAGAGAATGGTTATAGATGGCAACTTGTAACAGCGTTTAATTGCTGGTTGCAATTATAACTTCTCGCTGAAGTACAAGAAAATATACATGGCGTTGAACCATGCTGTAAATCAATAAGATGTCAACATTTATGTTCGGGCATACATTATATTTTTTAGGCCACTTCTTTTCCAATTATTTTTTTGTTCCCGCGTTTTCTTTTTCATTCCCACCTCTCAATTAGAACCCTAAGAAACAAATTCCCAATTCACTTGTTGCTACTCTAGATAGTCTACCCCTTTATCGCAGTCTGCCCCCTTGTCGTTGTGCTTTTCTCGCCTAAGTCGCCTTCAACAGTGAGCAGTCCTCTGGACAAGTGAACTCTACCCCTAGTTGCTTGCGCTTCTCAATTTAGGGTTAGTTTTTATTTATTTATCATGATTTTAATCTGAGACAAATTTGATTATGATTATTGTTTACACTTTTTTGTTCTACGGGATGTCTAAGAAATTTTGAATTTGATTCGATTGTGAATTTTAGTTGTTAGTGTTGCACTTATCATGGATTTCCTACCAGGCTGTTTGAAATTTTTTCAAAGTTGCAAGAGGTAAGTTTGACGTAGACAACTCAATTTCGTGCTATGGTCCGCAGTTTTTATTCATAACAATAATATTCTTACAATTTTTCACTGTTTACTGGTTTGATTTTCAAAGGCCATGCTTCATTGATTTTGTGCCTTTCTAACCTTTTCCTGATACATTTGAATTATTGACTGTTATTTTTTTTCTAAAATTAATGAATGAACTTTAAGTGTCATTTGTCATAGAAATGAGAGACTTCAGACAGACGAAGTAACCGGCTAGGCAGAAAATGCATATCCTAATAATCCTCTCTAGATCTCTTTCTCACAAGCTTTTGTTTAAATCGCCAAAAGGGTTTATTATTTATTTATTTTTACTATTTTGGACCATCATATTTTTTGTTCTGGGGATATTGAAGAGGAAGAAGTATTTGATTTATTGCTCAGTCTAAATGAAGTCCCAATTCCTTAGGAAATTGTTCGCAGCTTTGACACTTCCTTCGGGGATTTTGTTTGATCTCTGTTGCATTTACCATGTTAATGTTGTTGTGCACTGTTTTCTAGCTATTCTGTTTTTTCATTTAAGGCTATATAATAGCCACAGTTATTTAATAAAGATTAAGTTATCAACTGCAGTTTTTGTGTTCGAGTTCTCTATTTTTCATTTTTTTTTTCATTTTGTTCTCAGTCTCAACAAACTTGTATCAGAACCCCACTAGGCATGAAAGAAAAGCTGTAGTCCTCCCAAGCGATTTGCAGAATACATAATAAGGAAGTTAAAGATGCAAATATGGTTATTGTAGCTCTGTAGGCAATCCTATGCTGTTTGATAACTTGAAAGAATCTTGTGGATATCTAGAAACAGAAGGTAATAAGAAAAGTTTGTTGATCTGTTCATGAAAGGTTTGTAGATATCCAAAAACTCATCTCCATGTGTTTTTTATAGTTTCTTTTTCAAGGGTTACTATTGTAGTCACAGGTTCTGTTGCTCTTCTAACAATGCTCTTTATAGCAATATACATATTTAATCAATCATATCCCTTCATGAAAGGTCAAACAGAACAGTGCATGGTGTGTAATCATACATTTTCACAAGGAATGCAAGCTTTTTTTTGTTATAATAGAAGTCTGATTTTTTCTCTTCATTAAGAATTTTTTTAACATAGGTGTGTAGCTCCATCATTTCCCTATTTGTGCTAGAAGTTTCACTAGCTTGTATAGCTGATGGATATCAAGGCTAAATACTATTCGAGGGACTTAAATGATAAGGTTAGGTATGCATCTAATCATCGTTTGTTTACATCGCCTGCTGTTGATTGGAGGGACACAGTTTTCGTTATCTTTGATGGATCACTCAAATCTGAACAATTACCATCGGTTTTCAAGTTTAATAAATCATTTTCAATTTATTTTCTGTAGTTAAAGATTTATAAGAGTCTATCGAAGTTAGGCGCAGGCTTGTTTTTCTTTACTTTAAAGTTTTATTTTTGTTGCAGGGAGGAGATGGTGGAGTACAAAAGGCATGTTGATAGCGTTGCAGAGATAATATGTGAAATACTATCAGAAGCTATGGGACTCAACTCGAACTACCTAAAAAGCATAAATTCCATTGCAAAAAGAAGTTTGGCATGCCATTATTACCCTCCATGTCCTGAACCAAAACTTACCCTGGGAGCAACAAAACACGCTGATTTTGCACTGTTAACTGTACTTGCACAAGATGAAATCAGGGGAGTTAAAGTATTTCATCAAAATCAATGGATTTCAGTAACCCCAGTTCATGGAGCTTTGTTATGCAATATTGGAGATCTTCTTCAGGTATTTTTCTCTGTACCTGCCTTCTTATTGCATCTTGTTGCTACTTCAAAGGCTTGATACAACTAGGAATTCATGCTGCCTTTTATTTGTCTTTATACGTATAAATCTAATTTAGAATAGAACAAATCATAATAGAAGTTAGCTGCTTTAATGGGTTAGAGAAGGGGGAAATACATCTAATATTAATTAATGACATTCCCTGTTTGGAACATAAGGAGATTAAACCTCAAATAAGGATGTATGATGTTATTGAACATGTAAATAGAATTAAACCCACAATGATTGTGCTTTTAGAGAAAAATTTAAACTGTGATAATGTAAAAGTTTATGTGAAAAGCTTTAAACCATATTGGAAATTCATATGTAACAATGATATACCTAATAAAAGCATGATATTAGTAATATGGAACTTAAAGGTGTGGAACGTGCATGCAAGCCAACTTGCTGTTATTCATTGTATTAAACATGAAAATGAGAACTGAAACGATGTGTATTGAACGAAATATTAGGCGGGATTTTGCTTTTACATTGACCGCCTTGTATTGGGAAGTTGTTGAACTTGCAGTTTCATTATTTGCTTGATTATATAACACACATGCTAAATTTATTTCTTTGTAATTATCAGTGTAGTAGTAATCTAATCAATATAACATTTTATTAAGCATGGCAGGCATGACATAAGTGTAACACTAATAAAACTATTTTAAACAAACTAAAAGTACCGAGTAGTTTGAATTTAACTGTCCATGTCTTCTTTGTATCAAACTCATTATAGGTAGGGTTCAACATAGGTAAACTCATTACAGGTAAGGTTAAGCATAGGTTCAGCATAGATGCTTGCAAAAGTTACACCTCAACAATAGCATTAGTAAGGTGCAGAAATGAATGATATACCCTCGAAGGTGCAGAAATGGAATTTATACAAGGATTTAGAACTATGTTTCTTACTGAATTTAATTCCCACTGAAAGTGGTCATTGCTTTCTGGTAATTTACCAACACACACAGATATCATCTAAAGTTCAATTAAAAGAGAAATCCCAACTTCAAAATTGTTAGAGGGAGATCATATTATACTTATATCTTAACTATGTAGATGGAAATATAATTTGGATTTTTTATAGAATTTGTTTACCATAAATAAATAAATAAATAATTTGTACTTCATATTATTATACTTTTTCTATCTTAAATATTAAATACATAACTAGATTGGAACCCTTGTTATCAATTGTTGGGTTTAAGTTCTAAATCAGATTGTGGTTTGTTTTCATGTATTAATTTTTAAAAATGGAGCTTTGAATAAAGATTGGGATGGATGGTGGTAATGTGAGTATTCAGTAGTTTGTTGTGTTATATTACAGTGCTTAATGGTTATGAAAGCACGCCATGGCAATGTTTGTCCTATAAATTTTTAACCTATTAAAGGAATGGTTCAAGGTACCAATCAACCATGTGATAATGGCAACACATACGGTCTTACACTTAAGTAATGTTAAAAGAGTGACGTCAGCTTCATCCATGATACTTGGTTCTCAATTCTCATTTCAAAAATAAAAATAACATATTGTCTGGCTAATAAATATGCGTATAGATATAGCGTGTAGTCAAATTAAGCATACGAATTGAACTTCATGGAAAGTACTTGTTGAATATTGCTCTGTTTATCATATGGAACGTAGACATCTTTTAAATTTTCTTTTGAGTTAGGTTTGAAGCAACTCATGATTTTCTAGAGATCATAGTAAACAGAATATTAGGATTAGGATCGATTCGGAATACAATTCATTTGAGTAACTCCAATTGGAAAATAATTTCGATGCTTCAGTTTGACTATTATTTATTTTATTTTTAAATGGAGGAAATAGTGAACCAAGTCACACTTTAGTCCTACAAAAAAGAAAATAGCTGTGAGCCTATGACAATTCTAAACATCTCTGGAGCAAAAACTTATTTATTATTAACAAACAGAGATGGTGTGAATTATCTCATGTCAACTTACGCTTATTTTGTATTTTACAGTTGTGAGTGGCTAAAAGGCGACCCAAGAATGGAAGCTGTAGTGCTAGATTTTGACAAAGATGCGCTAAACTAGTACCTTGATAACAACTTAAATAAAATTGGTTCAGATGGGTATTCTAGAATCTTTTTTTTCCATGGAAATGTTTTGCAACCTCAAAAGGCTATTCTGATCAAAAGCACAGCTTATGAGGCATTGAAACTTGAAATTTTCAATTTACAAGAAATAGATGATGCTTCAGTTGCTAATACAACATTGATGGTTGGCTCTTCCATGTAAGAAATCGTGTTGCCAGACTTAGTTGTGAATATACCTGGGTTGTAGCACTTTCTATTTTATCATCTCTATTTCATAGCCTGTTAGTATACTTCACCCTGTGTTATTCCATTTGAGCATTAATCTTTGTGTAGTATATTTGCATAGTGCATGCCTAAATATATATATTGGACTACGTTACGTGTGTTTCGTGTGTGCGAGTCAGCACACACACACACACACACGCCTGGTGTTGCATGCAGTAACATATAGGGCATTAGTGTTTATGGTTGTTGTTATATCCAAGAGCATGCATTCGCATATAGGTGCACATATGCCTGTGTTAACTTGTATATTACTGTGAGCGTGGGTGATATGGCCATTTGTGTGTGTTCTTTTTGTGTGCCTACATTTCCTTACATTTTTTACTTTAATGTTGTATGTTTTTATATTAGTGTGAATTGGGTGTAGTGGTGTGTGCGTGATTTATAAATGAGTTTGTATATCTTATTGTTTAATGTTTACTGCCATTATGCCATGAAGACTAAACTATGTATTGTTGTACCTTACCTACATTATAGCCTTGTTTAATTGATCATTTAGTTGTTACAAAACTTTTCTATAATATAATCATTTTGATGATACCATTCAGGAGTTTAGTTATATTTACTATGTTGTGTCTCAAGTATCTTTGATATTTGATCAAAGATTATTTATTTTAGGCCTACTATAAACATAACCATTGAATTATTAACCAAATTTTCCCCCCACCTCTATGCTACTTTTACAATTACGTTTGATAGGCATTTTCTATTTACAAATGAATTGATGAAACCCACCACTACTTTTTCAAATAAAAAGGCAGGCCTATATAATCAGTGAAGCATGGATGTATAGTTATTTTATTTCTTCATTATGCAGTTTCGTATGCATCATAAGCATAGTTTTTTTCCTACTTGAATACAAGTGAAACATTAATTAACTATAGTAAATATATCAAAAGACAACAACGGATAAATTCTTTAGCAAACTTTCCCACTTCTATTACTGTCAACTCTAACTGTATATATACAAAGTAACCACCTTTTCTTTTCTTCATGTCTGTTACATATATATTTTTCGCTAAAATGTTTGGATGTTCAAGTTCATAAATTACTTCTTATTATTCCTAACATTTAAGTATACCTTATCCAATACACTAAAATGAATGAAACCAGTTTATAACTTCCTATTTTTGATACTAGGCAATGATGATAATAAAGAGATACTCGCGCGGTCCTAGAGTTACTCCTATTGGAAAACCTGGTCTTCGTCCTACAACTATAACCGAATCATTGATCCATATATTTTGGTCAGTGTATTATTCAAATTAGCAATTTTGTTATGAACATGTAACTCCACCATATTTTGATGTTTTGAAAAGAGGGGTGAATCTTCCTCTTCAACATAAAACCTCACCACTTTCTCATTTTAAAACTTTCAAAAAATTCAAATGAATTACTAAATATTATAAAACTTAAAAGAGAGCTTCCTGGTATGTATCTATTCTACTTAGCAATAATAAATTCTACTTTAATATATTGCTCTATGCATTGAAAAATTTATAGCAAGTGGGATTGCAAGAAGGGGGAGCTAAAGCAACTAACTTGTGTTAATCATTTCCAGGTAAGTGAAATACTCACAACTTTGTCTAAATTAACTCTGAATTTCATCAAATTTTTTGAAAACATGTTGTGCAATAGATTGATATTCAGTTTAGGTATTAGACAATATTCTCCGTTTTATCATTTAGAGGTATAGGCATGTTTGGATATTGAAATCAATATGTATTTGGATGAATGAAGATGTGTGTCCTCATGTTGTTTTCACGCTGTAATATCAGATTGAATGGGCCTTTTGTTGATGTTCGATCTTGGGTATCAGGCACATACGCGACCGGAAAGCATTAGACACTTATGCACCTGTGTCTTTTAATAGTAGTTGTTAATTTATTAGGAAAATAAGATAAATATAAATGATGAAGTGAAATATATGTATGGAATACATATATATATAATATATAATAGGGGTACATGTCCTGAGAATAAGAATGTATACATATTAGAGTTATGCTATAATCCGATGTCATTTAGGAAGAAGATGATGAAAAAAGACTTGTTAAAGGCATCAATGTTTTACTTAGTCTAGTAATTGAAGTTTAAATAACATACAATAATTTCATTTATGTTATGTGAGTATGTGTGTGTATGTATGCATGTATAAGAATATATATGGCGCGTGTGTACTGCTGGGTGTTTTCCTGCGTGAGTCCATATAAATACACTGCATGTATACATATTATAGTCCCCTATTAACATCCATGCATAAGTTATATTTGGCGCCTCTTGAATAATATGATGCCAAGTGTCTCTCTTCTGTATCACTATTACTACTATAAACTACGGTACATATCATCATGAAACCACCTGATTTGTAGCTGCCATAGTGATGTGCTGGGTCGAAGAAGATAGAGCAGACAAACTCCATACGGTAGTATCCCATATGACCAAAATCCTTCCTAAGCATTGAGCAGAGTTACTAGTAATAAGGTTCCAATTATTTGACAATTTATTACTAAATAAATGAAGATCAAAGGAATTCAATTTATGTTCTACTGAACCAACAATTGTTGGTTTAAACTGTGTTAGGAGTTTGAACACATCATCCACTCTACGTGATGTGTTCATACCACTAGCATTCCATGTGAGCAGACTCATTCAATGGTTGAATTGCTCCTTAGTATTCTTTTAGAAGGAGCAATTTGTGTAGTAGTTTTTTTTCCTTTGTCAACATGTAGATAACTCATGTTTTTTGTAAGTCTGGGTTAAGGAAATTCAAATTATTAGTGAATTTGTTATCTGGTTGGAGCAGATCTTCAGTATAAACATTCTTAGTATCTGATTCTTCTGTCTAGTTAACTTCAGGTTGTTCAAAGTTGATCGAATTTTCATCGTTCTCATGGTTATGGTCAACAGATGAAGAGGTTTCAGGTACCTCTTTCCTTCATTTGGGGATCTATTTTGGCTCTCATGCATTTATGTGGACAGGTTACTTATGGCCAAAGGTGCTTGATTCCATGTTATTGATGATTAGTAAGCTTAATTTTTATACATCTACTACTAAATTTATCTATTCCCTTAGTTATGTATCATTTGCTTCTTTTTGTCAAACTTGCGATAATTGACTCTCTTGGTTGCACCTTTACACTACAGTGACAGCAGATTCAGGACAATGAAGAAGTATGAAGAACAAAAGGAAAACTATGTGGTTTCAAAACTTAGTAATGCTTCAGCAATATTAGATTAAATGGATACAGGTTTGTAGTTTTTTAATCTTTTTTACCTTCTTCTTATAGAACTTATCTTATGTAAGTTCACAAACTTGGGAAGCTCTAAATTTAGCTACTAAATAAAAAAATGAACACGTGCACGTTGTCTAATCCACAATTCATGTGTCTAGATCTTAAAGTAATTCAGATAAAATTATTTCATCCTCTGAAAACAGTACTATAACCCGTCAACATCATAATCAACAATAAAAGTGAGCATAATAAAAATAAAAACCTAAGCATAGTAACTCGAACTAGAAAAGTTTCGCTGAAATTAAACTATTGAAGTATAACTAAATGAATCGTAAAGAAGCATTCTAAAACACTACAAGAAAACGACTTATAAATTGCAACGAGTAACAGCGTTTAATCGTTGGTTTCAATTATTACATCTGTCTAACGTACAGGAAAATATACACGGCGTTGAGCTGTGTGGTAAAACAATCGAACGTCAAAATTTATGAGCGGGCATGCAATAAAATTTATGAGCTGTGCTGATGATTTTCAATAAGTAAAAGCTTCCTTTCTTAACTCAATGCCATGAAACTTTGTTTAATGACATTGTACATGTATTAGTACACTTTTAAACATATTAATTATTGCCTCTTCATCCAGTAGACTGCACCCTTAAGCTGTATCATCATCAGACACCATGTATATCATCTATCATATTTTAGCAATCAAAATAACAGTTTCTAGATCTCCACTCCAAGTCCGATATCGTTGACATGCTGCGCAAACACACCTACGCCGACGAGCTCCTGCATAGCAGAAGGAAATCTTTATGTAATTTGAAAAACAAAAGAAGTCCTGATGTCAAACTTCCAAACAACTTTGTTAGCCTGGTTAAGCGGGAGCATCTGTTTGAGAAAACTGTGACACCCAGCGATGTGGGCAAGTTGAACATGCTGGTCATACCTAAGCAGCATGCTGAAAATCATTTTCAACTGAAGGGTGGTAATGGAATATTGATGAATTTCGAGGATGGAAGTGGAAAAGTGTGGAGGTTCAGGTACTCATACTGGCACAGTAGCCAGAATTATGTTTTTGCCAAAGGATGGAGCAGGTTTGTTAAGGAGAAGGGTTTGAAAGCAGGAGATGTTGTCTCTTTCCACCACCACAGCTTTATGGACGGAGAAGAAGGTGGAATCGAGGAGAAGCGTTTGTATATTGATTGCAAGCATAGGATTATACAACAGCTTCTTCATGTTGTCAGATTATTTGGTGTTGATATTAATTCCACTGCTGCTGATTGTTGCGTAAATTCTAATCGAAACAGGGTGTGTGGTAGAGTTGATTCTTGTTGATCGAGAAGCTATATTTACCTTGCAGTTATTTTATATATATTTTATAAAGTCATAAGTAGTTTTTCATTTGATTTTGTTGGAAGGAGAGAGTATAAACCAAAAAAAAAAAATCAAAATAACATGCCATTGATTTTCATATGTAACCTTAGCTTATTATATGCTTGCTATTTGTAATATTAGGTACATATTCGATGATGGTATTGATTTAATTAAGGCATCGGCGATGGACGGCACCAATGCAAGTTAAACAATGACTTGTCTTCAGTTGCAGTTTTATATGTATATGATACTAATATGCATATTGGAAACTCACTTGCCCTACTTTCACTGTAGTAGAATAAAGATGAGATGATGACCACTAAGAGCCGTGAAAGATTCTATTCAAAAATCTGAATTACAGAAAATACAAGTAAGATAAACTTGCGGTTTTGGTAATAAATTCCCATATTTTAGATGTTTTCAGTTCTGTATATATCTTCTAGTTATCTATTTGACCTCTCACAATTTTTGGATGTTTATTCAAGATGATAGAAAAACTTTACCTTTTTAGTGTGATGAATATTTAGTGTTTGCATTATGAATCCGATTTAACTTTGTGTACACTTTTTTGATGAATTGATTATCAAGCATTACTTTTGCTTTACAGGTAGATAGATGACTGTGATGCAAAAAAAGATTGCAACGAGTTATGGATCAAAGTTATTTTTGCTGCTAGAACTACTTTTTGGTTTTAACGTATGTGTTACTTGCTTTTGTTTTGCTATTGCTACTTCTAATGTAATGTTCATTAAATATTACAATATGTTATGCATCATTCTATGTGAATGTTGAACGGTTAGTTATTTTTCGTTTAATGTGATATATATATATATATATATATATATATATATATATATGATTATGTGAAATGATACATTGTGTTTATGTAAATTTATCGATTGTAATGTGATAATGGATATATACATATTGCAAAAATGATTTTTAAAACGCTGTTAAGAACACCATTAATAAGACTTTTTATTTCATGTTCAAAATGCTATAAAAAACATGTTTTTTATAGCGTTTCTTCTGTTGCAATAATAGGTCATTGATTTGTTACAATATGTTGATTTACAGCGTTTATAAAAACGCTGTAAAAGCCTTTTATAGCATATTAAGAACGCCATTAATAAGATTTTTTATAGCATGCAAAACATGCAATAAAAATACATGTTTTTTATAGCGTTTCTTCTGTTGCAATAATAGGTCACTGATTTATTACAACATGTTGATATACAGCGTTTATAAAAACGCTGTAAAAGCCTTTTATAGCGTTTTTTAAACGCTATTAAAGGGAATTTTTGTAGTAGTGATATCTTAAATCTATTATCAACACTCATCATAAAAGCATTACCATAATTTATACCTCATCTCATTGGTATAAATATATATAATGTCTCAAATCCTTCTTGATAGAGCCCGGAAAGAATCCAAAACATCATATTCAAAATCACAAATAAAACCATTTATGTCTATGGTCCAATCATCACGATGTTATTACTCGGGTTTTTGTGACTGGGTGTCATCAAGATGTTTCCGACTATAGTCAGTCAAGATGATCACGATGTTATGATGTTATGTGACCCCAAGTCATCACGATGAATGGTACCAAATAATGGTAGTACTAGTCAAGATGTAAATGCACGTGCTGCTTTCCATGAGGTTTTAGGTGTTTCGATTTCACTATTTTGATGATGATGCTTTAGTATAGCCTTATGTATGAAAAAGGCTTATTGACATACATGGTTTTATTTGTGATTTCGAATATGATGTTTTGGATTCTTTCCGGGCTCTATCAAGATGGATTTGAGACATTATATATATTTATACCAATGAGATGAGGTATAAATTATGGTAATGCTTTTATGATGAGTGTTGATAATAGATTTAAGATATATTTATATTTCTACCAATGAGATGAGGTATAAATGATTATGGAGATTCCTTTATAATAAGTTTAATGATGGATTTGAGATGTATTTATATTTATACCGATGAGATGAGGTATAATAATTAAGAAGTTTCTATTAGATGAGTTTTATTTATGATGGATTCTTGAAGTTTTAATTATCTTATGAAGATTTACTCTATGGTCCATATCCTCACCCATTTCATTCGGTTATATTGTATCAGAGATGAAGGTTATAATTATTTGTTTGGGTTAATTAATTAAATTATTAATTAAGTGGTATAAGACATGTGTCAAATTTTAATTATAATTTTTCTTTGATTTTGAATTAAATCATAAATAAGATATAAACTCATGCCATCTTCCATTTTTTTCTTTTCTCATCTTTTTTCAATTCTAAAACAAAGAATTCTTCAGCTAAAACAATACCCATATCAAATGAAATCTGAAAATCAAAAAAATACATATCCCTGATTCATTTTCAAGATCCTGTATTCCATTTTCAAGAAAATCCGCAAAACCCTTTTTCATCTCTTCAAAACACAAATTCCCCTTCATAATCAAACTCCTGAAACTCATTTTCATTCATGCAAATCTGAAATCTTTGAAAACACTTTTCTGCATACAAATAAAATAAATAATGACATCAACAAGAAAGTCTGTATTTTGTTTTCTACAATCTGGAAAGTGGTAACTAAATGCAAGTTAAAGACATCAGCAAGTGCAGATTTCATTTTTTTTTCAAAGGTTGGTTCTTTGGTTTCCTTTTTGCTCAGCAAAAACATGGTGAGTATGACTTATTCTTTAATACTACTCACCTGGAATATCTGCTGAAATTTGTAAATAGAAGTATGATAGATATGTGTGTTAGTACAGTAATGCATATGTACACTCGTATATAAACTTATGTAAGTAGCTTGATAGAATCATATGCATGCACATCCTCTTCTGTTAGCATTGCTCTGTTCAGATTTCTGTTGACATGCAGCTGAACATCAACTTTTATAATGTTTAACAGTCTATTTGGTTAGTCTTAAATCTTGAAATTAAAACAAATTTGGGTTGTTTTTAGGTCTAGATTCTTTGAAAAAAAAATTCCATTTGTTTTTATCAAGCAAGGAGAGAGTAAACCTTTTAACAGCTAGGGGATGCAGGATAAAAAAAAGAGTAAATATTTCCAATAATTTTTATCTGCATACGTTACTGTAAATTTTTTAGCATCATTAATCTATAATGAATGCCTTTGAATTAATGGATTATCATGTGCATGCATGATGTGAAAAAAAAATAACTTCTCCTGTAAAACAAACAAGTCCCTGCTTCTCTGTTACGGGATATTGATGAGTTCAGTAACATCATTTTTGAAAGAAAAAAATCATAGCTTAATTAACCGAGCTGTTTAAAATTTTAACCCCAACATAGTTAATAATCCTTAAGCAAAAGAACATACTAAAATTCTTTTTTAGTTATTTCATGAAGCATTGTAAGGCAAAATTCATCTTTTCAGTAAACAACTCAAGATTTGGCAAAAGTTGAGTATTATAATTGAATGATTTAATTATATAACAGTGATCATTGTTGAAATCGTGAATTTTAAAACTTGTCTGGTGAATTTTAGTGTTGAGAGAGCGAAGGGAAGCCAAGTTGAACGGAATTTGGAAGTTTGCCAAATTCCGACAATCTAGCTAATGTAAGGACATAATTACTGGTGTGGGTTTGGTTTGGGTAGAGGCACGTTCGCGAAAATTGCAGGAAAATTTTTTAATCGCTTGGATGGGTTAGGGGAACTCGATTAAGGGTTTAAATTCGCGATGGGTCAGGGTTGGTTTCATTGGAAATTTCGGTGACGTGATGCAAGAGGAAGACTGCGGTCTGGGAAAGCAAGGAAGAGCAGGCCGTGGCGGGTCAATGAGTGGGTTTGGGGAAAACTCCGGTGGAGGAAGTTGGCCGAACGAGGCGAAATAAGGGGGAATGTGTTCATTCTGGTTGGGATAAATGGTGATGTTTTGGCTTAATGGCTGTCGTGAGAAGTTTGGGGGTCCAGTGGGTTTCTGGAGTGGAAGTCGACTTGGGAAGTTGGTCGGAGGTAGGCAGCGATGTTTCGTCAACGTGTGCACGTACACACGATATTTTGTTGTATCAGTTTTCAAGTGGTAGAGAGAAGAAGGGCTGCGTGAGGAAGTGAAAGAGTCTCGGGATTGCTGATGAAGAACTCGAGGTTATACTCGAAGTAAGCATAGGGGGTTTCTCGGGATTTACATTGTTTGGATCGGGAATTATTGTTTAGGCCTGGGTTTTTCTTTTGGTAAGCTAAAGTAAATATGTTGCAAAGCATATCAAGGTGGGTATGTTTTTCTAATGAACTGTAGACCAGATTTTAATCAAGGTATGGGCAAGTTTTTAAAACGAACTTCCAAAGTTTTGAAATATAACTCAAGTTGTCGTTTTAAGGTGAACTAAGGTATAGTTGAATAATAGTACAAATTATTAAATGTATAAGAAGTTTAATTGAATAATTAATTAAAGGTAATTGAAAATGGGAAATCAATTTTAAAGATCGATTTATTAATAAAATTAATCACTTAAAATATATTAATTAGCGATAACTACTAAAACTTAGAGATAATTGTTTAATAAGGGGAATAATTAATGATTTATTTCTAAAGATGATGTATTAATGATAATTACTTAAAGTATTCAAAGGATTTATTGATTTAATTAATTTAATTAATTAATATAATCACGGAATGATTTGTTAAAGTGTAATTACTTAATGTAATTAATGAAGTGTAATTACTTAGTGAAGTAATTAACTGGAAATTTCTGGATGTAACTAATTGAAGGATGATTTATTAATCGAAGAAAATTTCAGTTTAATTACTCAGTGTAATTAATCAAGGGACTAATTGAAGATAATAAATTAATTAAGGAGAAATTAATTTATTAAAGTAATTAAGGTTTAATTACTATATTTGGTTAAGAATAATTAATTTGTAAAATTAATTAAAGGCTAATTACTTAAAGGTAATTAAGGAATAATTGATCAAGGATGATTAGTTGATATGGATAATTAGATGGTGATTAATTAATTGATTTGAATCACGGTGTATGATTAATTAATCCTTGCTTGTATATGGATGATTGAATGATATTTGTATACCTTGGATTATCTGTTATTCCTGGTATGTGATCGAGATGCTATACGATATGATTTTGGGTGGACAGTGATAATGTGGATTATACTTCGATCATGAATTGCTTTCTCGTATCTAAAACTAAATTTTTATTCACTTGAATAACTTGGATAAGATGACATTAGATTCGAAGAGACCGGAGTCGGGTAATAGTTAATACCCGTACTACTTCGATTCTTTATAAGATTGATTTGTGAAACCAATAGATTGGAATGAAATGATTCAAGTGAATTGGGCCATGTAAGCTAATAGTACTTAGAAATTGAGGTATGGAATAGGTAACGTCTAAAATAAATTGTGAATTGGTAACTTGATATGAGTTAACCCCGGGTTTTTATGAGTCGCATGCTTTTTATTCCATGTGTATGGGTTTACTCACGCTGGTTTCCAGCCTGACCCGGGTGTTACTTTGATGTAATGCTCGGGTCAGACCGAGTATTACAGATTTTCAGGTAAGGACGTTCTGGAGCTCAGGAGGCGAGCTAGATGGCAGAAACGTATGAGGTGTTTCGCTGTATTTATCTGGAACAAGTTAACTTTTAACTGTCTGGTATTTGTGTAATGATGTAACTCTGATGTATAAAGATATAAGTGTAATGATATAGTTCTTCTTGTAAAACTATTATTTATGTGATATTATATTTTATCCGCTGCGAATGTGAGATTGTGTGTTTCTTTTCTGTTCTTCTTCTATCTCTTTCTTCTTTCTCCTTCTTCTTTTCACTAACTATCTGGAAATTTCAGGATCAAAATTTTCGGGTCGTTCATTTGGTTATAATTATTTAAGGTAATTATAATTTGGAGTTATAATTCAATATCGAATAACATTCTTGAACTTTTAATTACCTTAAATGTTATAATTATTTAAGGTAATTAATGAGGTGTAATTACTACGGACTCTATTCAATGAGTAATCCCCACCAGAGCCAAGGTTCTCGCTTAACCCAATTATAATTCAATATCGAAATGTATATTTTTCATCCATTTTTATCAATATTTTTCAATATTCTCATTTTTAGTGAAAAATCACTATTTTCATCTATTTCAACCAAATAAAATTTATTTTTAAGTCTAACTAAGTGTATTATAATGTTTTAACATTTCTATAACATTAAAACATCATTCCAAGCCTATTTACACTTCTAAATTTTATTTTCTTCGTATTATTCCTTTATTTTACAATAAAAGGCTAACATTGGAATAGATTTTCGATATTACTAATTAACTCAAATTAAACCATCACAATTATTTATTTACAACACAAATCCATAAATAAAGTTTTCCAAACTTTATTTTCATTCATTTGTACTTATTTCAACCATCAAATGTTCAAATAAGCGTCAAGTGAAATAATATGACATATTTAAATTTCAAATCCCATATTATATTCATCAAGATATTGTTTATATAAAATAAACAATATAATCCCCTATTTTATTATCCAGTTCATTTTTAAAAACAATATTAAATTATAATTTTCTTCATAATTTAATATTAATAGTAATTATTAGCATAATTTAATATTAGCATCATAATATATACAGAACAACATACGAGATACCATACATCAGATATAATACATCCACGAGTATGCTAGTGCTATAGACCTTCGGGTCATCTGAGTTATGTGACTTCGGTCACCACGAGTTATGTGACTTCGGTCACCACGAGTATGACCTTCGGGTCCACGAGTTAGGTACCTAAATTATAAATAGCACTGGACAAGAGTTTAGCACATGCAGCATTGCTTCAGCTTTGCAATCAGGGATCTAGCCAATCCGGGTTTTTGAGTTTTTTTGAAGTTTTATACGATTTTACTATTTTAAGATATTTTTATTACATCGATAGCCCAGTGCTACATGAGATGTTATATATAGTGATTTCGTTTTTATGATATTTGAACTTAATCTTGAGTTCCATGAGATTCATATTGGAATTTTAATGAGTTTCTCTCATGACTTTCATATGATTCCTTGCATTTGAGTTAAATGCCATTAAGTATGAGTTTCTTATGTTGAATTAAACCTATTCATGCGACAACCCTAGTATTGGAGATTACTGATGATATTAAATTATAATGATAGTTATAATTTAATATGGTAAATAGAATGTAATGAAGAAATAAATTTGGTTTAAGTTGCGTGTTTCAAATAAAACAATGTTTGTTGATTAAGAGTTGGGTTTTTAGTGTAAACAAATGGGAAAAAAAGTTTAAAACACTTTATTAGTGGTATGGAATGAGAATAAATGATAGAAATAAATTATTGGGTCAAAATTTATAATATTGGAGTTTTATTCCAATATTAGTCTTTTATCCTAAAACAAAAGGATAAACACGAAGAAAATAAACTTTTGTAGTATAATTAAATTTGAAATAATGTTTTAAAGCTATAAAAATGTCAAAAGCATTTTTATACACGTTAATGAATTGAGTAAAAATTTTATTGGTGGAAAATGATGAAAATATTGTTTTTTTTCACTATTAATGTGAATATTGGTAAAAATTGGTATTAAATTGTGTAAATAATATTTTTAGTTAAAAAATTAAGTTTATAACCTTTTAACATGTTCTTTTATCCAAAACATGAACATTGCAATTTGTTTCATGAGATTTGGAGTTTTACCAAAAAGTTACGAAGGAATTAGTGTTAATACATATAAAAACACAACAAATTATGCTAAGTATTCTTATTGGGTTTGGGTCCAAAGATTAGCCTACCCATTATCCATAAGGTGCTTCTAGCAACCATCGTTCCAATCTTTCTTCTTTCTCATATCAGAAGTAAAAAAAATATACAGAGAGCTTTAAAACAAATAGGGAAATCGATAATGGCTTCTTCTGAAATCCAAAGTCCACCTAAAATTGTTAGAATCTAGGATTAAATTGGATTCTAAGCTATCCTAAAGGTAATATCCAACCTTTTAGATCCTCTAATCCATCCAAAGTTTGGATTTCTATTTACTGTAATTTTATTTTGATTGATATCCCTTCTACATGTTCCTATTTTGCAATCTACAGGCTCTTGAAGGCCATTTCCTTTCAAAATCCATCATATTGTTGCTGAAACCATTGCTAAATCAAGTGGTAAGCAAGGTAAGAGTTTCTTCCATCAAGCTAAAGCTATAAAAATCAAATTTTTCTATCAATTGTTGATCGAATTGCTCATATTATCAACTTTGTTTTCTGTTTTGCTGGCTGAAAAACACCTATATTGAAAAAATCATATCTTCTTCAATTTTAAGTGAAATGATCTAAGTTTTTGATATGTTGTTGTAGTCGCGGTGCTCTGAAGTTTTGTAAATTTTCAATTAGTTTTGAGTTATTTTGCTATAGGAAACTATTGCTTGAAATTGGTCAAAAACTGACCTCTATGTATTGGCCGAAAATAGGTCATATTAGAAAAATCGTATCTTTTTCAATTCTTAGCAAATTAATCTCAGTTTTTGATATGTTGTAGAAGATTAGTTGCGCAATGTTTGTGAAACTTTTCATGAAATTATGAGCAATTTTGTTATAGATAATCCTTATTTCAAAATAGCGAAAAATCTTGTTTTTTTATGCTTGCTGAAAAGAGCTATGTTTGAAAAATCATAACTCTTTCATTTTGTAGTGAATTGCTCCAAATTTTGGATTTGTTATTGTCATCATGAGGTCGTATAATGCAGCAAATTATCGCTGAAATCTGGGTTGTGTTGATAACCCAAACGACTGTCCAAAGTCAGCCAAAAACTCAGTTTCTTGGTTGATTTTCTTTTGCTTCTAACAGTACTTTCGTTAACTGTTTCACTACAAATTTCGATGATTTTAAATATTGTTTGAATAAGTTTGATGATGAATGTTTAGTATTATTATCCGACAATGGATTGGCTTGATTTTGGAAATTTTTAGAATTTAAATTTTATTTAAATTCTATTTTAATCTAAATATCGATAAATATCGGTATTTGAAGAATTTGATGGTTTTAATTGATTTTGGTTTTGAATAAGTTTTTGATTTTTTTTATAAATTATGGTTAATTAAATAAATTTTTTAAGACATTTTAAAGGGTTTTAAGTAATTATTCATTTTTTAAAGGTATTTTATAAATAGATAATCTATTTGGTAAATAGTTTTTCCTTATAAAACTTACTTAAAAATCTCTAAAAATTGTTTAAAAATTCTGATTTCTCTATAAAATGTTTCTAAATATATTATAGCCCAGTTAGATGATTTTCGGCGTATAAGAATGAGAATAAACGATTTGGCAAAAATACGTGGTATGGGACATGTATTTTCGCCTCATCGCTCAATATCGGACTTGTACTGTCGAATCGGCTTTGAAGTACTGTTTTATGATATTTTTACCTGCCGAGGACATGAGGCGGGGTTGTTATGATGAATTGATGATGGTTGTGATGTTTAAGATGGACTTTTACTTGTCAATGAAATGAGACAAGTTTTGATGTCACTTTAAACTCATCGAAGTATGAGACACGATGAGTTGAATGTTTTACACTCGCCAATGAGACGAGGCGGTGTATGTTTGATTTGGATTTTTATAACTGTTTTCTAATGTGGCATCGACTGACGATTAGTAAACCAATAGGTGCGAACGTATGGTATGGGACGTATATTAACACCCATTGGGTTCCTATTCGAGATGTTGTGACACATTCAAGATGTTATTAGTACTACAAACCGAGTATAAGATTGGAATCATTACGATGTTCTTGATGTCATTACTAGATTCCAATCATCATGATGTTTGGCTCGGATTTTATGATTTAGGTGTCATCGCGATATTCGACTATAGTCAATCAAGATGATCACGATGCTAAGATGTTAATGACCCCAAGTCATCACGACGTATGGTACCAAATAATAGTAGTACTAGTCAAGATGAAAAGCACGTGCAATTTTCTATGAAGTTTTCTATGTTCGATTTCACCTTTTTGTGATGTTGTTATTTGAATACGGCCTTGAGTATGAAATGGGCTACATTTATATTAAGCTATATGGTGATTTCGATTATGATTGCCTTTAACTCTAATTGAGTTCTTATGGTAGATTATGATGATTTGATGTTTCTTTATGAGTTTATTATATGGTTCTCATTCCTTATCCACTTTATTTAGAGATGTCCTTAAGAGAAACCATATGCATGTTACTTATTGAATTCCTTTGAAATACATAGATGAATCCCCGATGCCCCTTTCTTATGAATGATACGATGAATAACATGTCGTTCCGTTGGCAACAACAGAGTGAATCTCACCATTCCGCTTGTTATTGAGATCCTTGCTACTGATAAGTTTAGCTTGCCTGACCCGTGTGTTTTTCACTCGGGTCAGACCGAGTTGCAGGTTAGTTTGGATTGCTTCGCTTCTTGGATCTGCTTGATTGCTTTTATTGGACTTATCATTTTGGCTTGGATGTCGTTTTGAGTCGTCTACTTTTATGTGTCTTATTGTATATTATTTTGTGGGATGTGTGTATATGTGATTCAATAGTCTATGCTACTTATATATAATGTATTATTATGGAGATGTATGGTGATGTATGTATTTATATATATATACTCTGATCTGGGTTTGCTGTTCTGTGACTGATGTTTTCTATCTGCATGTATATTACATTATTTCCGAAAAGGTCCGAATCCACCATAGTGTACATGAGTTATGGACTAAGCGTGTCTACCACTTATGAGGCATTGAAAAAAAAAAATCAAGACATAATTGACATGCTTGGCTCTTAACTAATGTATTACTATGATGGTCTCCCTTAAGCAGCCCTATTCTCTGCATTAGTAGACATGATTACTTAGTAATTCTCTTTACTAATGTAGGTCTCGGGGTGGGGCGTCACAGCTTGGATACGGAGGAGATTCAACCCTGGTTTGGAGATTACCTTTCAATATTGAATTATAATGATAATTATAATTTAATATTGTGAATTAAATTAAATTTGGAGAAATTAAATTGTTTATTTGGAATAAACAATGAATTTTGGAAATTAAAATGAGAAAATAAAGTTTGGAACTTTATTTATTTGTTTGGGTTAGTAATTAATGAAAATAATTTTTATTTAGAGAAATTGCAATAATTTTATTAATTATTGTCAATTACTTCTTTTAATAACTTTTAAAGGAAGTATTTGATTTTTAAAGGTTGTTTATTGAAATAAAAAGTGAAAATCGGGTTAAAAATAAGTTTTGGCCATAATTAATGTTTTAAAATGGTTTGAAATATTTTTTTAAGTGATAAAATAAATTTTTTGGAATTTTAGGAGTTAAAAACATGATTTTATACATTTATTTGGTGAAAATTATGCATTTTTGTTTAATAAAAGAATTTAATAGTAAAAATATTTAAAAATAAAAATTAATCTTTTTATATGTTAGAAAATGTTTTAATTTGCATGTATACAAGTTTTCACATTTTTTGTGTGTAAATATGAAGAAAATGAATTTTATTTGTGTGTATATGTAACGTACACACATATTTTTGGTTAAGTATTGATTTTATCCTTAAGCCTCCTTATTTTTCTTTTTATTTTAGGTCCAATTCTGCCCAATACCACAAAGCCTGGTAAGAAGTGAGATTGAGAAGAGTTGTACGTTCATTTCACAACATCTTCTTCTTCCTTCAGCCGAAACAAAAGAAATTAAACCCCTCTTCCCCAATTTCTCAAAAATCAAGCAATTCCATCATTTTAATTCAACAAATTCAAGGCTTTTTATACTCTGGTGATAAATAAAAGGTAAACAACTCCAAACTATTGAATTTCATCACCAATTTCTATTACAGTAAGTCGGTTTCTAATTTTTATTGTAAATTGTTGCTGCATGCCATTTTCTCTTCTTCTATAGGTTCATAAAGGCTCCAATCTTGCCAAAAGGCTCCAACTTTGCTACAAAATCCAAGCTTTTGCATCAAATCAGCAACATGAGAACAATATCTCACAAATACTAGCTAAATTGCTTGAATTTGCTGCATATGTAAAAGTTAATTCAATGTATGTATTTTCGTTTTGGCCTAAAGTGGCAACTTTGGTCATCCATAACTTTCATCGCCGGCAACGAAATGCTGCCGGATCTTTTTCTGAGTCAAGTTTATATGTTAAACTTCATTTCTGCAAATTTTGGTTGAATAATATGGTCATTTGAGTGTTCAAATCGTCACTGCAAAATCAATGCACAACCTGCAAATATCCTGTGCACATTTTTGTTTTCTGAGTTGTTGCAAACATGGCCTGAGTTCATATTTGAGACATCATATCTCTTTCGTTTCTTTCTTAAATTGCACGATTTTTTTTTTGTCTGAAAGATGAAGTTCTCTTCTTTACGCATACCAAATTGCAGGTAATTTTGGCATAGATAGCTTATATAAATCTGCTGCCAAACTTGGACCTGGACCATGTTTTTGCCCAGAGTCCAACAGTGAAACACTGTCTGGGATCAACTTTGAGCGATCATATCTTTCTTAAAGTTTATCCAAATTGCATCATTCTTTTTCTGTTTAAGAGATGACATTTTCTACTACATGTGTATCAATTTTCAGCTCAATCTGATGTGATTTGGTCTCCTGTTTTATGCCTGAAAGTTGAGTCCAGGAGTGTTTTAGGCTTGCACATTTATTTGGTTTTTGAACTGTTGCAAACATGGTCTGAGTTCATGTTTGTGACAGCATAACTCATTGGTTTTAAACCATAATTGTGTGTTTCTTTTTGCAAATTGAAGTAGGAGTGTTGATTTATATTCCTGTAAAGTTTCATGAAAGTCAGGGTTGGTTTGCTATTTCTGAATGGCTGTCAAACTTGTACTCGCAGCTTGCTAATTCAGTGTTTTAAACCTTGTTTAGGTCCGACTTTGAAACGATGCAGATTCTTCGTTTCAAATCGGATTTGAATGATTATTTTTGAATATTGAAGTAGGAATATTGAACTATATTTCTATCAAATTCCATGTCATTTGGACTCTGTTTGCAGATCCAAACCTGCTATCGAACTTGGGTTCGCAGCATGTTGTCACCGGTTTTTATACTTAGAATAATTTCTGGCTTTTTCTGATATTTTCCGATTTCTTTGAGATTTTTCTCTAAATTCCGTACATGGGTTTTATAAAGCATTACAAAGTATTTTTCAAGAAAATTGACTTTTGAAATTATTATTTAACATTATTTTTTAGTATTAAATTAATTACTCCGTAATATGAGAATTTCGAATGCAATTTCTAAAGCGATTTTGAAGCGTTCCTAAAACTCGTTTTCTTAAACTTAATTTCTATATAAAACACACAATTTTGCACTTCGAGCGAAGAGGGAGGAGAATTAAATGATTGGATAAAACGCGTGCTATGAACACGTGCGTTTATCTTTTCAGTTAATTCCTAATCTATTCGTTTGATCGTTTTGGCCTACGGGTCTAGTTTACCGATGATATAAGGTGAACCTTTTACTGCTTTGAGTGTGAAATTTACTAGCGGTTAGTAAACCGTTTAGTGCAAACGGGTGGTATGGGACACACGTTAACACTTTTCGGGTTCCTTTCCGAGAGTTTGTGACACATTTGCCTGTTGGCGTGCCAGTACTGGACCTTCGGGTCATTTGCCATTGCGGCGTATTTGTCTTCGGATGTTTGCCATTGCGGCGTATTTGTCATCGGACGTTTTCCATTGCGGCGTATTTGCCATTGCGGCGTATTTGTCTTTTGAGGTTTGCCTTTGGGCGAGGTACCTATTATGTGAAACAGTACTCGGCAAAAATAGCACGTGCAAAACCTTTTTGAGATGATTTTTACCCTTGTTTGTCGTTATTTTGGAATCGGTCCTATGAACTATTCGATGGCGATTACTTTGGGATTTTTGGACTCTTGGGAGTTCTTTTGAGATTTTCATTGCCTACACTGGCGTGTTGAGATTTGCCTATTGGCGCATATATATTGAGATTGCCTAGTGGCGCTATTTTTGAGATTTGCCTTTTGGCGTTCTATGAGATTTTTATCTCTTTGTCGACATTTGCCTTATGGCTTATGTCGAGATGGCTTTTGCTTATGTTTTCCTTGGAGTTGCCGATATGGAGGGTTTGGGAATTACTCTTTTAGGAGTTTACAATTTAGTATTCCCTAAACCATTCTTATTGATTTATGATTGCCGAGGATACGAGGCATGCTACATTTTAGCGATTCATGAGATTTTGTGTTTATGCTTATTGAAGCAATAGTGTTCTATCACCTAGTGTAACCATATATGCCATACATGATGCGTATCCTCCATACAACTATTGTTAGCTTTCTTATGGTTTCTTCTTGTTTAAGAAAAATATCACTATGCTCTTATGCTCTATTATTCTACTATCACATTTTACTGATTCGTTTAGCTAGACTGACCCGTGTATTTTATACTCGGGTCAGACCGAGGTGTTTCAGGTTAGGTACTTTTGGACTTATCATATTCCGCTTCTGCATGGTCTATTCTGTAGCTCTTTTTGTTATAGCTTTTTGTGTAGTCCTTTTTGGTTTGCTACTCTGATATGTATATTCTTTTGACCCGTGTTTGTATTGTGGTCGTCATACCACATATGTGATGTATTACTTTGTATACTTTGTGATGTATCTGTGTATGTGTGTATCTATGCGATTATCAGCTGTTCTGTGATGTGTTTTACATTTGAGTTGTTGTATTTTGTTCTGATAGATCGTATAGCCACCTATGGCTTTGTATTAAGTATTTATTGGATATGTCGATCCACTTGAATCAGAAAAAAAGAAATATGGCATTGTCGATGTATTCAATAGATATTTAAGACAAGGCTATAGATGGTCGCTCCTATCCAGCCCTATTCTCTGCATTAGCAGACAGTATTACCCAGTAATGCTCTTTGTTAACGTGGGTCTCGGGGTGGGGCGTTACAGTTTATTTCTGCTTAATTGATGGTTTACCGGATCCTTAAAGGATGGGCAATCCCAAGCATCCTTTAAGTTATTGAGCATTGCTATTACAGTTCACTTGAGTAGGTTTACATTGTATAAGTATGTATGTCCTGACTCGAGTGTTTTGTGTTTTACTTTACGCTCGGGTCAGCCTGAGAGTCACAGCTTTGGATTCACCTTCTGAAGCTAGAGAATTGCCGGAGCTTATCTGACTATCTATTTGTCTATTTTTGATCCATTTATTTCCTATTCGGTATTGCTTCTATATTAGTGATTTATGTATTCAGACTTCTATTGTATCCATTTTTAAACTATGACATTTTGTATATGTTTTGAGAGTATGTATATAGTAGCTTTATGAACTACTATGGTATTTTATTTCCACTCCGAGTTATTCTGATATTCTGTGTTGATTTTATTTGGTCCAAAATTTAGTACAATCTGTTATTTTGAATTATTCAAGTCCGACATGTGTGGATTATTGTCGATTTGAATAGTCCAAAAAAGTGGGTTGTTACAACTAGCATCAAAAGAAAGTAAGAAAATCCATAGAGGAAGCAGCATAGCAGAAATCTACAGCATGTGACAAACCAGAAAGAACTCGGTCTGACCCTAATATATAAAATACATGGGTCGGTCGAGCTTAAATAAACCGATTAGTATATAATAGATGAAGTATAGGGATAAATGATAATATTTCTTCTTAAAGAGAAGAAGCAACACTAAACATACATATCAACTACCAAAATATCATATGAGGGTTTTTGAAAGATGCAAGATCAACTACAACATCAACTAGTCACAAATATTCGCCTTAAAACATTGGCATTAACAACAACCAATATAATGGCGTCATCAACACCATAACTCCTAAATAGGAAATCAAAAATCTCAAATAAACGCCAAAGGATGGAAACTACAAATAACTCCTAAATAGGAAATCAAAAATACCAAAAATACGCCAAAGGATGGCAATCATAAATCCCAATTTGTAGAACTCGGTTAAGAGTTCAAAACTCCAAAATGTAATCACCATATAGTAAATCCTCAAACGACTTAATGGCTCAATAATCTCGAAATGGCAAAAATGTTTGGAAATCACAAATGTATCAATAAATACCACAAAATATGGATCCATGTCACAAAAGATGCACACCCTTAACAAAATAGCTGAAGCCCGCCAAGTATTGTATCACGAATATGGCGCCTAATACGACCCAAAGGCCGGATAACCCGAAGGTCAAACATCCTGAAGGAAAAACATCCCGAAGGTCAAACAGCTAAAAAGCCCAAATGACCCAAAGGTCCAATATTGGCAAACAACCTGAAGGTCCAATATAAAGTGTCACCAACTTCCATATAGTAACTAAATCAGTTACAATAGAGTGTCACATACCACACGTTCTCACTTAAACGTTTACTATAAGGTAGTTAATTTCACTCTCATGTATGACCTTAATCAAATAAGTTCGGAATTAACTGAAAAAGCAAACACATGTGTCCCATACCACACGTTTTACTAAATCGTTTAAATCTCTTCCTCATTTGCTTGAAGAGTGCAAAAATGTGTCTTTTATACGGGAAATACTTTGCTTCGAGAAAACTAGTTTTTAAAACAATTTTTGAAATCGTTTGTAAATCAAACCTTTGAAATTCTCTTTATTATAGAGAATATCTATTTTTAATATATTAAAATAATTATAAATATTGTAAAATATTTATTTCTAAAGCTATTTTATCAAAAAAATCATTTCAAAATCGTTCTAGAAATCACGTGCTCGAAAACAGCAGAAATCACCGAAAACGCCATAAAATCGACATATGAAATCATCTCAAAAACACATCAATCCGGAGTACGAATCAACAATAATTTTGGCTTACCTATTGATAGGTTAGAGCCCTTCAAAACACTCTAAAATATCACAAGAATTGGTTGGAAGAGTCATTGGAACATGTAGAGAAAGAAAAACATTGAACTAGTAAGGAAAAAACAATCTGGACAAAACAAAAGGCATGGGTCAACCCTGAAAAGGATTAGGTCGACCCCGAGGAAGCATGCGTTGACCCATGTAAGGCTTAGGTCGACCCTAGGGTCGACCCCTAGTGAACCTGGGTCGACCTGATGTTTGCGATTTCTATAGGCAATTTTGCCTATTTTGTTTCCAGGTTTGCGCACTAATTTCAGGCGCTTCCCCAATGAGTCAAGCTATAAAACTTGAGATGCACATACAATTATACATAATCAACGATCCGGAGAAATTCTGGCATGAATTCATGAAAAGAACAGAGATATATGATCACAAAAAGAAGGACTCTAGAACCTTTACTTATTGCAATCATTCAAACAATAGATTTAGTTTTACAGAAAGAAAAAATCAACAGATTTAATTTTACAGTAGGCAAAAATCAACAAATTTCAGCATACAAACTTGTTTCAAGCCAGATTTTTAAGTCATAAACTAGCCTTAGCACAATTTAAGTGATTTGTATTTGCAAGTTGTAGACTTTTGGCCTTGAAAAAGCTTCAGATACCTGTAGCTGAAGAAGAAGCAGACATGCAAACAAGAAGCTGTAGTTACAGACACTGATTTTTCTTATATTAGAAAAATAGAAGATGAAATAGAGAGTTTTTGGTGAGATTACCTATATTAGAATAGGATTTATCTAATTTCAAAGGAGGCCATTTTGTTTTTCTCAGGCTTCTTTTAGGTAGGAGGAGGAAATGAAGAATGAACGTACTGATTTCCTCCCTTCAGATTATTCCAAAAATGGTTTTGGGCTTGAACCCATTACCCAATAGCCTATATGTAAATACTTAGTTAAATTTAACTAGGTTAATTTTATGTTAACACTTTATTTCACTATATTTATACATATTCATATTATTTAACCAAATAATTATAACTTCATGTTTCATGTTTAATAAATTGTTGGACAACATATATAAGTTATTTTAACTATTAAAACTATTTTTCATTATTAAAATTTCATTTTTACTTAAATGCTTTAATTTCTCCTTTTTATTTTCACAAATCAATGTTTTAACAACAAAATTACATAAAATTGTTTCTCTTGTTAATTTTATCCTAACAAACCATGTAAAAAATATTTTTACCTCCAAATATTGATTTTTAACCAATATTCCACATTTTGTTTACAATATTATCCATATTAAATTCTAATACTTCAATTAAATTAACAAAAATCACCGTTTGGCAATATTTTCCAAAGTTATTGCATTTTACCAAATTAAAATCATATAATGCTCATTTTTACCTCAAAATAACATAAAAAAGTTTTTAAAACTTTTTTTTTCAATACTTTATATTTATTTCAAATTAATATTGAATTAAAGTCCTTTTTCTTTATTTAATTCAATTAATTAACCATCAAATCAACCTAATACCATTAATCACAATTTATTACCAAAATCCACCGTTTATTTAAAATAAACAATTTTAACAAATTTTACATTTTTAATTTATTTTATTCCTCCATTATTGGATTATAACCACTTTTATAATTTAATTTCATAGGTGATCACCAAAACTAGGGTTGTTACAGACCCCCCTTATAAAAATCACGTCCTCGCAATTTCTTAAAGAAGAGTTGTAACACAATTTATTTTATCTAGCAAAGAAAAATAGATAGCTTGAGTTAGAGTTATCATCCTAAACACGAGAAGATAGAAAACCAGGATAAGATCGCTCGATAAATTCTATAGTTTTCCATGTATAATCATTGGGATTAGCGGACTATTGAATCTTCACGAGCGGAACATCCTTATTTCAAAGGCATTTAACCTCCGAAGCAAGTACACGAAAAGGATTTTGCACAATAGATAAATTTGGTAAGCTCTCAAACTTTTGCAAAACATAAGAGTCATCGACTCTAAATTATGAAGGCACTTTCGTAGCTGAGAGACGTAAAACACATCATGAATACTAGAAAACTGGGCCGAAAGTGATACTCTATAAGCAACTGGGCTAATACGCTCAGTAATAGGAAATGGTCCGATATCAAGGAGCCAACTTCCCTGGATCGATTAAGACACATTACCCAACGGAAAACTCGAAGGAACACAAGATCACCAATAGATAATTTTAGTGGCTTCCTACGGTTGCCCATGTAGGATTTATGTATGTTCCCTGCCTCTATCATTCTTTGACAAATGAGATCGATCTTTCAAAATCTTCACTAATAGAGTCGGGACTTAGCAAAACTTTACCCCAGAATCCAACCAACAAGATGGTTATTCATATGACCTTCCGTATAAAGCTACGAAAGGAGCCATACCGATATTAGATTTACAACCACTATGGTAAGAAAACTCAACAAGAGGTAGATGGTCTCCCCAAATACCACCAAAATCATATGACTGCATAAATGCAAGTCACTAAATAATTACACTAAGGCAAGTCAAACACAAAGAATGGATTTCATAATTTCTTTTACTAATCAAATGTTTTTAAAGTTTTTAAATCCATTATCTTCATAAACAAATCTCAAATTTCAACATTTGAAAGTTTTCAAAGCTTCTTACTTAAATTTTAATTTAATCTCGTTACTCTTTATTTAAAGTAAATAAAATTTGAATTTTTTCATCCTATTATTCCACCATAAATATTAATTACACTTTATAACTTATTTTTCCACACTAATAATCAATTTCAAGACAATTTCATGCAAGCACAATTATTATTACGAGTATATACGCATGCCCATTTGGGCCTGCATCTAGGTACTTAAATATTTGGACTTTAGATATCATGATATCTACACTATCTTTTCAATGAACTCATTTTTTTCCTTTAAATATAACCTTATTACGTGATTAACATATTTATTGATATTGATGCAGTTGCTAATTTATTTTTCTTCCTACCTCAATATTTCATTGTTTTAATTAATCTTGTACTACTCTTAGTACAGCTCTTTTCAAAGTGGATGATAATTCTTGCTCAATCTTTTTAACTCTTCTCTTCCACTAAGAATATGTACAACTATACGTAGACAATTTACATATATTTATGAATCAATTTCTTGCTTATATATTTATGCATGTGCAGAAAACTTTGATTTACATTGCTCAAAAGTTCTTTATGGTTACAAAAAATGAAACTTTGATATATATACATTTGAAAGATTGTTCACTATCTTAAAACCCACTTCAATAACGCGTTCATAATACATTTTCACTTCTTACCAATATTCTTCACCCGATTACAACTTTAACCGAACTCTAAAATAATGTTTGCAACACAAATACAGGCCCAAGAGATTACAGTGGGATTAAACTAACAATCAATTATTATATAGCTATTGATTCAAAAAAAATTCAATCGACTCCTGTAAATGTTTCTCCCAAAATTCTACTTGTAGCACATAATAGCTTGGTGGCTGCTAAATTTTCTAGATCTTTAATTCTTTCCATTGAACCACCGACTCTATAAATCTCCACAAAAAGTATTGTAACATGCATAGAAGCCACATATGTCTTTTCTTGAGTAGATCCTTATTTAGATATTTTGATGTACATGAAATGGTTATAATTAAAAAATTTATAGTCAGTTGCATTATTCAATGATTCATATTCAAAAAGGTAAAAATATCCAAGCGCTCAACATTGTTATCATCAAAAAAGATGCATAGTATTGACTTTTTTGAATAAAAAAATGAAATGGTTTCTTTCTAATATACAATAAATATATATGTACATGTCAACGTGCTCAACATTGTTACCAACAAAAAAGATGCACTAATTAGCAAACTCATAGATATGTACCTTCACAACATGTACAAAGTTAAGAGATGTAAGAAATTCAACCTATCACATTTATTAAGAATATTATCATCCAATTATTATCATTATCAGAAAAAAATACACTTTATTATTTATACTAAGTACATGAATCAAATAATATTTCAAAAGCAAAACATTTTATTTTAACTTAAGAAAATGACAAATAATAAATGACTATGAGAAATTAACCTGAGAAATTTCGCAAATAATGAAATGGCCGTTAGTCTTCCAATCAAGTATGAAAAGAAAATGTGAATCCTAACAAAAGACTTCAGGAAAATATAAATTTGAAACCTAAAAGATATTTCTAACAAATGGAGCAAAAATCCTTATCTTTACCTAGGTATTTTCCTTGAAAACTTTATTAGTTTTTTCGCACTTTGACAAATTAGACAATGCTGAACTTGGATACTCTTATATGTGCAAGCTGAAAACTAATCACCATGTCAAAATTCATTATAATATTTGTCAAAGTATATAATGTGTAAGACACCTATGATAAATCATTCATTTAGTGTTTTTTACTCCACAATATTATGTTGTAGTTTGAAATAATTTTGTCGAGAGAGTCTAATTAATTTCAATGGTTCATTTAATATTAAACATACAGATGGTAAACAATTTTTATTATGAAAGTTTATCCATCGTTGTTTTCCATATGGCGTTTATGAACAAAGCCGTCAAATTTTGAAGACAATTGCAAGATTTGCAATGGTAACGCCATGTAACGACCCAAAATTTTGACCTCAAAGATTCGGCACTAATACATTCACGGTAGAAATGCCTGTGAGAAATGCGGATTACAGATCTTAAGGCTAGAATTAACACTAGAGGGGGGTGAATAGTGTTTTAAGGAATTACTAATTCTTTTTGAATCTATATTAATTTGAACACAAATGTATGCAATATTCAGACACATCACAGAATCAAACACAGATGCAGAGATAAAGTAAAAGCAATAAAGGAAAGAACACACCGGATTTTATACTGGTTCGGAGTTATCCTACATCCAGTCCTGCACACAAGTAGAATTTCCTTTCAAAAGAAATTTTTATAATTACACCTTCGATTTCAAGGCCACGAGGTACACCGCTCCAGATTCACAATCCTCTGGGTAGAGATACTTGAGTTTACGGGCAACAAGTTCACCCAATTGATTTCACAGGCTATAATCACACCTTTTCTCGTTTGATTGATTTCACTTGCTACAATCGCACCTTTTCTCACTCAATTAATTGCAAAGAAGCCTATAACTCTGAATAGCACTGAGATCTTATTGAGATGGTGATAAAGAATCAAACCAAAAATGATCTAGTTAGATTCAATGGTGATTTCGACAGAGTAATGATAAAAATATATATAAAGAAATGTGAAAGAAGAAGAGAAGTGAAATCAAAGAAATTTTGTATATAAATTCATTTAAAAATGCCTCTATTTATAGTAGAACAACAGCCATGTCCATTCGTGAAAGCATATGATGAATAGACACTTCTTTCGAAATTCAAAACTTTGAAATCAACTGCCACCTTTTTGACAAGGGTATGTAGGGGTTGTTGAAAGGCCTATGGTATTTTTGGTAATTTATTTTTCTTTGAAAATAAATTCTATCTTGTATTAAAACTATTTTAAGCTTTATAAATATACTTAACTATAGTTAACATACATAAATAAAAATAGAGAATAATATTTTAATATATATAAAAAAAAATTACTATAATTTAAGTCAAAGTATAAATATTGAAAATTAAATATATTATTATTAAAAGATAGTTTGAAACCAAGGATAATTTGATTTTGAAGATGAAGATCATTTTGAGGCTAAAAATATTTTAAAACCAGGACAGATGTTTTTTATTCTTTTAAAAGGAAGGATTTGAAATCATTTTGAAAATAAGATATAATTTTGTAAAAATATCTGAATAAAAATTAGTGGATACAAAACAATGTTCTACTAGATTTTTCGTAGGTTCCATCCTACTTAGGGTTCCATTCCTTTAACAAGCTCGAAGTGGATTCCATTCCATGAATAAATTGGATTTTAAGATGCCAATGCTTTTGTAGGAGTTTTAACAAAATTCCTAATTAAATTAGTTATTATTGAAATCTTGAACTCTTGATAATCTTGATACTTATGAATCTTCAATCTTTATATCTTGAATCTCTATACTGTACAGTCTTCATTCTTGATACCTGCATGGTTAAATAATGCATATACATATATATCTAAACTATAATGTTAGTATTTATTTTATAATCTTATTCTAAGGTTGTTGCCATCAAAACCATCTTCTCAAGGACTAACAGTGTCGAGCAATTGAATGTCGGAAATTTCAGATTGTTAGAGAAAAGAAGAAGGTAGAAGAAGAATAGAAAACAACAGCAATTTCACATTCGCAGCAAATTAAATATAATATCAAATAGTAGCATTTATACAAATAAAGCTGTAATTGTCAATTTTATAACAATACATCAAGGTCAATCATTTATACATAAACTGGACAGTTGTATAACTTGTCACAGACAACTATCAATACAACTCATTACACAGCGGAATATACTCCATACGTTCCTGCCATTCAGCTCGCCTCCTAAGCTCCAGAACGTCCTAACCTGCAAATCTGTAATACTCGGTCTGACCCGAGCATTACATCAAAGTAACACCCGGATCAGGCTGGAAATCAGCGGAGTAAACCCATATAATTTGAAATACCGTTACTTAGTTTCAACGGTACAGTTTACTTAAATTATTCCATTCCAGCCTATTGATTCTATAATCAAATCTTTAAAGAATTATAGATTTGCAAATTGAAGTTGTTTCGGATATCGCTGATATCCGACCCCAATCTCTTCGAATCCATTTCCATCTTAAGTCAAGTTGTTTAAGTGAATACAATTCAATTTAAATACAGGATGTCAATTACACAACAATTCATCATTGATAAATAACTCACATTAGCACAGTTCAACCAAAACATTTTCATACCACAGAACATCACAACTCATATATCACAGATATCAAATAACCCAAGGTATTCAATTCAGGTTTATCATTCAAAACAAGATTTAATTTGTGTAGGATCTAGATTAACCCTAGAGGGAGGGTGAATAGGGTTATAGCAAATTTTCTCGAATTAAACACAGAAATAAACTGCAGAAATAAATATGCTGAAAAGTAAATCACACACAAAATTTACCCAGCTTCGGCAACCCCTGCCTACTGCTGCATTCCCAGATTTCTATTAGAATTAAACAGTATCTCGCTTACAAACACTCTACTAGACTCGCAGACTCTTTTGCTCCCGCTCACAATCACTCTACTAGACTCGCACACCCTGCTCCGCCTATAGAGTTTCGCTTACTCGCAAACACTGCTCCCGCCTATAGAGTTTTGCAAACTCGCACACCCTGCTCACTGAACTAATTCTAACTAGACAATCTGACACTACCTACAACCTAGGTGGTGATTTACAAATTCTTAGACTCGAAAAAGAAGAAACAACTTCAAAAATAACCGCAGGAGCAAAAATTAAAATACGAACTTGAATGCGTAATTTTTGCTCAAATAAAAAATAAGAAAACCCCTTTAATTAAAACCCTAAATAACTAAAGCCCCTTTTAAAATAAACAAGGCCGGCCCCTTGTTTTCTTTCGCCCGATCCAATAATGGCAGCCGTCCCTCTTTACAACCAAATTAGGGCTTCGGCTCTTCAATCCAAATTAGGCTTTGTTCAATCTGATTGATGTTGCTCTTGCTCGCGCTTGTTCTTTGACGATTGATTTGCGTTTGCTCCTCTGTTGATTGATTCTGGTTGCTTGGCTCGCTCGTTCTCTGATGATCGAGTTCGTTGTTGATTCGGTATGTAATTTCACTGTTTGTGCATTTGTGATTTCAAAACTCGATGCCGATGATGATAATTGGGTTCAGTATTTATATGAATTCGAGACACTTGAATTCCTTCGTATCAATTTGATACTTTCCTAATTTTCTATTGCTTGATGCGTACGATTTTCCTGATATAACTTCAACCTTGATGCACACGGCTTTGATTTTGTTGCGTTCGATTTTCTTGATTCACACGACAACAACTTTCCCCTTTTTCATTGTTGACTTTTTCAAAGATACGAATTTGAAACACTGTCATGAATTCGAATTGGACTTGGAATTACTATTTGATTTTCTGGCCCTCTTTTCTGGTTGGTTTAACAAGAACTTCACTGTGAACTTTGGCTCTATTGTAACTTCGTTTATCTTGTATCATTGCATCCATTCTGTACTTACTCGGTTTCAAATTTGACCTGTATATTATTATCTTCGGTCTGGTCATTCAAGTTCAATGAATTTGGTTTTGTTGATGCTGAGGCTTGCTGGTTCGATGTACTCAAATGTTGTCTTGTACAACTTGAACTTTGATAGTTGTAACTGTTATATCACTTCGAATTGCATTCATTTGCTTGTACTTGGTCATTCCTTCTGTTTGTTACTGCATTCCTATGAAGTTGCTGTTGACATGTGCATTTGGTTCATTTGAGTTGTCTACAGTCCATGTTGCATGCATGTTTTCTTCATGTAGCTGTTGGTCTGATTTCTCTGGTCTGCATACATAATCTTTGATGCTTTTTTTTTTGTAGTTTTCATTTTGTACTTCTTTGTGCTCTGGTTATTGCTTGGTCATTGCACTGATTCTTGGTAGCTTGAGCATTTGGTCTGCACTTGTGTATATTTTTGAGTTGCACACTTTGATTTACTTGGACCATTGGTTGGTCACTGTTGCATTACTGTATCTTGTGGCAGTTGCTATGCCTTTGTGCATACTATACTACTCTGGTCTTGCATAGTTCCATGTTGTTTATATCTTCATGTTCATGTATGTCTTCCCATTCACTGTTGTTGCACATGTCTACTGTGTTCATTTGCTTTGACTTCTCTTTGGTCACGGCTGATCTGTTGTTCAGTGTGCATCATTTGTGGCTTGCTACTGTGTTGCATTGAGTTACTGTCGTCTGCACTTACACACTCCATACTTTGGTATTGTTACATGCTGTTACCTGGTCGAGCTGTGGTCTTCAAGCATATTGCCGTGATTGTAGTTCCAGTGTGCATTTCTCTGTTGCACTTGCTTTTGATATAGCTATTGGTTGATGTACATGCTTGTTCATTCCAGTGATTTTTGTTTTCTGATATCCATGTTGCAACTGTTTTTGACATGTGAACTGCCATGATTGTTGCAGTCCATTTTGCTGTTGTCTTTGATGTTGTTGAACTTGGTGACATGCATTTCTTCAAATCTGCCTTTAGTTGTATTCTCTTGAGTCTGTTGCATAAGTTACTTGCATTTTTCGTGTATTTGCTGGCTTATTCTTGTATTAACATGTTGTGGCCTGTACTTGTATACTGCTGTTTGTACTTGTGTTCTTTGTTCATTGGACTGGCTGTTGTCTTTGCTTGCATTGTCACTTGGTCGACACTTGCATCACTCTGGTTATTCTTCACTGTTGTATAATTGCTGGAATTTCAGTTTGGATTGAGCCTTGTGTTGAACCCAGTTTCAAAACTAGGGGTTGACCTTGTGCTCGTGTCGTGATTTTGAATATATTGCATGTGAGTTGAACTCGGCTTTTCATTTGGGTTTGACCTGTGCTCACCTGTCCCTGTAGCATTATCAAGTGTATACCGATGTGCACGGCCTTGTGGCATGTACAGTGATACACTGTGCATGTCACATTGTTCGTGTGTGATGAATTCAAGTGTGAATGATGACGAACAACCCAAGTAACTGAGGCAAACCATATTTTCAAAAATCATATTTCATTTTATATTGCAAAAACATTTCTTTTTCAATTTTATTGCGTTAGTGAATATTTTTGCATATTGCTCAGATGCTGGATTCAAACTGGAATGCAGTTGAAGACAAAATACGAGTGTGAGTGATATGTAGTGAGGTTGTTAATGTAAATTGAATTGTGATGTATTCAAAGATGTATATGAATAGTGAGAGCTTGAAATTGTACTATTCAAGATTGTAATAAATATTTGTTTGAATAAAATTTCTGTTAGAATTCAAATTCTGTGTAATTTATTTTATTCAATAAATATTTATTTAATCTATGAAAAACAAAATAGTACATTACCAAATACATTTAAATGAATATATATATGTTTATTATCATCAAACAAAAACATATAAGCGCATATTCATACAATCTCCCCCTTTTGATGATAACAAACATATATTTAAGATTTTGACCATGTTATATGTATTTGACCAATTATATACTCTAATTGCTCCCCTTATTTAAATGCTTCCTCTCTAGATGATGCTCCTCCTACATATATGCATACAAATAGAAATATATAAATGAGCCTAGATGCAAATGGAAAATTATTTGACCTTTGCATGATTCTATTTGACAAAATCTTAACTTTTCTCTCCCCCTTTTGTTATCAGCAAAAGAATAATAGTGTGAGAGAAAAATAGAGATAAAGTGATCGATATTAATCCAACATTAAACTCAAATTGAATATAAATATTAAACTTCAATAAGAATCAAACAAAAACCGTAACTACCCTTGTTAGGCGCATATTCCACTTTTAGAAATGATGGAAATGGTATTCTCATATAAAATCATACAATTGTATCAACTTGTGGTATATTTATATCAGGAATTTGAATATCTACTAATCATGCATAACCGTTAGGACTTTTAAATGAGATTAGTAGTATTCCAATTTAATTTTTTAAAAATGAAATCAAGTATCTTCTAACCACGCATGACCGTGAGGACTTTTAAATAGGATTAGAATCAACTTGTCTATTTAAGCAATTAATTTTGATATGCGTTCCATACATGCATAACCGTAAGGACTTTTAAATGAGCATGGAAGCACATAATCAAAAATCCAAGTAATTCACCCATGCATAACCGTGAGGACTTTTAAATGAGAGTGAATACTTTGGATATTTATTTATTTTTACAAAAAAATGTGACATGAAAAACAAACAATCCCTGAATATAGTACCACATATCGACAAACTATATTGAATATTTGATAAACCATGGTCGATAGAAATATGATAGATATAGAAATGGTCATGCAATCTTTACCCAACAAAAAAGTTTTATAATTCTTGTTTTAATTCCTAAAGAAATTTTCCAAATATACTCTCTTGAGTAATGTATGTTAAATATCAACACTCATCACCTTTTCAATCACTATTTATCTTTTTGATAATTAGTAGGGAGTCGGATTAGTCAAAATTTGTCATTTAAAATCAAAAAAAATGACTAATCTGAAAATATGGTCAAACATGATTTTCTCGAAGGGGTTATATGGGAAAAAAATTCTGCTATTTGAAAATTATTTCAAGTGAAAAATATGCAGATATTTTCTTTGAAAAAAACGATGCAGCAAATGAATGTTTCAAGAATTAATCACGTTCCACTAGTAATTTTTCTATCAACTATATTACCAGTGTAATCTGCATCTTAATTTCTTTTTCACTCCAAAATATCACTAACTAAGTTTGATAAACCAAGACCATGAAAATGTGCATAAGAAACTCAACCTCAATTTTTAACAGCATTTCAAATGACCTTCTCTTGGATTTGGATTGAAGCCATGTAAATAATCAGAAGAAAAAAAACGTGAATATAGAGTTAGCATGTTGAACAAGTCAGAATCAAAATCATCTTCTTTACAACATCATCACATTATTGGCTGATTTAATTCAAAAAAAACGGTGCAGATTATCACATTTAATATATCGATCAAATATACCTTCACCTGTTTTACCTTTACGATAATTTTTCGTGATTGCCCATTGTGATTCTGTCACCTTTGTACTAGGCTAAGGAACTTTGCTTTGTCGCCCGTTGTGTTTCTGGAACAGCCAAAAAAAATCCAGAGAACACTGTTGTTGTTCCTTAGCCTGCCACCACGCCTACACGGGAAAAGATTTATGTGACCTATTTGTTTTTATAGGTCCATGATTGTTAGTGGCAGAAAATTTTGAAAAACAATTTTGTGGAGACCCAAAACTATTTATAATTGTTACCTTTGGCACCCAAATTTGTTTAACTTTGAGAGATTTTATATTTGTGCCTTTTGGAACCCAAATTGGTATGGTTTTCACATGTTTGGGTCTATGCCAACAATTATTGTGATCGTGTCCATGTTTTCTACAAATTGTGCACATGGAATTTTCTTGATTAATATCGCTTTCTACATTTTCAGATTTATTATATCCAAGTCCTTGTCTAACCGTATTAACAATTTTCTTTCCTAATAGCATATTCAACGATTATTCACTTTTTGAGAATTTATCTAAGGTCATTGACAATTGTTGGACTTGTGTTTTGAGAGATTCATTTTCATTTATCAATTGTGTGCACTTTTTAATAGAATCCTCTCTCCTAGTATTTTCATTCTCTTTGAAAATCAAAATTTCAATTTCAAGTGATTTTATATTGATTTATGATTTTTTAATTTCCTTTTCGAATGTTGGACACTTATCACACTTAGGGATCTTACTTTGATAGGTTTTAACTAATTGGTCGAGTTGTTCATTTAATTCTATCAAAGTATCTTTTTGTGATTCAAGTTTGGCATACTTCTCCCTAAGTCGTTCAAAACAGCCATTCACTTCATGGAAATAAATAAGTAATTCAGAGTGAGTGAGTTTTGATACCTCGCTTGGCTTCATATTGTGCTCTCTGTTTTTTACTTTTTGATTTAGAGCTGGATTTCCGTATTTGCGGTTCCTCCTTTTGAATTTCTTCATTGGTAATGCCAGTTCGACTGCTCCATCATCATCATCCTCATCACAACTGCTATTTACCACTCCTGTTAAGCACATTTCTTTAACTGAGTTGGTTGTGGAGGACATCTCATTACTGTTGACTTTTGCACCATATATTGCATCGAGAGTATTCCAGATTTTCTGTGCATTTTCACAATGAGAGACGAAATAAAAATTATCACGATTAATATGAGAATATAATATATGCATAGCAAGAGCATTAATCGAGAGAATTTCCTTATTTGTTATATCACACCCATTTTCAATAATATCCCAACATTTAATATTAACAGATTTTAAATAAAATTCCATTTTCAATTTCCAGTCCAAAAAATCTGTTCCATCGAAAATAGAAGGAATAATATTGGAATGACCCTCAACAAAAGTATCATCTGATGGATTCATGACACTAGAGTTAAAGAAAAATACCGTGCTCTGATACCACTTGTAGGATCTAGATTAACCCTAGAGGGGGGTGAATAGGGTTATAGCAAATTTTCTCGAATTAAACACAGAAATAAACTGCAGAAATAAATATGCTGAAAAGTAAATCACACACAAAATTTACCCAGCTTCGGCAACCCCTGCCTACTGCTGCATTCCCAGATTTCTATTAGAATTAAACAGCATCCCGCTTACAAACACTCTACTAGACTCGCAGACCCTTTGGCTCCCGCTCACAAACACTCTACTAGACTCGCACACCCTGCTCCGCCTATAGAGTTTCGCTTACTCGCAAACACTGCTCCCGCCTATAGAGTTTTGCAAACTCGCACACCCTGCTCACTGAACTAATTCTAACTAGACAATCTGACACTACCTACAACCTAGGTGGTGATTTACAAATTCTTAGACTCGAAAAAGAAAAAACAACTTCAAAAATAACCGTAGGAGAAAAAATTAAAATACGAACTTGAATGCGTAATTTTTTCTCAAATAAAAAATAAGAAAACCCCTTTAATTAAAACCCTAAATAACTAAAGCCCCTTTTAAAACATACAAGGCCGGCCCCTTGTTTTCTTTCGTTCGATCCAATAATGGCAGCCGTCCCTCTTTGCAACCAAATTAGGGCTTCGGCTCTTCAATCCAAATTGGGCTTTGTTCAATCTGATTGATGTTGCTCTTGCTCGCGCTTGTTCTCTGATGATTGATTTGCGTTGCTCCTCTGTTGATTGATTCTCGTTGCTTGGCTCGCTCGTTCTCTGATGATCGAGTTCGTTGTTGATTCGGTATGTAATTTCACTGTTTGTGCTTTTGTGATTTTCAAACTCGATGCCGATGATGATAATTGGGTTCAGTATTTATATGAATTCGAGACACTTGAATTCCTTCGTATCAATTTGATACTTTCCTAATTTTCTATTGCTTGATGCGTACGATTTTCCTGATATAACTTCAACCTTGATGCGCACGGCTTTGATTTTGTTGCGCTCGATTTTCTTGATTCACACGGCAACAACTTTCCCCTTTTTCATTGCTGACTTTTTCAAAGATACGAATTTGATACACTGTCATGAATTCGAATTGGACTTGGAATTACTATTTGATTTTCTGGCCCTCTTTTCTGGTTGGTTTAACAAGAACTTCACTGTGAACTTTGGCTCTGTTGTAACTTCGTTTATCTTGTATCATTGCATCCATTCTTTACTTACTCGGTTTCAAATTTGACCTGTATATTATTATCTTCGGTCTGGTCATTCAAGTTCAATGAATTTGGTTTTGTTGATGCCGAGGCTTGCTGGTTCGATGTACTCAAATGTTGTCTTGTATAACTTGAACTTTGATAGTTGTAACTGTTATATCACTTCGAATTGCATTCATTTGCTTGTACTTGGTCATTCCTTCTGTTTGTTACTGCATTCCTATGCAGTTGCTGTTGACATATGCATTTGGTTCATTTGAGTTGTCTACAGTCCATGTTGCATGCATGTTTTCTTCATGTAGCTGTTGGTCTAATTTCTCTGGTCTGCATACATAATCTTTGATGCTTTTTTTTGTAGTTTTCATTTTGTACTTCTTTGTGCTCTGGTTATTGCTTGGTCATTGCACTGATTCTTGGTAGCTTGAGCATTTGGTCTGCACTTGTGTATATTTTTGAGTTGCACACTTTGATTTACTTGGACCTTTGGTTGGTCACTGTTGCATTACTGTATCTTGTGGCAGTTGCTATGCCTTTGTGCATACTGTACTACTGTGGTCTTGCATAGTTCCATGTTGTTTATATCTTCATGTTCATGTATGTCTTCCCATTCACTGTTGTTGCACATGTCTACTGTGTTCATTTGCTTTGACTTCTCTTTGGTCATGGCTGATCTGTTGTTCAGTTTGCATCATTTGTGGCTTGCTACTGTGTTCCATTGAGTTACTGTCGTCTGCACTTACACACTCCATACTTTGGTATTGTTCCATGCTGTTACCTGGTCGAGCTGTGGTCTTCAAGCATATTGCCGTGATTGTAGTTCCAGTGTGCATTTCTCTGTTGCACTTGCTTTTGATATAGCTGTTGGTTGATGTACATGCTTGTTCATTCCAGTGAGTTTTGTTTTGTTATATCCATGTTGCAACTGTTTTTGACATGTGAACTGCCATGATTGTTGCAGTCCATTTTGCTGTTGTCTTTGATGTTGTTGAACTTGGTGACATGCATTTCTTCAAATCTGCCTTTAGTTGTATTCTCTTGAGTCTGTTGCATGAGTTACTTGCATTTTTCATGTATTTGCTGGCTTATTCTTGTATTAACATGTTGTGGCCTATACTTGTATACTGCTGTTTGTACTTGTGTTCTTTGTTCATTGGACTGGCTGTTGTCTTTGCTTGCATTGTCACTTGGTCGACACTTGCATCACTCTGGTTATTCTTCACTGTTGTATAATTGCTGGAATTTCAGTTTGGATTGAGCCTTGTGTTGAACCCAGTTTCAAAACTCGGGTTTGACCTTGTGCTCGTGTCGTGATTTTGAATATATTGCATGTGAGTTGAACCCGGCTTTTCATTTGGGTTTGACCTGTGCTCACCTGTCCCTGTAGCATTATCAAGTGTATACCGATGTGCACGGCCTTGTGGCATGTACAGTGATACAATGTGCATGTCACACTGTTCGTGTGTGATGAATTCAAGTGTGAATGATGACGAACAACCCAAATAACTGAAGCAAATCATATTTTCAAAAATCATATTTCATTTTATATTGCAAAAACATTTCTTTTTCAATTTTACTGCGTTAGTGAATATTTTTGCAGATTGCTCAGATGTTGGATTTAAACTGGAATGCAGTTGAAGACAAAATACGAGTGTGAGTGAAATGTAGTGAGGTTGTTAATGTAAATTGAATTGTGATGTATTCAAAGATGTATATGAATAGTGAGAGCTTGAAATTTTACTATTCTAGATTGTAATAAATATTTGTTTGAATAAAATTTCTGTTTGAATTCAAATTCTGTGTAATTTATTTTATTCAACAAATATTTATTTGATCTATGAAAAACAAAATAGTACATTACCAAATACATTTAAATGAATATATATATGTTTATTATCATCAAATAAAAACATATAAGCGCATATTCATACAATTTGTTGTACAATTCCTAATTAATTTAATCTCTAAATAAATTAAATTAATTACTTTTAAATCCTTCTTAATTATCCTTAATTAATTATAAACTATGTACTTTAATTAATGAAATTAATTAATTATCCCCTAATTATTCACGTTAATTAACCTTTAGTTACTTATATTAATTAATTACACTATAATTAATTACATCAATTAATGATCCTTAATTAATTACATTAAGTAATTATCCTAATCACTTACACTAATTATTTAACCTTAATTAATCACATCAATTAATTGCCCTTCAATTAATTAAGACCTTAATTAATTTAAGATAATCCATTTGTCTAATTTACCTTATTAACTGTAACATTCCCAAATTTTAGCCAAGTTTAATTTGACAATTAATTTAATTTCGGAATTATATTATGAAATTATTTGTGAATTAATTAGAAAATTTCCAGAATAAATAAAAAATTTAGATTATAAATAGGATTTTGGTTTGGAATTTAAGGATAAGTATTTCTTAAATAATAGAAATTGGAGTTAAAAATAAATATATTGGAAATAAATCGGGTTTGAAATTTTATTTTTAAATTAATAAGAATTTGTTTATATCAAATATGCATTTTGATTTAAAATTATATTTTGAATTTGATAATAATTTTTCCAAAGGCTAGTTAAGAATAAAATTATTTATTTATGTGTAGTTAAATTTTTAAAACCATTTTTCTTTAAAATATTTATAAATGATTAATAAAGAAGATGTATTTATTTAAATAAGAAATATGATATAAATTCATATTTACAATATTATTTGTAATGTTTAAAATATAGTAAAAATTTGAATGTTGTTTAAAAGATGAATTTTATAATATACACATGTGTGATTATTTATTAAAGTATAATTAGATTTTTTTTAAAATCAATTCCTTGAAAGTATAAATAATAGCTTGAGTATATATGCAACATAAAAAATAATAATATATGATTCACTAATTAACAATATAAAGGGGTTAAAACATAAATTTTGAATTAATTTAAACAAAGGGGTAAACATAATTTTTATAGTTTTTAACAAGTGTAAAACACTAAAATATGTAATTACACGTGTTAATACAATATAGACAAGTGTTAGCCAAATTAAAACAAGTGGCACAAATTTTGTTTAAAATTAATTAAATTTTATATCGAAAGATGAAAACTAAACTACATTCATTTTTTTCTCATATTTTCAACATCAAAGAAAACTGAAATCAGGAATAAAAGAAAAAAATCATCTCAAATTTGAAACAAAGATTACAAATCAAAACCTGAAACAAATCAGGTTATAAATTCAATATCAAAGAAACCTGACCAAGAAAAAAAAAAGAGAAATCATCTCCGAAAATTCAAAACTGAAAACAGCAATTCAAAATCTTCAAAAGCCTGAAGCAAATCAAAATCTTAATTTGGAAATCAAGTTTCAGCCATCAACCTGGGAACAAGAATCAAACATCAAGTATAAATTTAGAGAATTCTAGTTCAAAACAGGCAAGCAAAGTAAAAATCGGGCAACAAAATTCAAAACAAATTCAAGTCCTCTGTTCTTTCAAGTTCTATGCTTTAAACAGGTGAGAAAACTTCACTTTCCTTGTTTTTGAAATGCCTGTGAGTAAACTCACTTCTTAAAACTTAGATCTGTTTGAATTTTTGGTTTGCATTTGATCTGGGAAGTTATGAATTAAATACGTTGAGATGGTTATATATTTGTGCATGTATGTGTATGTAAAATGTGTGCATATATCTGGAATCCAGGAAAATGCCTTTGTTAACAAAATTTACATGTTTTAATAAAGTTCAAATTCAATTTCACCTTCCTCAATCATTTCTAGCTTGTGATGTTAAGACAAAACATGTTTGAAATCACCCTAACTTAATTTTAAAATTTTATTTCCATGAAAATATGAAATGGTTTTTGTCTGGAAGAAGAAATATAGTATAAATTTAAAATCTATCCAATTTTCAATTTGCATGGATTCAAGATTTATTTATATCATCCAAATCCATTTCGAAAATAATGATTTTTAAAACAAAAATCAGAATTTTTAGTTTCGAATTAAGGTGGAATTTTCAAGATGAACAAAGAATGGGTTTTCGCGAATTTTCGACGATTAGAGAATTTCTAGATCTCGAGGTTTGGGCCGCATCTTGTTGAAAGGTCTGAGATCACTAGAAAAATGGTTGATGATTTTTTAATTCACTGTGGTTGGTGATTTGGATCGATCTAGGGGTCTAAGCACTGTACTTTGTCGACGATATTCGCGAGGCAAACGGGATGGCCATGGGGAGTCGGAGATCGTCGCGAGTGTGGGGATCGCCGCGTGGATGGGTGGAGATGTTCTGGTCGAGGAGGCTTGGTCGATGATGGCTGGAATCGTCGGCGAAGGGGATGATTTTATTGACTGAATTGGTTCCAGGAAGGAGCAGATGTGCTTGATTTTGTTTCAGGTGATGTTCGTCGATGTTGGGTATTGGAGATGGTCAGAGAGATCACCAGCAACGTGTGGGGGATTACGGCAATGATCGTCGTTGCTTAGATGAACTGTGCATGTGCATGGTGCAATTTGGATGCTAGAATTGTTATAGTTTGGGAAGACGATGAAGTCTCGGGTTTAAGCGCGTGAAAATGGATGAAAACTCGAAGCAGATGAAGATTGCATGTGGTCCAAAGTTTTGCTCAGGGAAACTCAAATTTTACCCGGCGTTTGAGAGTTTTTTGTAAAACAGTTTTTAAATTTAAATTTTTTTATCAAGTTTTATAAAATTTAATTAAGTTTTAATGAATTTTGTAAACAAATCCTTTTATACCATGCATGGTTATGTTTGTATCAATTAAAGGTTTAAAATATGAATTATTTTAAAATTTATTAAGTTTAAAAAGTGTTTTAAATATATTTAAAGATAACCTTGAATATTCAAAGAAATAAATTTAAAATGAAGGGATTGCCTTTGATTTGAATAAAATTTTAAGTGATTACTTGGTTTAAGATAATTATTTAATGTACGAAATTTTAAGGATAGTTACTTAATCAAAAATTGATTAAAGTTAATTAATTTCATAATTAAGAATAAATTAATTAAGTAGAAGATTAATTAATATATAAGTAATTAGAAGTAATTAATTAAGATAATTACTTAGTTAAAAGTAATTTATTAACGATTAAAGTTAATTAAGTAATTAGGGATAATTACTTATTATAATTAATTAAGGATAATTAATTAAATGGTAATTAATTAAGGGTTAATTTATTTATTAAGTTATTAAGGATAATTAATTAAGGGTAATGGAAAAATTCTTTAATAATTAAGGGTTAATTATTTAATGATTAAAAATTTATTCAATTATTAATTAAGGTTGGTTAATTAATAATTTAAAGTTAATTAATTTATAGATGATTAATTAACCTGGGTTAGTGATTAATTTGGTTTCAATTAATCAGATGATCAATTAATCTTCCCTATGGATGACTGTATTCTATTAAATGCTGTAAATTGTTTGATACCTCTACTGTGTGATGCTTTGTGATATGTATTGTTTTAATTCAAGCTGTGATGAATGTAATTTATTTTATCTGTGATAAATGTATATTATTTATCTGTGTATCTCTGAATAAAAGATAAGCGTTATAGAATATACCACTTATCGTTATTGATATGCCTGAATCTATAATGATTAATTATGTTGCACTATTGTATGAAACCCCTGGACTACACCATACACACAAAAATATGGACTGCACGAGGAAATTGGTTAAGTCACAGATTTTTGAAATAATTTTAAGATTGAATTTCAAATCCAAACAGTTTTGAAAATGGAATTGGATTAAATATGAAAAGATTTTGGAAAGGAGTTTCAAAGATAAAAGTTATTTTGAATAACTTGATAGAATTTTGTGATTTAAATAATTTGATTTGAATTTTAATTCTATGTTTGAGAATTTTGGTTTAAAAAGGTTGTACAAGTCATATAATGTGTTTATATGAGTTTAAATCATTTTAGAAGTGTTGTTTTGGGAATTTGAATTTAACCCAAGGGTTTAGCTTGTACAAATGAAATCGATTTTTCCAAAACGAAAACTGTTTGTTTCAAATAATAAAAGCTTTTATATAAAGAAAGAATTTCCAATTAGTGTTAAAAGGATTTCAAGTTTGAAATGAAATGGTTTTCCAAATTATAAATAAATTTCTGGAAATAGTTTTGAAAACTATGAATTAAATCTTTGATTTAATGATTGGATGAGTTAATCCAATTTGAAAAGGGAATTGTTTTTAATTGAATCTTTGTGAAAGAATTGTGAACTTTGTTTCCAAATTGAAGAGGATCTTGTGGATGTATCTTTTATATAAAAAGATATGTGATTGTAAATAGTTTTAAAAACTATGAATTAACCTGTGTGGAAGATTGGTGAACTTTGTGAAGTAAATCTTTTTGTTTAAAAGATTTGGAAATGGTAATTTGTTTAAACCATTTGAAGAAAGGTTTTTGGATAATAAGCTATGACTTAACTGACTCCCAATATCCATATGTTTTTAAATATTGCGCTTATTATTCGGTTTAGCCGGGAGAGGACCTTGTGTCATATACCTATTCCGAATAATGATACAACGTTCTGGATAGCATTTGAACACCGGTGGTGAAGATCGGGTATTTTCGAAAACGAAAGGATAACCCGTCGAATGACTCTGCACTGAGTAGCTACGGTATAGAGATCTCCATTTGTGAGGGGGAGTTCGATCGGGATTGTGAATATTCAGATTGCAAGGGCTTCTTTGGAAGTGCCTTCGGTTCTGTTCGTACCCGGAACAGACTTGTCTGGATGTGTGTCTGACGTTTTTGAGATGTAATGCTGGTTTCTATCAAATACATTTCTGTTGGTGGCGGAGATTTATTCTCTTAACTTAACACCCTTCTCTGAGACGTATGAGCTCAGAGGTTATGTAGTTGATGGTTACTAGTGATACAGTCCCAATTTGGTAATGTGGCATACAGAGTGCTGCCGATCATTTATTGATCGAAGCATGGCTTTGTTAAAAAGCATAGCTTTGTGGACGAGACTGCATCAGGACCTCACACCCCGGAAGTGGTCGAAACAGGAAAGATGCGGCAAGATTGCAGGGGTTGCGCCCTTAGGGTATGTCCATTTCTTCTGGAAAAGGGTGGTATCATGGTATGGAGCCCAGATACTTTACTCATAAGGCACTGTATATTTATTATTGTGTGATGTTGCTTTCTGGTTGAGGATCCTTGGATAAAGGTCGCAAACTATCGGGGATGGCATATCTTAGGTGTTACTCCGGGGAAGGGAGTAAACCGGCCTTATGTTGGCAGAGAGCTGGGTAACTTTTCAGGGCGTCCCTCCAGAGGCGTACCCATGTGGCAATAGGAAGCTCCTTAGCATGACCATTTGTTGGAAAATCCAATATCCAATACGCGCCTTGTATGGTTTTAGTTGTATAACCTTCCATTTACTTATGGTGGTCACCACTGTTTAGATGGTAGCTACAGTAGGCATAGTTCGAAATGTCTATGCTGGCTAAGAATAATATTATACTTTCGAAAGGTTTTCTGCACTATGCACTAATAATAATATTAAAATGGTTTTCTTGTATCAAGCATTTTGACTATCATAAGAAGAAATCTCCTCCAATTCTGCGTTTGCATGGTGTGTGCGGCGGGAGGCCTTATGGTAGTTTCATTTTCCAAAAAGCATTGCGGATTTCAAATTTTAAAATCTTTTATTGTTTGTTTTAAAGATAAAATGTTTTTGTTTGCTCATACCAGTCCCATGACTGACCCGGAGTTTATTATTATCCCTTCCTAAACTTTGGGTGCCAACAATTTTCCATACGGGCAATCTGGAGTTGGGTTTTTCAGATAATCCAACAGTAGGTGTAGATTCGATAGCTTTCGAAGTCTTTTGTTTGGTAGCATTGAGAAATCTTCTTCAGTTTTGGATCTTTGAAGTTTTTGGTTGGAAATCGCATTTGGGATCGCATTTGCTACAAGTTCAGCTTGATAGTGGTTTGAGCTTGAAGTTTTAGAGCTATAGCATTGGAGTTTTGGATTGGAGTTGCAGTATCGGATTCTCTTGAAGTCTTTGCTCATGTTGTCATATTTCCGTTGTGGTGTTGTGTTGTATACAATCTTTGATGGTGTTGGGTCGTTGTATCATGGTGTATCTAACATTATATCTATGTTGTATATCAATGCAATTATCTTTTGTTTCCACTGTGTTGTTTATCATCTAATGTTGTTGCAAGCTCCGGCGATATGGATTCGATGTCGTTTGTCGGACATCGAGTTCGGGTCGTCACATTAACTTTTATCTAAATAATTTTGTTTAAACATCAACAAACTAATTACAAACCCTTTTTAATGAATCTAATTTAATTAATTACCTGAATTAATTAATAAATAACTTGTATGATTAACCTAAGACTTTCCAATAATTAAAGTTTTAAAATCATTTTATTCTACCCAACCTGTTAACTTAATGACAACTATTTATCTTACCCAAAAATCATATTAGCAAGTATTAAACCAAATTATCAACTTGGTTCCCCTATTTATAAAAAATCAGGGAATAGTATAAATGTTAACTTGGGTTTGGAAATACAACAGACATTACTATTTATTTTAAATTTAAATTTTACTTATCTTAAAAATTCCATTCCTAGTTAATCCCAGCCCGTTACTTCCGGCCCAAACCTTCAGCCTAAACCTCTTTCCTTATTTCCTACCTTATCCTTCTCTAACTTCTTATTTTCATCAATATTATTTCCCTTGGTCTAGATTTTACTCGGCCTATTTAATTCTCTTCACCTCTCTCTATTTCCTTCTGTTGCTCCTATTCCTTAATATATTTTCTTGCTCAAAATCCACGTCCCACTGGCCCAACCCAAACACAACTCTTCCCATCAACTCCTCTCACTTTACTCCTCCCAGTTCCTCCAGATAATCTCGTGCACACCGGATATGTGCACACGCACATCAACGCCGACCTCACTCTTTTGCCGCCGACCAACCCAACGACCCATCCTGGACCATCCCAACCAACTTACCCACCAAAAACCCACACACGCACCCTCGATCGAAAAATCACCCACCAAGTCGTACTGAAAAGAAATAGCTCCCTCACAATGCCTTATCTCGACGCCTCGCCACACCGTTTCCTACCAAACTTTGACCGACACTCCATCGCATCCCTTCCCTGCTTTCCCCCTTGGTGCGAACCACTTTGGTCGACAAACGACACCACCATTGAACCACAACCGAGCTCGACCCAAACCAGGATAAAACACTAGTTTATCCCCACCGTGCCACCACGATGGTCCAGAAAAATGGCGATAATTTTTCCCTCAATCAACGACCAACAAGCAAACTCTGGCCAAACCCCCGGACTCCAAATCTACGCAATCGTCGGAAATTGGCAAAATTCCAGTTTTCGATTAACCTATGATTTATCCACTAATTCAAGCTTAAAATTTATGATATTGTTAGTCCTTGAGATGATGGTTTTGATGAAAACAACCTTAGAATAGATTATAAAATATAAATACTAACAGTATAAGTTTAGATATATATGTATATGTAGGAATTAACCATGAAAGTACCAAGAATGAAGACTGTGCGGTATAGAGATTCAAGATATCAAGATTGAAGACTCATGGGTATCACGATTATCAAGAGTTCAAGAGTTCAAGTAATTTATGTTTTAATTTATTAGGAATTTTGTTAAAACTCCTAGAAAAGCACTGGCATCTTAAAATCCAATTTATTCGTGTAGTGGAATCCACTTCGAGCCTGTTAAATGGATGGAGCCCTAAGTAGGATGGAACCTACGAAAAATCTAGTGGAACATTGTTTTATATCCGCTAATTTTTATTCAAAATGATTTTTACAAAATTATATCTTGTTTTCAAAATGTTTTCAAAACCTTCCTCTTAAAAGCATCAGAAACATCTATCCTGCTTTCAAATACTTTTAGCCTCAAAATAATCTTTAATTCAAAATCAAATTATCGTGGTTTTAACTATCTTTAATAATAATATATTTAATTTTTAAATATTTATACTTAGATTTAAATATAAATTATAGTAAAATTTTGTATATATTATTCTATATATTTACTTATGTATTTTAACTATAGACAAGTATATTTATAAAGTTTAAAATAGTTTTAATATAAGATAGAAGTTATTTTCAAAGAAAAACAAACCACCAAAAATTCCTTTGGGATGTCGACATGCTCAAACTACCCATGTCGACATAGTGTCAGTTGGTTTCAAAATTTAAATTTCAAAAGAAGTGTATATTCGTTATATCTCTTCACGAATGGACATGGTTGTTGTTCTTCTATAAATAGGGGATGTTTTCAACGAATTTTAAGATAAATTTTCTGGTTTTTCACTCCTTTTCTTCCACATTTCTTTATACATATTCCTACCATTACTCTACCGAAATCAACATTAAATCTAACTAGATTATCTCTGCTTTGATTCTCTATCACTATCTCAACAAGATTCTCAGTGCTATTCAGAGTTATAGTCTTCTTTGTAATCAATTAAATGAGAAAAGGTGTGATTATGGCCTTGGAAATCAATCAAGCAAGATAAGGTGTGATTGTAGCCTTGGAAATCAATTGGGTGAACTTATTGTCCAGGAAATCAAGTAACTCTACCCAGAGGATTGTGAATCTAGAGGGTGCACCTCGTTGCCTTGAAATCGAGGGTGTAATTGTAAAGATTGTTTTTGAAAGGAAATCCATACTTGTGTGCGGGACTGGATGTAGGGTAACTCCGAACTAGTATAAATTCCAGTGCGTTCTTTTCTTTACTGCTTTTACTTTATATTTGCATTTGTGTTTGATTTTGTGATCATATCTATGTCTGAATATTGCATACATTTGTGTTCAAATTAACAAAAACTCAAAAGATTTAATAATTCTCTAAAACACTATTCACCCCCTCTAGTGTTTGTCCAAGCCTTAAGATCCTTAATCCGAATTTCTTACATTTGGTATCAGAGCATGATTTTCAAAGTTTCATAATCTGATTTTTGAAAAAGTTTCCAAAATGGCTACCAACACTGGTATTGTTACTAACACTAGTATTCCTGTCACTTGTTCATTTGTAGAAGGTCAGTCCACTGTCAGACCACCACTTTTTAATGGCAGTAACTACGCATATTGGGCATGTAGGATGAAAATATATTTACAGTCTGTAGGATTAGATACTTGAAATATCACACAAACTGAATATTCTGAACCCACAACTGATTTTGCACAGTGGACCGCTGAAAAAAAGACTGTTGCACAAAATAATTCTAAAGCAATGAATATTTTGTTTTGTTCACTTGATAGAAAAGAATTTAATAGAGTGTCAGTTTGTAAGTCTGCATATGAAATTTGGAAAACTTTGCAAATGACTCACGAAGGAACAAGCAAAGTTAAATAGACCAAAATTTCCATGCTCACAAATCAGTTTCAATTATTTAAAGTGAATTCTAATGAATCTGTTTCCGATATGTATAGTAGATATAAGGATATTGTGCATTCTCTAATATCCTTGGGAAAGGAATTTTCGAAAGAAGATCAAGTCGGAAAAATTCTAAATTCTCTTACTCTAGAATGGGATCAAAAGACACTTACGATCGAAGAGGAAAATGACATCAGTACTTTAAAGATAGAAGAATTAATGGCAAATCTAATGTCGTTTGAAGTTCAAATGATCGGGAGAAGAGAAAGCAAAGCATCTGAAAAGAAATCAATGGCATTTAATGCATCAAATGATGGATCAGACTCAAACATCGATAATGATGAAGAGATAGCCTTTATGACCACGAATTTTCGAAAATTTCTGAAATACAGAAAGATGAATAATCAAAAGAGAAACAACTATAAGAACTCTGGAAATTAGAATGTAGTGACAAACAATGTCAAATGTTTCAACTATGATGAACCAGGGCATATCAAAAGAGACTGTCCGTATCCAGATTGGCAAAATCCTCCTATAAACAATGATTCAGTAAAGAAACGGAAGCGTGCATTTACTGCTACTCTAGATGACTCAAAATCATCCTCAAGCGATGATGATCAAAAGACAGATAATTCAAATTTGTGTTTCACGGCAGTTCACAATTCCGATGAATTCAGAGAAACGGACTTAGAAAAAGGTACACATTTACAATACAATTGGTTGAAATTGCATGCTTAGAATTAGATACTTGATTGCTTGATTGATGATTTTGAATTGGTGTGTTATTTGAATTTTAAATTTTTTACCATTATTTTATTATTTTTATTTTTATTTTTATTAGTATAATAATATATTATTGAAAATACTATAATTCTAATAATATTCCAGATATATAGACATTAAAAATATTAAGTGTATATATGTATATATTAGAGTACTTAGGAAAAATAAATCATAGAAATTCATAGGCGCATGTCGACATGGTCCCTACCATAATGTCGACATGGGTACCAAAATTTGAATTTCAAAATTTGAATTCAAATGGTTGAATTTCCCTCCATCTTTTCACTTCATTCAATTCTCTGAAAAGCATCTTTTGACCAGAGAACATGACCTTTGAGAATCTATTTATTCACTATCTTTTATCATATTTTTTCACTCTTATTTTCAAATTCAAACTCTCTCTTCAAAACTTCAAGCTCTCTACTCTCTAATTAATGGCTTCTTCAAGCAACCCCTCACGATGAGAATTTTCAGAAAGATAAAAGAGCAACTCTTCAATGATCCAGAGGCAATTAAGCATATATCAATAATGCTAACTATGCAAAAGTCCATCCCGGAAAGTTTGCTATCTTTCAAGATTTTTCTTCTTATGAAATTGATTCTCTTTTTGCAAACAATCAAATTCTTAGTCTTATTGATGCTTCTCAAAATGATTTTGTTTGCTATCCAAACCTTTTCAAAATTTTCTATGAAAATTTAAACCGTGGATTTTATAATGGAAACGATGATGAAATTTGGAGTAGTGTCAAAGGCACTAGAATTGTGTTGAATTGTGATCTTTTGGGTACCATTCTCAATTGCAAAAGTATGAGAATGGATCTTTCTAGTTTTAAAATCGATGAAAATGATCATGGGATATTTCATCACATTTTTGAAGGAAATGATGATTTTGAATTTAAAAATCAAATTTTTCGACCAAAAGCAAGAATTGTCAATCTTCTTTTGCAACATCCTTTGACCCCAAGATCAGGGAATTTTGATAATCCTACTTCAAAAGTTTGCAAAGCACTTTTTTCTATTTTTGAAAACTATGACATTAATTGGGCGCAAGTTATTTTGGATAAACTTCGTCCCAATAATCTTGAAATGGATGAGAATACTTTGTATCATGGAATTTATCTCACTCGGATTTTAGCTATTTTGGAGTGGATTTCAATGGAGAAGAATTTGTTTTTAGAAAAGTTTTCAATCATTCCAACATTTTTCTTATGAAAATTCCATTTGTTTTTCAACCTTATGAGACTCTTGTCGAAAAGGAAGAGCGTTTGGCTCATGAGGAGATGTAAGAAGTGGAAGAGGAGGAAGAAGAAGAAGAAGAAGGGGATGAAATGGAAATTGAAGAAGAAGAAGGTGAAACTTCTTTGGAAAGCATCGACTATCCTCCTAATCAATCCAACAAAACGCTTCTCAAAAACCAAAAGACCATTATTGAGAATCAACGGATTCTTAAACGATCCGTTAGTAAGAAGTTGGACAAAATTTCATCCAAGATGAACAAGTTTATTTCCAAAGTCATCAAGAAGCTTGGATTATCTTCATCATCATCATCCTCTAACTAGTTCTACCTTTTCGTATATCGTTGTATTTGTTTTAGTTTGTTTTAATTTGAAAGTTCATGTAGTTCTTTATGATTAATCGTTGTATCGTCTTAGTATGAAATGAAATGGAATTTCTTTTTTGTTATCTAGCTTATCTTATCTCCAGAATAAATGTTAGTATATTATATAAATATATATACATATACACTTATTCATAAAATCAAAATAAATCATAAATTTTACTGCCCTATGTCGACATACCCCCTATGACCATGTCGACATGTACTGGTCAGAAATGACACTTCATTTGAATTTGAAATTTGAATAACTACCATATGTCTATTCATTTCAAACGAATTTCTACACCTATAAATATCCATTTCTTCCAGAATTCATCACTGTATATTATTTCTTATCTACTCTATCTCTCATTTTTCTCACAAATCCAAATATGGCTAATCGAATTCATAATTTATTCGAGAATCTTGAAGAAACTCTTAATTCGTTCATGAATATTCTCTCGTTCATTCTTCGTAACCAGCGACACTTAGAATTGAGTCAAATGCAGATGATCAAGGAGCAAGAAAGGCATTTCGATGCAATACGATGGATGACTTCCTCCCTCCATAAGGATGATAATGAAGCACATCCTCCAGATTCTCTCACCAATGACAATGAAAATTGGGATGTTATTAAATCAGATCCTATTTTTGAAGAACAAGGATGGGTGGAAGTTCCTCGTAAAGTTTGATTTTATTTGATTGCTTTGTTTGAATTGTTTGATTTGATTGATTTGATTTCGTTTACTTTAATTTGGTTTGATATGGATTGATATTTGGTGTGGATTAATGATTATACAAAACATGTATAAATATACATTTGATCCTTGTTTGATTACCAAGTCTATCAGTTTAAATTATCTCTTAATATATCTATTATATACTCCATTGTATAGTTTATTAATGCAGGTATTTTAGTCCAAGAATGAGGGCGAGTTATATAGCTTGGAGATGGTTTTTTTGTTGATGAAAAGGGGGAGAAGTATAAAATAAGGTAGTTAGGCATAGATTGAGGGGGAGTTATTAGGATAGAAGTAATATTTTATAAAAAGGTTGTCATCGTCAAAAAGGGTTAGATTGTTAGTCCTTGAGATGATGGTTTTGATGGAAACAACCTAGAATAGATTATAAGATATAAATACTAACAATATAAGTTTAGATATATATGTATATGCAGGAATTAACCATGCAGGTACCAAGAATGAAGACTGTGCGGTATAGAGATTCAAGATATTAAGATTGAAGACTCATGAGTATCAAGATTATCAAGAGTTCAAGTAATTTATCTTCTAATTTGTTAGGAATTTTGTTAAAACTCCTAGAAAAGCACTGGCATCTTAAAATCCAATTTATTCGTGGAATGGAATCCACTTCGAGCCTGTTAAAGGGAGGAACCCTAAGTAGGATGGAACCTATGAAAAATCTAGTGGAACATTGTTTCGTATCCGCTAATTTTTATTCAAAATGATTTTTACAAAATTATACCTTGTTTTTTAAATGTTTTCAAAGCCCTCCTTTTTAAAGCATCAAAAACATCTATCCTGATTTCAAATACTTTTAGCCTCAAAATAATCTTTAATTTCAAAATCAAATTATCCGTGGTTATAACTATCTTTAATAATAATATATTTAATTTTTAAATATTTATACTTAGATTTAAATATAAAATTATAGTAAAATTTTGTATATATTATTTTATATATTTACTTATGTATTTAACTATAGACAAGTATATTTTTAAAGTTTAAAATAGTTTTGATATAAGATAGAAGTTATTTTCAAAGAAAAACAAACCACCGAAAATTCCTTTGGGATGTCGACATGCTCAACCTACCCATGTCGACATAGGTCAGTTGGTTTCAAAATTTAAATTTCAAAAGAAGTGTCTATTCGTCATATCTCTTCACGAATGGACATGGCTATTGTTCTTCTATAAATAGGGGACGTTTTCAACGAATTTTAGGATAGATTTTCTGGTTTTTCACTCCTTTTCTTCTTCCACGTTTCTTTATACATATTCCTACCATTACTCTGCCGAAATCAACATTGAATCTAACTAGATTATCTGTGGTTTGATTCTCTATCACTATCTCAACAAGATCCTAAGTGCTATTAAAAGTTATATGCTTCTTTGTAATTAATTAAATGAGAAAAGGTGTGATTATGGCCTTGGAAATCAATCAAGCGAGATAAGGTGTTATTGTAGCCTTGGAAATCAATTGGGTGAATTTGTTGCCCGGGAAATTAAGTATTTCTACCTAGAGGATTGTGAATCTGGAGGGTGTACCTCATTGCCTTGAAATCGAGGGTGCAATTATAAAGATTGTTTTTGAAAGGAAATCCGTACTTGTGTGCGGGACTGGACGTAGGGTAACTCCGAACCAGTATAAAATCCGGTGTGTTCTTTTCTTTACTGCTTTAACTTTATATTTGCATCTGTGTTTGATTCTGTGATCATATCTCTGTCTTAATATTGCATACATTTGTGTTCAAATTAACAAAAACTCAAAAAGATCTAATAATTCTCTAAAACACTATTCACCCCCCTCTAGTGTTTATCCTAGCCTTAAGATCCTTATTCCGCATTTCTCACAATATTACCACTAAAATTTAGAATTTTGGAGTACAAATCCAAATATATGATCGATATATGAAATCTAGTCAATTGATTTTCTAGCCATAGATGTTCATCACTGTTATTTCTAGTTTTTGAAATAAGTTCTCAATATATTCACTTGAAAAAGTTTCTAAAAATCAAATATGGTAAACTCTAACATTTTTCATGTACTCCTAACATATATTGATTTATATGAAGAGAAATTTATTTTTGATTAAATTTTGCTTTAGTAAACTAAGAACAGCTGCTTACATATATATACACAGACATGCAAATGATTCACAAAATAATACAACTATATTCTCAAGCAAAATTCATCTATACTTTCATGCATCTCAAATTACTGCCATTATTTATCACATGCACAAGTAAATGATGATGAATTTATCCTGTAAAGTTTAAGTTTACCCACCTTTTTACTGAGGAATAGAGAACAGAGCTTGAACTACTAATTGATTTTTTTTTGCAACAGATCTTAAAACTTGATTTGCTACAGATCTACCCAAATTCAGTTGTGTTGAAACTTGGATCTTTGCTTTAGTTTTCAGATGAATTTGAAGTTGTAAATTTTTTTTCTGATGTCACCAGTATTTATTTTTGCTTTGTATTTTCAATATGAAGAAAAAGAAAACTTTTGCTGTATATATACAAAAGTTACAAAAACAATTTACCTTAACACTAGTATCTTGCATGTTGTACCAAAGCCACAAATGTCAAATCTACAATTTTTTTTAATGTTTTCATTAATTAAGAATTATATTTATATATTTTTATATTTGTCTTTAAAAGAAAAGAATATTGCCACTTGTTAATTTCATGTTAAACAAAGCTACAAATGTCCAACTCTTTATTTTATTTCCTCTTATGTTTTTATATTAATTTATGTATTATGTATGTTTTATATAATAACAACTATCTTTATTTAAAGTATAAAAGAAAGAGTTTTAAACCTTTTTCTTAAATCTTATTTTAAATTTAAAATATTAATCTTTACTTAAGTTATTATTGTTCAAATAATAAAAATATTAGTGTTTTGAAAATATAGAATTTTTAACTTTAAATATCCTTTTGAAAATTTAATGCATTGAATTCAAATCAATGCTTTTTATTCACAAAACGTATATATATACACACTTATATACTTGTATATGAATGCATTTAAGATTTTCAATATTATAAAGTTTTTGCACATATCTATTTATATATTTATTAATTTACTATATGATTCATCATTCTAGATATTTAATTCAACATTTATTTTAGTTTCAAATCCATTTATATATATATCCAGATATTATTAATTATTAGAATTTTATTGATTCAACTTATACATCAGTATTTTCAATAGTAAAAATCTATAAATTTCCAATTATTAGACGGCCAAAAATCCGGGTTATCACATTCCTTACCCCTTCAAAACTTTTCGTCCTCGAATAGGAACGAAACCAGAATTTTAATTATTCTGCTAATTATCAGTTAAATTATCCTATAAACAGTGTGAACTCTCAATTCCAATTATTTAAAAAAAAACACCTTTAAAATCTACATAATATTGCTAAAATAGCTTTATAAAAATACTTTTTACAACTCGATGTCTCAACAAGTCCATCTTTGTTCTCACAGAAATTCGGTCATATGTTGATCAGGCATAGGAGTAAAAACCTATAAGTACTTTATAAATCCATTTTCAATACGCAGTAAATATTTGGAAAACAGTTCCGAATTTTTTTTGAAAATATAGAAAACATTTTTGAAGATGTACAAAACATTTTTGGTGAGAATGATCTGGAAATCATCACCCCCTCCATGGTTGCAGTTAACCCGATGGTTATGTTGCCATCCCGAAAAAATCCATAGATAACTGTATGCACTCCACGCCCCTAAATTATGCCATGGAACCCGCCATAGATCGCAGCTACACCAGGGTTACGTCGCCATCACGGCAAAAATCCATGTAACTGTAGGCATCAGCGCCCTCGAATTTCGCTTCCAAATGAAACTTCACCATTCCTACATAGATCGCAGACTACATCAGTCGAATCCCAATGTAGCCTGTAGGCTCTCACTACCTTATGACTTTCTCTATGTCTTCAAAGATCGCAGTCTACCGATGTTATGTTTCCATCACGGCAAAATCAAACGTAGACCGTTGGCTCTCATGGCCACACGACTTCCGCTACGGTCCGTAGTAGATCGCAGTGACATCGAGTTACACTGTCGTCACAGCATAACCCAAATGTCTCTGTAGGCATCAGCGCCCTCGACTTTCGCTACCCGCACATAATCCTCAAGTACTTTAGTTAGTCCGGACTTTCCCCTAGAATCAAATTTAGAGCCTCCCCCTTAGGGCTCAAGGCAGAACCACCCTGTGGATCTCCTATGAAGTTCATTTCATGGGAGTGTCTTTTTCCCCAGAGCCAGTCTCAAAAATATTTTATACTATACACATATAGTATCTTCAAATCATACCCTTTATGATTCACATAAAAATCTCCTTTACACAAAATTGATACCTCAAATCGATAGTTCGAAACTTGGCTTCCAAATTCCCAAAATTGATTTTTCCAAAAATCAAAAGCCCTTCCAAAATCCATAGGTTTCGAAAACCTTTTTCCGAAAGTCATTCTCATAAAATCATTTATATATATAGATATATATAATCTTGAAAAATCTTGGAATCACTTCATATTATATAAATTCTCTTTTTTTATACTTCAAATATTTTCAAAATCTTTTCTTCTGGCTATAGATTCAACAAAGGGGAATTTATCTTATGAAACAAATGTATATAACTTTATTTATACCAAATCAAATATTTAAGTTTGATTTCTTTTATAAAGTTACTTACCATATCACTTACTTTTCATAGAGTGAATTTCAAAAGATATCCAACTTCCACTCTTATTCAAATATTTCTCAAATTATACTTTTCTTTTCAAAAAAATCATTTCTCATTTCTTTCAAAATTTGAATATCAATTTCATTTAAGCGTGTATGATGTACATATACCATCCGTACGCAATTTCAAATCTGTTCGCTCACTCAATCACACAATTTCACTTTCGAACTAGTATCGTCCATCCGACTTCCTAGTGTGGACTCAAATCTGGTTTCTTGATCAAAAACCGTCATTCTCCTTGCATAGCCCTAATATGATAGAGAATTTCCAAAATCAATCAAAAATCCATATCCAGGTTTTGCCGTCGAAAATCGAATGAAAAATCTCTACTCGAATCGATATACTATCTCGAAAATCTGTGCTTGAATCTGGATCAAATCATTCTGCAAATAGAATAATATACATACATCCTATGTATTTACCTTCATTGATTATTAGCTAAATCAATATTCTTTCTATTCACCTTCAATTTTGATTCTATCACTTATTCACAATTGCTTCATTCTACTAGATTAATTACCTCAACTATAAACAGTTTGCACTCTGACCACTTGATTTAGAAAATAGCTTGAAAAGTTTAAAATAAATAAGTAGTTGTAAAATAGCTATTAGTCGTAAATAGTAGTAAAATAGTTAAGTAATTTAAAATAGTTGTAAAATAGTTAGATAATTTCAAAATAGTTGTAAAATAGTAATTAGTTATAAAGTAGTTATAAAATAGTGATTAGTTCGAAAAACTGATGTAAAACAGTAATTAGTTTCAAAATAGTTGTAAAATAAATATAAGATAGTTAGGGTTTTAAAAGGAAAGGTTGCACAGTAAATAGCTAGGAAAATAGATTTAAAACAGTTTATATTAAAAAAATTATTAAAAAAATAGTTTCAGAGTCAAACTGGTTCAATTTTCCAATTTCTCCACTTCTACTCAATTTCTCATCCCATTAAACTGATTCAATTCCAATTCAATTTGAATTAACTTCAATTCCTTTTCCAAATTCAAATCAAGTTCAATTTGAACAAACTTTCAATTTCAATCTCAATTTTTAAACCATCTTGAATTATATAAATTCGAGTTAAATTTTTAAATGTTGATTGAATTCTTAAATCAAATCAACCTTTATTTTTAATTTAACAGCCTAAATCTTTAAACAATTTAATTCTGAGCCCAAATTTCAAAATTCCATTTTAAAACCTTTACTTAACTTATTTCATAGTCCAAATAAGTGTTCAAAAACAATTTAATCTTCAGAGTCCAATTTATAGCCCAATTTTATCTTCAAACTTTGAAATCGATTCTTAAACAATTTTAGTTTGCAAGTTCATTTTTAACATTTGAATCTTATGTTCAAAGTGATCCCTTTTCATAATTACAATTTCACTTCAAAAGTCAAAATAGTTTTATAATAAAGTTTTATTTCCATTTTATTTCAGTAATGGATGTATATTACCCCAATCCATTTCTTAATTCGTTTAAAATAATCCAATTCTCGGTTTCTTAGATTATAAATAATAAGTGGATGATATCAGATTAGTCAAAATAAATAAACATCCAAATTATTTAAAACATCCATCCATAGCATCCATTCCCCGTTTCCAGATCTCAAACCCGTTTTGAGATCACACATAACTCCCATTTCAAACCAAACCATTTAACTTCCTAAGTTAAATCTCAATTTCATCTTGAAATTTCCAATTCAGGTTGTTTGTTCTAAACTTGTTTAACTTCCCCTAAGTTAAATTCAATTCATTTAATCCAGTCAATCTTACTAAATTGAATTATCCATTTCAAATCTTTAAACTTCTTATCAATATCCCTTCTCACTTATAAGTTCAAAGACTTATTTCACTTTGGGTTATTACATCACATTTCAGGGAAAATTCAAAACTCAACACCTAGTGTTTACTTCTAATCAACTTTGACCTTATATATATCCCACATGTATACATATTCATTTCATTTGCACTTCAAGTCATACTTTAGATTTTAAACCATTCTTGGTTTTTAATTTAAACAAATTTCTTAATTTTTTTTAAAACAACTCTTGTTTTAAGATAAGATTCCCACATTTTAAAAATATTATTTATTATATCTTTTAACATTTTGAATCAATTTCAAATTTTCTAAACTTAGATTTAAAACTTCACAATTTTAATTATCTTCAATTCCCATTTATAAGTCATACTTATCTAAATTATTACTTCCTTAAAACATTTCATTCAACTGAATCATTAACAAACATTCCATTATCAGGATACAACAGACAATTTAGGATAATAACTAAGGTTATCATAACTGGAAACCAATTCACTCTCTATTATCTCATAATTTATTGGATAATAAAATCAGGGTAACTTAATTCAGCATTCTAAAAAACTCTTACAAATTTCAGGATTTTATTCTCTGGTTTGAATCCATTTCCAACTTATCTTATTGTATAGTTCATATTATCCAATTCTTATTTGGTTGTATTTCTATTAACACTTAATTCTTATTATTTTATTTAATTCCAATAATTCAACAACCAATTACCTTAATATTTATAATAATTAGCAAAATTATTTCTTATATATCAAAATATAAGCTTATATAAGAATCAACCATTTTTGAAATCTTTATATAAGAAAATAACAAGTACGCTCTCATATATATATACACTCAACTCATCCTTGGGTACTATTTACCCTATCCTTAATGAGTAAACCCACCAGAGCCAAGGTTCGCACTTACAACTCTAATACAAAATGTAACGACCCAAAATTTCGACCTCGAAGATTCGGCACTAATACGTTCACGGTAGAAGTGCCGAGTAATCGAACGTCGAAAATTTCATATTGTTAGAGAAAAGAAAAAGAAGGTAGAAGAAGAACAGAAAACTACAGCATCTCACATTCGCAGCGGATTAAATATAATATCAAATAGTAGCATTTATACAAAGAAAGCTGTAATTGTTAATTTTATAACAATACATCAGAGTCAATCATTTATACATAAACTGGACAGTTGTACAACTTGTCCCAGACTACTATCAATACAACTCTATTACACAGCAGAATATACTCTATACGTTCCTGCCATCCAGCTTGCCTCCTAAGCTCTAAAACGTCCTAACCTGAAAATCTGTAATACTCGGTCTGACCCGAGCATTACGTCAAACTAACACATGGGTCGGGATGGAAACCATCATGATTAATCCCATATAATTTGAAATACTAAGTTTTAAAACATGACTGGAACCCGAGGTAACTCGTTCATTACCACGAGTTCTTATCTTACAAAAGCCAATCGCTTATTTTACAACGATATCTAAGTACCGTTACTTAGTTTCAATGGTACAGTTTACTTAAATTATTCCATTCCATCTTATTGATTCTTTAATCAAATCTATAAAGAATTATAGATTTACAAATCGATGTGGTTCCAGATATCGCTGATATCCGACCTCGGTCTCTTCGAATCCAATTCCATCTTAAGTCAAGTTGTTTAAGTGAATATAATTCATTTAAATATAGGATATTAATTACACAGCATTTCATCACTGATAAATAATTCACATTATCACAGTTCAACCAAAACATTTTCATACCATAGAACATCAAAACTCACATATCAGAGATATCAAATAACCCAAGGTATTCCATTCAGGTTTATCATTCATAAGCAAGATTTAATTTGTTGTACAATTCCTAATTAATTGAATCTCTAAATAAATTAAATTAATTACTTTTAAATCCCGCTTAATTATCCTTAATTAATTATAAACTATGCACTGTAATTAATGAAATTAATTAAGTATCCCTTAATTATTCACATTAATTAATCTTTAATTACTTATATTAATTAATTACACTATAATTAATTACATCAATTAATGATCCTTAATTAATTGCATTAAGTGATCCTCTTACATTAAGTAATTATCCTAATCACTTACACTAATTATTTAACCTTAATTAATCACATTAATTAATTACCCTTCAATTAATTAAGACCTTAATTAATTTAAGATAATCCATTTATCTAATTTACCTTATTAACTTTATCTGAATAATTCTGTTTAAACATCAATGAACTAATTACAAACCCTTTTAAATCGATCTTATTTAATTAATTACCTGGAATTAATTAATAAATAACATGTATGAGTAACCTAAGACTTTCCATTAATTAAAGTTTTAAAATCATTTTATTCTACCCAACCCGTTGACTTAATGACAACTATTTATCTTACTCAAAAATCATATTAGCAAGTGTTAAACGAAATTATCAACTTGGTTCCCCTGTTTATACAAAATCAGGGAATAGTTTAAATGTCAACTTGGGTTTGGAAATACAAAACATTAATAATTCTTTTAAATTTAAATTTTACTTATCTTAAAAATACCATTCCTAGTTAATCCCGGCCCGTTACTTCCGGCCCAAACCTTCAACCCAAACCTCTTCCCTTATTTCCTACCTTGTCCTTTTCCTACTTCTTATTTTCTTCACTATTATTTCCCTTGACCTAGATTTTACTCGGACCATTTACTTCTCTTCCCTTCTCTCTATTTCCTTCTGCTGCTCCTATTCCTTAATATATTTTCTCGCACAAAGTCCATGGCCTACTGGCCCAACCCAAACACAACTCTTCCCTTCATCTCCTCTCACTTTACTCCTTCTAGTTCCTCCAGACAAACTCGTGCACACCGGATATGTGCACATGCTCATCAACGCCGACCTCACTCTTTTGCCGCCGACCAACCCAATGATCCATCCTAACCAACTTACCCACCAGAACCCTACACGCGCACCCTGGATCGAAAAATCACCCACCAAGTCGTACAGAAAAAAACAGCCTCCCTCACAACGCCTCATCCCAATGCCTTGCCACACCGTTTCCTACCAAACTTCGGCCGACACTCCACCGCATCCCTTTCCTACTTTCCCCCTTGGTGCGAACCACTCCGGTCGACAAACGACACCACCACTGAACCACAATCGAGCTCGACCTAAACCAGGCTAAAACCCTAGTTTATCCCCGCCGTGCCACCACATGGTCCAGAAAAATGATGATCATTTTTCCCTCGTTCAACGACCAACAAGCAAACTCTGGCCAAACCCCCACGACTTCAGATCTACACAATCGCCGAAAATTGTCAGAATTCCAGTTTTCGATCAACCTATGATTTCTCCACTAATTCAAGCTTAAAATTTATGATGTTACCACTAAAATTTAGCATTTTCGAGTACAAATCCAAATATATGACCAATATATGAAATCTAGTCAATTGATTTTCTGGCTATAGATGTTCATCACTGTTGTTTCTAGTTTTTTAAAATAAATTCTCAATATATTAACTTGAAACAGATTTTAAAAACCAAATCTGGTAAATTCTAACATTTTTCATGTAAACATCCTAACCTATATTGATTTATATGAAGAGGAATTTATTTTTGATTAAATTTTGGGTAAGTAAACTAAGCACAGCTACTTACATATACATACACAAACATGCAAATGATTTACAAAATAATCCAATTATATTCTCACGCAAAATTCATCTATACTTTCATGCATCTCAAATTACTACCATTATCTATCACATGCACAAGTAAATGATAATGAACTTATCCTATAAAGTTTAAGTTTACTCACCATTTTACTGAGGAACAAAGAACAGAGCTTGAACTACTAATTGATATTTTTTTGCAATAGATCTGAAAACTTGATTTGCTACAGATCTACCCAAATTCAGTTGTGTTGAAACTAGGTTCTTTGCTTTAGTTTTCAGATGAATTTGAAATTGTAAATTTTTTCTGATGTCATTTTGGTTTCTAGTATTTATCTTTGCTTTGTATTTTCAATATGAAGAAAAAGAAAACTTTTGTTGTATATATACAAAAGGTATAAAAATAATTTATCTTAACACTTGTATCTTGCATGTTGTACCAAAGCCACAATTGTCAAAACCTACAATTTATATATATATATATATATATATATATATATATTTATGTTTTCGTTAATTTAAGAATTATGTTTATATATTTTTATATTTGTCTTTAAAGAAAAGAATATTGCCACTTGTTACTTTCATGTTAAACAAAGCTACAAATGTCCAACTCTTTATTTTATTTTCTCTTATGTTTTTATATTAATTTATGTATTATGTATATTTTATATAATACAAACTATCATTATTTAAAGTATAAATGAAAGGGTTTTAAACCTTTTACTAAATCTTATATTAAACTTAAAATATTAATCATTACTTAAGTCATTATTATTCAAATAATAAAAATATTAGTATTTTTAAATTTTTAACTTTAAATATCCTTTCGAAAATTTAATACATTGAATTCAAATAAATGCTTTTCATTCACAAAACATTTATATATACACACACTTATATACTTATATATGAGTGCATTTAAAATTTTCAATATTATAAAGTTTTTGCACATATCTATTTATATATTTATTAATTTACTATAAGATTCATCATTCCAGATATTTAATTCAACATTTATTTTAGTTTCAAATCCATTTATATGTATATCCAGATATTATTAATTATTAGAATTTTATTGGTTCAACTTATACAATAGTATTTCCAATAGTAAAAATTTGTAAATTTCCAATTATCAGATCTCCAAAAATCCGAGTTATTACGCTCCAATTAATACAGACATGGCTTTTGCGCCATCAACTTATACTGTAAAAAATATATGGTGTTGAACTGTTTTTACCTGTCAAAATCATGAATTTGACACAGAAACTAGAGAAGCAACCTCATTATAAATGATATAAATTGATTCCTAAAAGTGAACAGATATAGAGTATGTTTTTGATAACGTTAATCAGTCTCATCTATTTACGTCAATTATTGCATTTTATAGGGGATGTATATCTTGTCACTATGTCACATAGTTGGACTTAGTTATTAATTTTAATCATAGAAGCAGTGCATAATATTTTCTTAGTGAATTTGAATATTCACTTACATTGGAGGAAGATCTGTGCATGATTAACCTTTGCATCACTGGAGACAAAAGCATTATGTAAGGCTACATGTGCTTTGCCCTCGTTGTGCTATACGTTATTCCTTTTTTAGTAAATGATTGGTGAATCGTGTCAGAAATGATTAAGCACTCTTACATAAAAATGAATGAGATGAAGTAACCAAATTATAATTTAGTCTCCATACAACCATAGATAATAAAACAAGACAACCATAATAGTTAAAAGTTCTCAAAAGAATTAAACACAGCTTAGCAAAACTGAATCTTAAAATGGTTGGAGGAAGCTTTAAGAAATCCAGGTTTAAAATTGTTAACCGAACAATTTAAGAAGTGGAAGTAAAGACACGTGGAGCATAAAAAGGGAAATATCTTGAAACTTTCATGTATTGATTTGCTTAAACTTTCATATGTTGATTTGCGTTTTCAGATTCACCCTTTTATCCATGTGCAAATGTAGAGGATAAAAGTGCTCAAGACACTGATTATTCTTTTTCACATCAGGTGCCTTTTAATCAAAAGGTTTCAAATCCTCATGCTAGGCCATTTTAAAATATTTTAAGTAGAATTTTATTAGGATACATAATGTTGTATGACCAATTTTGAACATAAAATAACACCATACCTTCCATTAATACGACTTACAACGCGTTAAGCATTGAAGTACAATGCTTAATTAAGGAGCGGATAGTTATTCGAACATAATAGCCTTAGAAAATGCATCATTCTTATAGAACCAATAATAAGAACATTTTCATATGATAAAAGCACTGTGGCCTTTTGTGGTTGTAGTAGTAGGTGTGGTCTATTTTTTGCTGCAACGACATATCACAGACTGGCACATTAGTTGTTGGTTGCATGAGTTTGAGCAAGACCCAGGTGCTATGCTCGAGTCTTCTTTCTTTGAACTTTGCAATGTGACAGGATCACCATTTTGGACCAGCTCAACATTCTCAGTACCAAGTCATGTGTAGCTAGTGTGGATATGAGTGTATACTAGACATTGGAAGCAAGATCAATAAAGTATGTTGAGAACATAAAACTGATTATTTCATGCAGTTTTATATCCAACAGTCAGATAGTACATCCAGAGGATAAATAGTGGCAAGTGAGAATTTCAATTAAATAAGTTGGAATAAAAAGTAGTACCTTCCCTTGTAATGTTACTTGTGCTAATAAGCAAATTTCCTTGCTCATCAGTCGGTGATCTGAACTTTTTTCTTGCTCTGGAGTTCTTTGGGAATAAATGAATGAAATGAGTGCTTTTATCTTCCACTATAAGCCATTTTAAATTTAGTGTATACAAATTATGAGTTTTTGCTTGTTAAGCTGTACAAGAAAAAAATTCCAAATTTTCCTTGTACATTAATGTGGTCTCCTCGTCATATGGATTTGAAATAAGCTAACTATATAAACAATTGTTAGCATTTTGGATCTAATCATATGTCTCTGAAAATTTAAGAAGAATATTATGCCATAATTTAATTTCCTTTTTTAAAAGTTTTTAGTTTTCACAAAAAAATGAAAATGGATTTCCATGAAACAAAGTGCACCAGCTTTGCTCAATAGTTTCATTATAATCATTCACGCACATTCATGCACTATTAAATCTTAGAGGCACGTGTCTATCGTAACTATATTTTCAGTAACAAACTTGAAAATAATAAGTGAATGATACTCAAAGAGTGATTATCGAAATGGACCTACATAAAAGGCAGAACATGCATACTATAGCTATTGAGTAATAATCTATCTATTGTAATGTGAATTGGAAAATTTTCCTCCCCAGTTCCTTCAAGTAAAAGAATTACGTGGAAACCGAGGTTCATAAACCTTAGCATATTGAACGCACTTCATAAAACCAGGATCAACATTTGAATTCTTACAGTAACTCTTTAAAAATAAAATAAACTGGCATTAAAATCCTCAGCAATAATCCATGGTAGCAGCTTTATGATAGAGCATTGGGCTTTTATGTAATGCCAAAGTTGCTTTCTATTAGTTGCATTATGAGCATATACAACCGTGCCATCAAGGATGGATCTACCATGATTATTCATATGACATGGGATAAATTAGTCTGAAATGTGTAGATTCATATTTCCAGATTCCACATAAGAACTCTGCTTTTATGGCTTTCATTATTATTACTATGTAAGGTGCAACAATATTTAATAAATTAAAGTAATAATTGTTTTAATTAGTCCCACATCGTCGAAAATTTATTAATAGTTTGTGTATGTAATCTACGAGATGAGGAACTTGGTTATCCATTTGAATACATCTCAAAATGTTGGGATAATGGAAAAGAATTTATCGCTATTCAAATGTACTTCAAAAAAATTTTTTAACATGGTTTGCCTCCGCTTTAACCACTTTGTGCCACGACTCCTAACGTGTACATAGACATGAGATAACGTGAACTGATATATAGATATGCAAAGGGTAGTTTGGGAATTTTAGAAAGACATGGATGAATTCTATTCATGTAATTCTCATTATTAATAGTAAAGATTAGAGCCTTCATCGATGGTTAATTAGATACAGATATCTCCTTCGCCCATTTGCTACTATTGTGGACTTTGAGTGTTACATAAATCATTTAGGAGATACTAAAACTACTCAAAACCCATGGAAATTTTTTTTCCAAATTTATTTCTTAAAATTTTGTAAGTGCTAAAAAATTTCAGAAAAATTGGCAGAGTTTCCTTTGTACGAGGGCCGTTTATAACATTAGAAAAATAATTTATATAATATATACATCGACCATTAGGTCCGAAACACAATATATATATATATATATATATATATATATCAACATATAACACTTAAAAACTTAATCTGAAAACATATCTTTCTTTTTAGCATTTTAAAAAAAAGTTAGCTTAATCTTATATTTGAGCCTTTTGCTCAAAATAAAGTCCCACTATCCACCTTCAGCTGTACTTAAATCAAATAAATCATATTAGGTTACATTCATTAAATATGAAACATTACATTTTACTATTAAGGGAAACAAATCATTTTACTCTACTTCAGACCTATTGTAAAGAACTCAGATTTTGACACTGTAAACTTTAAAATTTGAGAAAACTTATAAAACAAAAGTTGTTCTACTAAGTTTAATCTTTCCAGCAATATAAAGATCATCAATATCATATTCACAGTTTGAAATTTATGCTAAATTTACTTTCAGCTTAAATCTTAAAAGAAATTATAATAGGACAGAGATGTCCATCCATTTTCAAACCCATTTTGGACTGAATAAAATGCAAAATCATCCAAAGTGGTAAGAGAAGATTTATAGCTTACTGAAAGAAATTTCATTTACATAAAGATTGAGCTCGTTTGGAGTTATAAATCTCAAGCTATCGCTGTTTTGGTACAACACTTTTCCAAATGAAATTTCAGTATTTAAAATCAATTTAAAATTTAAAATTCCCAAACCATTCTAATTCCAAACCACATTTTCTTAACAAGCCTTTTATGCTAAATCATATATTACATGATCCACTTTTCCAAAAATCTAAGACATTCAAAATTATAATTAACTTCATGCAATCATATTTTAAAAGAAACAACTCACTAATTGGAAACACTTTTACCACTTTACAATAAAGTTTTTCAAACAATTAACTTTGAAGACTCGTTTTGAATGAGATAACTAATCTCTTCCACTATTAAGAGATAATTATCCATCTAAAATAAATTTTGGAGTTACATATTAATTTTTTAATTGTTCTCACAATTTAAAATGATTGTATCTTATACCTTATTCATTTATTACACATCTCACTTCTTAATATAGCATTTTATAATAAATGAACCATTCAAATTCATATTCCCTCTTAATCAAAAAATTAAATTTTCATCTTATTATCAACATAAAACTAGATAAGGTTGATAATTCACTTAAACTTGTTTTCAAAAGAATTTTAAAAATTCATACCAACAAATTTTTAATGCTATCAAAATTTATAAACAAAAGCTTGCTCACAAATTCGTGCTAAAAGTCTAAAATTAGCACTTCTTCATTTTCTTTAAGATAGATTTTTATACCTTGCCATCTATTATTATTCAAACAACCAAGTGTCAAAACAAATTTTCATAGTCGTCATTTATAATTATGCACTAAAATATCCTTTCAATTGATATTTTAATTTTCTAACCGGTGCATTTTCTTACTTGAATACACCATTTTATTAATCAATGCATCACATGATATTTTCTTCCAATTAAGATATCTCCTTAATTAGAACTATTTACTCTATATACTAAGATTACCATGTGGTATCATTATTTAGATTCCTATAGGTTATACTTATATACCCAATTAAAACATAACCATATTCAATTTCACAAATACCCAATAATATAATGGCATTGCCTCGCCATTTATTTATAGTGAATGACTTTATCAACTGGCTGCAGAGTTGACCAAATGGTCCAAACTACATCGCCAGTGATCTCAACAATCACTAAGGTTCGATGGATGCATCTGTCATCTAAAATAAAATTAATACTCAATCTCGTATTAATTTATTTTCAAACTTTTATTTATTACAACTCAATTTACTGTGTTTGACTGTCTCATCATAGCGTTTAGAAAATTCCAATCGACAACTTTGATCAAGCGCATCGACCAACATTCTTAAAGCACTCAGTGGATAATTCAACACAAAAATCATTTTCTATATGAGAAACATGCCACTTATATAACTTTACAAAATATCTTTTATTTGCCTCAATAAGTAAAATCCAGTTATATATATAAGTATATCTTCTATTAGGAAGATTTTTAATTTAATTTGTTGCTTTCACTCATCATCATTTTTTTAAAAAGCTCTTTTAATAATTCTAATTTTTACAAACTATCACTTTGGTGATACCGTAAATTCTTATTGAGTTCTAATTCTCTATTATAATGCCTACTGAATATGTAATTATATATATATATATATATTAACAATTACCATTTTACTAAACATCTATGTAACTCTCAACCAAAAAAACATTTATTATAACAACTACTAAAGGTGCTCAATGAAAACAGTCCACCGTTTCCGCTGCGCAACTCTAATCACTCCAAAATCAGGACACACAATTTAAATCTAAGGCATCCGAGGTCTAATTTCTATAAATATCACTTTTTAGCAAAAGTGACATTTAAAATCTTATAATATTGTCAAAACTTATAATCTACCCCTAAGGATAAAAAAGATTAAAGGCACGATTAAGGATAATGACGATTTGGGACTATGTTAACACTTGTATTATACTTCGATGTACTGTAATATATGTTCTGTTCTGTGTTTATCATATTTTGTTCTGAACTTTGCTCTGGTACTAAGCTATGACGCCCCACCTTGAGACCTACATTAACAAAGAGCGTAACGGAGTAATGTTGTCTGTTACTGCAGAGAATAGAGCTGGTTAGGAGCGACCATCTGTAAGATTTGTCTTAAACAAGTATTGAATACGTCATTTGGGTGCTCTAATTTTTTTCTTTTACCTTTCTCAAGTGGATCGACACACTTAATAAATGTTTAACACAAATCTATGGTGGCTAATGGATCTATCAGAACAAAATATAATAACAACAAATACAACAGATCACAGAACAGCAGTCACACACACACATATATATATACACATATATACAGATACATCATAGTACACTACATAGTGATACACAAGTGGTGGTACATAGATCACAATATAAACATCAAGTCAAAAGAATATGTACATATAATAGTACACAAAATAACTACAAGGCTAGACAAAAGATGACTAGCATCAAAAGAAAGCAAGAAAATCCATAGCAGAAGTAGCATAGCAGAAATCTACAGTAGGTGACTAACCTAAAACAACTCGGTCTGACCCGAATATAAAAATACATGGGTCAATCTAGCTTAAATAAACAGATTAGCATATGATAGATGAAGTATAGGGATAAATGATAACGTTTCTTCTCAAATGAGAAGAAGCAACACTAAACATACATATCAACTACCAAAATATCATATGAGGTTTCTCGAAAGTGGCAAGATCAACTACAACGTCAATTAGTCACAAATATTCACCTCATATCATCAGCATTAACAACAAATAATATAATGGCATCCACCAACACCATAACTCCTAAATAGGAAATCAAAAATCTCAAATAAACGCCAAAGGATGGCAACCAAAAATAACTCCTAAATAGAAAATCACAAATCTAAAAAATACGACAAAGGATGGTAACCACAAATCCCAATATGTAGAAGGAGGTTAAGAGTTCAAACCTCCAAAATGTAATCACCATGTAATAAATCCTCAAATGGCTCAATGGCACAATAATCTCGAAATGGCGAAGTCATTTGAAAATCACAAATGCATCAATAAATATCATAAAAGATCGATCCACATCCCAAAAGATGCATGTGCTCAACAAAATGGTCGAAGCCCACCAAGTACTGTATCACGAATATGGCGCCAAATACGACCCAAAGGTCAAATATCCCGAAGGACAAACATCCGAAGGGAAAACATCTATCCCGAAGGACTAACATTCGAAGGACAAACATATTGAAGGACAAACAGCTAAAATCCCTAAATTATCCGAAGGTCGGTGCTGGCAAACAACCTGAAGGACCAATATAAAGTGTCATCAACTTCCAGATAGTTACCAAATTAGTGACCATAGCGTGTCCCATGACACACATTCTCACTTTACCGTTTACTATAAGGTGGTTAATTTCACTCTCATGTATGACTTCAATCGAACAAGTTCGGAATTAACCGAAAAAGCAAACACATGTGTTCCATACCACATGTTTTACTAAATCATTTATATCACTTCCTCATTTGCTCAAAGAGTGCAAAAATATGTATTTTATATAGAAAATACTTTTCTTCGAAAAAATGATTTTTTAAAACAAGTTTTGAAATTGTTTGGAAATCAAACCATAGAAATTCTCTTTGTTATAGAGAATATATATTTCTAATAGATTTAAAAATAATTATAAATATTGTAAATATTCATTTCGAAAGCTATTTTATCATAAAAATCATTTCAAAATCGTTTTAGAAAACACGAGCTCGAAAAAAGCAGAAATCACCTAAAACGCCATAAAATCGACATATGAAATTGTCTCAAAAACACGTCAAACTAGAGTATGGATCAAAAATAATGTTGGATTACCTATTGATAGGTTAAAGCGCTTCAAAACACTTTAAAATATAACAAGAATTGGTTGCAAGAGTCACTGGAACAAGTAGAGCAAGCAAAACAGTGCACTGGTAAGGAAAAAACAATTTGGACAAAACAGAAGGCATGGGTCGACCGCGAATAGGGTAGGTTGATCTTGGGGAAGCATGGGTCAACCAATGTAAGGCTTAGGTCGACCCTAAGGTTGACCTCCAGTGAACCTGGGTCGACCTGATGGTCGCAATTTCTACAGACAATTTTACCTGTTTCATTTCCAAGTTTGCACACTGATTTTAGGCACTTCCCGAATGAATCAAGCTGTGAAATTTGACACGCACATACAACTACACATAGACAACGATCCGGAGAAATTTCAGCATGAATTGATGACAAGAACAGAAATATATAAGCACAAAAGGAAGGACTCTATAACCTTTACTTACTGCAATTGTTCAAGCAACAGATTTAGTTTTACAGTAAGCAAAAATCAACAGATTTCAGCATACAGACTTGTTTTAAGCTAGATTTGTGAGTTATAAACTCACCTAAGCACAATTTAAGCGATTTTTATTTGCAAGCCGCGGTCTTTTAGCCTAGAAAAAGCTTAAGATATGTGTAGCTAAAGAAGAAGCGGACAGGAAAATAAGAAACTGTAGTTACAAACACTGGTTTTTATAAATTATAAAAATAGAAGATGAAATAGAGATTTTGGTGAGATTACCTGTATTAGATTAGGATTTATCTAATTTCACTCTTTAATTAACATAAATTTGAAGAGATTTTAATTTAAGGAGTTTGCAAAGGAGGCCATTTTGTTTTTATCAGGTTTCTTTTAGGTAGGACGAGGAAATGAAGAATGAACGTACTGATTTCCTCCCATTAGATTATTCTAGAAATGGGTTTGGGCTAGAACCGATTACTCAAGAGCCTATGTGTAAATACTTAGTTAAAATTTAACTAGGTTAATTTTATGTTAACACTTGATTTCACCTACATATTCACATTATTTAACCAAATAATTATCACAACTTCATGTTTCAAGTTTAATAAATTGTTGAACAACATGTATAAGTTACTTTAACTATTAAAGTTAATTTCCATTATTAAAATTCCATTTTTACTTAAATGCTTTAATTTCCCTATTTTATTTTCATAAATCAATGTTTTAACAATAAAATTACATAAAATTGTTTCTGTTGATTATTTTATCCTAACATACCATGTAAAAAATATTTTTACCTCCAAGTATTGATTTATAACCAATATTTCACATTTTATTTACAATATTATCCATATTAAATTCTAATACTTCATTAAAATTAACAAAAATCACCGCTTGACAATAATTTCTTAGTTATTGCATTTTATCAAATTAAAACCATATAATGCACATTTTTACCCCATACGGACATAATAAAGTTTTTAAAACTTTATTTTCAGCACTTTATATTTATTTCAAATTAATGTTGAATTAAATCCTTTATCTTTATTCATTCAATTAACTAACCATTAAATCAACCAAATACCATTAATCACCATTTATTACCAAAATCCACTACTTATTTAAAATAAACAATTTTAACAAATCTTACATATCTAATTTCTTTTATTCCTCCATTGTTATAACCATCGTTATAATTTAATTTCTTAGGTAATCACCAATACTAGGGTTGTTACAGCTGTAGTCATCTATAGTTATTAATTCCCAATGACAAAATGGAGCTACATTAATCGTATCAATAATTAGAAGCACATAAATAAAAAATAAATTTCAAACACAATTTAGAAGTAACTTTTACATTCCATTTGAAAATATGATTTCATATTCATTATATAATCTCATTCACTATTCCACGTTTAGAGAAAATATAACTATTACAAAATACTCCAGAGCGACATATGAAGATGCCCCTTAATTGATCAGACTCTACTACTACTTGATAGTTAGAATCTTTCGTCATTACATACATTTAAATAGACACATAGCGAAAATAAATAAAGCTCCTAATATCTAGATTGCCTCATGCACATCTCCGGAAGCTTATTCATCTAACCGAAACCAGAAAACCATTACTCCCGGCCTACTCAAATGAGTATCCGAGAGTTTAAGGGGAAAGACAAAAACTTCAGGTCAAACAAAAAATCCGATGTGAATAATAACCTACCATCTTGAGCCAATAGATGTCTAATGAGACCACACCGCTAAGCGGAACAGGTTTTCCCCGACCACATCGCTAAGTGGAAGGGGTTTTCCCCTCACTATTTCTGTAAATAAAATATCTCAACCATATACTATATTCCTGCATCCATAAAGGTTATAACATAATCAATAATGATTTGTAAATGTGCAATATACGCTGGATTACCCATCCTAAGTTACTAGACTGTCCATCTAAATTTTCATTGAATATCCGTCTTATACTTATATGGACTACACTTTTTACATATATTAATTCTTTGGATTACCCGTCACCTATTATGTTGACTACTCATCACACATGGTTTCATTAATAAAATTATGTGAACTTTCCATTACACATATTCCATTAATTTAAAATGATGTGGACTATCCATCATACATGCCATAGTATTCCTAGAATAACTATGAACTCTTCATTAACCTCGTAGAGACTATCCGTCTCCAACATGATATGCATTATCCATTTCACACCCCATAGTTTTTCTAGGATGACTATGAACCAAGCACTTAACAGTTTAATTCATTTTACCGACATGTTTAACCTATATCTATTGGCGTCCTCAATTAGGTTATTTACCCTTTAAACCTATAATATCTCAAATTTTATGTACTAGAATCCTCAATGTATCTTGTCGAAACCATAGAGCAAAAATTATTGTTATCCCCAAAAGCTAATTTCGAAATTTATAAAATAAAATACATTTGTATCCCCAATAAGAAATATAAAGGTTAAAGTCCAATACATTGGTATCCCCAATGGTATAATCAAATTTATAAAACACTTAGCTTGTCGAAGCTTATCTACATTGGTGTCCCTGATGATAGTGTCGAAATTTACAATTAAATGACAGTAGTATCCCCAATAACAACAATGAAGAAGACTTAAGGCTCTTCATCTTTAATAAAGAAGATATGTGACATACACGTCGCACTTTGTAGCATCAAACCTCTACCCAAGGTTAGAAAAAAAAACTTAAATTCTTTTAAATATAACATACTATGCCGAAAATAGAGTCGTCGACATAGAAGAAATATAGGTTACCCACCCGTTTTTCAAATAATGCTTTATGTTTGTATAAACAAGTATAAAGTTGTCGAACAGATGAATCACAGCATCAAGACAATTGGCGTCATCATAAAACTTTATACCTGTCTTACTTTGGCTATTATGTCGCAAAATATGTAAGAGCAAAGCTAAAGACAGGCAGTATCGTTGCCCCATGTATATCAAGGACGATGAAGTAGTGAGATGTGGTGTCATTTGAAACGAGGGTGATAACATGCGGCAATGAAATGCAGTAATTATATAAACTAGGACATATAAGCATGCTAATGATAATGGAGAGCGGCAAGATGTTTGGCGGCGTTGTTAATGCTCAGTGTCGTTGCCGCACTAATGGTCCCAACACATCTGATGCTTAGAATATAAGTGTCCCATGTGTTGTTCCATGTTGTTGCCGCCTCTCATCATTGATGCCGAATCTCATGGTTTTGCCGCCCTTAATGGCGTTAATGTAAATCTTGTGAAAACTGTTTTATGACCATTAAAAGTAATTGCTTTACACCAAATACAATTGTATGTCAAAATATGATTGGTTTACGATAAAACTTTGCATTTTCTTTTTATATTTTCTATCGCATATCAGGTCTAAAGTTCCAAAAATTTATTGAACTAGTTAATTAATATCCTTAATTAAATGTCCATTTTAATGCTTATGTAGCATTGTAAATTCATAATAATTTGAAATCACTTGGGAAAAATCCCCAAAAATATAGGAATTTGAAAATACCATATTCTTTGCCATATAAAAATTTCAAGACCAAAAACTATATTTAATTAAATTGTTTTTAATAATTAAAACCCAAAATTAACCCAATTTCCGTCTTAGGAAATTCATAAAATATTTATTTTAACTTGGAAAATTAAGCAATTAAAAACCCGTCTTCAAAATAATATTCTACACCACATATCCTAAAATCAAAGCATTTTGAGATTAAAAACTTAGATTTAACCCTTAAAACCCCTTCAATTAATTTCATAAAAATTCCCTAAATCATTGTTCTATCCAAACAATGATTAAACAACCATAACTTAGCAAAAATCGTCAAAATGATTCGAATACTGACCGTAGCCAAATTAAAAAGCAAGAAAAAAAGATGGATCATGTATTATTCACTTGGATTTATTGTAGGAGTTGAGATTTGATATAGCTCTTGAATCCTTAGGTCTTTTCTTTGTTTGGCTTTATTTTCCTCCTCAAATCCCCTTATTTAATGACCGGCATCTCTTCTTCTTTTTGATTGTGTTGATGTTATGAAAAATAAGAATGAATATGAAAAGGAGAGGGTTTAAGGATTAAAAGATGGATCTACTTATTTTGCCCCTCTCATATATTCCATTATATGTTAAGCTTTTAAAACAACCTCATTATTTAATTCATTAAGGCATGACCTTTGTTAATACCCAATTTCATTTTCCTTACTCACATACATTATTCTATTTAATCTATCCAATTAATTATCATGAATAATATTAAAATAAAATTAGAGGTGTTATAGTAACCACCCTTCCAAGTCAATGGTATAAAGGCTCAAATGACTCGACTATTCTCCTTTACCAAGTTTCTCGAAAATACCCAACAACTTTGTATCTTATTTTCGGCTTAACCCAATGCAGTCCATAAGCATAGGTTGCCCATTTAAAGCTGCTAACAATTCCGGAGTGATGTTTGACGGAGGTCGAAGATTGAATGTAGAAATAAACTCCAAGAGATTTCACTCTAAGAACATAAGACTCAACATCGTCTGCTTTCTACTCAAGACATTAGCTACCACATTGCCTTTGCTTGGAGTGTAGGAGATGCCAAGTCATATGATGCCAAAACATCATCCAATTTGCTACCTTAAATTCAAATCCTTTTAGGAGAACAAATATATTAGAGATTTATGATCCGTGAATAACTCAAACCGCTCTTCTAATAGATAATGCCTTCATGACTGGAATGCAAAAGCAATGGCTGCCAACTGAAGATCACGGGTAGGATAATTTCTCTTGTGAACTTTCACTTGTCGACTTGCATAGCTCTCCACTATCCGTTTTTGTGTCCAAACCGCGCCTAGACCCATACCGTAAACGTCGGTATACACTGTGAATACCTTCAAACCATTGGATAGTACCAAAAAAAGTGCACTGGTCAATGGCTCATTCATCTTAATTAATGCATCCTCACATTCTGAGTCCCATAAGGAAACCAAATTCTTTTTGCCAAGGTGAGTCAGAGGAGTACACATTTTAGCAAAGTCCTAAAATGAATTTCCTATCATAGCTCGCCAGGTCAAGGAAACTTCTCGCCTCCATGGCATTCTTTAGTATATGCCAATGTTGTATTACAACAAGTTTACTAGGATCGACCACCAGCCCATGTTCAAGGCAACATATCCAAAAAAGCGAACCTCCTTATGCCAAAAGTGACATTTGAAATTTTTTGCCTTTAACTGCACGTGAATTGTATTGAACACTTCTCCTAAAAGCAAACTACGCTCATCCTTGATTTTCAAATAGACTAATATGTTGTCAACAAATACCACCACGAACTTATTAAGCAACCTTCTAAAAACTCAAATCATCAGATTAACAAAATATGCAGGTGCATTGGTCAGTTGAAAGGGCATGACTATCCACTCATAAAGTTCGTCAAGTGTGCAAAAAGCAATTTTGTAAATAATATCTCGGCTATATGCAACTAATGGAACCTGGTAGCCAAGTCAAGCCGAGAGAACTTCTTTGTTCAATCTAACTGATTAAAGAGGCTATTTATGCAGGCAATAGGTAATGATTCTCCTTCATTATTTTATTCAGCACACGGTAACTAACGCAAAGCATTAGAGAGCCATATTCGTTGGTGGAAAAGACAACTGGTACTCCTCACTTCGAAATACTTCTAATGAAGTCCTTCTCTAATAGCTTGTTCACTTGCTTATTCAACTTGCTTATTTCTTTAGGAGTCATATGCCTTAAGGTAAGGCAACAAGTCTTGAATTCTCCTTGAGATAAATTCAAAATTCAGTCTCGCTCTAGGGTGGAAGACAAGTAACTTCGAATAAGACATCCGAGAAGTCTTAAACGACCGATACTGAAGTTAACTCATCATGTGATAGGTCTGAAGAATATAGATAACTTAATATAACTGAACTTCTGGGGTTGCAATAAACCTTAAGAATTCTTCCACTACAAGCACCTAAACGATTCCAATCATAATACAAGACTGCCCCATACATGATCATCCACTTCAGAAATCAAACCAAACCTAAAAAATCCTAAGACATTGTCATCAATCTCAACCCCCAACTTTAAATTCTTACAAATCATAGATAAATGAGATGATCCTCCAATAGGGTTTGATACAACTGGTGGGTCTATAATTATGCTAGCGTCTAAGTGCAACTCATATACAAGTCTATTCAAAATAAAAGAGTGCAATGCCCATATGTCAAATAAGGTATAAATAGATAAATCAGATAAAATGAACATACCATCAATTACGACCTTATTCCCCGTGTCCACTACTAGAGGCATACTCAAGGTAGGAACAACATCTAGTGCGTAAGATGAAACCATGGGTGAAGGTCTTCGGTGCAGTCGGACACTCCTTGTTCATGTGCCCGAGTTGATTGCAGTTTTAGCATTTGATCTTTGAGGTGTCCACCCTATAATCCTTTACAACAAGTCCCTTACTACTGCAACTTCTTACTTGATTTCCTACTTCTAAATCTTTTCTTGGGTGCCCATCATAACAACGCTACTTTTTGCATCATTAAAATAAATATATTTAATTAAAAGAAATTTGTTTTAATTTTATTTTGATAATTATTATCTTTAAAATAAATTCTTATCTATTTGAAATTTTTTAAATAAATATAATTAAACTAATGAATTCCTTTTGAATAATATATAGAAATTGAATATAATTACTCAATTATCGAAATGTAATTTGTAGAATATAATTTAAAAAAAATTATATTGTGTGGAAATTTGTTTATAAATAAATATAAAAATTATTTTAAACAAAAGAAAAATGGAATGGACTGATCTTAAATTAATAGAAGCCCAATATCTCAGCCTAAAATCCATTTCTTTTCTTTACGCTTTTGGATATTTTTCCTCGCCACTGGATTCAAGCCTGAACCCTCATGAAATTCAGCCCTAATTGTCCAAATTGAGATAGATACGCAATTGAAAAAAAGAAACATGTGAATGATTTGGGACCATGGATTATCGAAGGTGAATGTCATGTAGGAGTTCGTGACACGAGGTGGAGGAGCAATGATATGTTAAGTGGCGAGCGTGTCGCGATGTAACAAAGCCACTACTTGGTATTTGTTACGGTCAATTTTAGGGAGAGTTCGATGGTGGTGTGACGTGGTGGATGAACGAAACTGGTGATGATGTGGTTGCTGTAAGCGTGTAGAGGTGATACTGATGTAAGTAGCAGTAGATTTCATGCATGCATGGTGCAATTTCGTGAGAGGCTGTGGGAGTTAGATGAATACAGGGGTACTGTAGTGGTGATAGTCACTGTTTTGATAAATTAAGTATCATTTTTGTTAATTTTCTCATTCACCGCTATGTCTACATTATTTTATTTATATGTAATCACCCATACCTTTGTCTGTTTAGTTTGGTTGGATGGATTATTGTTTGATATTGAATTCTCACTGTAATATTGGATGAGATTGAATTTTTTGTACGTTATTTTGGGTGATTGATAGTAGAGTTTTGCGTTTGCTGGATGTCTAAAATGCAAAGAAGAAGCTATCTGTTTGCGTTTAAATGTGAAATTTATTTATATTATGTATACTGTCTATCAATGGCTGAAGTTTGATGTAGTTTGACTCCTCTATATGAAATAAATTTATATTGGTGATGGTTGATGATTTTGGAGGATTTTGCTTCTTAATTCAAATTTTTATACATTCGATTGATTTTCTTATTTTCAAATATTTTAAAAGCTTCAATATATTATTTATCATATTTAAAAATAAAACTGAAGTGTGTTTATAAGGAAATAAAATTGGTTAGTAAATAAAAAGATTTTCTTGGAAATTATTTTGGTTATCAAAAGTTGTTTTTAAAATAGAAAATAATTTTTTTCTATCTATCAGAGTATAAAGTAAAGAATTTAAATTATATTCTATAGTTTGAAATAAATATAATTTATTTTATGATTTATAAATTTATTTTAAAGTAATTAGTTTTGTTATAAATGATTCATTATTAAATATTGTGTTGTTGGTTGTTATGTTTATTAATTTAATTAATATTACTTTTCTAACCATTGCACTCTTGTATATTGAATAGGATTATATAAATGATTTATGTTGATGTTGAGTTGTTTAATGGTAGGTATGATGCGGTGATGACACCCTTTTATGTGATTTTGTGATGATTTCTATTCTATATAGTGAGAAATCTAAATAAACAGAGTTATAACACCATTTGTGATGGGCCATTCAGTAATATTTCTCTGGTTATTCTTTAGACTTGTTATATAAAATATTAAAGGAGCGAGTGTTATATCTAAGCACTGAATGAGTGGATTAGTAAAACATGGTGGTATTGGATGTTGTTGCGATATTTATTGGGTTATTCTTTTGCTCATGGATGACACTTATGTAGGGTTATGTTGTGTGCGACACTCGTTGCATTGAGTATACTTAGAGCCATGTGTTGGCCTATATGTAGAGCCGAGTGTCGATCATTGTATATATACTACGTGTTTGTTTACCTTTGTTCGACTTCCTTTTTGTTTAGGAAGTAAACTAGATTGGCCAGGATCCACCCCGACGGCCTAATCATTAGGTCGCGTCCTAGGTCTATGATGCCATTATTGTATATTATATTTGATACGCATAACAGGTTTAGGTATGGTAGTTTTCCTTTAACCCTTGTGTCGCTTAAGCCAACAGTCTACTACCTATAGGGGCAGTGTATGGTCTTGACCAAGGCTACTCGTTGACAATCCATTGGTGGATGAGGTCACGATGTACGTTAAGGTAACTGAAAAGTATAGGAGCAAGTCCAGCTACTTAATAGGAGGCTAGTAGACCCTGGATTCCTGAAGCAGACATGCGGCCACCTGTCTCCCATTTGGTTTCGATTTTCATGTGGTAGATAGGAATATATGAGTTGATATTATACCCAAGAATATTTTTAGAGTTTGGTCTACCCTGTATTTTTCTTAAGCAGACATCCCACTCTATACAGGCAGATGATATGCTTGCCGTTGATTATATTTGGGCATTGTTATGAGCTGGCTCAAATGTTTCTTATTGATTTAAGTGATTTGATAATGGTATTTTATAATATGAGATTGAGATTTATTGTGTGCATTGCTTCATTTTTACCCGACTTTACTTGAAGATATCTCATTATTGATGATTTATGGATTTGATGGTGATTTCATGATATGGATGATTCACCCATTCGATGTTGATTTTATGACCCTGACTTGATGTGTTTTTTATGAATGAAAAACTTTCCTGTTTGGGTTTGGTTTGAATGTTGTTTTGAAATATTTTGAGACTGTAATATTATTCTTTTCATACTTTTTTGATATTACCACTCTACGTTATATTATGTCTATCATTGTAGATACAGTCTGACCTATGTGTTATTTATAATAATCGGGTCAATCCAAGACATTTCAACTTCAGGGACAAGATGACTATGTTGTGGACGTTGGGCATAGCTGGAGGATAGGATATCATTATATATAGTTCTCGTATACTATTGATATGTACTTGGATTCTTGTATTGGAACTTTTACTGGCAGCGTATAGTTGATGCATATAATGAAATCATGTATACTTTTCTATTATAGATTATCGTTGCGAATTTGACTTTGTGTTCTCTTATATTTATTAAATATTGTGTATTGTTCCATCATGGAGGCACACATGTTTATTGTTGTGTGCCCATACTATATACGTATAAGTGAGTTATTTATTCGATATTTAAATACATGCCAATGTTAGCCTAATGGAATATTCATGCATGTGCCCTATATCACCTTATTCTCGGTATTATTCGATAGTATTACTTAGTAATACTCTTGAGTAGTATAAATATAGAGGTAGGGGCATTATAGTTGGTATCAGTGCAGGTTTATAACTATACATCATATATAAAAGACATGAGTCATTGGCCAAGATGAGACTTAGGGTCCCTATTCCATTGGATATGTAGGGGTAGTTACCCTATATAAGGGATAATATGTGTATATGATGATTACTGGGGACATATTTGTATTTCCCTTATTACATATATATATAATATTCTCCTACCTTTTCTTAAATGTAAGTCTCTGTATGAGATGTAGAGAAATTGATGAAGGTTGTGAAGGCATATGTAGTTAGGTTGGCTAGTAGTGTCGACGTTGGTGAAGTGTATTAAACCTCTATATGGCTTTGAATAGGTAACATGATCCAGTAGTGATTAGAGTTACGTAGTGGAAGTTGATTGATAGCTTTTTGCTAAAGGCGTTTGTTAGTTTATTTGAAAATGTATTTATTATTGTATTGGTGCTTGTTTGATTACAAGAATCATGTGTGATAATTCTTATTATGTTGATGATCGATGAACTAGATGTATATATATATGAATTTTGAAAATAAATTTATTATATTCAAACTAGGAAATGATTTGGTAAATATTCGAGATTGATTTTATAAAATGATTAAAAATATTTTAGTAGCTAATTTTTAGTGTGAACCTGTCAAATTCTCTAATAATTCTGATCGATACGCGTAGCCAATGTTATCGATAGGGATTCCTAAACACTGGGATAAGGCATTTCGACACAATGTCTTGAAATGAATACAATATTTTGGAATAAGAATCATAATAAAATATTATGTTTGAAGAAGGAAAAAATAAATATTAATATTTTGAGTAATATTGAAAATATTATTTTTGAGGAAAGTTTAATTTTTGAAAGGTAGAAAAAAGTCTATAATGATTTTGGAGATGTTTCAAAGACAGATTTACAATTGTGAGTTATATTTTGAAAGGAGAAACCATATGGTATTTTAATAAATCATGTAAATGAGTTTGATCGGAAAGTATAAATATTATTCCAAAAGTAAAAGTAAAGTTATTTTGTTATAAATGTTTTAAGTAACAATTGCAATCGTCGAACAATCATGGAAAATTGAAGTTGCTGGTGAGGCGTTATTGATCATACGATGAACATCGCAGCCAATTAATGAAATAAGTTACCAAAATCAATGGCAAATCAATGTTGATAAATTATATTTTAAAGCATTTATAAATTTCAAATACATTTATATGGTGAATGTTAAAAACTCATTATGTGTAATTTTTTGATGATTGTGTATGATTTGGTGCGGTTTTTATGAATGATAAAAATGATTTTATATGCCTTGCTCACTTGCATTAATACGAGTTGCAACCTATTGTAGAAGTAAGAGTGAGAAAAAGCTTGATGCATAATATTGACGCCATGCTCTGAACTACCCTGTCTAGTGCTTAGGTTGTTTATGAAATATTACTTCTATCGCAAAATTATATTCATTTAAGCATGTGCTAATACCATGTATAAGGTGATTAAGAACTCTATATTGGTCTGTCCCTTATGCTATTTTCATCTTGACACAATAACATATGGGGCATTTCAGTAGAAGGACAAACTTTGTAGTCCAATTAGTTTCTAGGACACACATCCACAGAAATTAATTTCAAGGCCAAAGTCAGCAAAATAATTATTTTTAAGGACAAAGTTAGCAGTCCAATTACTTTCAAGGACATAATTTCATAGGTTCTTAGGCCTTAGGAACTAGTTATTTTGTATTTTGTCCTTAAAAGTAATTATTTCGGTTGTATATCCTAGAAACTAATTGCATTTGCTAAAGAGACCCTTGTGGCTAATTTCCACATAACATACCATATTTTAAGTGCCCTTACAGGCTTAACCTTGGAATTTTTGTTTAAGACTCATTTTTATCATTTTGTAGTGTAACGTTATCAAATTAGCCGAAGTGAAAAGTTATAGACGATCTTGTCTGAAAGTTGGTCCACTTTTGAGCTTCATGTAATTCTTTTCATTCTTACAGATTTCATTGATGTCCTTAGTATATAAAACTAGATGTTTGACTTCCAAAAAGTAATAGAACCTTGACAAGATTAGTAAATGGACTCCAAGACAAGGATATAAAATTAAGCACAAAATGAGAGAAAAAAACTTATAAATAAATGTTCGATACATTTTATAAAATAATTATACCCATGTTGGTCTAATAAATATAAATAAATTTAAAGTGCATATGTAACGACCCGCCTTTTCGACCATTGAAAGTCAACGTCGAATATGACTATTGTGTTCAAATGTCAAACATCCAATGGTCGAAAGCGCAGATTGTTAGGTAAAATAAAAAGAAAAGAAAACGAATAGGAAAGTAGAATCTCATAGCGGAATCGACAATATATAATATAATAAGGACAATAAAAACCGTCAATCCAAAATATAGAGTACATCAGAGTTAAAAACAAACCTTGTTAACCGGACAGTTATAAAATTCTGACTATACAATTTGCTGATAGGTACAAAGAATAAAACAGTGGCAAATAGAACACTACTATAGATTAAACTCCAGCTCTGCTCCAAAGACTGCATATCTCCAAAGTTAATCTTAGTAAAATACTCGGTCTGACCCAATAATACCCCGATCAGTCAAGAATACCAGCGTGAGAAAACTCAAGTAATATGGTGAATATATAAAATTCCATGAGACCACACCAGTAACGCGGAATGGGTTTTTACGTCACAAGAATAACATTTATACAGACAACGACATAAATAAACAACAGGGAAACAAATCCAAATAAGGATCGACATAAATAATATAAAAATTATAACTTGAAAAAATGGAAATAATCTAAACGAAGATCCAAACTGGTCAGAATGGACAAAATAAGGTAAACTTCCTAAACTTGAACGTACAAACGAAACCAATAACTAATTATAACGAACAGGGGTAGATTCTTCCATTTGCAATTAAAGAAAATAATTCGAAGGTTCATATCGAATAAGAAAAGAAAAATTTACAACAAATGACTAGGAGGGTGCACCTCCTGTGAAGTATACCTCTAGTAATATACTTTTGAGAAGCTTATTTACTCTTTGACGCTTCTCAGAAACCTCCAAGCCAAAACCCGCCAAACCCTTACCGAGTATCTGAATACTTCACATCTAATAGCGCTACCGATTCCAATCTAGAAGAAATGTGAAAGTATCTTGATGGGAGTAACCGCACATAGCTTAGCCCCCTCTCGCGCTTTGGATTTAGCCATTTTCCAGCAAAGGATATCAAAGCTCAAAGAGAAACAAATCATCTTGAATGACGAAAATAGTTGAATGGAAATTGATAGTCGATAAGTCGAATATCGGGCAAAATGATTCGTGCACGACAATTAAATCATGTACACTTATCATAGATAATCGAATCATACGTTTGAAACATTAGATTCATGCTTGTGCTTGATTTTCACATTTCGATTATTGGTAAAAACACTTTAAATAAACACTCCTTAAAAAATTCTTTTAAAATGGAAAATTTAAAATACTAAGTGCATTTAAAAGAAGTGCCAAAACAAAATACACTTAGCTTTATTTTTAAAAAATTCTAGTAAAAAAATTTCTCATTTAAGAACCATCATTTATTAATTTTAAAACAATATTTATTATCCCTAAAGATACTAAAACTATTTATATACCTTTATAAATTTATAATAATATTAATCGTTTCGACAAATGATTTTACAATACTCTTTTTAAGACTTTAAAGCCACATTAATTTTTCCCAAAGAAAATAAATAAAAATTAATTTTTTTAAAGCCATATTAATTATCCCAAAAGATAATTAATAAAAATTCCGATTTTCTTTTAATAAACAAATCAATTATCTTTATATAAAATAGTTAATTATTCTCAAAACACTTTCATTAATCAGTAAATTAACTTTAAAACACTAAATCAATTATTTGACTTTAAATATCAAATGGGTTAATTTACTTTAAACTCATTTATTAAATCAATTAATTAACTTAAAATTTTATTTATTAAAATATTTATAAAATCTGAATAATCATTAATTAAAATGGATAATTAATCTCAAACATTATTAACTAAAATGATTAATAAAGTTTAAAAACTATTAATCAAAATAATTAATTAAATTCAAATAATCATTAGTTAAAATAGTTAATTATATTTCAAATATCATTAATTAAATTAAACAATCATTAATTAAGATGATTACCGAAATTTCAAACACTATTAGTTAAAATAGTTAGTTAAATTTAAACAATCATTGATTAAAATGATTAATTAAAGTTCAATATCATTAATTAAAATGACTTGATTAAATTCAAATCTTATTAATCAAATAGATTGCTTAACTTCAAAACATCATTAATTTAAATGATTAACTGCAATCAAATATCGAAAATTAGGATGATTAATTAAAATCAAATATCATTAATCAAAATGATTGGTTAAATTTAAATATCATTATTTGAAATGATTAATTACTTTTAAGCATCATTAATTAAATTGGTTAATTAATTTTGAACTCATTGGTTAAAATAATTAATTAATTTAAACTATAATTAACCATGAATAATGAATCTTAAAATATCTATTTTTTGAAATTACAAGCCCAAGACAATTTATACGAAAGTTTATGGGAGATGATATTCAATAAGTGATGATATAGCAAAAAATCGTTATAACGATACTTAAGCAATTTAAATAGAATATTATGATCAATTTCAACCAACTGACAATATAAGCGATGCAAGGATATAAATAACTAAATATTAGTGAAAACCCCTTAGGGTCTCTCTACAAATGTTTCTTGCAAAACAATGGTTACAGACGATATATGTATATATAATTAATGTAGGTTTATTACGATTGAATTAATATGTCATCCGTTTTTTTAAAATGGAAATTTCACCAAAGCAATCAATAATGGTTTATATCATCACATATACGATATAGTAAATTTGGGTGTGAGTTAAACTCATATTGATTCAAGTTTTCACCGAAGCGTTCCGGTTTGAACTAAAACCGAACGGGCATTCAATTTTAGCCGAAAAATCTACAAGCTTCAAACACCTCCAAACTAACTCTATTGTGTAGATCTTAACGATATGTGGCCCATGCAAAAGGGCATTCGAATCCGACCTTACACAAATGTTATTCGATTTATAAGTTATCGAATTTAAAAAAATTAAATTAATCACTAATTACTTAATTAAGTAAACTAATCCCACACTTAACCTTAGCCTAACTTCTCCAAACTTAGACCACCCTTGTACATGTTGTGCGTCGTCTATACAAAGAAACCCACTCCTTTAAACCTCCTCTTTCCTCTTATCTCACTCGATACACCATGAAACTGCAAACTGACTTTATCGACAAACTCTCTACGCGAGTTCTCTCCGGCCATCACCACCAATATGGCTCCGCATCTACCCCTAAAGATCTGACTTGGGCATGTCCAAAGCAGCCCAAAAATGTCTCTTATCACCTTCTTGAATCGCATATTCCCGAAATCCACCCGAAGATGCTCTTTCCTAAGTTAAATCCAAATAGGAACTCCATTTTGCAAATCGATGACCTAGACTTTCAAAAACCCAAATCCAAGCACAAAAAAGCACACGGCATCCCTTGCCGATCCTCCATATCACCATTAAACACAACAACTCTGGTATACATTCGAAGATAATCACCTACGAGTTCATAGGAAATTGTTTAATGATTTTTTGTTGCTTAGATCTTTAGATATATATTTTTGAAATTTTGATTTAAAAGAGGAAAATGGAATTTATTATTATAGAATACTATTTATAGAAGGGGTTAGGGGGTCAAAACGTGGGTGGGCATGGTGAGTTTGATTGGGTATGGCATGAGTAAAGTAGGGGTATGGGAATAAAATAATATGTAGATTAAATCCATAACTAACTATCAATGGTTAACACATCACTTTTCCCCATATTAATTAATCCACATATTAATTAACTAGCACATGATAAATGTCCAAATAAATGTAATAGTAGAATGGAGATTTATTATGCTAGACAGATGTCATCAATAATCTATTTTAGTTAATTATAGCAGAACGGGATTTATTCTGCTAAATAAATGTCCAAAATAATATATTCAATTTAATTTAACAGAATGGAGTAATATTTAGCCAAATAGATAACATCAATGATACCCAAAACAACGCAATTATATCTACTCAATATTATTTTATATTAACTTAGACTTCCATAAACTATCAGCCATTTATCTCATAACGTTATACTCATCAATACGAGTCCAATGAAAAAATCCACGGGTTAAACGGATTTTAAATGAACGAAATATAACTTTTTAGACTTAACTTACTTAATTTCTATAAATAAACAAATAAATTGAAATATATAACTCTTCCAAGAAAAAACAAAGCCTGGCCCAGCAGCCAAGCAATCCGCACCTAATAAGAACAGCTCCTTCTCCCCAAATAACCTCTTTAAATTGAATTTGCTTGGAACCTAAAAATCATATACGGTCGTGCACGTGCACATCCTTCACGCACCGTCGATCGTCAAACCATAACCACCAATAAACTTCGCTCCTCTACCTCATCCTACTGCCCCTATCTCTATCACCTCCTACAGACCCCATCAAAAGGCGGCCCCTTGCCTCCCAAGTTTGATGTCTGACTACATGAACCCATGCACGGACATGCTTCAATCACCACCACCTCATACACTTTCAACCCCTGCCGCACCTACCACCAGCATTTTCACCTTCTGACGCACCTCCCGATTGGCCCCTTGTCAAACCTGCTGCCTCTGTCCACCCTTGCAACTCTATTTTTGAACCCCACAAAAACAGCAATCAAATGACTACCTCGATCTCGCACCACCAACTCCCACCACCAGAATCCCTAACTCCAATGCAAATAGCTCTGTCTTGCCTCAAGCCTCTAACCATCATCCTCTACTTCACCCATCGACCATCCCATCATAGGAAATAGCTCGATTAATGGAAAACGTTTATCTAACTCCCTACGTTGATTATGACTCTAAAAATCCTGAAATCACCTCTAAAAATCCTATCTCGAAAATGCGAATACACCCAACCCTCCAATCACAATTTTATGATTGATGAATAACTACCATCTTCGACCATTCATCGATTTCGACCAATTACCATCGCAATGCTCGACGAAACATCAGGCTTTAATTTTTTTAAATACTAGAGGTCTAAACAGACACTTATCATGTTGGAACATTGTGCTTATAGCAAATAGATTTAGAGATGTTGAATTTAAAAGGTTGGGATGAGGAGTTATTTCCTTGTTTTCAAATATACAGAGAGTTGAAAATGGAGTCAGGTAGGTGAAATGGAACTCAAATGCAAAGTAAAAAATGAGATTGAGCATCATGAATATGGAATGAAATACAAGAATGAGGAATGAATACATATGTATAAGATGAAATAAAATAAAATAAGAAAAGATCAAAATGCACTTTTAATCAAATTTTCAACTTATCCATCTTATCACAGTCCCCAAGTACTACCCATTAGAAAAGATGATGGAAATTAATATGGTCATGCACCGTTATTCATTTCTATACTTAAGAAATCTTAGGATTTCAAATCCGTCATTTCATATTCTTCAAATTTAAATATATTTATATTTATAAATTCTTCTTATTATTACATTACTTTTTTACTCATTTTAAAAATAAAATGTTTTCTTAACTTAGCCTAGCATTAAAATGTTCTTTAAAGTGTATAGAAAGGTCCAACAACTTGTCGTTCGATAAAAAGTCGAAAAACCAAAAAACGGTTTTGGTAACATTTTCTGTGTTTGTATTGAACTACCTATTTTTGTAAAAAAATTAAAAATGATTTTTCTACCATTAGATTATAAATTAAAAGAAGTAATTTAATTATTAAACCCTTAATTGAATATATAACTGAATTAAATATTTACAAATCAAAGTGATAAAATTCAGGGTCGTTACAATTATGCTTTTGCAATTATCATTATGCTTTTGCAATTATCAATATAAATTGCATAGGCAAGTTTAACATCTTCAACATTTCATATTTCTGAATTTATTTGCAACTTAAAATCAATTCTTAGGTATATAGAAATATATCTGCAACGATATGATCTAATACTATATATAAACAGATAATATTCCCACTCACCTTCTATTAGCGCTTCCAAACTCTAGATTTAATCTAGATCTAACCTCTACTATCTTTACTCTCCATTTTGACTTCCTATTCAAATCCACAAATAACATTTATACAGATCTATAATAATCTGGATTATAGAAAAGAGAATTAGAATTCATTTATTAATTATAATCAGATTTCTAGTTTAACTTAGATGTAGCGCATTGGGTTGAACCTCTTTTTCTATTCTCTATCATCTCATGTTCCTTCTCTAAAGGGTATAAGTGCAATCTAAATCTATTTCTGCATATTTAGAAATTTCGGAGGAGAATAGAAAATAAAAGAGCTTCCGTGCTCACTAGAAAATTAAGAGTTGTAAGTGAAGGCTTATGTCTTAATTTTTAGTGGTTCAAACTAGTGCAAACCATTGGATCAAACCAATTAAATTCGGGTCATTTAAAAGAAGATTTACTGTCGCCTCAAAACTAACATGGTTCGATAGGTTAATGATTTAGGTCGACTGGTCATGATCGACCCAAGTCCTATATAGGTCGACCTAGGCAGCGCAATTCTAGGTTATTTCATAAGTTGGTTGATTTTGTTGACTTATTTCCCTTGTTAGATAATTGCGTCAATTACTTCCCTTTGTTAATTGATTGTTATCATTTGTTTCCACTAATTACAATTTCTCTGAGGTTTTAGTTATGGATACTAGCGGGGATAGTATCTTGGTCCAAAAAGGGACCTTTTTACTTACACACACATACATATGTAGTAATTGTCTACTTTGAGTACATGGGGCATATCATACAAGTACATGGAGTCAAGAAGGCTAAGTAAAATAAAAAAACGTAACTTGTAATGGAAGACAATCGACATAAACTTACATTATACATAAATTGTGTAATTTACGAGCCACTAGAACATTGTTTTGATCCCTCTTCATTACAAACCATGTGATACCTTTAGAGGGATGGGTATTGGTGCATGGCAGGAATAATGGAAGGATAGATTTCCTTATGCATGCTCGTCACTAACAAGACACTAGATACCGGAAGTGTCCCTCTTGATTATTAGCTATATGTTTTATTATACTTTGCAATTCCACTATGAGTTTATATCGGTAATGCTTTGACTTGTATTTATTTATTTTCAGGATACCATAACAAACGATCTATACTTTGGTAGACTTCGGTTTTCGGTTTATTAAAAATTTAAGCCTACTAGGGTATGGGTTGTTATAAGGGTGGTGGCACAGTCCATTATTGATGAAAATGGAATGAAAGAGGTTCATGTAGGGTGATCACTCTTCAAAATAAAAGCGTGGTCTCGTCTACTAAGCCATACAACTCAACTCCAACTGTCTCCAACTCTACTTTTTGTTGATTTTTCATATCGAACAATGCAATATAGCTTTAGAAGTATTGATGCAGTTTGAATACGGTATCGCCACCCCGGACATAATGAAGGTGCAATTTCCAATAAACTAAAGTGAAGTTCTGGAGCAATGATTGTAACGATCTGCCTTTCTTACACCAAAAGACGAAAAATAACAAGATTTCTTGTCAACAACCCAAAACGATACTAATAAAGGTGAAATATCCTTTGTATGAGTAGTTTAGAGAAGAAGATTTGAATCCTTTTATTATTGCCTTTCGATTAGGCTTTATTCAATGATATTCCTCAAGCAGTCCTTTCGACCATGTCAAAAGGGTTGATTTCTAGGTTAGATGACCTTTCGATGCATATGGTTGCTCCATCGAAAGGCCTTCCTTTCGATCTAATTGGAATACCTTGAGTTAAGTTCTCTTAGATAGGTTTCGACCGGGTTGGTGGCTAAAGCTGTTGACTAGCTTAGATTTTTATTACTAGACATAAAGAGAGGTTTTGACCTTATCGAAAGCTAGAGGACTTGCTTTTCTTGGATTTAAGTAGGAAATCTCAAGCTTTGGTAGATCTGATGTAGGTTTCAACCTTATTGAAATTATGGGTATGACTTCCTTTGGTTTAAATCTGTAATTCCAGGTTTTGGTGTTTAGAGATCTGGCTTCGACCTTGTTGAAGGTTTTAAGTCACAGAGTAGATAGTTTTGAAAGGTTACAGAAATTATTAGAGCTTGAAGAGGTATCAACTATGCTGATAGGAGCATTTTGATGGGGGTTAAATCTGAAATATAAGGGTTAATCCAACAAAATCTTTAGTAAATCAATAAACTAATCAAAAATGCTTAGGACTTCCCTTTTTCCAGCCAAGAAGACTCTATTTCATAAAACTCCCGAATTCATTTACAAATTAGGGTTACAAGACTATACTTAAGAAAATACAGGTTTAGAATGAGAGGAATTGGATTCCCTAAATGTGACCCTTTAGGTCTTATTTATAGATGTGGCTTGGCACCTTTCGACCCTGATTCTTTCGATTGGATCAAAAGGTGGCCATAGAGTGACCTAAGCAAGCTATCATCTTTATCGAAAGGTATGGCAGCGCTCCTTCTCTTTGAGTTGTCTTGAAAGTGCTTCCGACTCTGTTGTTAGCCTTTTCCTTTGGTTGGTTTAGATGATGTCGGTTATGCCCATGCTCTTGTTTTGATCTGATGTGGAACCCTTCCTGGACAACACTAGTTTTGACCAATTTGAAAGGCTTACTATAGCTTTCAAAAGGGTTGCTTCAGGTAATATTTGCTTCTCAGCAGTTTGAATGATGGAGAAACCATTGGTTTCGAAAGGTTTAACATATATTCATAGGGCTATTCTTCATTATCTTCGGAAGGTATGGCTTCGACTTGATCGAAAGACCTTCATCTAGCTGAAGAGTTGTCAATGACAGCGAAAGGGCGCTCTCGACCTCTTTATCCTCATCAAAAGGTTGAAACCTCTGAATATTGCTAGAAGGAACCTTCTGACACCTTCGAAAGGTCTTGAGGCTTCTAAACTTTGATGGAAACACCCCTTTGATTCCTTTGAAATATTTGACTGAAGCTCTTCTTCTTGCTCTTTGCTTAAGGAGGTTCCGACTTGATCGTAAGGTGAGTATTTAGAGTAACATTTGCCCCTTTTGCAAAGGGATGCTCTTGACTTTCCAAGTCATCTTTACCGAAACCTAGAAGCTTCCCGCCTCTTGGCCTTCCCATGTAGATCTAGGCCATTCATTCAAATCATATCCAACGGTTCATAATTTGGGCAACTTTTCTTATAAAGTACGCTTTTCTTCTTCAACATTTTTCACTCTTCCTACAATTGAAATTTCAAACACGAGTAAACTATTCTAAAAAATTTCACACTCTCAATTTACTTCTAGAAACAAAATTGGTCATCTAATCCAATTTGTAAGTTAAGATTTAACTTTGTTTTGTTAACTTCAAACGGATTCTACCCTTCTAGATTTTAAAATTGAGATTCGAACATTCTAAAAGGAGAATTTCAATTTTTTTTGATGGTAGATCCAGATTGACTTATTGAGAGGTTTTTTCCTAATTCAATTTCAAGAATTCTTAAAGTTTTATTTCTCATTTTGGATTTTTAAATTGCTAATGGATGATACTTAAACCATCCTCTTATCGAGTTTAGACTTTATTTCAAAATTTTCTATTTTTTTCGTTGTTAATAAATCCATATCTTTGATTTGATAATTATTTTCATATTTTGAAATGGAGACAGGTTGATTTCGGTTTGAATTTATTTCCTTAATTTGGGTTTTCTTGTTAGTTAAGACATTTTTGAAACCTAGAGTTGCAATCATATTTGGGGGTTAGAAAAACATGGTTCCTTTACTTGGAAGTTTCAGGTGTATAGATGAAAAATTTGATGCCACAAAGTGACTTTTCTACCACTGTGAAAGAGATTGAGGCGGCAACATTGGGGTTGCTTCCTTATCCCCTTTCGATAGGGTCGAAGTTGTTGTAATGCCAATTAGATCTTCTTTGTCAAATGGTTATGCTATTAGGTAGGGAGTAGGAACTCCTTCGATAGCAAAACATTTTTCCTTAGTCGAAACCCCTTGTTTTGATTGCAATCCATTTTCCTTAGTTAATTTTTAGAATCACTAGATCCTTTCTAACCCTTCGGCACCACCTTTACCTTCTAGGTCGAGTTCAGCTTTGTCGAAATGTTCTAAGTATATATGGTTTAACTTGGAACCTTTTGACTTTTATGAGTAGGCTGGGTTTCGACAACATTAGTGTTTTACTTAGGAATCCTAAGTTATTGGCTTCGACGGTGTCGAAGGGTCTTGTTGGTTGGCCTATGAAATGTCTGTAGTACACCCTTTTGCTTTAGTATTTGAGTTAATCTTAACCATCTTTCCTTAGTAATTAGGTTCCTATAGAGCCTTCGACATTGTTGAGAAGTAACGTATGAATAAGTATTATGCTTTAACCTTTCGACTTTGTCAGTAGCTCAAGGAACACTTTTATCTAGGCTTTTGACAATGTCGGGACATGTTTGTTAAATGATGATGCTCTTTTCCTTTTGACTTTGTCGAAAGCCCTATTTTTTTGGTTTTTGACTTAATCTATTTACACAATCTTAAAGTTTCATATTTGTTTTCATGTTTAAGTTATCTAAGTAGGTTTCTTTGTCTAATTCTTGAAAGTATTACAAACTCATAAACAACTAAGGATTTTAACTAAAACGTTTTCACCTAGCAGAACAATGAGTTCTCTGAAGAAAACTGATGCCATTTCCAAACATTCTTCCATTATAATCCAAGATGAAGTTAATGCCATTCTTAATGATTTTGCATCACCGGAACTGAAGCCATTCCCTCTTAGGAAACTGACATCATAAAAAACCCTCCTGAATGGTTTTTTCTTATACTGCCATCCACATATGGCATGGAGGACTCTTACCCTTCCCCGAGTTCTTATCTTCATATCTATCTCATGTTGGAAATGCCCCAATCCACTTGTCTCCAAACGTCCACACTTATCTCCTTTCTCTAAAGATGATGGCACAGGAATACGGGGTCCCTTCTTTTAACGTTGAAGTGTTAAACTTCTTAACCAGATTGGTAAAGTTGAGCAATCTCAACAACCAAATATACAAAGCTAACACCCAGAAGAATTTAATATCAGACGGGGTCAACAAATTTAGGGACTGGAAGAACCAGTACTTCTCCCTCAAATGCTTTGCTAATATTCGCGGGACTTTTGCTTCTCCCCATACGTTTTGACTTGTGTTGTCTTTTCCTACTCAATGTTTTCTGTTAACTAATCTCTTGTTTTTATCAACTTCCCCTGCCAAGGAGCTTAATGATGTTGACAAAAGAACGGTTGAATCTTTAATCATGGCCTCAAGCCAAGTTAGGAGCAGACCGACGCTACTGACACCCTCAAACTTAAGAAAGCACTTTCTTCTACCCACGGGTTAGAAGATCCATAGAATTCTAGCCTCTGTTCAGCACACTTTATGTGGTAAACTCTTTCTTTCTCTGGGAGACTCTTCAATTTTCTCCCCCATGTTTGACCGCTCCAGTATGTCATAAGCCAAGTGTTCGCTTTCTAGCTCTATTGCTTCTTGAATTATTATGCTAACTTTAGTCTGTTCTAACTTTTCCAACTATATCTCCAGTTACTGTGCCCATCAGCAATGTTGTCCCCCATCCTCCAACTCCTGTGGTGACATCAATCATTGCATCCTTTGCCAAATCCAAGCAAGATTTCAAAAGGAAGTTAATGAAATCTACCAAAGATGAGCTTATGAACAAGGTTGCTAAAATTATAGATATGGAAGAAGAAGGGAAGCGCTTATCTTATGAATGAGTTTCGAAGAGCCCTGTTGTTGAAGCCCCCACAGAAAAACCGAAGCAAACTCTTCCTATTCTCGACCCTCTTTGTCGCATCTCTATTTCTGATTCTCCAGCTACAATTGAGAAAATGCTACTTGTTTTGCCAACGACTCCCTCCGTAAAGCAAATTCCTCCAAAACCATCATCATCTTCTCCTTCCACCATTAATTTTGAAGAAATGATTGAGTCCATCTTACATTCTAAGTCCTTTACTTCTCCTTTCCCTCCCTCTTTCACTCAAGATTTGGCGAGGCATTATCGCTCTTTAATGGAGCAACAACTTCTGATAAGTTTTACTTTAACTATCCTTATCATCATTGGTTTTCTCTAAATCACTAACTTGTGTTATATTTTTCTTTCAGATTTCAAAGAATTGGTTGGCTTTGAATGAACATGTTTCAAAGTCTTCCGTTGAATCCTCCAAGCTTTAGAAGGAAAATTCTAAACTCAAAAACCAATCACTTTTTGGCGATAAGAATGACGTTTCCACATAGTTAGAATGAGTTAAGGCTTCTCTTGCTTGAGTTGAGTCTATTTAGATGCAGAAAGGTGTGTTCGTCAACTTTTTGCCAATGAGAAGCTTGCCATTGAGCTCACTTTGAAGGATTCAAAAGACAAGAAGGCTCTCCTGGTCATGAAGAACATCTCTTTGAAAGATAAATTCAAGAAGACTAGGGCTTCGCTAAAACTTGTTGTCCACACCATCACCAATATCCAACAGCAAGTGTCTCAGTTTGTCGGTGCTACTCTGGGGAAAATGATGCTGAAAAATTACGAAGATGCTCTTATGCTTACGTATGCCGACAACTATAAGAAATGACCTAACTTTGGCTTTCCTTTACTTGATTCCTCCTTTGCCGAATGAGTGATGAGAAAAATCAATCAGGTGAAGCAAGGGATTGAGCTTGCGGATGAGGAGGAAATTAATCCTTCTGAAGTGCTTTCTTTTGATGTCCCCTCCTTTGATATCGAGTCAGACTCTAAGGACAAGGGTAACAGTGACAAAGATGATGCCATTAAGGAAAAAGATGATGATGATGGCGATGACAGTGACGATAATAATGATGATGACCCTACTGGAGGCCAAGATCTTGATGGAGATAAAAGGGGGCCTTCAAGAGTTTTAGAAAAGGGCGGTGGCTATCAAGCTGTATTTCTTAAAAAAGAGCCATCCCCTCAAATGGATGTTCCACTTGCATCCCTTGGGCCTTCTGCTGCTCCAGAAGGTGAGCCTACTCTTGCTCAAACCGAGGATCCGAGCCTCCCGGGTTTCTGTTCTGGATTTCCTTGTTTAAATATCTTTCTCTTCGAAGATAATATTTAGTGTAAAACCGTTCAATTTAGATAAGGAGGAAGTCTCAACTTCCTTATAGAACAAAACTTGAAAGAAAACAAGTAGAAATTAACAGGTTATATAGGAAGTTAGACAGATAGATAAAGGATCATAACATCCTCTCTAAAAAGTATCACAGTCTCGATCAGAGTGCCTCTGTTCTAGCATCTTTAAAAAATCAGAGGGCTGCCTCGTTATTAAAGAGAGTATCTCCGATACGATGCTCTCTTAAAGGAGAATCTGGAGTTACTTATTTTATTTTGGATGATGATCGAAGAAAGGGATCTTTTAATTAACTTTTTGTATAAAGCTTATTATAGACATTCTATTATAGACATTTCGTACTTAGGTGAATTCAATGAGGGTTTAATCAAGCGTTTCCATAAAAGATACTTAGATGAATTCGGACCGACTTGCATCCCGTAGCTTGTTGGAACTTACCACGAGTTAGATTGATTCCTCAAGATCTTCCCCCTCAAAAGCTTAAGTACTATAAGGATTATAAAAAAATTGAGTTTTTCTTTATGTTTATTCTGTATGAACCAAATAAATGATTGAATATGTAACAGTTAATTGATTTATGAATATGTGTTTTAGATTTGTTTTCTATGCTTAGCTTCTCTTTACTATATTATTACAGAATGACAGTTCTTTAGGTCGACTCATCCCTAGAGACCACTTAAGCTAATATGTTAAATTGAGAAGTTTTTACACTAAAAAGCATCACTTTTAAAGACTTCGAAATTAGCAAGATATTGTTTTCTTCGAGATTTACAAAAAATTTGTTTGGAATACCCTCGCCTCCACTTTGATTTCCTTGAGAACGAGAAAGAAACATTTCTTAAAGAGATCAGAACATTTCAAACAAAATTAGTTTGTGGTCGCGATAGTCCTCTAACCGAGAAGTGGGACTATATCAAATGATCGTCGGTCGTTTCCCCAGAAGGAGTCTCAATCCCTTTCGACTCAACAGATACATAAAGTTAGGAAAGCAGTTTCTAAACTTTAGATGTAATATAGTTACTCGTTGTACCTTTTAACTTTGTTGTTGTTCAAGTTGTAATTCACTATCATGATAATAAAAATATTTTTATCCTGATCTTGACTTGTATTTTATATCTTTTACTTAAATAGAAGCTATGATTATCTGCAACTTCTCTTCCTTATAATTTATCATCACGTGTTAATGCTCTTAGAGAGAGGTTGTTGCAAAGAAGTGAAGGAATCATGCCTAGCGACGACGTTTTATTAGAACGACTTGGCGGTAATATCGAGGCCGTGAAATGAAACAAAAGATATATTATTCAAAAAAACCATTGCCAGTGGCCAAAATGATCACATCACCCACCTCGAGGCAGAAGTTAAATTTAAAGATGAAACGATTTCTGCGCTTAAGTGATAAGTAAAAGCAAATCCTTCAATTAATTTTGATCTTAAAATGTCAGAAGTCATCCAACAAATCAGCAATTTGGAATTAAGGGTAAAAGATAGTCAATCGTCGTGCAAATCACTAGAATTCATTAAGGGGGAGAAGATTTCAAATATTGATTTACTGGTCCCTCACGCTACTCCTATGGCTACAGAAGCCACATGGTCAAAACTCCTTGTGGCCTAGAAATTCCCTTCCAAGCTCAATCCACCTGTAGGTTTAAATGAGAACGCCATGGGAAACTGGTGCAAAAGAGTCCAGTTTGAAATAGCTAAATATTTTGATGAGCTGTAACGACCCAAAATTTAACCACTTTAAAATATAGTATTTAAAGTGATTTTAAATATAAAATATAAATGGTTTAATGATTCAAACAATATTACATAGGATTTGGAAATAGAAATATACATTAAAATAGTAACGTTTGCTTATGTGGACAAAAGTGACAAAATCCTGATTTCAGAAAAGTAAGTTTAAATGGTTTAATAAATTATTTTAATTTATTTATGAGTGTTTATATTTTTAAATGACATTATACAAATTTATTATTTAATTTGATTTACATAAATAAATAGCTTAAATAAAACGTCAAAATATGACCGTAAAATATTTTGTCAAAAAATAACGTATTGTTGATTTAAAGTTGTCGCAACGTTGTTGCACCTTTATGTATACAATTTAATAAATATGGTAACATATAAAGATAGTTAACAATTAACTAAACAAGGTTACTTTTAGTAATCACACTTAGAAAATTCTAGAAAGTAATTAGCAAAAGTAAACTAAAGAAGACAAAACACATGTCACATCAAAAGTGACATAAAGTAAAGAAAAGTGACATAAAATAAAGAAATGTGACATAAAGTAAAGTAATCATTCTTATTCTTTACTTAACTCTAAAGTATTTGAATTTTAAAAGTGTGATGTGATGTGGATGGTAAGTTTAGAATTAAATAAGCTTACTTAATTCTTAAGGAAGGTTATTTAAGTAAAAACACAAATCTATATTTTTATTCTCAAATATTTTTGATAAATACACACCCACTTTCTCACTTCCTTTCACACTTCTTCTTCTCAAAATTTCAAGCTTCTTTTTACCTCCTTTAATGGCTTCCAACCTTAACAAAGTTATGCCAAAATATTTTCAAAAATAAAATAAAGAAAATATCGACAAACACCGTCCGAACCACTTCAAACTCCTCATCATTCCTTCACAACCCACGACCCACTCCTTCACTATCAAGCCGAGCCCAACCCCCTTAAACTCACGGCCCAAAGCACCAAAAACCTCCACAAGTCAAGACAAGTCACCTAGAGGCCTTAAAAGAAGCATCCATGAGCACCCGATTGAAGTTAGGAAAGCTATAATCACTTTAAAGTTAGTTCATTTGCGACTAAGGTGAGAACTCCTAATTTATATGTATATATTTAGTTAAAATGTTGTGTTATGTTCATTTGGATGTTTAGTTATGATATTTATTTCCATATGTTGTTTATTGCATGAAAACATTGAAACAAATCACGATATACACGACATTGGTTCACACGGAAAACACTTTCCAAACTAAAATAAAATGTGATATGGAATCATTTATACCTTTGATAAACTCTTAAATATGTTTTAAAAATGGTTTCTAAGTGTTTAAATTTGTCTCAGTAAAGTTTGGATATGAATCTCAAAATATGCATAAAATTTGACGCGTCGCGTAACGGTGTTCGTGTTTACGCGTCAAAAGTTCAAACGAACATACGAAGTGGAATGTAGTTCGGAACTCTTCGAAGTCAGAATTTTCCTATTCCTTATATTCATATCTTCCATAAAAAAAGAAAAATCAAGATTTCATCTTGTATGTTTTTAAATATGGAAAAATCTATTTTCAAGGAAAATCCAGCTTTTGCACTAAATAACCAAAGTTGAAAATTGATGAAATTAGTATTTTTAAAATATGAAATAAATTCTAAAAATCTTTAAAAATGTTTTAAAAGTGATTTAAGTTGAAAAGATGAATTTCTAAATGATATAAAAGTTGTTTTGAAGAATATAGCTTTTAAAGCACTTTTTGCAACACTTTCTGCAAACGCTTTTCAATAACATTTGAAATGAAGGTTGAAACTTAACAATTCTCTTCCAAATCCTTAGTAAATGTTTTTAAGTAAATAATAAAGCATTTCAAAGGAAATTTGAACAATTTAACATTATTTCAAAGATGGTTAAACAAGAAGTTAAGTGATTTAAAATGGAAAAATGAGTATGCGGAAACGACTAGCACATTTGTCCCGCCTGTGAGATCTAAAAGTGGAAACAAGGTGTGTAACTAAGGTTAGGGTTGGAACAACTAGTTCCCTAAACTTACCTGGCCTCAGTTTTCTCTTTTAGATGAGGGGTGGAACATATCGAAAGGAAAGCCCAGATGCTCAACCTGAATTTTATAGAAATAATCTTCTTATACTCATTATTAAAATCCAAAGAGCGAACTTGTCCTATTCGTGGAATTTAAAAGGTGATCTCACCGTTATTCTGCCCATAGCACTTATTGAATACGGAAGTTGATTTTGAATAAAAGTAGAATGATTTCTGTAGTCCTATTTTCTCAAAAGATGCTCTTTAAAAATGATTTGAGAAATATTCAAAAAGAGGTTTAAATGATTCCATATTCACTAAAAGAATATTTTAAAAATATATATCTCTCGAATATATTTTGGTAAAGGAAATGAATGAATCGAAAAACAATCACCTAATTACATCATTTTTATCGATGATTGGATTTCGAAGGAACCAGGGTCGGATTTGGTTGATTCCTATCCGAAAACCACTTCGAACCAGTTTACGTGTTCGAAGAATGAAGATGTTTGAAGACGTAGATATTGAGACGAATAATAACAAGGGACTACTTGTTGATTAATTGGGGATAAACTCCCGATGCACTATATTGTAACAGTGGTCTCTTGTTATGAAAAACCTCAAAACCACAAGGGCTTCTCGCCTACTAATGGCCGAGGAAAGTGCCTTCGGTTTTGTTCGGTCCCAGAATGAATTTGTATGGATCAATGTTTGACCTTGCATTCCAAATCATAATGAGTGGTTTCTATAAAAGTATATCAGCCGGTGGCGGAGAAGACACCTTCTCTTAGCTTAACACCCTTTCCCTAGACATACGAGCTCAGGAAGTTATAACTTTGTGGAAATCAATCGTGTGAATGTGGAATGGAAATGTGACATTCAAAGTGAAAGAAGATGTGCTATGTGAAGAGGTAATCATAGCCTCGAGCCTCATCAATCGGAAATGATCGAAACAGGGTTCGATGCGGCAAGGCTAAGTGGGTCATTCCCAAGTAGGGTATGATCATCCCCATCTTGATATATTTCATCCCGCTTTGACGTTCAAAATGTAAATTAATATGGATGTATGCGAAGAGAGCTCTCGGATAAAGGTCGGAAACGACCGGGGGATGACATATTCGGTACTATCTAGTTACAGAGGTAGGCCGGTCTTGTGTTGGTAGAGAAACTTTATGATGGTTTCTCGGTACATTCTTCTAGTGATGTACTGCCGGAAGGTAGTCCCTTCACATGGTCATTTGTATGGAAATCCATTCTCCAATAAGAACCTTCGAACTTGATTGCAAACCTATTGTGCTGGAATTTAATCAATGTTACAATTTCAGCTAAGATTAATAAGTTTATTTGCAAATGTTTTCAAAGAAAGTCATTAAGAATAATATCCTCGAATTTTATGTAATAAAGTGTTTTGGTTATCATAAGGTAAAAACATTTTCCGTGTTTATGTGCGGCGTAGTCTTATGAGATACCTTTTTGTTTTCAAAACATCGTACTTTGAGTTCTCACACAAGTCCCATGACTGACCCGGAGTTTATTTTTCCCTTTAAACTCTGGGTGCCCTATTTTTTGGGCAGCCGTGTAGTCAGGATACCTTAGGACCATTTTGGAGCATGTTGGGGAGCATTTTAGAGAAGTCTTTTAGAGCTATAAAGTTGAAGGACCTTATGTGGTTATTTACCCATTTTCCGCTGGGTTATAGTATGTATTTCTAGCATATGTACGGATAGACGATTATAACTATCCCGCTAGAATTGTATTTGACTCTGATCATTATGTATAATTATAAATGTGGAATGCGATGTGAGATTCTATTATTCTATTATCTTCTATCTTTATTTTCTTTTACACCCCTGATAATCTGCTTCCCCGGCACCTGGATTTACGGCACGTAAATACCGTGGATGTATTAGTGTCGATTTCTAAGGGTCGAGGAGACGAGTCGTCACATTTGGTATCAGAGCTGAAGGTTAAGTGAGAAACTTGGCTTTGTTAGGGTATGACTCATTAGGTTTATTAATGCCCTAGAATGAGTTTAGTCTGAGAGCGCGCATAATTAAAACTTCTAATTTGAATAAGTATATTCATACTGTATAGCATTCCCTAAGATATGTCATCTATATATCCTAAAGATCTTTTTATTACTATGTACATATAGTAGAAAATGAATGGAAGAAGAGTATAAGGTAGGGGAGGAAGTAATGCCACAAATGGTCAAACTCCCGCAGCTACAGTAGTCGAGGAAGTAGTAGTTCCGGTACAGCCCCATATTAACTTTGCAAGTTTATGCAAGAACTATACCAGCCTTGGTGGTAAACCTTTCAAAGGAACAGAAACCATCATTGAAGTACAAGCTTGGATTCGCTCTTGTGAAAGAATTTTCAAAGGATTGAATATTGGAGATGAGCAGAAGAGATTCTTAGCCTCTTGGCAACTACAAGACGGAGCACTAGTTTGGTGGGAATCTATTACTCAGAATAAGTCAGAAGATGATTTCTCTTAGGAACGATTCAAAGAAGTTTTGGAGGAGCAGTATATGCCAGAAGCAGGAAAATCCCATCATTATCGAAATTTCATGGATTTTAAGCAGGAGGAGGAAATGTCGTTTGAGGAGTATGCTAACAAGTTTAACGAATTATCTCGTTTTGGGCCTAGATTGATAGATACGCCCCTAAAAAAGAATGAAAACTTTATTTCTAGAATGAAGAAGCAATACCATGTTAAGATGACTAGACATGTGAAAGAACCGTTTGTAGAGTTAATAGACATGGGATACAGATATGAAGCTTTGGATAAGATAGATCCATCCATGGTACAAGAAAGCAACAACAATAACTGGAAGAAGAGGAAGTTCAATGGCAAGAAGCCGTGGCAGGGAAAACCCAAACGAGGATCTCAGCATAACCGCTTTAAAAATGTCACTTGCTACAATTTCCAACAAAAGGGCCAACTATAAATTCATTGTAGAAAACCCAAAACTCTAGGAACTCAAGGATCAACACCAAGAAGCTGCTTTAATTATCATCAATCAGAGCACTTGATTAAGGATTGTCCCTTAATGAAGAAAGGAGAACAGGCCAAAGTGTATGCGATCAAGGATGAGCCTTCAACCTCCAAAGATTTGAAGGGCAAAGGAGTGTTGGAAGGTAATATTTTTATCAAAGATGTTTTAGTTAGAGTATTATTTGATACAGGAGCTTCTCATAGTTTTATTTCTAAAACAACTATAGAAGAATTGGGACTTAAACCTAAAATTGTTGACGACCCTATCTACGTAACAAATCCTATAGGAGGTTCCACTAATCTTTGTATGCTCTGTGAAAAAGTCCCAATCTCCTATCCTCCCCACCACTTTCCTTTCAATCTTTTCGTTTTAGATTTTATTGGATTTGTAATTTTACTCGGTATGGATTGGTTGGCTAAATACAAAGTTGTGCTCAATTGTGAAAGTAGAACGGTATCTTTATGGAGCATCTTTGGAAAAATCATAGAAATATCTTATGAAGGTCCTAGTCCAAGAAGGGATAGTTTTCTTTATGCTTTGGATACATCCCAGACAGGATTAGAAACAATACCTGTTGCTAAAGAATTTGCAGATGTCTTTAATGAAGTAAAAAGTTTGCCCCCACACCGAGAAATCGAATTCCATATCGATTTAGTTCCTGGCGCGATGCCAATTAAACAACAAGATAGAAGGATGGCTCCGACAGAAAGGAATGAGTTGAATAACCAAACCCAAGAGCTATTAAAGAAAGGACTGATAAGACCCAGCCGTTCAAGTTGGGGATCAACGGTATTTATTGTTGCTAAGTCCAACGGATCTTTGAGATTGTGTGTAGACTATCGAGATCTAAATAAGCAAACCATTAAGAACAAGTATCCTCTACCCCGAACAGATGGCTTGTTTGACCAGTTAGATGGAGCTCGAGTTTTCTCTAAAATGGACCTAGCTATAGGATTCCATCAGTTAAGGATCGCAGAAGATTGCATCCATTTAACTGCATTTAAAGGTCCAGATACTTTCTATGAGTGGTTGGTTATGCCTATTGGGCTGACTAATGCACCCACTTATTTTGTTGGCCTTATGAATAGAGTGTTTAGAGATGTGCTAAACAAATTTGTGTTACTCTTTATTGATGATATCCTTATCTACTCAAAGATAGAAGAAGAACACGCAAGGCATCTAGAAGCTGTGTCGGAGATATTGAGAAATAATGTGCTAAAAGCCAAATTCTCAAAGTGCCATTTTTGGAAGAAGGAGGTAAGATTTCTTGTACATATAATATCAAGGGATGGAATTTCAGTAGATCTAGGGAAAGTTGCAGCTATTCAAGATTGGAAGCAGCCGCAAACTCCTAAAGAGATTCGTAGCTTCTCAGGGTTGGCAGGATATTATAGAAGATTCGTTCAAGACTTCTCTAAGTTTGCCTATCACCTAACGAAATTGACAATGAAGGATGCTAAATTTATCTGGACTCATAAGTGTGAAGAAGCATTCCAAGAACTAAAGAAGAGATTGAAAACCGCTCCAGTTTTAGCAATTATAAATGGAAATAGTGGATTGACTGTTTGTACAGATGCTTTGGAGAAGGAGTTGGTGCAGTTTTAATGCAAGATGGGAAGGTGATTGCTTATGCAAGTAGACAGCTGAAGACACATGAGAAGAGTAATGCAACACACGACTTAGAACTATTAGCCGTTGTGTTCGCTCTAAAGATATGGAGACATTATTTACAGGGTAAGTATCTTTCATAGTTTATTTCGATAAAACTTTGAATTGACCGTAGTAAATAATATTCCATCTTTTAGGTGAAAAATTCGAACTCTTCACGGACCACAAATCTTTGAAGTATCTTTTCACCCAGAAGGATTTGAACATGAGACAGCAACATTGGCTAGAATTTCTCATGTCATATGATCTAGATATTCTATATACACCCGGGAAAGCCAACGTAGTAGATGATGCATTGAGTAGGAAGTTAGTTATTATTTCTTATTTGGTAGTAACTCCAACTCTTCTGGAAAGGATTGCCAATAAACAAGGAGAAGATGAACAGTTTGAGAAATACATTAAAGCGGCCGAAGGAAGAAATTCAAGCTTTAAAATAGATAGCCATGGAGTATTGCGGTTAAATGGAAGAATTTGTGTTCCAAATGTTGGAAATCTTAAGCAAGAAGTATTATCTGAATGCCACATAACCAAACTTAGCATTCATCCAGGGATTCATAAGATGTACAAGGACATGAAGCGTACATTTTGGTGGAGAAGAATGAAGAGGGACATATCTATCTATGTCAGCCATTGTGAAAATTGTCAAAGAATCAAAAGTGACCAACAAAAAATGGCTAGATTACTTCAACCTTTGGAGATTCCATCTTGGAAGTGGGATCAAATATTCATGGATTTCATTGATGGCTTAGCCCGAACAAGGAAAGGAAATGAAGGCATTTGGGTTATCATAGACCGATTAACCAAAAGTGCACACTTTATTCCAGTTAAACCAACAAGAACTGCAGCAAGCCTTGTGGATATATATATATGTATATATATATATATGAAGGAGATTGTCTGATTACATGGAGTTCCAAGCAGTATAGTAAGTGATCGTGATCCAATCTTCACTGGTCAGTTTTGGGAAGCACTACAGACAGCTTTGGGAACCAAGCTGAGTATAAGTACTGCATATCACCCCCAAACTGATGGAAGACGGAAAGAGTTTACCGTGTTTTGGAAGATCTTTTGAGGGCCTGTATTCTAGAATTTGGAGGCTTGTGGGAGAATCATTTACATTTAGTAGAGTTCTCCTATAATAATAGCTATCAAGCTAGTAATGACATGGCACCGTATGAAGCTTTATATGGTCGTCCATGTAAATCACTAGCATGTTGGATAGAAACCGGAGATCGGTTAGTGCTTGGACCAGATATGATACAAGAAGCTTCAGAGAAAGTTGATATGATTAGAAAGAAGCTAAAAGAAGCCCAAAGTAGACAAAAGATTTATGTAGACCGAAGGCGTAGAAATCTGGAATTCTCAGCTGGAGATTCAGTCTTTTTGAAAGTATCACCAATGAGAGAATAGTAAGATTGGAAGAACTGGAAAGTTAGCACCTCGATATATTGGACCTTTTCCCATTCTCGAACGAATTGGCCCACTAGCTTATCGAGTACAATTGCCTGAAAGATTATCTGGTGTGCATAATGTATTTCACGTATCACATTTGCGGAAGCATATATATGACCCATAACAAATCATAGAAACAGCTGCTCAGGATGACTTGGAGACAGAAACAAACTTAGTGGTTATTAGAAGACCCATTCGAATCGTGGATCAAGATGAGAAACGATTAAGAAGGAAGGTTGTAAGGTTGGTAAAAGTTCAGTGGAGCGGGGATGCTGATGATTGCATATGGAAAACAGAAGATAGAATGAGAAAAGCATATCCGAGTTTAGAATCGACGCATAGACTTTATCAATCATTTGGGTGTACTCACCGCCTGTTGTGTAATCACTTATTGTATATATTCCATCTTATTGAATATATATTTCCTTTTGAGCTATTTTCTTCTTATCTAATTTCGAGGACGAAATTGTTTTAAGTAGGGGAGAATGCAACGACCCAAAATTTAACCACTTTAAAATATAGTATTTAAAGTGATTTTAAATATAAAATATAAATGGTTTTATGATTCAAACAATAACACATAGGATTTGGAAATAGAAATATACATTAAAATAGTAACATTTGCTTATGTCGACAAAAGTGACAAAATCATGATTTCAGAAAAGTAAGTTTAAATGGTTTAATAAATTATTTTAATTTATTTATGAGTTTTTATATTTTTAAATGACATTATACAAATTTATTATTTAATTTGGTTTACATAGATAAATAGCTTAAATAAAACGTCAAAATATGACCGTAAAACATTTTGTCAAAAATCAACGTTTTGTTGATTTAAAGTTGTCGCAACGTTGTTGCACCTTTATGTATACAATTTAATAAATATGGTAATATATAAAGATAGTTAATAATTAACTAAACAAGGTTACTCTTAGTAATCACACTTAGAAAATTCTAGAATGTAATTAGGAAAAGTAAACTAAAGAAGACAAAACACATGTCACATCAAAAGTGACATAAAGTAAAGAAAAGTGACATAAAGTAAAGAAATGTGACATAAAGTAAAGTAATCATTCTTATTCTTTACTTAACTCTAAAGTATTTGAATTTTAAAAGTGTGATGTTATGTGGATGGTAAGTTTTGAATTAAATAAGTTTACTTAATTCTTAAGGAGGGTTATTTAAGTAAAAACACAAATCTATACTTTATTCTCAAATATTTTCTATAAATACACACCCACTTTCTCACTTTCTTTCATATTTCTTCTTCTCAAAATTTCAAGCTTCTTCTTACCTTCTTTAATGGCTTCCAACCTTAACAAAGTTATGCCAAAATATTTCCAAAAATAAAATAAAGAAAATATCGACAAAACACCGTCCGAACCACTTCAAACTCCTCATCCTTCCTACACAACCCTCGACCCACTCCTTCACCATCAAGCCGAGCCCAATCTCCCCTTAAATTCATGGCCCAAAGCACCAAAAACCTCCACAAGTCAAGTCAGGCCACCTAGAGGCCTTAAAATAAGCATCCATGAGCACCCAATTGAAGTTAGGAAAGTTATAATCACTTTAAAGTTAGTTCATTTGCGACTAAGTTGAGAACTCCTAATTTATATGTATATATTTAGTTAAAATGTTGTGTTATGTTCATTTGGATGTTTAGTTATGATATTGATTTCTATATGTTGTTTATTGCATGAAAATATTGAAACAAGTCACGATATACACGACATTGATTCACACGGAAAACACTTTCCAAACTAAAATGAAATGTGATATGGAATCATTTATACCTTTGAAAAATGCTTAAATATGTTTTAGAAATGATTTCTAAGTGTGTAAATTTGTCTCGGCAAAGTCTGGATATGAATCTCAAAATACGCCTAAAATTTGACGCGTCGTGTAACGGTAGTTCGTGTTTACGCGTCAAAAGTTCAAACAAACATACGAAGTGGAATATAGTTCTGAATAATTTGAAGTAAGAATTTTTCGAATACTTATATCCATATCTTTCATAAAAGAAAATAAAAATCAAGATTTCATCTTGTATATTTCAAAATATGGCAAAATCAATTTTCAAGGAAAATCCAGCTTTTGCACTAAATAACCAAAGTGGAAAATTGATGAAATTAGTATTTTAAAAATGTGAAATAAATTCTAAAAATCTTTCAAAATGTTTTAAAAGTGATTTAAATTGAAAATATGAATTTCTAAATGATATAAAAGTTGTTTTAAAGAATATAGCTTTTAAAGCACTTTTTGCAGCACAATAACTTTTGAAATGAAGGTTGAAACTTAACAATTCTTTTCCAAATCCTTAGTAAATGTTTTTAAGTAAATAATAAGGCATTTTAAAGGAAATTTGAACAATTTAACATTATTTCAAAGATGGTTAAACAAAAAGTTAAGTGATTTAAAATGGGAAAATGAGTATGCGGAAACGGCTAGTACATTTGTCTCGTCTGTGAGATCTAAAAGTGGAAACAAGGTGTGTAACTAAAGTTAGGGATGGAGCAACCAGTGCCCTAAACTTACCTGGCCTCAGTTTTCTCTTTTAGGCGAGGGGTGGAACATATCGAAAGGAAAGCCCGGATGCTCAACTTGGATTTTATAGAAATAATCTTCTTATACTCATTATTAAAATCTGAAGAGGGAAGTTGTCCTATTCGTGGAACTTAAAAGGTGATCTCACCGTTATTCTGCTCATAGCACTTGTTGAATACGGAAGTTGATTTTGAATAAAAGTAGAATGATTCCTATAATCCTATTTTCTCAAAAGATACTCTTTAAAAATGATTTGAGAAATATTCAAAAAGTGGTTTAAATGATTCCATATTCACTAAAAGAATATTTCGAAAATATACATCTTTCGAAGATATTTTGGTAAAGGAAACGAATGAATCGAAAAACAATCACCTAATTATATCATTTTTATCGATGATTGGATTTCGAAGGAACCGGGGTCGGATTTGGTTGATTCCTATCTGAAAACCACTTCGAACCAGTTTACGTGTTTGAAGAATGAAGATGTTTAAAGACGGAGTTATTGAGACGAATAATAACGAGGGACTACTTGTTGATTAATTGGGGATAAACTCCCGATGCACTATATTGTAGCGGTGGTCTCTTGTTATGAAAAACCTCAAAACCACAAGGGCTTCTCGCCTAGTAATAGCTGAGGAAAGTGCCTTCGGTTTCGTTCGGTCCTAGAACGAACTTGTATGAATGAATGTTTGACCTTGCTTTCCAAATCATAATGAGTGGTTTCTGTAAAAGTATATCGGCCAGTGGTGGAGAAGACACCTTCTCTTAGCTTAACACCCTTTCCCGAGACATATGAGCTCAGGAAGTTATACGTTTGTGGAAATCAGTCGTGTGAATGCGAAATGACAATGTGGCATTCAAAGTGAAAGAAGATGTGCTATGTGAAAAGGTAATCATAGCCTCGAGCCTCATCAATCGGAAATGATCAAAACAGGGTTAGATACAACAAGGCTAAGTGGGTCATTCCCAAGTAGGGTATGATCATTCCCTTCTAGATATATTTCTTCCCGCTATGACGTTCATGATGTAAATTAATGTGGATGTATGCGAAGAGAGCTCTCGGATAAAGGTCGGTAACGACCGGGGGATGACATATTCGGTACTATCTAGTTACAGAGGTAAGCTGGTCTTGTGTTGGCAGAGAAACTTTGTGATGGTTTTTCGGTACATTCTTCTAGAGATGTACTGTCGGAAGGTAGTCCCTACACCTGGTCATTTGTGTGGAAATCAATTCTCCAATAAGAACCTTCGGACTTGATTGTAAACCTATTATGCTGGAATTTAATCAATGTGACAATTTCGGCTAAGATTAATAAGTTTATTTGCAAATGTTTTCAAAGAAAGTCATCAAGAATAATATCCTCGAATTTTGCGTAATAAAGAGTTTTTGTTATCATGCGGTAAAAACCCATTCCGTATTTATGTGCGGCGTGGTCTTATGAGATACCTTTTTGTTTTCAAAATATCGTACTTTGAGTTCTCACACCAGCCCCATGACTGATCCGGAGTTTGTTTTTCCCTTTAAACTCTGGGTGACCTATTTTTCAGGTAGCCATGTAGTCATGATACCTTAGGAGCATTTTGGAGCATGGTGGGGAGCATTTTGGAGAAGTCTTTTGGTGCTATAAAGCTGAAGTACCTTATGTAGTTATCTACCCATTTTCCGCGGTGTTATAGTATGTATTTCTAGCATATGTACGGATAGACAGTTATAACTAGCTCGCTAGAATTGTATTTGACTCTGATCATTATGTATAATTATAAATATTGAATGTGATGTGAGATTCTATTATTCTGTTATCTTCTATCTTTATTTTCTTTTACACCCCTGATAATCTGCTTCCTCGGCACTTGGATTTACGGCACATGAATACCGTGGATGTATTAGTGTCGATTTCTGAGGGTCGAGGAGACGGGTCGTCATATGAGCAATAGAAAGCCAAATATTATCAGACTATTAATGATTGCGCTGCCAAGAATCAAAAACTCGAATGTGATATCTATTTGATTGAGAAGCGTGTTACCGAGTTAGAGAGGGAAAACCAAACTCTTAAGGCAGCCAATAGAGCTTTTAATCACGCCTTGAAGAACAATATTGATGCAATTAATGATGAGAGCAGGTAAGGAGAAAAGAGAAGAAATTTAAGGAAGTTCTCTACGCAGCCATTCGCCATGTTGTGGATCCTTCAGTCGCAAAGACTCTTAACAAGGCTGCTTAAGATTTGTAATCCATTTACATGTTTGAATTATGTAAATTTATCTTGTATATATGTAAATAATTTTGTAGTTTTGTAAACAATTTCATAACTTATGTAAATCACATAAAATTTTGCAAATATAACCTGATTTGTAATCCTTTTCTGCAAGTTACTTTTGAAATACCTTTGAATTGATCACTCATTGATTTTTGGACTTGCTGAATCTTCTGTCATTCCTTGCTATTCTGATTTTCCTGAAAGGCATGAAAATATTTCTAGTTGTTAGCTCAAAATCGACATGTTTGTCTATGTATATCATTTGCTTAGATTAGAAAATCATTTTGTTAATTGTATGAAAAATGGTTTATACTAAATGTCAAAATCTCATCTTTAACCACGATTAGAGATGATCAAGAATTCAACTTCTTACACTCGGTTGGAATGTCTGAATTTTTTGTTGATAGACAATCTTGCTCTATTGCGAGGAAATAAATATTGGACTGTAACCTTTAATAGAAATTTAACAAAGAATCAAATTCAGAAATTAGTATTTAAGTTTTTGAAGTAGTAACCTTCCGACCCATTCCTTGATGTTAAAGGGATATGAAAGAATTAGAAATCGAAAGTTCACGTTTGGAGACTCTTAACAGCGATCTTTATGGTAATATTCTTTGATACAGGTTCGGGTATTTGTGATGAATAGAAATCCAAAGATCTTGCACTTAGCTTAGGGTTTAAATAGGTAGTAGTCTTGATACCCAGATTCAGATATAATAAGTTAGTGATTGAAAGAGACCCGAAACCCAGATTCGGATGCTACATGATGGAATTCATATATGAAAGTCCCGAAACCCTAATTTAGGTATTAACAGCCGATGCTTACAAATGAGAGTCCTGAAGCCCAGATTCGGATATTAGTAAATGAAGTCCTGAAATAAAAGTTCTGAAACCTAGATTCGGGTGACAATAAACAGAGTTCTATTTCACTTCTTTTCTTTTGTCCTATTCGACATGTATGAACCCTTCATGTTTGAATATATAAAAATAATCTGATTAGCCACCTCGTGAGCTTGGACGCCTTAGTCCATAATTTGATGAGCCTCTTCTTGGGCCTAGATATCTTTGTTCATCGATGGATGTGCCCCTTTTGTGCTTGGACGTCTTAGTCTATTATTGAATGAGCCTCTCCTTGGGCTTGGACATCTTAGTCCATTGTTGTATGAGCCTCTTCTTGGGCTTGGACATCTTAGTTCGTTTTTGTCCAGTGCTCTTGATTAGCTCATCTTAGGGGCTGGAACCAAGGATTTACGTAACCTCCCTCTAGGAGGTGCCTTGCCCTGGCCCTTTTGCGACACAGAAAGGGGTTTGTTCGGTGCTTTAACCTGGCCCTCATATGGCATGGATAAAAGCTTACTCCATCCTCCCTCCAGAAGGTGCCTTAACCAAGCCATGGCACGAATAAGGGCTTGTTCGGTGCTTTAACCTGGCCATCTTATGGTGCGGCTAAAGGCTTACACTGTCCTCCCTCCAGAAGGTGCCTTGACCTGACAAGAGACACGACCAAGGGCTTGTCCGGTGCTTTAACCTAGCCATCTTATGGTGCAAGTAAAGGATTACCCATCCTTCCTCCGGGCGGTTCTCTGCCCTAGCTATCTCGGCGTGGACAGAGGCTTTTCTACCATCTTAGGAGACTGCCATCTTAGGTAGTATCCAAATATAAGGAGCATTTCACGTCCAAACATGTAGATTTCTCTTAGAAAAGCATCTCTTTATTGGATTTTCTCTCAAATTCTCTTTACAAATTCATGGAACTTTCCTTGTCGGAAGAAATTTATAATCATCCCCTTAGGGTTCTGCAATGATTGGTTTCATGGCCATTCATCATATGGTAGTAATAGTAGGTTCCTCCCAAATTTCTTTCATGCTTCGGTTTCTTTTTCTATGATGGCCAATAGTTTAGCTTATCCTTTGTAAGCAAGTAGACGTTCTCATTTGATGTTGTTAAGTTACACTCCTTTAGAAGTCTTGACTTAAAGCTTGATTCTTGCAGATGGCTTTTTGACTTTTTGCATCTTGGCCTTATTATTTCAAGCTCTTTAATGGCCTTTCTTTTTGTTACGCCTTGTACATCTTATGTAGGTATTGTTCTCTTTATAATTGGTTGTTGCCATTAATTTGCAAAGGCATTATAATCAACTGTTATTTTTCTCTCAAAGATTATGCCTTTTGAATAGTGTTGGATCGTTCTTCTCATTTGATTAAAGACATTGTCACTTCCGTTTGTCTTCTCTCCTAATGCAAAGATAGGGGTAGGGCCAACATGAAAATGGTTTAGGCATAATTTCTCTAGATCATAAGATTTCGCTTTTTTGGCTTATTATTCTAAGAGCTTCTAGCCCCAATCTTTGCTCTTCTTCTTGATTGGAATCCCTGATGACTACTTGGGAGAACCTAGTCAAATGTGGCTTGGAGTACCCTTGCTCAGATCTCTTTATTCTTCTAGCCATGATTTACCAAAGCAATAAACTTGAGAAAGGATTGGATATGATTAGAGAATGATGGTGTTAAGGATTTATCCAAGTTGGAGGTTCGAGCCCTTCTTCTAATGCCAAAAATGTTAACAATATTTCTTGTCAACACCCTAAAATGATACTAATAAAGGTGAAATATCCTTTGTATGATTAGTGCAGAGAAGAAGATGTGAATCCTTTTAGTATTGCCTTTCGACTAAGCTTTATTCAATGATATGTTGAATATGCTAGTATATGATTTTTGTTTGACGATAATAAACATATATATTCATTTAAATGTATTAGTTAATATACTATTTTATTTTCATACAATTAAATAAATATTTGTTGAATAAAATAAATAACACAAAATTTAAATTCAAGCAAATATTTTATTACAATTTTGAATAGTACAAATTTGAGCTCTCAATATATACACACACTTTTCAATTACAACACAATTTTTCACTACACAATTTTTACATACATTTGCACCTCACTACATATCACTCATTCATTCGTATTTATCTTCAACTCTATTTCAAATTGAATCAGCATCTGAGCTATCTGCAAAATAAACACTGACGCAGCAAAACTGAAAAAGAAATATTTATGCAGTGTAAAATAAAATACGCATTTTGAAATCTTATTTGCCTCAATTATTTGGGTTGTTCGTCATCATTTATTTTGAATTCATCTACAAGAACAACTTGTGATATGCACAGTGTATCACTATACATGCCATAAGGCCATGCACACCAATATACACTTGATAAAACTGAAGGGACAGGTGAGCACAAGGTCAAACCCGAGCCAAGGCTAGATTCAATACAGGTGCAAATACACACATGAACAAATCGTGTATAAATGGGATACGACACATGTATTACACAATTACACATATATACATGCATGTGAATGCATGTATAGACATGAGTATGTATGGAACCTGAAGCAAGAAGGTCAAAGGCACAAACACATCAGCTTCAATTGGAAACAGTTCAAGAATGAATCAACTACAAGCACTCAATCAGAGACCAAATCAAATGCAATAGTAGAGGAATGAAAAAGTCAACATATACAATCAGAGGAAAGCAATAAAGCATGCATCAGTTCAAAACTCAAGCATGAATGACAAGGCACAAGCTTAAACTCAAATGAGAAAAAACAAATTGCATGAATATCAACACAGAGAACAGGCTCAACACTAAAGTACAACGGACATGAGCATGCACATCACAAGTAAAGACTTCACAAGTGAACCCGGTCCAACAACAAAGCTCTAGACTCGACCAAAACAACAAATCGGTTTAACTTCAACAACTACCAAGTGAACACATAACTCAATGCATTGAGACCAAAATTTAACTCAAAGCAGTAGTGACAAATAGAACTTGTGCATATATACAAAAGCCCATATCAGTTCATATGGAATTGCAAACAGTTCAAGTGATTTAGATTCAAAAGATCAAAGCAAATGAACAAAACCAGAACACAAATGGACCTGAGAGGCAGATTCACAACAACCATGCAATAGTGCAGACAATCAGGGCAGTTCAATATGCAAGCAAGGCTACAACTCAATGCAAGCTAACATACACACATATACATGTAGTATCACTAACACTGACCACATATATAACATGGACAATGGTGAACTTAATTGAACCAGACTTGTATGCCACACATGAACCAAGTGAAGACTCCAAATGCAACAAGCTCCAGACCTCAACTTCAATATTTACAACTTGATATGCAAGTAGCAACTCAAATGAGCAATTTCAGACAAGTGCACAAAGGCAGGTATGCATCCAATCAACGGTAACAATACGAAGGAGCACTTTAAGCTTACATTAAATGCAACATCAATGAAATATCAAATGCTCAGGACATACACATACACATGATGAACATCACATGAAACAAGCTACTGGACATAGGACTACAAACAAGTAGTGACAGTATTCAAGCAACAGAGCTACAAAATTTATATAAACAGTTCGATAAGTCAAGGATGAAAGAACACAAATCAAGTCGTGGGTCAATTTGTAGTCACAAAAATCAAGGCAGAGTTCGATAAAGTTAGAGTCAAAACCAAGAAATAACAAAAATGGAAAGAGTCCATATTATCATTTCAAATGGTCGAAGTCAAAGCAGAAAAGAACGGAACTAAAACCAAGTTCAAATTCATGAAGCCATGCTGACCAAGCAAGCATAACAGAAAATATACAAATATGAACAAGTCAGTAAACAATCACACCATTCAATCAAAAATCAGTGGCCAAGCATAGCAACGCGAGTCATTCAAACTAGATGTATACGAACGAAGATTAAGGGATTCCAACCCTATTTAAACCCAATCATCATCGGCAATAAAAAACATTCGAGTACAAGCAAATCAGAGTGCTAATCACTGAAGTAAATCAAACCAATAACTCGAATCTTGGTCGAGCATAATCAAAGTCGAAAAGGAATATCACGCAACAGTTTTAAACCAAGTATACGCCCTCAACAATTTGAAGCAGCTGTGAACAAATTAATCGATCAAAGAATACATTCGAAGCATCATTCAATCAACAACTGAATCGGCATGCTCAAATTCGCAAAGCCCTAAATATGAAAGAGGAACAAAAGAAGAAACGAGACAACCATTTTTTAACACAAGGATTCAAGGCCGAAGAAATAAAGAGAAAAAGGGGAACCATTTTCTTATCACTTTGGGTCGGTTTATAGTGGGATTTAATTTTAAATTAGGGTTTTACATATTAAAATTGTTTTTATTTGTAATTTATTTTTAAACTTTTATAATTTCTAATCGTGTGACTAGGGAACAAACTACGGTGGTGTAGTTTGAGAATTCGCAACTCAGTTGCCGAGTTGTGGTAGGGTTTTGAGCATAGAGTTAGGTTATTCGATCATGGGTGTCGCAAGTTTACATGGGTAAGCATCTGACTACTTAATTTCTAGTATAAACCTTGGAGGCAACACGTAGGCAGGGTTTTGCCGAAGTTGGGTAAATATGTGTTGTTCTATTTCCACTTTTTATATTCTACTATTATCTGTGCTGTTATTATTATGCTATTATCTATGCTGCAATTGTTTTATTTACTTCCGCACTGAATTTTTATAATTATTAATATCACCCTTTTCACCTTCCATCTAGGGTGAAATCGATCCTACAAGTGATATCAGAGCCAAGTTCAAAAGCCAGTTTTGTTTAAAAAAATTGATTTTTTAAAAACCAATTTTTATTTTACAAATTTAAAATTTTAAAATGGCGTCTTTTAATAATGCTTTTGCTGATATAATAGACGAGAAAAATAATTCGACTAATTCTCTTGCTATGCATATACTATACTATCATATTAATTAAGATAATTTTAACTTTATATCTCATTGCAAAAATGCACAGGAAATCTGGAATACTTTTGATGCAATATATGGTGCAAAAGTCAACAACGATGAGAAATTCCCCACAATCGACTTAGTCAAAGAAACGTGCTTAACAGCATTGGCAAAAGGCAGCAGTGATGAAGATTCAATAACAGATTAGATAAGTGATTTTCCATTCAATTATTTATTTCTCTTGTGCCATAAATTAATTGAAAATAATAAAGCTCTTTAGTTGAAAAATAATAAGTTGGAAAGGGAACGAGCTAAACTTCATCAGAAAATAATGATTTGGAAAATGAGCTTAAAAATGTAAGAAAATTAAAAATTCTAATTGCAAAAGGTGTTTGAACCATGAAAAAGAATTTTCCCATTTTCATGAAAACCTTCATAAGTTAGAAAACGAAATTTTAATTCGAGAGAAAAACAAAACAGAGTTGATTTGTTAAAATAATATTATGCAAAAAGAGTTGGATAGCTTTAGAAAGTCGGAAATTTCTAAACGTCCAATTTTTGAAAAGAAATTAAATGAGATCAACGAAAATTTCAAAACCCTTGAAAAAGAAAACATGATTTTGAGCAAATCTGAAATTATTTGATTAAATCATGAGTTTGAAAATGAGATTGAAAAAAATCAAGGATTTTGAAAGAATTGAATTTAAAAAATCAAGGATTTTGAAGCTGAGATGCTAGAAATTGAGAATAAAGTTAGAGAGTTTCAAAATGAAAATATACGATTAAAAATGAATAGTTTTGAAAGAGAGATAGTACCATTAGTTGTTGTTCGAAGCTAATAAATGAAAATAAACTTTTAAAATCCAAAGTTAATAAACTTAAGCTGGTTACTGAGAAACTTTTCGCTGGAGATAAATCATTTAATATGCTCTTAGAAAATAAACTCTTAGGGAATAAAAGGAATGCATTTGGACTTGCAAAAGTGTCAAAATATGAACAAAAAACTAATAACACTGTAAAAGGGAAAAGTATGATACCCAAACACGTGCAAACCATATCATTTTGGATTCTAAAAGGCACGAATATAAAATCCCTTAAAGTCAAATAAATCTGGGTGCCAAAAGGAACAAATATAAATAGTCTTGGGTCTCCACAAACATAGTTTTCAAAATCATTTGCCATTAACAACCATGGACCTATAAAAACAAATAGTTCACAAAAATCTTTTCTCATATAGGTGTGGTGGCAGGTTAAGAAACAACAACAGTGTTATCTGGATTCTGGCTGTTCCAGGCACACAACGGGCGATAAACTAAAGTTCCTTAGCCTAGTAAAAGGTGGTAGAATCACAATGGGCAACAACAAAATATTATTGGTAACGGTAAAATAGGAAATGGTATATTCATCTTGAATGATTTATTAAATTTGAAAATTTGCACCATAATCTGAATCAACTAGTTATATGATAAAGAAATGAATGTTGATTTTGATTTTGATTTTTTTTTCAAAATTGTTGGCCACCTATCTTTTTATGCCGAGAAAACTATAAGTACCTCTAGAATCTCTGGACTAGTTCATATAGATTTGTTTGAACTAATGACGTTGTTTTATTGATTGATGATTATTTTAAATACACGTGAATATACTTGCTTATCTTACTTCTTCTGGATCTGTGTTCACTGTTTGTAAATTTGCACGGTTTCAACTCACATTCAAAAGAATTTCATTTAAAAGCTGTTAAAAATGATTTTAATGTATTTTGTTACCCACTTCACAGTCTGGTCTATAACATCCAACTAATGATAATCTTGAGTCAAAGGAAAATTCGCATGCAGATTACACTTGTAATCTAGTTGGTAGAAAAATAACTGGTGGAACGTGATTTATGTTGAGACATTTAGTAATTGCATCATTTTCAAAGAAAATGTCTGCATATTTCTCATTTCAACTGATTTTCAATTAGAAGACATTTTTCTTATAAAACTCGTTACAGAAAATAGATTTTGTTGACCTTGTTTCAGATTAGTCATTTTAGAAAATTTGATTTATAATTATTTTTGGTTTTGATCTTAAATGACTACATTAACTAATCTTACTCCCTACTGATTATCGGAAAGATATATAGTGATTGAAAAAGTGGTAAGTGTTGGTATTGATCATATATTATAACTTGAGAAAGTTTATTTAGTAAATTTCTTTAAAAATTTAAACAAATTTATAATAACTTTTGACTGCTAAAAATTCCACGATCATCTCTATTTCTATCATATTTCTAACGATCATCACTCATCAAAATCCAATACAGTATGTCAATATGTGGTATTTTAAACAGAAAATCATTCATTTTTCATTTTATTTTATTTTTAGAAATAAAATAATCTAAAATATTCACTCTCATTCAAAAGTCCTCACGGTTATGCATGAGTGAATTACTTGGAATTTTTGATTATGTGCTTTCATGCTCATTTAAAAGTCCTCACAGTTATGCATTTATGGATCACATATCAAAATTGATTAATTAAATAGACAAGTCAATTCTAATCCTACTTACAAGTCCTCACAGTTATGCGTGGTTAGAAGATACTTGAATTCATATTTTTAATAAAAATTTGGAATACTACTAATCTCATTTAAAATTCCTAATGGTTATGCATGGTTAGTAGATATTCAAATTTCTAATATAAATATACCATAAATAGACACAGCTATATGGTTCTGCATCATCCCTATCATTCTAAAGTGGAATATGCGCCTAATTGAGTATTTATTATTTTTGTTTGATCTTTTTTGAAACTTAATATTTATACTCGATTGGGTATTAATGTTGTATTAATGTCTATCACTTTATCTCTATTTTTCTAACGCTATTACTCTTTTGATGATAACAAAAGGGGGAGAGAAAAGTTAAGATTTTGGTAAAAGGTCAAATATTTTATTTTCTATTTTCTATTTGCATCTAGGTTCATTGGCATATTTTTATGCATATATAAAGGGGGAGCTTTGTTGTAGAGAGGGAGCATTCAAATAGGGGGAGCAAATAGAATGATCAAATACATTTAATAAATTTAAAATCTTAAATATATGTTTGTTATCATCAAAAGGGGGTGATTGTTGAATATGCTTGTATATGATTTTTATATGATGATAATAAACATATATATTCATTTAAATGTATTTGTTAATGTATTATTTTATTTCACATAATTAAGTAATTATTTGCTGAATAAAATAAATAACACAGAATTTAAATTCAAACAAATATTCTATTCAAACAAATATTTTATTATAATTTTGAATAGTACAAATTTGAGCTCTCACTATATACACACATTTTTCAATTACAACACAATTTTTCACTATATAATTGTTACATACATTTGCACCTCACTACATATCACGCATTCACTAGTATTTATCTTCAACTGTATTCCAGATCAAATCTAGTACCTAAGCTATCCGCAAAATAAACTCTGACGCGGTAAAATTGAAAAAGAAATATTTGTGCAGTGTAAAATAAAATGTGCATTTTGAAAATCTTATTTGCCTCAGTTATTTGGGTTGTTTATCATTATTTATTTTTAATTCATCTACACGAACAACTTGACATGCATAGTGTATCACTATACATGCCATAAGGTCGTGCACCCCAATATACACTTGATAAAACTACAGGGACAGGTGAGCAAAAGGACAAACCCGAGCCGAGGCAGGATTCAACACAGGTGCAAATACATACATGAACAAAACGAGTATAAATGGGACACGACACATGTATTACACAATTACACATATATACATGCATGTGAATGCATGTATATACATGAGTATGTATGCAACCCGAAGGAAGAAGGTCAAAGGCACAAACACATCAGCTTTAATTGGAAACAGTTCAAGAATGAACTAACTACAAGCATTCAATCAGATACCAAATCAAGTGCATCAACAGAGGGATGAAGAAATCAACATATACGATCAGAGGAAAGTAACAAAGCATGCATCAGCTCAAAACTCCAACATGAATGGTTAGTCACAAGCTTAAAATTAAATGCGCAACAACAAATTGCATGAACATCAACACAAAGACCAGGCTCAACACCAAAGTACAATAGACGTGAGCTTGCACATCGCAAGTAAATACTTCACAAGCGAACTCGGTCCAACAAACAAGCTCAAGACTCGACCAAACCAACAAATCAGTTCAGGTTCAACCAGCTACCAAGTGAACACATAACCCAATGCATTTAAACCAAAATTTAACTCAAAATAGCAGTGACAAATAGAATTTGTGCATATATACACAAATCCATATCAGTTCGTATGGAAATACAAATAATTCAAGTGATTTAGATTCAAGAGATCAGAGAAAATGAACATAACCAGAGAAAAAATGAACCTGAGAGGCAGACTCATAACAACCATGCAATAGCACAGACAATCAGAGTAGTTCAATATGTAAGCAAGGCTACAACTCAATGCAAGCTAACATACATATATACATGCAGTATCGTTAACACTGACCATATATAAAACATGGACAATGGTGAACTTGATTGAACCAGAGTTGTATGCTACACATAAACCAAGTGAAGACTCCAAATGCAACAAGCTTTGGACCTGAACTTCAGTATTTACAAGTTGATATGCAGACAGCAGCTCAAATGAGCAATTTCAGACAAGTGCACAAAGACAAGCATGCAGCCAGTCAACGGGAACTGTAAAAAGGAGCCCTTGAAGCTCACTTGAAATGCAACATCAATGAAATATCAAATGCTCAGGACATACACATAAAAACATGCATGTATGTATGTATACACATGATGAACATCACATGAAACAAGCTACTGGACATATGACTTCAAACAAGCAGTGACAGAATTCAAGCAATAGAGCTACAAAATTTATATAAACAGTTCGATAAGTCAAGGATGAAAGAACACAAATCAAGACGTGGGTCAATTTGCAGTTACAAAAATCAAGGTAGAGTTCGATCAAGTCAATGTCAAAACCAGGAAATAACAAAAATCGAAAGAGTCTAGATTATCATTTCAAATGGCCGAAGTCAAAGTAGAAAAGAACGGAACCAAAACCAAGTTCAAATTCATGAACCCATGGTGACCAAGCAATCATAACAGAAAGTATACGAATATGAACAAGTCAGCAAATAATCACACCATTCAATCAAAAATCAGCTGCCAAGCATAGCAATGCGAATCGTTCAAACCAGATGTATATGAACAAAGATTAAGGGATTCGAACCCTATTTACACCCAATCATCATCGGTAATAAAAACCATTCGAGTACAAGAAAATCAAAGAGGTAATCACTGAAGTAAATCAAACAAATAATTCAAATCTAGGTCAAGCATAATCGAAGTCAAAAAGGAATATTACGTATCAATTTTAAACCAAGGATACACGCTTGACAATTTGAAGCAGCCGTGAACAAATTCATCGATCGAAGAAAGCATTCGAAGCATCATTCAATCAATAACTGAATCGGCATGCTCAAATCCACAAAGCCCTAAATCTGAAAGAGAAACGAAAGAAGAAACGAGATAGCCATTTTTTAACACAAGGATTCAAGGTTGAAGAAATAAAGAGAAAAAGGGGAGCCGTTTTTTATAACTTTGGGCCAGTTTCTAGTGGGCTTTATTTTTAAATTAGGGTTTTGCATATTCAAATTATTTTTATTTGTAATTTATTTTTAAACTTTTATAATTTCTAGTCGTGTGACTAGAGAATGAAGGTGGTGCAGTTTGAAAATTCGAAACTTAGTGGCTGAGTTGTGACAAGGTTTTGAGTGTAGAATTAGGTTAGTCGATAGCAGGTGTCGCAAGTTTATATGTGTAAGCGTCTGACTACTTAATTTCTAGTAGAAACCTTAGGGCAACAGTAGGCAGGGTTTTGTCGAAGCTGGATAAATATGTGTTGTTCTATTTCTGCTTTTTATAATTTGCTATTATTTGTGCTGCTATTATTCTGCTATCATCTGTGTTGCAATTAGTTTATACACTTTCGCACTAAATTTTTATAATTGTTAGTACACCTTATTCACTCCCTTTAGGTGAAATCGATCCTACATGATATTCTTTAAGCAGTCCTTAACCGTGTCGAAAGGGTCGGTTTCTGGGTCAGATGACCTTTCGATGAATATGGTTGCTCCTTCGAAAGGCCTTCCTTTTGATCTGATTCGAATACCTTGAGTTAAGTTCTCTTAGATAATTTTAGACTCGGTTGGAGGTCTAAAGCTGTTGACTGGCTTGGGTTTTGATTATAAACAGAAAGAGAAGTTTCGACATTGTCAAAATCTAGAGGACTTGCTCTTCTTGGATTTAAGAAGGAAATCTCAAGCTTCAATAGACCTAAGGTAGGTTTTGACCTTGTCGGTGAGTTTGACTTCCTTGGGTTTGATCTGTAATTCCAAGTTTTGGTGTTTAGAGTACTGGCTTCGACCTTGTCGAAGGCTTTAGATTACAAGGTATATAGCATTGAATGGGTTGCATAAATCATTAGAGCCTGAAGAGGTATCGACTATGTCGATAGGAGCTTTTCTATGGGGGTTAGACCTAAAATACAGGGGTTAATCCAACAAAATCTTTAGTAAATCAATAAAGTTATCAAAAATGCTTAGGACTTCCCTTTTCCAGCCAAGAAGTCTCTATTTTATATAACTCCCAAATTGATTTACAAATTAGGGTTACAAGACTATACTTAAGAAAATATAGGTTTAGAATGAGGGGAATCGATCCCCCCCCCTAAATGTGACCCATTGGGTCTTAATTATAGACGCGGCTTGTCACCTTTTGACTGGATCGAAAGGTGGCCAATGAGTGACCTAAGAAAGCTGTCATCTTGGTTGAAAGGTATGTCAGCACTCCTCTTCTTTGAGTTGTCTTGAAAGTGCTTTCGACTCTGTCGTTAGCCTTTCCTTTTGTTTCGAGATGTCGGTTATGCCCATGATCTTATTTTGATCTGATGCGAAACCCTTCCTTGACCACATTGGTTTCGACCAATTCGAAAGGCTTACTATAGCTTTTGAAAGTGTTTCTTCAAGTAATACTTGCTTTTTAGCAGTTTGAATGATGGAAAAACCATTGGTTTCGAATGGTTTGATGTATATTCAAAGGGGTATTATTCATTGTCTTTGGTAGGTATGGCTTTGACTTGATCGAAAAACCTTCATCTAGCTGAAGAGTTGTCAATGATAGCGGAATTGTGCTTTCGACCGCTTTATTCTCTTCGAAAGGTTAAAACCCTTTGGATATTGACAGAAGGAACCTTCCAACACCTTCGTAAGGTCTTCAGGCTTCTAAACTTTGGTGGCAGCATCCCTTCGACTCCTTTGAAAAGTTTGGCTGAATCTCTTCTTCTTGCTCTTTGCTTAAGGAGGTCTCGACTTGGTCAAAATGTGAATATTTGGACTAACAACGATTGTTAGCCTACCTTTTGCGAAGGTAGTAGACAAGCGGATTTAACCCAACAGACTTCACGACTATCAAGGCCATTAGTCAAGGACGATGATTGTGATGTCTAGAAATCAAGTGTTGGCAATGATATGAAGCGACGATCAACCAATATTGAAAGATTGCATCTCCAAAATATTCTAAGTATGGATTAGTGCCTCCCTCGGATAAGTGATCAGCGCTCATCTCTTCTCCTAGGGAATCGGTACATGCCCTCAATTTTTGTCCCAGACTAGGTGAGACTGGTATAAAGTGAAAAGGAAGGCTCCATGAGGCTACATTTCAAATCTCAAGTTGTTGGGAGTTTGTATGCGTAGGTTATGGGCAAATTACTTCACCCAAGAAAGCGACCGTATAAAAAGGGATCAATATAAAAGGAATCTGCATATTTCAGCCAAGCAAGTGTAACTCAATGGAAAAAAATCAATACCTCAAAATCTATAAGTCCAACGCAATGAAACTTTGTGAGCAAGATGGGGACTCTAAGGAGCCTACCCTAGGGGCTGCACATCAAAAGGATGAACAAAGAAAAATCGGCTCTCTTCCCTCTTAAGGATCGGTTAAACCCAACTTTATAATAAAGATCATTCATTCTTTACATCTACACATGAAATTGACATGAAACTTAAAGGATAAGCTAACTACAACATGTGGAACAACCCATATGGATCACATATCATTTGGAACAAGTTGGAGCGACCGGTGCCTATCCCTCTACATGGATCAGCTATAATCAGCCTTTACAATATATTGCAACAAAGATTGGACAATAACTTTAGTTCTACTGATCCAATTGGTGTGAAGCTTAAAGGCTAAGAAAAATACAACAAGGAGAAGCTCCTCTAGGGATTGCACGGCATTTGGAAGAGATTGGACGAATCGTTACCTATCCCTTTAGATAGATCGGTAGAAATCATAATTCAAGCAACACTACTCACAAATCGTACATTGGAATTGCATGAAATGTGGGAAGCAGGTAGCCAACCATGGGGCACCCCTCATAGGGATCACAACCCATTTGGAAAAACTAATAGGGATTGGTACCTATCTCTATTGTGGGTCCCAACAGGCTAGGAAATTTTTGGGTGACCTCGCCTTAATCTTCCAAACCTTCTGTCAAAATTTCAGCTCGGTCCATGCACATCTCCCCTTATAAATACAATAGGCATAATGTCAGAAAAAGGATCTTCTTCTTTCTGCTTCTATTTATCTTCTACCTAGGCTACACTCTGCCAATTTATTCATGGATTTTGAATTGTAACTATGAACAAACTTCAGTATAACAAAAATGATTATTTGGGAGTGGACATATAGCGGAATTAGCCAGACCACTATAAATCTTGTCTCTTTTTACTTGCTTTTTTATTGTTATAATTTTGTTCTTCATTTATTTCTTTTTATATTCATGTGATTGGATTTGATATTGATAATTTTACATAAATAGGTATTGGTGGGCAATTTTGACGCCAACATTTTGATGCTTTTACTGAGAAAGCTAGCCCCTATGGATTTGGAGTTCAGATTTAGAATCAATTAGAGAGCTTGGATTTGGAGCAATGGTGAGACAAAAAAAGGAGACAAGTAGTGGATAAGAGCCATCATAAATGGAGTCATGAGGCTTCCTCAGTAGTTGGAGCTAATCAAACATCTACCTACATCACTAGAGGTAAAATGGGAACAATGATGGACACTATGCCGGAACAGATGCTGAAAATATAGAAGGAGATGACGTAGAATCTACTTTGATAGATCGGACATGCGAGAGCCATAAGAGATGCTGGAATGCCAAACTAAGAAGTTGGAATGATAGGTACTACTAGAGCTACGAATCAACGAGTTGAGGTAGTAAGGTTCGTTAGAAATCAGGACCGAGAGCATGGAGACGGAGCTATAGGACAAAGGATTGGAACAAAGCAGCGAGGGGCAATGCCCGGCCATTTTAAAGGGATCGGCACTGATCCCCCCAGAGGGATCAACACCGATCCCAAAAGAAATGAGGGCATGACCTCGGGTTTGGTTGATCGTCATGCTGGAGGATCTATGGTCTATCCCATGGAGCTTTGTGCGAATTGGAATTAGGATACTCGTCCAAAGGAATACGTTCCAAAATTCCCTCGTAGACTCGATGAGCAGCTTGGACATGATAATAGGAGACCACCATTGGAAGATAATGATAGGTTTGTAGTGTTGACCAGGCAAGCTATGTGTGGAGGATTAGTGAATAGGGAATGGAAGGATGTAAATAGAAGTCCATTCGCTCTCAATATGAGGAATGCTAGGAATCCACCAGAATTCAAACTACCAACACTGGAAGCTTATGATGGAATATCGGATCACATTATGCATATGATGAGGTATATATGGCACAAGGAAGTTCTGGGGGCTTCGAAAGAAATCCTAGCACGATGCTTCCCCTTGTAATTAACGAATGTTGCTGCACTAAGGTTCAAACATTGGTGAGAGGTTCTATTAACAAATGGACGGAATTGGTTGAAAGATTGATTAAGCAGTTTTGGGTTCACATTACGTGACCAAAGAATGTGATGAAATTGATATCAGTAAAGTGGTAGGCAGAAGAATCACTCAAGATTTCTTAACCAGGTTCAATGCGGCATTTGTTCTGATGGATCTACCAAATCCATCGATGGTTTTGATGGCGGCATGTTAGGAGTTGCAGATAATTCAGATTTTAAGATATCGCTGATATGAGATCCACTGATGGATCTCCGGGAATTCTACCATGAACCAGAAAGGTTTCTATGACAAGAACATACGAAAGTTGGTAAAGAAGAAACTGAAGTTAATAAGATACAAGGTGGAGAGCCGCCCGGTGAAAGCTCAAAAAAGGATAAGGGTAATGGAACATGGATAATAGCTTCGATTGATCTAATCGAAAGAGAGGGAACCTAGATTCTCTTCTTACTCAAGATTGAATGAAACCCTTGAACAGATATATCTGGATACTTGAGGACGCCTTCCGTATCGAAGGCCGGCAAGGAGGGAACCCTCCGAATACGAATGGACATCAAGAAAGCACTTCCTATTTATTAAGATAGATGAGCACAATACAAATGACTGTAGGTATCTGAATGAAATCATTGAGGAACACTAGAGTGTAAGGACTCAGGCTGTGGCGGTGGAACGGGAGCAGCCACCATCCACCTTTAATGAGAATGGCACTAGATCAAGCCATCATCATCAACTTGTCATCAATTGATCGGGATGGCGTGGAATAAGTAACAAACTCCACAATTGGATGACTAAGTCACTTACACATGTATAAGATTGAGGATAGTCCCTAGGAATGCTTTGAGATGATGATAAACCATTGTGCTCGGGTTTGTGAAATTTGCTTATTTCTTCTTGTTTGCTTCGAACTCTTACTTTCTAGTTTTTATTTGAACTCTAGTTTATTGGTTGTATGGACTCTTATTTTATATTTTGGCAAATGGACTTAGGAATGCTTAAATTTGGATCAATGTAATAGATAACATATGTCGCGATTATGGTCCCGTCCAAAGAGATGGGATAACAATCACAAGGAATGGGCCTTTTTATCGGCGAACACGATGAAACTGACTCGTGTATCATGAACTAAGTCCTCAATTGGGTGTCGATCCCAAAGAATAAAGCCAAACAAGGCTTTCAGATATGGACTATGCCTTGCAAGGGGTAGGTTGCTTCATGATCGATTGACCTACTCAGGTCGTCGAGTATGGATTAAGCTCGACAAGGGTCCAGAGTGATTAAGGTCGTCGGATATCGACTATGCCTGCAAAAGGCAGGTCACTTGGTGCGACGCAATGGATCGACCTACTCAGGTCATTGAGTATGGATTTTACTTGGCAAGGATCCGTAGAGATCCAGGTCGTCAGGTATGGACTATGCCAGGCAAGGCGTAGGTCGCTTCACTCAATAGGGTAGATTGACCTACTCAGGTCATTAAGTATGGATTGTGCTCAGCAAGGATCTGGAGAGATCATGATCATCTGATATGGACTATTCCTTCCAAGGGGAAGGTCACTTCGCTCGAATGCGATGAATTAGTCAACTCAAGCTGTCTAGTACAGATTGTTCTCGGCAAGGATTCGGTGAGATCGAGGATTTGCATTAGGATAACAGCTCAGAGAAGTCATGAATTTGGATATCAGTTTCGAACAGCAATGGATTTGGCTTTGGGTGGATGTAGATCTAGATAAAACAATCTAGAGAGACCGCGGATTTGGACTGGAGTCTGGACTAAAAAATACGACTACTAACGGGTTATAGATTTCGAATTTATATTTATGACAATTCAAAACACACCTTCCTATCGCAAGGCATGTTTTGGTGGGTAAACTGTTAACCGACCTTTTGCCAAGGCAGTAGATAGGCAAATTTAACCCAACAAACTTCATGATTACCAAGTTCATTAGTTAAGAGCGATGATTGTGTGGTCCATAAATCAAGTGCAGACAATGATATGAAGCGACGATCAACTAATACCAAAAGATAGAATCTCTAAAATATTCTATGTACGGATTAGTGCCTTGTCCAGGAAGAGGATCAGTGTCTATCCCTTCCCTTAGGGGATCGGTACATGCCCTCAATTTTTGTCATAAACCGAGTGAGATCGATATTAAGTGACAAGAAAGGCCCTACGAGGCTATATTTCAAATCTCAAGTAGTCATGGGCAAATTACTTCACCTAAAAAAGGGATCATATAAAAAGGGATCAGTATAAAAGGGACTGACATATTTCAGCTAAGCGAGTACAACTCAATGAAAAAAATCCATAACTCAAAAGCCATAGGTACAATGCATATGAAACTTTATGAGAAAGATGTAGGGACCCAAGGGAGCCTCCCTAGGGTTCGCACATCAAAAGAATGAAGAAAGAGCGATCGGCCATCTTCCCTTTTATGGATCGGCTAAACCCAACTTTATAGTAAAGTTTGGTCAATATCTCAACATATACACACATTCAACTGACATGAAACTTGGAGGACAAACTAATACAATATGTGGAACACCACATATGGATCGCATATCACTTGGAGCAAGTGGGAGGATCGGTACTTATCCCTCCATAGGGATCGGCTATAATCAGCCTTCACAACATATTGCAACAAAGGTTAATCAATAACTCGAGTTCTACTAATCTAACTGGCATGAAACTTAGAGGCTAAGCATAATACAACATATAGAAGCTCCTTTATGGATCAGAGGAAATTTGGAAAAGATTGGAGTGATCGGTACCTATCCCTCTAGAGGGATAGGCAGGAATCAGAATTCAAGCAACATTTTTCACGAAAAATGCAATATCTCACAAACTGTATGTCGAAATTGCATGAAATTTGAGGATCAAGTAGCTAACATCATGAGGCACCCCTCATAGGGATCGTAGTGCATTGGTACACACTAAGGGGGTTCGGTACCGATCCCTATTGGGCCTGGAAATTTTTGTATGGCCTCGTCGTGGTCTCCCGAACTTTATGTCAAAATTTCAGCCCAATCCATGCACATCTTCACTTATAAATACAGCAGGCATGGCATAAGAAAATGGATCTTCTTCTTTCTGCTTCTTTTTATCTTCAATCTAGGCAACACTTTGCTAATTTTATTCTTGGATTTCGAATTGTAACTGTAAATGAACTTCAGTATAATAAAAAGGATTGTTAGAGAGTGAACGTAGGACAGAGTTAATTGAACCACTATGAATCCTGTCTATTTTTACGTGCTTTCTGATTGTCTAAATTTTATTCTTCGTTTATTTCTATTCATATTTCTATGATTGGATTGGATATTGGTACCTTTACTCAATTGGGTGTTGGTGGACAATTTCGACACCAACAACGACACTTAATATATCCTCGGTATTCATATCTGATCACTTCAATGTCTGAAAGACAGGTGGTTTGGAGTAAAGAATGGAAAGGGAATAACGTAATCTCATAAAACGTGACGAGATATATATAATATACATAAGATCTTTACAAAGGGAATCATCATTATTATATGCACAACGTCAGAGTACACTATGTTATTATCAGCCTGGATAGTTATAGTATCATTTCCTTACAGTTGTTGATAAACACAGAAGTGAACAAAACAAAGAAAAACAAAACAGTGGAAGATATAAGGTATGTGAACATGTCTTGGAGAATCCAGTTCATCTTCTAAAAGCCCCGAAGAATCCTACTAAATCTTGAAAATATGTTTGGGTTGACCCGAACATTATAGGAAAACAACGCCTGGGTCAGTTTGGTAAAACCAGCGTGAGAAAATCAAATCACAAGGAACTTTAGTATAACTTATAAAACCCTTTTAAAATAAAAGGTATCTAATAAGACCATGCCGCATATAAATACGGAAAGGTTTTTAACTTACGATAACCAAAAAAATTTTGTAAAAAATTCTCTGATATAATCATAATGTTTAGGATATAGATACATATTAGTCATAGCTGAAATTGTTTCAGTATTAAATTCCACATACTAGGCTCTATAATTAGAACCTGAGGAACATATTGGAGAACGAGTTCCAACAAATGGCAAGGTAAAGGACTACCTTCCAAAAATGATACACCTCTAGATAAAATGTACTGAAGTCATACCCTGAACTTGGTCTTCCCCTACCAACATAGAACTGGTCTACCCTAAAAGTTGGATAGTATCGAATATGTCATCACCTCGATTGTTTCTAACTTTTATTGTGATATATCTTGCACAACCATATCAATAATAGGGTAATCTAGATATTGATGACACACATTAATGGGAGCGACCCAAACATTCCTGTTGTATATACCATATTTTATCCATTTTAGCGAGTGTGAGAGGTAAAGATTTACCTTCTTCTTAGCAGACCATCTTGGAATGGTAAAACTGCCCTCTAGGCAGAAGTGCAATGCCAGTATTCATCCATACTAGTTCGTTCTGGGGTTCAACGAAACGGAAGGCACTACCTTTACATAGGTCAATGTGTATGTAATTCAATTCATATCCAATTGAGGAATAACATGTTAATTACAACTCAACTTGCATATACCAATACATAGTAACAAGATGGTGATATGTCCTGCTAATAGATGTCCAAACAGTTCACTCAATTATAGCAAAATGGGAATTTATTTCTACCAACAAATGTCCAAAACAAATCAAATAATCAATTTATAGTAGATTGGAGATTTAATCTGCTATTAAGGGCCCTATCAATTGACAATTAATTTATAACAAAATGGAGATTTATTTTGTTGATGACTGGCGATACAATTAAACAATTTACAGCAGAACAGTGTTTTATTCTGCTAAATGGATGACCACACAATTTAATTCAACCTAGTATAACTCATTCACATTTTCTTGGTACTAAATGCCATAGACAAGAGATCCCTTGATTTAAAATCAATTTACTTATAAAAGAAAACTAACTTAAAGCATAACCAATAAAGTTTAAAATAATTTTTAATAATTAAATCTTAATTGAAATGATAAATTAAAGACTAATTACTAATTAAAGCTTAATTAAATATTAATAAATCATAATTAAACCTTAATTAATCTTAGTTAAGTCCTAATTAATTAATGATCATGCCCTAATTAATTAATAATTAATCAAATAGTTTTTCTCCAATTAAAGAATAATTAACTAAATAATTACCTCTAAGTAAATAAAAACTAACTAAAATAATTAAACTTGATTAATACAAAAATTAATACTTAATTATCCCTTAACTTTATTAATCATTAATTAAAACTTCCATAATTAATTAATAATAAAATTTCTTAATAAATAGTAATTAATTACTAATTACTTAACTTAATTACTAATTTAATTAATAAATAACTATTCTTAATTAATAAATTAATTAACTATCAAAACATTTAAAAGAAACACTTTTAAAACTTGAAAATCGTTAACTTCCCTAAACTACATCCATATCGACTATCGCTATGGATGTGATCACTCAGAATTACTTTTCCAAGTTACCCTCCAAAGCTTTGACTTATTACCTTTCGCTTACAGTTAAAACATAATTTAAAAGAGTTTTAAAAACTTTAACTATAGTTAGAAATTCAAATAAAATAAAACAATACAATTACCAAATCAAAACTTGTAAGAGATTTGATTTTCAAAATGGATCTCAAGTCCTTTTCAATGTTTCAAGTTCTAAATTCCAAACCATTTAATCACATATCCAAGATTATGAATACTAAATCATATCATCACCATGCATCACAAAGGTCATAACTTAAATTCAAACATATCGCTTTAATCCATTAATTCAAGTCAAATGCTAAAACACAAGCTACTACATACATATACATCCAAACCATACATAACTCAATCACTAACATCATATATAAGTAAGAAATAACCATCATATATGCAATGGAAACATCTTTCCAAAAGTCAGATGTTTACTCATCGAAAATTCGTAAAACCCTTTCGAAACCTGAAATAAATGTAGAATTACGCAAAACTTGATCTTTGGACTTAAAACATAGAAATAGGCTCGGCCATGACATGTATAGGTGAGGTGGGAACTTGTTTTGGAGAGGTGGAGGGACTTCGATAGTGTTGGATTCATAAAATTGGACCTAAAATTAGCCATCTTCTCTTAGATTTTTGGATGCGCCACTCTGGAATTTGGAGAAGTTGCCAACGAGAAAGTTCTTGTAAATTCTCTTCTCTACCATTTAAAATAATGAATTACACAATTTTAATTTTCTTTGAGAGGGATATGGTCAAAAGAAGAAGAAATTTTTTTGAAATTGAAAATGTGGGTCTGAAAACACTCTACAAAGAAATGATATTTTGACATGCCTTAGCTCAAAATTTGAGGAAGTGGTACAAATAAAAGGTATAGCTGCTGAAATTTTCTATGGTTTCCGTTAGGATAAGAGATTAGGAAGATATGATAAAATAAAAAGAAGGAAAAATTTGAAGAAGTGAAGGGCTATTTATTAGCAAGAGAAAAGGTAAATTACGTAAACGCCCTTGTCCTTTACCCTCCACTACCCTCTTGCCACTCGCCTGGCTACCTTCAACCTCATGTACTCACGCCCATACCATTGTTCCCTCTTCTAATTTCCGTGCAAACATGTTTAAGTACTCTTTGTACTTAATGTTTCTAATGATGTGGCGTTTATATTTTTATTTTAAACTTTATATACTTAGGTAGAATGTATGTATGTATATGTATATATACACTAACTTGTTTGCAAATATGTATACTTATGCTACAGTCTTCATTCCTATAACTTTTAGCTAATGAAAAGTCAAAAATTCAAAAAACAAATTCTAGTCACATTTTCTATTTTTTATCGAACTATATAATTTTGTAAACAAATTCTAAAATCTATTTCACCATCATTATGTATTATTTGAAAGACTTTTATTTTCCTTATAAAACTTATATTTTGAATATTTAAAATTAATTAAATATTTTCAAATCAAAGCAGTGAGATTCCAGGTCATTACATTGATAATGATGTAGTTCTTTCTAAATGGAGGCCAGTTTCTCATTGAGGCTTCATCTCATGTGTGCAGTTTACTAACCCATCGCTTTACAGAATGTAAAGTAATGGTCTATTCAAAATTGGGTTTTCCTACTTCAATTTTAAACTTCATGTCTAAGTTCAAAATTCAATAACTAAAATCATAATTTCCCATCGAAGACCTTGTTAGCAATCTTATACTATAAACTAACAAGATGGATGATTGACATGTGGCAAGATCCAAAGGTAGCACTCAAAAGAGCCGAAGGCCACTTCCACAATCCATGCAAAGTAAACAAGCAAGATGGATGGTTAACACACGGCATAATCTAAGGGTTAGAATTAGGAGCATGTGTAATTGACAAAAGGAATTCTCATAATTCGCTTTATTACAAAATCATAAGGTATTGTAGTAGAGAAGTGAGATCTTGTAGACTTTTCTCTTTCTAACAAGACTAAAATAAAAAATTGTACTTTCTTCCATTGTTTTTTTTTGTAATAAGAACCAAACGAGGAAGAAAAGGACATTTTTCCATGGACGAGGGATCCATTAACATCTGAACCACATAAATTCTGTGTGTCATTTTACTCCTTTAAGTACTTGATTTAGCATTTTTTTTGTTTTTAGTGATACAATTTGAATATATTGATTAGTGAACTTGATAAGTACTCATCGTCAAGTTTGGATATTTTACCTCATAGCTGTGTTAGCATTATTGCATATAATTACATTCTCTAAAGGAAATCTTAACATTACTAACTTTACTGATTCCTAATCATGAAAGCATTCAGCATGGAGATTACTTCAAAAAAATGTTTGGGTGTTTCTATGACGGAAAATCTCATTAACACGGAGTTATCCATCGCTTGTGAGCGTATGATTTGTTAAGCAAACTCAAGGTTGGAATCCCAAGGCAAGCGAGCCCTAACAATCACTAGAGAGATCGAAAGATTTCTATATTTCTCTCAGGTTTTTGAGGAATATAAAAGTCTAGTGGAAGCCTTTCTAAAAAAAGGAAATGGCAACATATTTCCTTTATAATATTGTAAAAACACATGCTATATAAAATTAAAATTATCTACTTCAATAAATTTGTGCAAATAATTTAATTGATAAAGTTGTTTCTCAATTTTAATATACCAATGACCTAAATTAAGATTGACAAAAGAATATAAAGTATACTTAACAATAAATCCTTTAGCACGTTGTTGCTTTAAGGCCCATGTAAGAGCCAAATTATACAAATTACTAAATACATTCATACTTTGGTCATTTAAGTGTTTATTGCTCGTGATTGTTTATTATTTTATAATATTTTTTAACTCTAAAGCAATATAACATGGATTGCAGATCCACATTTGAGTGTATAAGAAAAAGTTATATGGTGAATGGTCACACACGTAATATATAAAGCATCAATGAAATTGATTCGTTCGAAATAAGCAAGTAAACCATGATGCAAGTGTTAAATCAAAAATTGGTTCAAAACTAAAGATGTTATACAGGGATCATATTCAAATAAATTTCAATAATACCCCTCGGTTTTAAGATTATCCATGAAATTATTTAAAATCCAAATAGTGCGTTCAAGAGTAAAATAGGCAAGTCAAAATATTCAATAAGTATTGATTTATTGTTAGTGGGTAAAATAGGAAATATTCACAAGTCGTATTTTTTGTTCAATCACAAGGCATGTCACAAAATGAGTCAAATATGCAAATTTGTAATTGCTCAAGTCCTTGTATGCAATTGTCCATGTCATCATCTTCTTCGTTGGTAATTGCCCATTAAAATGGCTCTCAAGGTCCTTGGCGAACTTCCCAAAAGATTATTTATGCTAAGAAAGGGAAAGAAGTTAGACGACCCTTTCCATAAGGGGTTGCATCTCTATTTATAGCGGTTGAAAGGAGGTAGGACTTGCTTCCATCGATTGAGGTGAGTTGGCATGGATTGATGACCCGACAAGATGGTTGGCCTTGATGGTGTCACTTCTCATGATCTTTTTGAGCTTGAACACAGCATATGGATCACTGTCTTGTTGGTGGCCTCAAAAAAGAGTATGTGTTGAAATATGAATGCCTTTGAAGCTTTATTAAAGAAAATAACAAAACCCTCTTGATACTTCTCTCCTTGTATTAATGATTTTTGCTCCTTTCTGCTTGCATGGCGTTTGACATTCTCATGTAAATTAACAATTTCCGACATCCGTTTGAATGCTGGTGATTCACAACATCTCAGTTCTTTATTAAAACTTGACATTTTCACTGATTTGGTGACATGCAACATCCATCATTGACGACATGCGACATCGGTGAGATGCGACATTGATGCAATCGTTTGATATCCTTATTGTCCTGATCATATGCGACATCCTATAATGCTTTATATTATTCAAAATCATTAACTTCGACATTCCTTATTGTAATGATGTTTGATTCATTTCTCTAAGGCTATTTATAAGTTCGAAATTTCTTGTTAAGGTTCGATATCGACTGTTTGCACTTGTTTTATGTTCATAGGTGCGGTAACGTGTATTGCCTTTGGGTTCAACATGCCTGCTGCCTTTGGTCATGAATCCCTTTAGTTTCATCATCCTCTGATATTGGCATGCTCAGGTATTTTAGCTATCTTTCCTTGCCTTCATGCTTCACAATATCATATTGTAAAGGCTTGATATCGTTTGACTTGAAGGAAATTGATATCTTTTAAGTCGGTGGAACTCAGTATCATTTTAAATTATATATCATGTGCTTTGGTAGAGATTCAACGTTTTTAGGAACTCGGCCTCATTTTTGATATCCTCAACATTTCTAGGAACTCGGCCTCATTTTTGATATCCTTTTGAAAACCGGTATCTTTGTTGGGCGCTTGATATTTTTCTATTGCTTCTACACCCGATTGTTTATTCCTTTAGAAAATATATGGATAGTATTCCCCCCTCCTTGTATAGGAGAATCCTTTTACACTTTAGTGTAAAACCAAGAGCTATCTCACATTTATACTTCTCTGCAAGATTTTTCTCTCAGTCTTGTTTCCCTAAAAAACACAAAGTAAATGATGATTTTCATTATTAACTTTATATTTTATTTTTGGGAAATCCCTCTCGGCTTTGGTAAAGTCATGAATTAGCTTATCCTCTTCCTCCTATAAAAGCGGTTTTCACACTTTAAGGTACTATCAAATTTGATTAAGAAGACTAGAAATATATTTAATATGAAGGCCATAAATTCAATTTGGCAATAGTATCACAGCTTCATTTGAATAGGAGACCGGTAAACCTCTGGTAATAATATTCTAAATAGAAGTCCAGAAAACTATCTAACAATAATCTAAATAGAAGACTAGAAAATTATTCTAGCAATAATCTAACTAGAAGACAAACAAACCATTCTGGCAATAATAATCAGACAATCATCTAATAATACTTCTATGATCCTAGAATAGAAGATTATGAAATTATCTGATAATAATATTACTTGAATTGAGTTTTGGGGAAACACCCCAGATTGATCACATATCGTTTGGAGAAAGTTGGAGCGACCGGTACTTATTCCTCCATATGGATCAGCTATAATCAGCCTTTACAATATATTGCAACAAAGATTGGACAAAAATTTTAGTTCTACTAATCCAATTGACGTAGAACTTAGAGGCTAAGCATAATACAACATGGAGAAGCTCCCTTAGGGATCACATGGCATTTGGAAGATAATGGATGGATCGTTTTTTATCCCTCTGGATAGATCGGTAGAAATCATAATTCAAGCAACACTACTTCATGGAATATGCAATATCTCACAAACCGTACGTTGGAATTGCATACAATTTGTTAAGCAGGTAGCAAACCATGGGGAATCCCTCATAGTGATCACAGCCCATTTGGAAACACTAATAGGGATTGGTAGCGATCCCTGTTGTGGGCCCCAATAGGCTAGGAAATTTTTGGGTGACCTTGTCTAAGTCTCCCAAACCTTATGTCAAAATTTCAGCTCGATCGTGCACATCTTCCCTTATAAATACAAGCGGCATAATGTCAGAAAAAGGATCTTCTTTTTTCTGCTTCTATTTATCTTCTACCTAGGCTACACTCTACTAATTTTATTCTTGGATTTTGAATTGTAGCCGTAAACAAACTTCAGTATAATAAAAATGATTATTTGGGAGTGGACATATAGCGGAATTAGTTGAAACACTATAAATCATGTCTCTTTTTACTTGCATTTTGATTGCTCTAATTTCGTTCTTCATTTATTTCATTTCATATTTATTTGATTGGATTTGATATTGATACTTTTACAAAAATATGTGTTGGTGGCTAATTTTGACGCTAACATTTTGGTGCTTTTACCGAGAAAGGTAGCCCTTGTGGATTTGGAGTTCAGATTTAGAATCAATTAGAGAGCTTGGATTTGGAGCAATGGTGAGACAATTAACAAGGAGACAAGTGGCGGATAAGAGCCATCATAAGGGGAGTCGTGAGGCTTCCTTAGTAGTTGGAGCTAACCAAACATCTACCTACATCACCAGAGATGAAATGGAAACGATGATGGACACTATGCAGGAACAGGTTCTGAAAATACAGCAGGAGATGATGTAGAATCTACTTCGATAGATCAGACAGGCTGGAGGCATAGGTGCTGCTGGAATGCCAAACTAAGAAGTTGGAATGATAGGGACTACTAGAGCTATAGATCAAGGAGTTGAGGCGGTAATACTTGCTAGAAATCAGGATCGGGAGCATGGAGATGGAGCTATTGGACAAAGGAATGGAACAGAGTAGCCAGGGGAAATACCCATCCATTTTAAAGGGATCAGCGCTGATCCCCCCCCCCCCCCCACCGAGGGATCGGCATCGATCCCAAAAGACATGGAGGCACACCCGCGGTTTTGGTTGATCGTTATGCTAGAGGATCTACGGTCTATTACATGGAGCTTTGTGCGAATTGTAATTTGGATACTCGTCCAAAGGAATACATTCCAGAATTCCCTCGTGGACTTGATGGGCATCTTTGACATGATGATAGGAGACTACCATTGGAAGACAATGATAGGTTTGCAGTGTTTATCAGGCAAACTATGTGTGGAGGATTAGTGAACAGGGATCTAAAGGATGTAAATAGAAGTCCATTCGATCCCAATATCAGGAATGCTAGGAATCCACCCATATTCAAACTCCAACACTGAAAGCTTATGATGGTAAGTCGGGTCATATTATGCATATAATGAGGTATATATGGCACAAGGAAGTTCCAGGGGCTTCGAAAGAAGTCCTGGCATGATGATTTCCCTCGTAATTAACGAATGTGGCTGCACTATGGTTCAGACAGTTGGTGAGCGGTTCTATTAGCACATGGATGGAATTAATTGAAAGATTTATGAAGCAATTTTGGGTTCACATTACGAGACCGTAGAATGTGATGACATTGACATCAGTAAAGTGGTAGGCAGAAGAATTATTCAAGAATTTCTTAACTAGGTTTAATGCGGCAGTTGTTCCAGTGGATCGACTAGATCCATCGATGGTTTTGATGGCGGCATGTCATGAGTTTTAGATAATTCATATTTTAAGATATCACTAATATGGGATCTACTGATGGATCTCGGGGAGTTCTACCATGAAGCAGAAAGGTTTCTACGACAAGAAGATGCTAAAGTTGGTAAAGAGGCAACTGAAGTTAATACGATACGCAGTGGAGAATCGCCCAATGAAAGCACAAAAAAGGACAAGGGTAATGGAACATGGATAATAGCTTCGATTGATCGAAGCGAAAGAGGGGGGAACCTAGATTATCTTCGTATTCAAGATTGAATGAAACCCTAGAACGGATATATCTGGATACTTGAGGATGCCTTCCATATCGAAGGACAGCAAGGAGGAAACCCTCTGAATATGAATGGTCATCAAGAAAGCAATGTCTATTCATCGAGCTAGATGAGCACAATACAAATGACTACAGGTATTTGAACGATATCATTGAGGAACACAAGAGTGTAAGGACTCAGGCTGTGGTGGTGGAACAGGACCAGCCACCATCTAGCTCTAATGAGAATGGCACTAGATCAAGGCATCATCATCAACTTGTCATCAATTGATCGGGATGGCAACCACAATTGGACGACTAAGCCACTTACACATGTATAGGATTGAGGAAAGTCCCTAGCATGCTCTGAGATGATGATAAACCATTGTGCTCGGGTTTGTGAAATTTTTTTATTTCTTCTTGTTTGCTTCGAACTCTTACTTTCTAGTTTTCATTTGAACTCTGGTTTATATGCCATATGGACTCTTATTTTATATTTTGGCAAATGGACTTAGGAATGCTTAAATTTGGATCAATGTAATAGATAACATATGTCGCGATTGTGGTCCCGTCCAAAGAGATGGGATAACAATCGCAATGAACAGGTCTTTTATCGGCGAACACAATTAAACAAACTCGTGTATCATAAACTAAATCCTCAACTGGGTATCGATGCCAAAGAATAAAACCTAACAAGGTTGTTAGATATGGACTATGCCTTGCAAGGGATAGGTTGCTTCGCGATCGATCGACCTACTTAGGTCTTTGAGTATGTATTTTGCTTGGCAAGGATGCAAAAGAGATCAAGGTCGTCGGATATGGACTATGCCTGGCAAGGGGCAGGTCGCTTCGCGCGACGCAATGGATCGATCTACTCAGGTCATTGAGTATGGATTGTGCTTGGCAAGGATCCAAAAGAGATCAAGGTCGTTAGGTATGGACTATGCCTGGCAAGGGATAGGTCACTTCACTCAATATGATAGATTGACCTACTTAGGTCATTAAGTATAGATTGTGCTCGGCCAGGATCTAGAGAGCTCAAGGTTATCTGATATGGACTATGCCTGGAAATAGGAAGGTCACTTTGCTCGAATTCGATGAATCAGCATACTCAAGCCGTTGAGTATGGATTGTGCTTGACAAGGATTTCGTGAGATCGAGGGTTTGTATTAGGATAATAGCTCAGAGAAGTCATGGATTTGGATATCAGTTTCGAACAGCAATGGATTTGGCTTTGGGTGGATTTAGATTTGGATAAAACGATCTAGAGAGACCGTGGATTTATACTGAATTCTGGACTAAAAAATATGACTACCAATCGGATATGGATTTCAAATTTAGGATTTATGGCAATCCAAAACACATCTTCTTATCACAAGGCATGTTTTGGAGGGTAAAGTGTTAACCAACCTTTTGCCAAGGCAGTAGATAGGCGAATTTAACCCAACAGACTCCACGATTATCAAGTTCATTAGTTAAGAGCGATGATTGTGTGGTCCATAAATCAAGTGCATGCAATGATATGAAGCGACGATCAACTAGTACCAAAAGATAGAATCTCTAAAATATTGTAAGTATGGATTAGTGCCTCGCCCAGGCAAGGGATCGGTCCCTATCCCTTCCCTTAGAGGATCGGTACATGCCCTCAATTTTTGTCACAAACCGAGTGAGACTTTGGCATTAAGTGACAAGAAAGGCCCTACGAGGCTATATTTCAAATCTTAAGTCGTTTGGAGTTTGCATGCGCAAGTCATGGGCAAATCACTTTGCCTAAAAAAGGGATCGTATAAAAAGGGATCAATATAAAAGGGATTGACATATTTCAGCCAAGCAAGTGCAACTCATTGGAAAACAATCCATAACTCAAAAGCCATAGGTACAGTGCATATGAAACTTTATGAGCAAGATGTACGGACCCTAGGAAGCCAGCCCTAGGGATCACACATCAAAAGAATGAAGAAAGAGGGATCGGTCATCTTCCCTTTTAGGGATTGACTGTACCCAACTTTATAGTAAAGTTCGATCAATATCTCAACATACACACACATTCACTTGACATGAAACTTAGAGGACGAGCTAATACAGTATATGGAACACCCCATATGGATCGCATATCACTTGGAGCAAGTGGGAGGATCGGTACCTATCCCTCCATAGGGATCGGCTATAATCAGCCTTCACAACATTTTGCAACAAAGGTTACTCAATAACTCAAGTTCAACTAATCTATTTGGCGTTAAACTTAGAGGCTAAGCATAATACAACATATAGAAGCTCCTTTATGGATCATAGGAAATTTGGAAAAGATTGGAGTGATCGGTACGTATTCCTCTAGAGGGATAGGCAGAAATCAGAATTCAAGCAACATCACTTCACGAAAAATGCAATTTCTCACAAACCGTATGTCAGAATTGCATGAAATTTGAGGACCATGTAGCTAACATCATAAGGCAACCTCATAGGGATCGCATCCCTGTGCAGTTAATGCGCTTGGCAGATTTATGGCGGTGGAGGTGCAAAAAGTCATAGCGGGGATACAGCGGGGATATAGCTGGATATAGCGGATGGCTCTAAAATAGCAAAAAAAACTCATACTTAATGTTTTTACAAACATATAAATGGTAATTAAATGAAAAATTATCATTCAATTGAATTATAATTAATACACAAATAGTTTTAAATAAAAACATGTGTGAATATACTTTAAATAAACGTATATATACCATAATTGAATTTAGTAGAATATTAGAGTATTTTCATTTCTGAAAATATATTAAAAATTAAATCAAATAAATTAGTTTCATAATTTTTATAATGTATAAATGCAAATTTTAAATTCATTTTATTAAAGAAGATATAGCGAAAATAGCGGAATATAGCAGGAATAACAGGATATAGCGGAAATAGCGGGGCTTAAAGCGAAAAGGCTATATTTTGGGGCTACATGGAAAAATCATAACGGTAGAAACCCGCTATGAGATATAGCGGGTTTATAGCGGAGTAATAGCGGGGCATTAACTACACAGTCGCAGCCCATTTGGACACACTAAGGGGGACCATTATCGATCCCTATTTTAAGCCAAAATGGGCCTAGAAATTTTTGGATGGCCTCTCGAACTTTCTATCAAAATTTCAGCCCAATCCACGCACATCTTCACTTATAAATATAGCAGGCACGGCATAAGAAAATGGATCTTCTTTTTTCTGCTTCTTTTTATCTTCAACCTAGGCAACACTTTGCCAATTTTACTCTTGGATTTTGAATTGTAACTGTAAATGAACTTCAGTATAATAAAAAAGATTGTTTGAGAGTGGACGTAGGCCGGAGTTAGCTGAACCACTATGAATCCTCCCTTTTTACATGCTTTCTGATTGTTTTAATTTTATTCTTCGTTGATTTCTCTTCATATTTCTATGATTGGATTGGATATTGGTACCTTTACTTAATTGGGCATTGGTGGCTAATTTCGACACCAACAACGATACTTAATACGTCATCGATATTCATATCTGATCATTTAAATGTCTGAAAGATAGGCCGTTTAGAGTAAAGAAAGGAAAGGGTAGAACATAATCTCATATAACGTGACGAGAAATATATAATATACACACGAAATTTACAAAGGGAATCATCATTATTATATATGCAACATCAGAGTACACTATCTTATTATCAGCCTAGATAGTTATAATATCATATTCTTACAGTTGTTGATAAATATAGAAGTGAACAAAACAAAACAAAATAGTGGAAAAATATAAGGTATGTGAATATGTCTTGGAGAATCCAGCTCATCTCCTGAGAGCTCCAAAGAATCCAACTAAATCTGGAAAATATGTTTGGGTTGACCCGAGCATTATAGGAAAACAACGCCCAGGTCAGTTTGGTAAAACCAGCGTGAGAAAATCAAATCACAAAGAACTTTATTATAACTTATAAAACCCTTTTAAAATAAAAGGTATCTAATAAGACTACGTCGCATATAAACAAGGAAGGGTTTTTAACTTACGATAACGAATTTTTTATATATAAAGTCCTCTGATATTATCATAATGTTTAGGATACATATACATATTAGTCATAGCTGAAATTATTTCAGTATTGAATTCCACATACGATGCTCTATAATTAAAACCTAAGGAATGCATTGGAGAACGGGTTCCAACAAATGGCAAGGTAAGGGACTACCTTTCAAAAATGATACACCTTTGGATAAAATGTACTGAAGTTAGACCCTGAACTTGGTCCTCCTATGCCAATATAGAACTGGCCTACCCTAAAAGTTGAATAGTATCGAATATGTCACCACCTCGATTGTTTTTAACTTTTATTGAGATATCTCATGCACAACCATATCCATAATAGGGTAAACTATAATGTTGATGACACACTCTAATGGGAGCGACCTACACAGTCCTGTTGCATCTAGAATATTTTATCCATTATCGAGTGTGAGAGGTAAAGATTTACCTTCTTCTTAGCAGACCATCTTGGAATGGTAAAACTGCCCTCTAGGCAGAAGTGCAATGCCGGCATTCTTCTATACAAGTTCGTTTTGGGATTGAATGAAACGGAAGGCACTACCTTTACATAGGTCAATGTGCATGTAATTCAATTGATATCCAATCGAGGAATAACATGTTAATTAAACTCAACTTGCATATACCAAAACATAGTAATAAGATGGTGATATGTCCTGCTAATAGATGTCCAAACAGTTCACTCAATTATAGCAAAATGGTGATTTTTCCTACCAACAAATGTCTAAAACAAATCAAATGGTCAATTTATAGTAGATTGGAGATTTAATCTGCTATTAGGGGCCCAAATAATTGACAATCAATTTATAACAAAATGGAGATTTATTTTGTTGATGACTGGCCATGCAATTAACAATTTACTATAGTGTTTTATTCTGCTAAATGGATAACCACACAATTCAATTCAATTCAACCTAGTATAACCCATTCACATTTGCTTGGTTCTAAATGTCACAGACAAGAGATCCCTTGATTTTAAATCCTTTTACTTATAAAAGAAAACCGACTTAAAATATAACCAATAAAGTTTAAAATAACTTTTAATAATTAAATCTAAATTTAAATTATAAATTAAAGCTTAATGATAAATTAAAGCTTAATTAAATCTTAATAAATCGTAATTAAACCTTAATTAATCTTAGTTAAGACCTAATTAATTAATGATTATACCCTAATTAATTAATAATTAATCAAATAGTCATTCTCCAATTAAATAATAGTTAATTAAATAATTAAACTCTAAGTAAATAATAATTAATTAAACTAAATAAACTTGATTGATATAAAAATTAATACTTAATTGTCCCTTAACTTTATTAATCATTAACTAAGACTTCCTTAATTAATAGTAAATAATTACTAATTACTTAACTTAACAACTAATTTAATTAATAAATAACTATTCTTAATTAATAAATTAATTAACTATCAAAATGTACTTAATTAAGTATCAATTAACTTATATGCTTAATATAATTTGAAAATGGTTTTCAAAAATATTTAAAAGAAACACTTTTAAAACTTGAAAATCGTTAAATTCCCTAAACAACATCCATATCGACTATCGCTATGGATGTGATCACTAAGAATTACTTTTCCAAGTTACCCTCCAAAGCTTTAACTTTTTACCTTTCGTTTACAGTTAAAACATAATTTAAAAGAGTGTTAAAAACTTTAAAAATAGTTAGAAGTTAAAATAAAATAAAATAAAATAAAAAGTTACTAAATCAAAACTAGCAAGCGATTTGATTTTCAAAATGGGTCTCAAGTCCTTTTCAACGTTTCAATTTTTAAATTCCGAACCATTTAATCACATATCCAAGATTATGAATACCAAATCATGTCATCACCATGCATCACAAATGTAACATCCCAACCCGAGACCCATCTTAGTAAAGAGAATTAATGAGTAATTCTGTCTACTAAAGTGGAGAATAGAACTAGTTTAGGGATCAATATCTCAACATACACACGCATTCAATTGACATGAAACTTGGAGGGCAAGCTAAAACAGTATGTGGAACACCCCATATGGATTGCATATCACTTGGAGCAAGTGGGAGGTTCAGTACCTATCCCTCCAAAGGGATCGGCTATAATCAGCCTTCACAACATATTGCAACAAAGGTTAATCAATAACTCGAGTTCTACTAATCTAATTGGCGTGAAACTTAGATGCTAAGCATAATACAACATATAGAAGCTCCTTTATGGATCAGAGGCAATTTGGAAAAGATTGGAGTGATCGGTACCTATCCCTTTAGAGGGATAGGCAGAAATCAGAATTCAAGCAACATTACTTCACAGAAAATGCAATATCTCATAAACCGTATGTCGGAATCGCATGAAATTTGAGGATCAAGTAGCTAACATCATGAGGCATCCCTCATAAGGGTCGCAGCCCATTTAGACACACTAAGGGGGATCGGCACTGATCCTTATTGTAAGCCCTAATGGGCCTAGAAATTTTTGGATGGCCTCGTCTTGGTCTCCGAACTTTCTATCAAAATTTCAACCCAATCCACGCATTTCTTCACTTATAAATACAACATAAAAAAACAGATCTTCTTCTTTCTGCATCTTTTTATCTTCAACCTACGCAATAATTTTCCAGTTTTATTCTTTGATTTCGAATTATAACTGTAAACGAACTTCAGTATAATAAAAAGGATTGTTTGAGAGTGGACATAGGCCGGAGTTAGTCGAGCCACTATGAATCCTGTAACTTTTTACTTTCTTTCTAGTTGTTTTAATTTTATTCTTCACTTATTTCTCTTCATATTTTTGTGATTTGATTGGATATTGGTACCTTCACCTAATTGGATGCTGGTGGCCAATTTCGACGCCAACAATGACACTTAATACGTCCTCGGTATTTGTAATCAATTATTTAAATGTTTGAAAGATAAGTCGTTTGGAGTAAAGAAAGGAAAGGGTAGAACATAATCTCATAAAATGTGTGAGAAATATATAATATAAACAAGATCTTTACAAAGGGAATCATCATTATCATATACACAACATCAGAGTAAACTATCTTATTATCAACCTGGACAGTTATAATATCATGTTCTTACAGTTGTTGATAAATACAGAAGTGAACAAAACAAAACAGCAGAAGAATATAAGGTATGTGAATATGTCTTAGAAAATCCAGCTCATCTCCTGAAAGTTCCAAAGAATCCACCTAAATCTGGAAAATATGTTTGTGTTGACCCGAGCATTATAGGAAAACAATGCCCGGGTCAGTGTGGTAAAACCAGCATTAGAAACTCAAATCACAAGGAATTTTATTATAACTTATAAAATTCTTTTAAAAAAAATCTATCTTATAAGATCATGCCACATATAAACACGGACGGGTTTTTAACTTACGATAACCAAATTTTTTATGTATAAAATCCTCTGATATTATCATAATGTTTAGGATACTGATACATATTAGTCATAGGTGAAATTTTTTCATTATTAAATTCCACATACTATGCTTTATAATTAAAAACTAAGGAACGTATTGGAGAATTGGTTCCAACAAATGGTAAGGTAAGGGACTACTTTCCAAAAGTGGTACACCTCTGGATATAATATACTCGAGTCAGGCCCCTGAACTTGGTCTTCCCTGCCAACATAGAACTGGCCTACCCTAAAACTTCGATAGTATCAAATATGTCATCACCTCGATTGTTTCTAACTTTTATCGAGATATCTCATGCATAACCATATCCATAATAGGGTAATCTAAAAGGTTGATGACACACACTAATGGGAGCAACCCACACAGTCCTGCTGCATCTACCATATTTTATCCATTATTGGGTGTGAGAGGTAACGATTTACCTTCTTCTTAGCAGACCATCTTGGAATGGTAAAAGTGCCCTCTAGGCAGAAGTGCAATGCCAGTATTCATCCATACTAGTTCATTCTGGGATTGAACGAAACAGAAGGCACTACCTTTACATAGGTCAATGTGTATGTAATTCAATTCATATCCAATCGAGGAATAACATGTTAATTACAACTCAACTTGCATATACCAATACGTAGTAATAAGATGGTGATATGTCCTGCTATTAGATGTCCAAATAGTTCACTCAATTATAGCAAAATGGGAATTTACTTCTACCAATAAATGTCCAAAACAAATCAAATAATCAATTTATAGTAGATTGGAGATTTAATCTGCTATTAGGGACCCAAACAATTGATAATCAATTTATAACAAAATGGAGATTTATTTTGTTGATGACTGGCCATATAATTGAACAATTTACAGCAGAACGGTGTTTTATTCTGCTAAATGGATGACCACACAATTCACTTCAATTCAACCTAGTATAACTCATTCACATTTGCTTGGTTTTAAATGTCACAGATAAGAGATCCCTTGATTTAAAATTAATTTACTTATAAAATAAAACTGACTTAGAACATAACTGGTAAAGTTTAAAATAACTTTTAATAATTAAATCTTAATTTAAATTATAAAGTAAAGCTTAATTATAAATTAAAGCTTAATTAAATCTTAATAAATCATAATTAAACCTTAAGTAATCTTAGTAAAGTCCTAATTAATTAATGATTATACCCTAATTAATTATTAATTAACCCAATAGTTATTCGCCAATTAAATAATAATTAATTAAATAATTAACCTCTAAGTAAATAATAATTAACTAAAATAATTAAATTTGATTAATATAAAAATTAATACTTAATCGTCGCTTAACTTTATTAATCATTATTTAAAACTTCCTTAATTAATTAATGATAAACTTACTTAATAAATGGTAATTAGTTACTAATTACTTAACTTAATTACTAATTTAATTAATAAATAACTATTCTTAATTAATAAATTAATTAACTTTCAAAACGTACTTAATTAAGTAATAATTAACTTATATGCTTACTATAATTTGAAAATGGTTTTTCAAAAACATTTAAAAGAAACACTTTTAAAACTTGAAAATCGTTAAATTCCCCAAACTACATCCATATCGACTATCGCTATGGATGTGATCACTATGAATTACATTTCCAAGTTACCCTACAAAGCTTTAACATTTTACCTTTCGTTACGGTTAAAACATAATTTAAAAGAGTTTTAGAAACTTTAACAATAGTTAGAAATTAAAATAAAATAAAATAAAACAATTACTAAATCAAAACTAGCAAGCGACTTGATTTTCAAAATGGGTCTCAAATCCTTTTCAATGTTTCAAGTTTTAACTTCCAAACCATTTAATCACATATCCAAGATTATGAACACGAAATCATATCATCACCATGTATCACAAAGGTCATAACTTAAATCCATCCATATCACTTTAATCCATTGATTTAAGTCAAATGATAAAACAAAGCTACCATATAAATATACATATATAACCTTACATAATCCAAACACTAACATCAATTATAAATAAGAAATAACCATGATATATGCAATGGCAACATCTTTCCAAAATTTAGATGTTTACTCATCGAAAATTTGCAAAACCCGTTCGGAACTTGAAATAAATTTAAAACTATGCAAAACTTGATCTTCGGACTTAAAACATAGAAATAGGCTTGGCCGTGACATGTATAGGTGAGGACTTGTTTTGGAGAGGTGGAGGGACTTCGATAATATTGAATTCATAAAATTGGACCCAAAATTTAGCTATCTTCTCTTGGATTTTGGATTTGCCACTCTTGGAATTTGGAGAATTTGTCAACGAGAAAGTTCTTGTAATTCTCCTCTACCATTTAAAAAAATGAATTGCACAATTTTGATTTTCTTTGAGAGAGATATGGTCAAAAGAAGAACAATAATTTTAGAAATTGAAAATATGGGTCCGAAAACACTCTACAAAGAAATGATATTTTGATATGGCTTAGCTCAAAATTTGAAGAGGTGTCTACAAATGAAAGTTGTAGCTACTGAAATTTTCTACGGTTTCCATTATGATAAGAGATAAGGAAGATACGATAAAATAAAAAGAAGGAAAAATTTGAAGAAGTGAAGGACTATTTATTAGCAAGAGAAAAAGTAAATTACGTAAACGCCCTTCTCCTTTACCCTCCACTACCCTCTTGCCACTCACCTAGCTACCTTCACCTCATGTACTCACTCCCACACCCTTGTTCCATCTTCTAATTTCCATGCAAACATGTTTAAGTACTCTTTGTACTTAATGTTTCTAATGATGTGGCATTTGTATTTATATTTTAAACTTATATACTTAGGTATGATTACATATATACATACACTAATACACACACACATATATATACTAACTTATTTACAAATGTGTATACTTATGCTACAGAGTTCATTCCTATAACTTTTAGCTAATGAAAAGTCAAAAATTCAAAAAACGAATTATGGTCACATTTTCTATTTTTCATCGAACTATATTTTTGTAAACAAATTCTAAAAACTATTTCCATCACTATGTATTATTCAAAAGAGTTTTATTTTCCTTATTAAACTTATATATTTAATTATTAAAATTAATTAAATATTGTAAAATCAAAGCAGTGAGATTCCAGGTCATTACATTGACAATGATGTAGTTCTTTCTAACTGGAGGCCAGTTTCTCATCGCGGCTTCGTCTACACATGCGACCAGTTTACTAACCCATTGCTTTACAGAATGTAAAGCAGTGGTCTATTCAAAATTGGGTTTTTCTGCTTCAATTTTAAACTTCATGTCTAAGTTAAAATTCAATAACTAAATTCATAATTTCCCGTCAAAGACCATGTTGGCAATCCTTATACTATAAATTAACAAGATGGATGATCGACATCTGGCAAGATCTAAAGGTAGTACTCAAAAGAGCCGAAGGCCACTTCCACAATCCATGCAAAGTAAACAAGCAAGATGGATAGTTAACACATGGCATAACCTAAGGGTCAGAATTAGAAACATGTGTAATTAACAAAAGGAATTCTCATAATTCGCTTTATTATAAAATCATAAGGTATTGTAATAGAGAAGAGGGATCTTGTAGACTTTCCTCTTTCTAGCAACAATGAAATCAAAAATTTTACTTTCTTCCATTGTTTTTTGGTAATAAGAACCAAACGAGGAAGAAAGGACATTTTCCTATGGACGAAGGATTCATTAACATCCGAACCACATAAATAATCTATGTCATTTTATTCCTTTGTGTACTTTATTTAGCATTTTCTATTTTTAGTGATACAATTTGAATATATTAATTAGCGATCTTGATAAGGACTCATCATCAAGTTTGGATATTTTAACTCATAGCCGTGTTAGCATTATTGCATATAATTACTTTCTCTAAAGGAAATCTTAATATTACCTAACTTTCTAATTCGTAATCATGAAAGCATTCAGCATGGAAATTACTTGGAAAAAATATTTTGGTGTTTCTATGACGAAAACCTCATTAACAAAGAGTTATCCATCGCTTGGGAGCATATGATTTGTTAAGCAAACTCAATGTTAGAATCCCAAGGCAAGCGAGCCCTAACACTCACTAGAGAGGTCGAAAGATTCCTATATTTCTCTTAGGTTTTTGAGGAATATAAAAATCTAGCGGAAGGCTTTCTAGAAAAAGGTAACATATTTCCTTTATAATATTGTAAAAACACATGCTATATAAAATTAAAATTGTCTACTTCAATAAATTTGTGCAACTAATTTAATCGATTAAGTTGTTTATCAATTTAAATATACCAATGACCTAAATTAAGATTGACAAAAGAATATAAAGTATACTTAACAATAAATCCTTTAGCATGTTGTTGCTTTAAGGCCCACGTAAGACCCAAATTATACAAATTACTAAATATCAGACGACCCAACTCTCCACTCCCGGAAAATTGCATCATCTTTAAGAAAGAAAGGGATAGAAAAGAGAAAAGACAGAGAAGAAGAAAGAAACAACATCAGAATCTAAAACAGCGGAACGAATAAATTATATTAATCACATAATACTTTACATAATATCATATACATCAGAGATACACAGCATAATCAACTCATACTAGACAGGTATAAACACCTGTCTAGTTATACAACTCAATACAACTCAAAATAACAACTCAGAGAACACACAGCGGAATACTCTATAGCTATACGCAGAAGCCTCCTGCTCCATTGCTCCTTCAGAATTCGTCAAGCCAACCTAAAATCCTAACCTGAATTCCCTGGGCTACTCGTAAAAATTTGACTACCCAAGAGTTTATGAAAAACAAAAATAAACTCCGGGTCATACATGGGTCTGGTGTGAGTAAACGGTTAAAGTTGCTTAACTTTAAAAACCTTTTGAAAGAAGAGGTATCACGTAAGACTTCCCACACATAAACATGGAAAAGTTTTTACCTTACACTAAACAAAACATTTGATAGGAAATTCTGTGATATTATAATAGTGTCTAGGGTTTTCAAATAAATATGAAATAGCCGAAATTGTTACATGATTAAATTCCAGCTACTAGCCACAAAAGTGGGTAATACAATCAAAACCATTGGCACTTATTGGATTTTGGATTCCATACAATGGCAGGGCTACTGGGGTACCGCCCGTCACAGTACGTGGCGTAGATCACCATACCGAGGATCACTCCTGACCCCCTGCAACACAAAGCCGGACCCGTTCCTTACTGAACAGTTCCGAATAAGACAACCCCGACGGTTGTAGCTATTCAACCATCCACACAGTCGAAATAAAAGGGACCTCTAGACAGGGGTAAATCTTACTCTCCAGTGGGTGCGACCCACGAAGCTTTGCTGCACCTCCCCTGTTTTAGCCATTCCCGGTTGATGAGGCTTGAGGTTACGATTACCTTTATAGGACATATCACTTAGAATGTTCATTGTCCACCTGACGATGTTCTGAAAGCAATCAATCCATACAAGTTCGTTCCGGGTTCGAACGAAACTGAAGGCATTATCTCGTTACACTCATTTTGGAATCACCCTCAGAGTTAACGACAATAACCCTTGCACTCTAAACCACAGTCTCGAATCTATAAGATCTATTCCGTCAACTCATTACGGAATCAACCACAGAGTTATACTGACGTATAGCCCTTACACCTCGAGTCTTCACAAAGCTCCACTTTGACTAACGACCTAACGTTATTTGGAATCGATGTGGTTTTCGGATATCCAAATATGGAAACCCGATCCCGGTCTCATCGAAATCCAATGCGTGTCTTTTAAGTCCAAGTTGTTTTAAAGGTTTTAAAACATTTCAAAAAAATATCTATATACACACAAATAGATAACTTACATATCAATAATTGATGATCAGCATTATCAAATAACAGGTAATCCATATTATCAATATCATAATAGATAATCCATATATCAACATCCAAATTGATAATCTATATCACAATCCAATCAAACATCCATACCACATAACCATACTTATCTCATTACTGAGATCACAAAGCATTCAAGACAATCAATGTCATCCAATCATTCATAAGCAATGATTAACTCAAACCACAATATAATTAATTTAAACTGAATTAAATTAACTATCTCCAACTCTAATTAATTTAAAGTGAATTAAATTAATTACCTAATCACTTAATTAATTAAATTAATTACCTTCATCAAAATAAATCTTGCTTAAATTAACATTAGTTAAATCAATTAATTAATCCTAATCAACCTTGATTAATTAACTCTTAATAAAGTAATTAATCCTTAATTATTTTCATTAATCATATCAATTAATGAACCTTAATTAATTTAATCATGCTTAGATTACTTGCTTTTAAATTAATCAACTTAAATACAGTAATTAATTATTCTTAATTACTTCTTAATTACTTTATAAATCCTTTGATTTATTACCCAAGTAATAAACCTTCAATTACTTTAACAAGTAATCACCCATTTAAAAAAATTACTTTCCAATCAGTAATTTACCTAATTCAATTACTCTGTAATTTATCAGTTACTTACCTTAAGTAATTAACCTTATCAAAACTTTATTAAGTAAAAATACTTAATCATTTATCAAGTGACTATTATTAATTAATTAACAAATTAATTAATTTACTTGATCAAACTCATCTCATAAACAAAATTGAGTAATTCATTCCTAATTACTCACTAAACCCAAATTAATCTTCAATTAATAGATTAATTATCTTCAACTATTAATTAATAAACCTTAATTATTAATCAATTCTTTAACACACAGTAATTAATCACTAATTACTTTTATAATTAATTAATTAAACTTAATTAACTAATTAATCAACTCTTAATCATTAATTAATAAACTTAATTATAAATTAATAATCTTAATTACAAATTAATTAGTCCATAATTAAAATTAATTAATTATTAATTAACTTAAATAAAATAGTTAATTAATTCTTAATTAACTTTCATTATAAATTAATAATCCTTTAATTATTAATTAAGAAAACCCATTTAAAACTTAATAAAACCTTTATTAATTTATTAATTTTAATTAACTCTTAATTACTTAAATAACTAAGTAATTACATCTTAGTTAATCATTAATCATTAATAAAATCATCATTTTTAATTAAATAATTAATTATACTTAATTAATCACTTAATTAACCCCTTTTTAAAATAATAATTAAATAAATGAATTAACTTTAAATTCTTTAATTAATCAACTAAATACAAATTATTAATACTTAATTAATTATTTAAGATAAAACATTATCGTAAATAAATCTTAAAATCTTTATTTAACTTAATTCATTAATTAAATTATAGAAATCATTAACTAACTTCCTTTAATCATTAATTAACAATTCTTAATTCAAGTTAATAAATTAACTTAACTTTAATTGTTAATTTTAAATCATTCTACACTAATTAATTTAAAGAAAACATTTACTTAAAATTCTCTTTATATTTCAAAATATGATTTGAAATAATAATAAGATTGCTACTTAAGATATTTAAACATCATACAAGTTTATTCATAAAAACAATTCAATTCCAAAAACAAGAATTTAATTTAACTCAAACTTTTCGAAGTTTAAAACTCATTTACATTTTAAAACTAAATATCAGATTGAACAAAAAATCTGGGTTCAACCCATGATTACCCGAACCCTAGAACAAAGTACATCCCTGTTCTTCTTTCTTATAGTTTTCAGTTCAATATTAAATAGGATTTAAATTTTAAAATCTGTTTAAGTTAAAACTAAAGTGTTAAACAAGACAGTTAAACACAGCATCACAAAGCCCTGAGACCACGCGAGCTATAACCCGAGCCACAACCGAAATTTCACGTGCTTTAACCGAGCAAATTCCCAGTACCCAAATTCAAAGCAAAACCCAAACCCCCCCTGACACAACAGCTCCAACGTGCGCCTGCACCGATGCCGGAGCCACCCCTGGCCAACAGCGACTTCACCGACAAGTCATTCCACCACTCCACAGGCCTCAACGACCATCAAAACCCCAACACCTATCCTAATTCAAAATCGATCATTTGGGTTGGACTGAACCCCTAAAACCCATCATCAACAATTTCCAAAATCGACACCTCCGATCAACTACAATTTCTACAACTCCGGCCATAGTCCACCAACCCACCAAGCTTCCTTCATTCCAATTTTCATTCAACTCGATGCAAAGATGTAGCTACAGCAGCCCATTTACAGACACCTTCTAAAACTAGGTTTAAATCAAATTCCTATCAAAATCAATTTCCACAATGATTTAAAAATCCTTCTGCTATTTTTCCTATACTCTCTGATGAATCACCTAACTCCTTGAAGAATCTCAAGTATTCCAGTTACAAAGATCATAAGTTACAGACCAAAACCCAATTTGCAGTAAAAACCCAAATTCATACTTAAAATAGTTTTAAAAATTTTGAATTCCTTTTCAAAATTCATAATTACCAATGATACTTTGATTTATGTAATTGTTTTAATCAAATTAAATACTTGTTTCCAAACATTAAAGATAAATTTGTTTACTGCATTTTTGGTTTCCAGATAAACTTCAAAATCCAGAAACTTTGATTGATTTTTTTTTCTTCTCTGTTTATACTTGAGTTAACTTGTTTCTAGTTTGAATCTATGTTCTAATAGTCGTTTAACAAAATAACTTGAAGTTTAGTTTTAAACTTAACTCTGCAGTAAACAAAAACAGAGATGATCAAGGCAACAAACATGCACATCTTATAGCCAACATATTAACATTTTATCTATACAGGAGCAAACTTATATGTATATAAATATCATCATAAACTCATAGCAATCAGCCACTAAACTAATTAAGTTTTAATAAAAATATTTACTCACCTCCATTTAAAAGATGATAGTGCAGAATTTTGAAGGTGACAGGAAATTTGCAAAGCATTTTGGACTTGAAGCCTTAAAAATTGCCTTCCAGATTACATTTTGAAAGCTTAGAAATATTTGAGCTTGAAACTTTAGAAACTGAAGCCTTGAGACTTGCATGCACTTGAAAATTTGATGTAGACATGAATTTGAGGCTAGCATCAGATTCTTGAAATCATGATGCAGAACAGGTTGCACTTGCTTTTGTGTTTTTTTTTTAGAGTAAACTGCAGATATGCAGTTTTGTTTTGGAAAACATTTCAGGCATCAGAACTTGAGTTTTGAGGAGTTTATTTATTTTGAAAATAAACTGCAGATATGCAGTTTGATTTGCACTTCAAAAGAGTTACAGGATTTGATAAACAGGGATCAATGTTTCAAGTTTTTAATTCATGCATGGATTGAAATGAGGAATTGTTTGAGAAATTGTTAGAATTTGAGGAATGTTTCAGGCATTGCTCGCATAAATGGTTTGAGCATTGATCTGAAAACAATGTTTACATGCATTGAGTTGTAAACAGAAGGGTTTTCAGATTTGCATTTCAGGTTTGAATTTGAAGAGTTTCAAAGTTGCATGCATATTCAAGTTTCTCTTAGGAGTGAATAAAATGTTTAAAGAAAAAGAAAATGAAGAGATAAGATGTTTATATAAGCAAAGTTTCAGATTTTATAATTTAAAAAGAAAATTAAAAATAAAAGGACACATGTCTTCAACTTTCATTATTATGGTAACACATGTTATCTAAGAGATTAAAGTTTTAACACTTGTCCTTGTTTATTTTTATATTATTTATAATTGATTTTCAAGGTCTTTTAAATAAATTTCCTAATTAACAAACATGTTTCTAAATTTTAAAAATACTTTTCTAAACAAATACACTTATACATTTATAAATATATGCTAGGTTATATAAGATACAATCTTTAAAAAGAAATGCAACTAAATAAAATTTTAAATAAAATTATACAACATTTCAACCTTACTTTAAAATGTTATTTCAAAAGCCTTTCATTTATTTTATTAAACATATACAAATCAAATTTATATAGAACAAATCTTATTTTAAATTAGAAACATTATCTATATATTTAAAACCAAACCATATTATTATTTATATTTTAAGATGCACGTATATCTTTGAATTCAAATTTATATTCATTTCAAAGTCAAATTTAAAAACCAAATCTAAAATAAATTTAAATGAATATAAACAACTATTTTAAAATAAGCTTATTATTATTTTCAAATAATATATCCTATTTTAAAATCAATCTAAAATACACAGATTTAAATACATTTTAAACACACTTATAAATTTTGAAAACAATATACCAATTTAGAATTTATTTACACAACAAAAATAATTATTCCTATTTTAAAACCAATTCATAATCATAATTAAAATATTACTTGGTTAATTATCTGTGAAAATAACAATTTTATCAATTTCAAATAATTAAATTAGAGATTATCAGCATTTTAAACTCCTGGAAATTCTGGGATATTACAATCCTCCCCCCTTAACAGAATTTCGTCCTTGAAATTTAAAACAAAGATAATCCCAAGTTTAATTTTATTCTATTCCAACCAATTCAAACATTCATAACAGCCATACACTATCAATCAATTAAACAATTCAATCCAAACAACCAATTCAATCAAACAACACTAGCTATCCGAACACAGATTCAGATAAACTTCCTAAATTATCTCGAGTCTCCCCACTACAGACACAGGGATACTCGCTCTACTAAACCCAAACTAGCTATATTTATAAGCTATCGAGTTCCCACTCAGCAAGATCTATACTCAACACAAGATACCAGACCAAAGACAAGTCTGATCAACAACTAAAACTTCACAGAATTATTGGTCTCAAAACCAGTAATGAACAAACACGTACTCCCTCAGAGACACGTGAAATAATTTGAATTCCAGTCTTCCAAACTGGCACTTCAACTCTTCAATCCAAAACATTGATCCTACAAAAACTCAGAGGAATCCAATATACCTGGAGATCACTTCAAATCTCATTGCTCCCTTTACCAGAGAAATCCTAACAACATCGAAGTCTCCAACTTCGAATCCCAAATTCTTCCGTTACTTAGCCTCAAAAAATTTCCGGATGATCCGGGCTGCCTACAGATCCTTCCCGATCAGCTTAACCTTCGCTAATACTTCTACAAACAAACTGGATCAACTCACAAACTGATCCTCACAAGATCAATCCAAAATCAAATCCAACTTTACTATCAACAGAAGAAACAACTTCTCCTATCCAGAAAAGACAGAACAAAATTACTCGCCAACTTGCCTCAGATTCTGAAAAATTCCAGTAGAAACTCACTAATCCAAAATACTACAACATCCAGTTGCTTCTACTCAAGAACAACAATCACCTGGCTTCCGCTGCACAACTCTGATCTAGAGCAGATGAAAATGCCATAGAAGAACACAGGCACAGACTAAACATCACATCTTGGAAATAAGATTCAACAGAAATTCCAAGAAATACAGAGCTGCTTCACCAAACAACCAACCTAGGAAACAACCTTCTACCCAACTGAATCACTCGTATCACTCCTGATATCAAGTCGATTCAGAACTCAAACTCCAATGCGGGCAAAAATTTCAACTTTCCTGAAGTTATACTCGGACAATCTTCAGCAACTCCATAACTACTACATCCTCTAGAAATGCCACAAATCCAAGCAAAAGACTATCCGAGATAATCATCAAACTCTCGCAAGTCACTTTTGCGATCAACTAATCCAATATCCAAGATACTGTTCTCTCTCCACTAATTAGAACAGGTTAAACTTAATTAGCCAACCCATCGAAGAAACGGGTCCACTTAACTGCTTCTGAATTCCACCTCCAGGAAATACTAATGCCAAAAAGATCTTCCTGCTAAAACACAGAACATTCCCGAGCTGCACTGCTAACACGGATGCCAAAGACTTCTTATCCAAAGTTCTTTTGAGAAACTCGGACTTCCAACCAAACACATACATCCTGCTGATCTCAGCTACAACACCTGAAACAGACACACTTCCTTAAACTTGCTCCGAAAGAAACGTCTTCGAAGACATCCATAGTCACTGCATCTCATCACGCAGCTACTACTTCCTGAGGTAACAAAATACCATCACTCGCTTCTGCCCAACCGACAGATCCAAATTCTCAAAAATCCGCTCTCACGAGCGCAATCAAACTTGCACTTCAAAAATGAACTCCGGACCTTAACAGGTTTCCTTCAGAGATCAATAAAATTCTTACACCAAACTACAAAGATTACTCGAGACGGTATTAGGTCTACAGTCTCGACAAATACACTTCCAACCTCAAACATTCAAACTCCTACAAATGGTAGTTGTGTTACACACACTACTACCACATCTACCTTTATAACTTATATTGGAAAACCCGAGCAGGTAACCCAACAGATAGGTAGAAATATATACATGTATAGTTATATATAAAAAATACAAGTACGCTCTCTCAAGATAGACACCTCTACAGAGCCTAGGTATTCACTCAACCTAACGCTCCCTAAGAAAGACATACTTCAGAGCCTAGGTATTCACTCAGCCTAATGCTCTGATACCAACTGAGACGACCCGACTTTCCACTCCCGGAAAATCGCATCATCTTTAAGAAAGAAAGGAATAGAAAAGAGAAAAGACAGAGAAGAAGAAAGAAACAACATCAGAATCTAAAACAGCGGAACGAATAAATTATATTAATCACATAATACTTTACATAATATCATATACATCAGAGATACACAATATAATCAACTCATACTAGACAGTATAACTGTCTAGTTATACAACTCAATACAACTCAAAATAACAACTCAGAGAACACACAGCGGAATACTCTATAGCTATACGCAGAAGCCTCCTGCTCCATTGCTCCTTCAGAATTCGTCAAGCCAACCTAAAATCCTAACCTGAATTCCCTTGGCTACTTGTAAAAATTTGAGTACCCAAGAGTTTATGAAAAACAAAAATAAACTCCGGGTCAGACATGGGTCTGGTGTGAGTAAACGGTTAAAGTTGCTTAACTTTAAAAACCTTTTGAAAGAAAAGGTATCACGTAAGACTTCCCACACATAAACATGGAAAAGTTTTTACCTTACGCTAACCAAAACATTTGATAGGAAATTCTGTGATATTATAATAGTGTCTAGGGTTTTCAAATAAATATGAAATAGCTGAAATTGTTACATGATTAAATTCCAGCTACTAGCCACAAAAGTGGGTAATACAATCAAAACCGTTGGCACTTATTGGATTTTGGATTCCATACAATGGCAGGGCTAATGGGGTACCGCCCGTCACAGTACGTGGCCTAGATCACCGTACCGAGGATCACTCCCGACCCCATGCAACACAAAGTCGGACCCGTTCCTTACTGAACAGTTCCGAATAAGACAACCCCGACGGTTGTAGCTATTCAACCGTCCACACAGCCGAAATAAAAGAGACCTCTAGACAGGGGTAAATCTTACTCTCCAGTGGGTGCGACCCACGAAGCTTTGCTGCACCTCCCCTGTTTTAGCCATTCCCGGTTGATGAGGCTTGAGGTTACGATTACCTTTATAGGACATATCACTTAGAATGCTCATCGTCCACCTGATGATGTTCTGAAAGCATTCAATCCATACAAGTTTGTTCCGGGTTCGAACGAAACCGAAGGCATTATCTCGTTACACTCATTTTGGAATCACCCTCAGAGTTAACGACAATAACCCTTGCACTCTAAACCACCATCTCGAATCTATAAGATCTATTCCGTCAAATCATTACGGAATCACCCACAGAGTTATACTGGCGTATAGCCCTTACACCTCGAGTCTTCACAAAGCTCCACTTTGACTCACGACCTAACATTATTTGGAATCGATGTGGTTTTCGGATATCCAAATATGGAAACCCGATCCCGGTCTCATCGAAATCCAAAGCGTGTCTTTTAAGTCCAAGTTGTTTTAAAGGTTTTAAAATATTTCAAAACAATATCTATATACACACAAATAGATAACTTACATATCAATAATTGATGATCAGCATTATCAAATAACAGGTAATCCATATTATCAATATCATAATAGATAATCCATATATCAACATCCAAATTGATAATCTATATCACAATCCAATCAAACATCCATACCACACAGCCATACTTATCTCATTACTGAGATTACAAAGCATTCAAGACAATCAATGTCATCCAATCATTCATAAGCAATGATTAACTCAAACCACAATATAATTAATTTAAACTGAATTAAATTAACTATCTCCAACTCTAATTAATTTAAGGTGAATTAAATTAATTACCTAATCACTTAATTAATTAAAAATTAATTAAATTAATTACCTTTATCAAAATAAATCTTTCTTAAATTAACATTAGTTAAATCAATTAATTAATCCTAATCAACCTTGATTAATTAACTCTTAATAAAGTAATTAATCCTTAATTATTTTCATTAATCATATCAATTAATGAACCTTAATTAATTTAATCATGCTTAGATTACTTGCTTTTAAATTAATCAACTTAATACAGTAATTAATTATTCTTAATTACTTCTTAATTACTTTATAAATCCTTTGATTTATTACCCAAGTAATAAACCTTGAATTACTTTAACAAGTAATCACCCATTTAAAAAAATTACTTTCCAATCAGTAATTTACCTAACTCAATTACCTCTATAATTTATCAATTACTTACCTTAAGCAATTAACCTTATCAAAACTTTATTAAGTAAAAATACTTAATCATTTATCAAGTGACTATTATTAATTAATTAACAAATTAATTAATTTACTTGATCAAACTCATCTCATAAACAAAATTGAGTAATTCATTCCTAATTACTCATTAACCCAAATTAATCTTTAATTAATAGATTAATTATCTTCAACTATTTATTAATAAACCTTAATTATTAATCAATTCTTTAACACAAAGTAATTAATCACTAATTACTTTTATAATTAATTAATTAAACTTAATTAACTAATTAGTCAACTCTTAATCATTAATTAATAAACTTAATTATTAATTATTAATCTTAATTACAAATTAATTAGTCCATAATTAAAATTAATTAATTATTAATTAACCTAAATAAAACAGTTAATTAATTCTTAATTAACTTTCATTATAAATTAATAATCCTTTAATTATTAATTAAGAAAACCCATTTAAAACTTAATAAAACCTTTATCAATTTATTAATTTTAATTAACTCTTAATTACTTAAATAACTAAGTAATTACATCTTAGTTAATCATTAATCATTAATAAAATCATCATTTTAATTAATAGTTAATTAAATAATTAATTATACTTAATTAATCACTTAATTAACCCCTTTTTAAAATAATAATTAAATAAATGAATTAACTTTAAATTCTTTAATTAATCAACTAAATACAAATTATTAATACTTAATTAATTATTTAAGATAAAACATTATCTTAAATAAATCTTGAAATCTTTATTTAACTTAATTCATTAATTAAATTATAGAAATCATTAATTAACTTCCTTTAATCATTAATTAACAATTCTTATTTCAAGTTAACAAATTAACTTAACTTTAATTGTTAATTTTAAATCATTCTGCACTAATTAATTTAAAGAAAACATTTACTTAAAATTCTCTTTATATTTCAAAATAAGATTTGAAATAATAATAAGATTGCTACTTAAGATATTTAAACATCATTCAAGTTTATTCATAAAAACAATTCAATTCCAAAAACAAGAATTTCATTTAACTCAAACTTTTCAAAGTTTAAAACTTATTTACATTTTAAAACTAAATATCAGATTGAACAAAAAATCTGGGTTCAACCCATGATTACCGGAACCCTAGAACAAAGTACATCCCTGTTCTTCTTTCTTATAGTTTTCAGTTCAATATTAAATAGGATTTAAATTTTAAAATCTGTTTAAGTTAAAACTAAAGTGTTAAACAAGACAGTTAAACACAGCATCACAAAGCCCTGAGACCACGCGAGCTATAACCCGAGCCACAACCGAAATTTCACGTGCTTTAACCGAGCAAATTCCCAGTACCCAAATTCAAAGCAAAACCCAAACCCCCCCCCCCCCTCCCCGGACACAACAGCTCCAACGTGCACCTGTACCGATGCCGGAGCCACCCCTGGCCAACGGCGACTTCACCGACAAGTCATTCCACCACTCCACAGGCCTCCATGACCATCAAAACCCCAACACCTATCCTAATTCAAAATCGATCATTTGGGTTGGACTGAACCCCTAAAACCCATCATCAACAATTTCCAAAATCGACACCTCCGATCAACTACAATTGCTACAACTCCGGCCATAGTCCACCAACCCACCATGCTTCCTTCATTCCAATTTTCATTCAACTCGATGCAAAGATGTAGCTACAGTAGCCCATTTACAGACAGCTTCTAAAACTAGGTTTAAATCAAATTCCTATCAAAATCAATTTCCACAATGATTTAAAAATCCTTCTGCTATTTTTCCTATACTCTCTGATGAATCACCTAACTCCTTGAAGAATCTCAAGTATTCCAGTTACAAAGATCATAAGTTACAGACCAAAACCCAATTTGCAGTAAAAACCCAAATTCGTACTTAAATAGTTTTAAAAATTTTGAATTCCTTTTCAAAATTCATAATTACCAATGATACTTTGATTTATCTAATTGTTTTAATCAAATTAAATACTTGTTTCCAAACATTAAAGAAAAATTTGTTTACTGCATTTTTGGTTTCCAGATAAACTTCAAAATCCAGAAACTTTGATTGATTTTTTTCTTCTTCTCTGTTTATACTTGAGTTAACTTGTTTTTAGTTTGAATCTATGTTCTAATAGTTGTTTAACAAAATAAGTTGAAGTTTAGTTTTAAACTTAACTCTGCAGTAAATAAAAACAGAGATGATCAAGGAAACAAACATGCACAGCTTATAACCAACATATTAACATTTTATCTATACAGGAGCAAACTTATATGTATATAAATATCATCATAAACTCATAGCAATCAGCCACTAAACTAATTAAGTTTTAATAAAAATATTTACTCACCTCCATTTAAAAGATGACAGTGCAGAATTTTGAAGGTGACAGGAAATTTGCAAAGCATTTTGGACTTGAAGCCTTAAAAATTGCCTTCCAGATTACATTTTGAAAGCTTAGAAATATTTGAGCTTGAAACTTTAGAAACTGAAGCCTTGAGACTTGCATGCACTTGAAAATTTGATGTAGACATGAATTTGAGGCTTGCATCAGATTCTTGAAATCATGATGCAGAACAGGTTGCACTTGCTTTTGTGTTTTTTTTTTAGAGTAAACTGCAGATATGCAGTTTTGTTTTGGAAAAACATTTCAGGCATCAGAACTTGAGTTTTGAGGAGTTTATTTATTTTGAAAATAAACTGCAGATATGCAGTTTGATTTGCACTTCAAAAGAGTTACAGGATTTGATAAACAGGGATCAATGTTTCAAGTTTTTAATTCATGCATGGATTGAAATGAGGAATTGTTTGAGAAATTGTTAGAATTTGAGGAATATTTCAGGCATTGCTCACATAAATGGTTTGAGCATTGATCTGAAAACAATGTTTACATGCATTGAATTATAAACAGAAGGGTTTTCAGATTTGCATTTCAGGTTTGAATTTGAAGAGTTTCAAAGTTGCATGCATATTCAAGTTTCTCTTAGGAGTGAATAAAATGTTTAAAGAAAATGAAAATGAAGAGATAAGATGTTTATATAAGCAAATTTTCAGATTTTATAATTTGAAAAGAAAATTAAAAATAAAAGGACACATGTCTTCAACTTTCATTATTATGGTAGCACATGTTATCTAAGAGATTAAAGTTTTAACACTTGTCCTTGTTTATTTTTGTATTATTTATAATTGATTTTCAAGGTCTTTTAAATAAATTTCCTAATTAACAAACATGTTTCTAAATTTTAAAAATACTTTTCTAAATAAATACACTTATACGTTTATAAATATATGCTAGTTTATGTAAGATACAATCTTTAAAAAGAAATGCAACTAAATAAAATTATACAACATTTCAACCTTACTTTAAAATGTTATTTCAAAAGCCTTTCATTTATTTTATTAAACATATACAAATCAAATTTATATAGAACAAATCTTATTTTAAATTAAAAACATTATCTATATATTTAAAACCAAACCATATTATTATTTATATTTTAAGATGCATGTATATCTTTGAATTCAAATTTATATTCATTTCAAAGTCAAATTTAAAAACCAAATCTAAAATAAATTTAAATGAATATAAACAACTATTTTAAAACAAGCTTATTATTATTTTCAAATAATATATCCTATTTTAAAATCAATCTAAAATACACAGATTTAAATACATTTTAAACACACTTATAAATTTTGAAAACAATATACCAATTTAGAATTTATTTACACAACAAAAATAATTATTCCTATTTTAAAACCAATTCATAACCATAATTAAAATATTACTTGGTTAATTATCTGTGAAAATAACAATTTTATCAATTTCAAATAATTAAATAAGAGATTATCAGCATTTTAAACTCCTGGAAATTCCGGGATATTACAAAATACATTCATACTTTGGTCATTTAAGTGTTTATTGCCCGTGATTGTTTATTATCTTATAATATTTGTTAACTCTAAAGCAATACAACATGGATTGTTGATCCACGTTTGAACATATAAAAAAGTTGTATGGTGAATGGTCATGCACGTAATATATGAAGCATCGATGAATTTGGTTCGTTCGAAATAAGTACGTAAACCATGGTGCAAGTGTTAAATCAAAAAATGGTTCAAAACCCAAGATGTTGTACAAGGGATCACACTCAAAGAAATTTCAATAATACCCCTCAGTTTCAAGATTATTTATGAAATTATTTAAAATCCAAATCGTGCGTTCAAGAGTAAAATAGGCAAGTCAAAATATGCAGTAAGTATTGATTTATTGTCAATTGGTAAAATAGAAAATATGCACAAATCGTGTTTTTTTTCAATCACAAGGCATGTCATAAAATGAGTCAAATATGCAAATTTGTAATTGCTCAAGTACTTATATGCAATTGTCTATGTTATCATCTTCTTCATTGGTAATTGCCATTAAAATGGTTCTCAAGCTTCTTGGAGAACTTTCCAAAAGATTATTTATGCTAAGAGAGGGAAAGAAGTTAGAGGCCCCTTTCCATAAGGAGGTGCATCTCTATTTATAGAGATTGAAGGGAGGTAGGACTTGCTTCTATTGATTGAGGTGAGTTGGCATGGATTGATGACCCAACAAGATGGTTGGCCTTGATGGGGTCACTTCTCATGATCTTTTTGAGCTTAAACACATCATATGGATTACTATCTTGGTGATGGCCTCAACAAAGAGTATGTGGTGGAATATGAATGCCTTTGAAGCTTTATTAAAGAAAATAAACAACACCCTCTTGATACTTCTCTCCTTGTATTAATGATTTTTTTCTCCTTTCTACTTGCATGGCATTTGACATGCTCGTGTAATTTAACAATTTTCGACATCCTTTTGAATGTTTGTGATTCTGTTCTTTATTAAAATTTGACATTTTTATCGATTTGGTGGCATGCAACATCCATCATTGATGACATGCGACATCGGTGAGATGCGACATTGATGCAACCATTCGATATCCTTATTGTCCTGATCATATGTGGCATCCTATAATTCTTAATATTATTCAACATCATTAACTTCGACATTCCTTATTGTAACGCAGTTCGATTCATTCTCTAAGGCTATTTATAAGTTCAACATTTCTTGTTAAGGTTCGATACCGACTGTTTGCACTTGTTTTATGTTTATAAGTGTGATAACCTGTGTTGCCTTTGGGTTCGACATGCCTTCTGCCTTTGGTCATGAATCCCTTTAGTTTCATCATCCTTTGATATTGGCATGCTCAAGTATTTTAGCAATCTTTCCTTGCCTTCATGCTTTATAATATCATATTGTAGAGGCTCGATATCGTTTGATTGAAAGAAATTGATATCTTTAAGTCGTTCGAACTCAATATCCTTTGAAATTATATATCGTGTGCTTTGGTAGAGATTCAACATTTCTAGGAACTCGCCCTCATTTTTTATATCCTCTTGAAAGCCGATATCTTTGCTGGGCGCTTGATATTTTCTATTGCTTCCATACCCTATTGTTTATTCCTTTAGAAAATATATGGATAACATTTGCCCCCTCCTTTTATAGGAGAAGCTTTTTACACTTTAGTGTAAAACCAAGAGCTGTCTTACTTTTACACTTCTTTGTAAGATTTTTCTCTCAGTCTTGTTTTCCAAAAAAACACAAAGTAAACAATGATTTTCATTATTAAATTTATATTTTATTTTTGGGCAATCCCTCTCGGATTTGGTAAAGTCATGAATTAGCTTATCCTCTTCCTCCTATAAAAGAGGTTTTCACACTTTAAGGTACTATCAAATTTGATTAAGAAGACTAGAAATATGTTTAATATGAAGGCCATAAATTGAATTTGGTAATAGTATCACAGCTTCATTTGAATAGAAGACCAGTAATCCTTTGGTAATAATATTCTGAATAGAAGTCCAAAAAACTATCTGACAATAATCTAAATAGAAGATCAGGAAATAATTCTGGCAATAATCTAACTTGAAGACCAAAAAACCACTCTGGCAATAATAATCAGACTATCATCTAATAATCATTCTACGATCCTAGAATAGATGATTATAAAACTATCTGATAATAATATTACTTGAATTGAATCAGACAATCATCTAACATTTCAATAATTTACCTAAATTAAAAGATCGAAAATTCTATCTAGTAATAATATTACAACCTTATCTAAAATGTTAGACCAAAAATTCCGTCTGATAATAATATTAGTTGAAATAGGAGACTAGAAATTTTATGGCATATCCCAACTTACTAGAGACAGATTCTTTGAATAGTAATGGAAATTCCCATTTTTAAATGGAACGTTTCTAACTAATAGATGAACAATCTTTAAGATGTTTATTCTTAATTATATTTTAAGTTTTGCTCAAAGTTGATCGTTCTTCCTCTGGAAGATTGTTTTGATCCATTCTTTAGGATAGATTTAGATTTCTTTAGGTAATGATTTTGAATTTGATAGAGGATTGTTTTGATCCATTCTTTAGGATAGATTTTGATTTCTTTAGGTAATGATTTTGAATTTGATTGATCCATCATAAGCAATGATTTAGGCTTTGATATATTTCTTTTGCCACTTCTTTGGGGTTTGGACCTCTTTTTCGATTATTACTCCTTTGATAAGGATATTGATTGAATTATTTTCCTCTCTTTGGGCTTTGGACTTCTTCGTCCATTTCTATTTGACTCTCTTTGGGCTTGGTATTTCTTAATCCCTTTTTCGCCTCTCTTTGGGCTTTGGACTTCTTTGTCCCTTTCTTTTCACCTATCTTTGGGCTTTGGACTTCTTATATCTTTTCTTTCATCTCTCTTTGGGATTTGGACTTCTTCATCCCTTTTCTTTTTGCCACTCTTTGGGCTTTAGGCTTCTTCATTCCTTTTCTTTTCGTCTCTCTTAGGGTTTGGACTTTTTCGTCTCCTTTCTTTTTGTTTGTCTTTGGGCTTTGGACTTCTACATCCCTTTTTCGCCTTCCATTGGGCTTTGGACTCTTATATCCCTTTCTAATGATTTTTGCTTATATATTTTCTCCCCTTACTAGGATTTGAAGACCCCTTACTTAGTGATTTAGGCCCTTACTTAGTATTTTAAGCTTTTAATTTTCCGCCTCTTATTAGTGATTTAGGCCTCCTACCAACACTTGTGTCAATCTTCCAACGTTAGTAGTTAGGAAGCCCCTGAACATTTGATTCAAGGTGGACAACGAATGGGTACCAGGTATGCCATTGCTGATAGAATCTTTATTGACCTTGTTAGATCAAAAGCTTCAACAAGCATAGTGCGCCTTGAACCGATGGCTACCCTTTATTTATACTCAGTGGGGTAGCAAGTAATTATTATTATCATTTTTTAGGAGGCTTTTCTCATAATGAATCTTACCTACTAGTTCAAAGAAAGTCTTTGTAAAACATGCTTGTTAAAATAATTTCATGGCTTTTTAGCTAATTGAAACATTTGGGGAAACCCTTTTAAAATCTAAAATTTCAAATTTTATGTATGAATTTTCCCTTTGGAAGAAAGAATATTTCAAAGAAGAACTTCAATAAAGCGAGAAATACTTTCTTAAGATTATTCTTTCCTTATAAAATGCTTTTGTTAGTTTGGGCTTTGAGTAAATGAGTTGAATTTTTTTTAGATATTTGAATCCTTTGGAAGAGAAGCCCCTTCTTAGTATTGCTACCAAGAGAGGTTTTTGAGCCAATCTCGTAACAGAAATGCAAATCTCAAATAAGAGACTGAGTGATCATCATGAAACGATAGTCCTTTAATCGAGAATAGACTCTTCTAATTAAAGTTTTAGCGGCACCAATAAGCCTTTGTAATTCTAAAAACTTTCTTTGGAAAATATGCATAAGTTTCTCCATTTCAATGATTTCTGAAAACTTTGAGAATGCTCTTGTCATCACATTCTAGATCAAAACCTTTTATAGGTGGCTACTAATGCTAAGCAATGTATTTTGATGATTTTACATATCATTCTTTTTCCCAAAGATTTGGATGGTAAAAAAATTTCCAATAAAACTGCTTGTTAAAATAATTGTTGGTGTGTATTACTCTATATTTGTATGATATGCATAACCATAGCACTTCAACTTTTGCTGAGCGAAAAGGAATGTCTTGTCTTTAAGTTTGAAAAGCCATGGTTCTTGAACTGATAGACTTTATGGACAAGAACACACTTTTCTTTAAGAATTCCTTCTTTTAAGAGCATTTTGAATACTTAACTTTTTTCGAAAATCGGCCTATGATGGAGGATTGATGATGATTCAGAAGCCCATGAAGAAATCTATTATATTATATAATCTAGGTCTTCGGATAGAGAGTTGTTTTATCTTGGATATTTAAATTATCCTCTTTTACATAAAAACCAAAATCTGCTTTATAGAAGACAAATATCCATTTGATATAGAAAACCAGAAAATCAACTGATAATAAGAATACCAAAAATACATCTGATTATTAAAAGTCCAGAATACCATCTAACAATAAGAAATCTAGAAATCCTTCTCGTATAGAAAATCTAAAATTTATTTGATAACGGAGATTCTCGAAAAATCAAAGCTACACAGATGTCTATTCATGGTAGATAGGTTCCTGTTTTGCCATGTAAAGAATTTTGAATCCTATGTCAGTATCCATTGAATTTCATGTATAAAATGAATCAGAAATTTTAATGAGTAGAGTTGGTTCAGGGCAGCCAATTGCCAGAAAATTTCATGGTTTGGCCATAGTCCGAATATGAAGTTATAAGGGTGACTTTGCTTTTCGAATTTTTCCTTTCTAAGGCTTTCATATTATTCTACAAAATATGCATCATGTTGGGTAACTTAACATACTAAAGATAGCTTTCTAATCGCATAAACAGCTGCAAAATAAAATCAAGTGTTAAGTAAAAGTGATTTGGTAATTTATAATATGATAGTCTAATAGTGGTAGAAAAGAGGACTATTAAAATCCATGCAATTATATACAATGAGAAATAAGGTGTATGTTTGGCACACATATTGCTGCCAAATGCATGCTATAACACTTGCAAACTTTCTAACCTCCTCTATAGATTTTACTGCTACCATCGTTCATGAAAATTACGAATGTTTCTATATATTTCCTTTTAAATCAACATTGGATAAGTGATTACTTGTCACAAGTAAAAAAATTGTTCTCAATACAAATGCTATTAGTATTCCAATATTTATGTAACCACGTGCCTTTAAATCTCTGTAACCAAATGTGATAGTAAATTAAGTATCCAATCCTTTAAAAAATGTGATGTTAGGAGAAATAAATTCATAACAAGAATAAATTCTTATGCACACAAATGTCTCACGTCGTTAGGAGAAACTTTCTAGCTTAAACCATTGCTATTTTTAAAATGCTAACTTTCAACAACTCGGTGTCCAACACTTTATTTTAATAATTGTATTTAAATTTGCTTGCCCAAATTGGTCGCAATAGGCATGTGATTAAGTACCATAATGAAAATTTGGTGCGTACGAGAATTTTTTTGTATGTGAACTGCAAGCATGTTCAAGGACCCTATATTGTACTCTTATTGTTATTATATTGTCATTATTATATTTTATACTAATGTTCCTCATCGTCCCCATTCATATACTTCGAAATCCTTTGATATAGTATAGAATCATCTGAAATCTTATATATTTGAAATCTCCATATAAGTTCGAAACCATATATTCGACATCATATAAACTTGAAATCATAATATTTAAAATCAGATATTTCAAATTTACATATATTTGAAAGTTTTACATTTGATATCTATATTTACGGAACCCGTATATTTTCTTAAAACTGGATACATACTTGAAATTAATGCTTTCGAAAACATTATCTTTGAAACTTGATAATCTTTAAAATTAAACCTTTAACTTTGACATTAATCCTTTAATTTCGACATGAAGCCTTTAACTTTGATATTTTCTATATATGTAAAGTCTGATATGTCCAAAACTTTATTATATGAAATCAACATGAAACTTATATAAACTTGGAACCATATATATTAAAAACATGGATATGTGTGTGCGTCTATATATATATATATATATATATATATATATATATATATATATATATATGAAATCCATGTATATATGAAACTATATATATATTCGGAATCCTATATGAAACATTCCATATTTGAAACTCATATATAAACTTAAAGCTTTATACTTTTGAGACCATGAAGCATTACACATTTTTGAAACCTGTATGTACAAAATCATTACGTCAAAACTGATTTTTTTGAAACCAACATATATATGAAATCCACATACACAAAAAATTTACATATATTCAGCACGGAATACATTCAAGAACTTGATACATACATACATACATACATATGTATGTATGTATGTATGTATGTATGTATGTATGTATGTATATGAAACATGATATATAAGTACATATATATACGAAACCTAGATGGGTGCGACCTGTAAAACTACTGATATACATATGAAATCTCTAGTGGTCAATATCACCTGATCCATACAATATCATTGGAGCCATATGACATCATTTAATTCATATGACATCGTTTGACATCATTTGATAGGGCCGAAATTTGACATGGTCGAAATCAACTGACACTTGCGACATCAACTGAAGATTTTAATAAGATGCAGAATGAGTTGTCAAAGGTGATTGAGCTACTAGAATGGGTTAAGTTTCTTTAATATATTATTATTATTATTTTAGAAAGTAGCAGAGGGAGGAGAGATGATAGGTTATTGTACAAGGGACTGGAAGAATAAAATATTGGGAGATCATGTGTTTGAGTCATGTCATAAGTGAGAAAGATATCATAAGTGAGTGTATATAAGAAGAGGGAGGAAGGACAGCAGATAAAAGGGGGAGAAGGAAATATGTTGTTTGAACTGTAAGTTGATAAAATATAGTAACAAAGGATCACGTAATAATATGGTGGAAATTAATTTCATGATTAGTTATGTCATAAACGAGTGGATTTCGCATGTGCGCAAAATGATATAGGATACCGAAGCTTATCAAGTAAGATCGACAACTTTTTTGTTTATCATCGGATCGATTAAACATTTCACTAGAGAACCCATGTTATTATCTGCGTATATTAAATATTAGTAGTGGTGAGTTTCTAGATTTAAAATTCAAATAAAGATCGGATTTGAAAAAATTCTCCAAAATATATAAAATTCAAACTTTAGGTTATTTTGCTCTTTTTTTGAACATTTGGAGGTTCGAGCTCTCCTTTCAATGCTAAAATGTTAAACCAAAAAATGTTTCAACATCTAAGATATTGTACAGGGGGCATATTTGAAGAAATTTCAATGATACCCCTTGGTTATATGATTATTTATGAAATTATTAAAATCCATACCATGCATTCAGGACTAAAATAGATAAGGCAAAATATGCAATAAGTCATGATTTATTATCAATGGGTAAAACAAAAAATATGAAAAAGTCATATTTTTTTGTTCAATTATAAGGCATGTTACAAAATGAGTCAAATATGCAAATCTCTAATTGTTTTTGTCCTTGTGTTTAATTATCCATGTCTTCATCTTCTTTGTTTGTAATTTGTCATTAAAATGGCTCTCAAGCTCCTTAGAGAACTTAGTAAAATTATAGTCCAAAAAGCGATTTATGCTAAGAGTGGAAAAGAAGTTAGAGGCCCCATTCCATGAGAAGGCGCATCTCTATTTATAGTGGTTCACTACACCAGAATCCTCATTTCGCAACGGCTTTAAGCCATTGCAAAACCATTTCGCAACGGCTTTGAGCCGTTGCGAAATGGGCAGTGGTAAAAATTTCGCAGCGTCTCAAATTCGTTGCGAAATATATTTTTTGCAACGGCTAAGGGCCATTGCAAAATATTATTTAGCAACGGCTTGTAGCCGTTTCGGATTTTATTTTGCAACGGCTTTGAGCCGTTGCTAATTTTAGTATTTTTTTCTAAAAAAAATATTGCTTTTTCGGCCCTCCTATAGTAACATCATTTAATTATCATACTCAATACAAACATTTGCATATTTAACACAATATTACAAAAGAAAGATCATTAAACCAAATATTTTTCATAGATTCAACACAAAGACCAAACATAACAAATCTTTTAATTACAATGTTCAACAACAATACATTACAACATAGTTCAGCAGCAATAGTATTACAGTACATAGTTTGGCAAGCATGTTACAATGTATAATGCAGAGATATATCGTTAATCGGTACATAGTTCATTATCTCGACGCCTTCCTCCAATCTGTTCCTATGCCTGATCATCATTGCCAACTCCAGCTCTATAAAACAAACACACAGGTATCTGTGTTTAGTATAAATAAACTTGCTCTTTTCTTTATAACTTTGCTTTTTATTGAAAAACATGACCTATAAAAATTTGTACATAATATATATAACTAGATAACTTGCTTTCCTTTGTAATACATAACCAGCTCTCTAGATATATTGTTTTATAAACTAATCCATATGACGCTAGGAAGGTAGGTTCTAACCTTGGTGCAGAAGGCCGGTTTAAATGATGATCTTCGGGCATTTCCATTGATTACTCAAAGGCGGTATCTATAAGCTAATTAGGATGGAAATGAATATCCACTAAACTGTTTGAGTTTAAAAAAAAAATTCATCCATTTTTTTACGAATCAAACCATACAGATTGAAATGAATATCTACACATTCAAACACAAATGCTCCCAAATCAGAAGAGTAGAAGGTACTCACACCGGAAGAAGATAAAGGCCAGAGTCGAACAACAAACTAAAACAATCTACATCAGATGCTAAATGCAACATCAAAGCTTCATTCATGCACTAGTATAATTAGTAAAATCGATTCCTTTTGCTTATCAATCACTGTAAAATGATGTTCACCATGAAGATTTTATTACTATATACTTATGCCATTTTTGGAATGTGTTTGGTAATCAGTTTTAACAAAGATATTGGTTTTGCAGCTCTTCTGTTCTGCTTCGCATAGCAGAATAATTATGAACTGCAATGCATATTAATGTATTTTTAAAAGCTTGTTCGAATTCGAATTAACTTAAAGAGGAAGTACATCCATATACCTAGTTTTGTTTACTAACTTCTCTTTTTAGTCTCAGCTACACTCATTATACACAAATATTTTTATATTTTCGCTGTATCTTTATTGAATCAATGTAACATGAATGACAGAATTATACACTTTGGAAACACATATTTCTTCTTGATGTATTTTTAAAGTGAAACAGGAGGAAATTGTTGAATTAAATTCAGTGCGGCAGAAACATTTATGGATATTCTGAAACAACTCTAAATTTGTTATTTTTTTTGAAAAGTGGTCTGAAATGATTAAACCTCCAAAATATAATGACAAACTTTAACTTGGTGAGATCAGAAAGAAACTAGTTAAGTTTGATTCATTTTTTCTTGGCTTTTTCATTGAGATCAAAAACATATATCAATTTCATGAAGCGTTGTCAAAGAAATTCCTGAAATCCTACATTTTTTTTTCAAATCGAACCCATTCAATTATGATATGATTTTGGGATTTCAGTTCACAACTCAATTAAAATTTATGGTCAAGAAAATTCATTCAAACAATACTGGAATAGGAAATAACAAAATGTTTTTTTAGTTTGCACTACAGTTTTTGTTAATCTTTTCTAAAATTAGGTGTAAAGTAAGATAAATATCAAGAAACCACCTTTCTCCATCTTTATATGTTCCTTACTCATATAAACCACTTCTAAAAATCATACTTTCACTTTTTAAAACCGATCATATGAAAAAAAGTTCCATTATATCAGGAAATGTTTCAGACATTCAAAATTTGTGTCTAAAATTAGTGTAGATGTATAATCTGTTTCTAGATAGTGGTAAACCGTTCCTCCTTTGGTTCACTTTAAAGTAATATTATGCAAGAGACTTATGAAATTCAAAACCATATATCTGATTGCAAATATCTTGTGGTTAAATTTTTTTAAAGCACCAGTAGCTCTTACATCATTAATAGCACGAAATGCCGAAGTGAAATAATACTTAGGTAAAAATTCATATGAATAGACTGAAAAGCATTAAGTTGCAAGAAATAGTTTGAATAGACTGAAAAGCATTAATAAATCATTATTAATTTATCATCTAAAACAATAGATTGTTTAACTTACGAAGTAGGAAGAAGTCGAATCTGATATGGTACCATCCTTTTTCGTGCGAGTTTTTTTCCATACTTGACGACGTATGATTTCTTTTTTTGGATTTGCACTGGTCTGCAATCAAAAAGGAAATATTATCATACCTGTAGTTTATCATAAAGGAAATAATACTAAAATAGAAGAAACTGCAGTCTTATGAGCTTGAAAGTGTAGGCGGATTGTGTGTGTTTCCATAAAAGGAAATATAAAAGAAACCGACAATTTGACAGACTAGTTGCATCAAGAAGCATTATGATCTCATTTTTATAGACGTGTATGTTTTATATTGTACTCAGAGTTGTAATAATAATGAAATTGCAAGTACTAAGCTAAAAAGCAGTGCACTAAACATATATATATGTGTGTGTGTGTGTGTTTATATATATATATATATATATATATATATATATATATATATATATATCTCACGATAGGCTTATAGTAATAACATGTAGTGATTTAGATTATAAGTCTGTGTACATGCATTGCACATTTGAGAAAAAGTTGAGATCGCTAATATAACTTGCGGAGCTTACAATTTTACTTTGTGTTTGTACTCACATCACTATGCTGTTACCATTTTCAACGTAGTCATCCGTGGTATTCTAAGAATCATATCTAAATTTTACCAAAAAAGTCTCATGCAGCTTACTGAACAAGAATAACAGTCTGTTGAATAAACATTGTGCCATATGCCAATCTAAATTCACCGTCTAATATGAACGGTATAATGCAAGTTATGACCTACTGACTTATTTTAATAAAATATTGGCTGCCTAAAAGAACACACCTTTTTCAAATGTTATAGGATTATTTATTAAACAATAATGATAGAGATTTCAGGAAAATGCATAGATGGGTATTATTTAGCAGGCGACCTGTAATTGATTCATGTGCAGATTATGCTATTATGGCTCCATTCAATTAACATCAAGTTGTAGCAAAATGGACCGACAACATTTTCAAGTTTTCATACTGCAAAATAATGTAGCCATGGTTACAACTCAAGTCATCGTATGATGAATGTGGCATATCAAGAAATGCTTGGACATGCATGATGAAACATGAATTTTCTCTACAATTTACATGGTATAAATTAACAACCATAAGTATGTCATCCCTTACAAACACTCACATAGCAGGGTTTTTAGAGAGCCGTGTGCACTAGGTTTGATTATTGTTATGCTCTTATTGGAAATACAAGCATTGTATTAAAAAGGTAAAATGTACAAGCTCATTGTGATTTTTAATATCAAAATCATCATCTGATGAACCAAGTATTAGTCCCAAAGGGAACCTAGATTGCACTTTTTTCTCTATTACAGGTTTAACCTAGTCCTTAAGTTCAACTATTTTGCACTTTTTGATTTTAAAGCAGGTTAAACCAAGTTTTTGCCTTAAAGTTCCTAAGGTATGATTAGCTTGCACTTTTTATTGTTTATAACAGGTTGAACTAAGTGTTAGTCCTTAAGTGCTACCAGATTGCACCTTTCATTGTTTATAACAGGTTGAACTAAGTAATAGTTCCACTAGATTGCACTTTTTGTTCTTTAAATCAACTCAAACCAAGCATTGGTCCTAAAGTGCATTTAGCTTCCCGTTTTTATTGTTTATAGCAGGTTAAACCAAGTTAGTCCTGCAGTGCAACTAGTTTTCCATAAAGTGCAACTCGCTTGCACTTTTTCCGTTCATAACTGGGAGAAATATATGTTAGTCAAAAAGTGCAAGTTGTTTGCACCTTTTTGTTTAGAGTAGATCGACCCAATTAGTCAAATAACTTGCGAAGCTTGCAATTTTACTTTGTGTTTGTACTCACACCACTATGTTGTTACTTTATTGAGATAATTGTCAAAATATAAATAGCTAACTGGAGTTGGTAATAAATATAGGTTGATATCGTGAATTTGTGAGGTGGAATTCTATGGATTATGTTGTAAAATCCAATTTTTGTGCATATTAAATAACTTGATAGTTTATAAAATTTAGAATGCCTTCTTATTTTTTCAGTTGACAGTTGGATTGGTTGATTTGGCATAATTTGACTGCACAAAGGTTCTCATTACTAGTAACGATTTGAAACCTCTTCATTAACATTACCAAAAAAAAGTAACGATTGTTAATTTTACCGTTAGAAAATTAACATTATAAACTGAAGATTACCATTATACTGGTTTTAGAATGTTCAATTCCACATGGAAAATAATTTTCAAACAATAGAATGCCAGTGCATACCATGCCAATACTATTAATTCTAAATGACTCCCCATTGTATCCACAAATATATCTCGAGCCTTGATCACCAATTCATTGAACTTTAAAATCAAATATTGATAAATCATTGTACAGATCATATTAGCTTTTATCTTTTTAGTTTGGTTTTTTCAGTTTATTTGCGTTAAAAAGGTTAATTTTGGAAAAAAACAAACGAATGCTAAGGAAAAAATCTTTTGAGAACCTATTTATTACTTACCCAAAACAGGTTCATAAAATAAACATGGAAAAGGGAAAAAATAAATAAATCAAAATACCTCTTTTCTATACCCAACTACTTTTTTAAACAATGACAACGACGATGACAGGTTTACAGATTATTTCATTTATGAAAAATATCAGCATGGAACATACATTAGACCAAAGTACCACTACATTGCACTTTTTGTTGTTTATAGCAGGTTGAACCAAGTATTAGACCCAATGTAGTTCTGTAGGATTTGGGTTCATCTCATGCAGAAATACAGTCAAGTTCTAAAAAAACTTATCCTATGTGTTATTGTTTTCAGAAACATCATTAACATGTCTATAGAGAGGTCTCTAGTTCAATATAAAGAAAATTATATCACCATAATGACTGGCATATAATTCTTTAGGCTTTGGGTTCATTTCATACAGCAATGTATATTAGTAATATAGTCAAGTTTTGTTTCGAAAACAAAAATAAAAAATAAAAAATCCAGTGTGCTATTAATTTCAGAAACATCATTAGTCTACTAATTGTCTAATATTATAGCAAGGGAGCTTTTTCAAAGAACAATATTAACAAAAGCATCAATGTAGCTACAAATTATTAGTATCTGCTAGTTGCCAATATTTTTCACAAATTTTCACATAATTTTTCATAAAATATCAAAAAGAATTAAGTTAGTTGGCAATTTATACAATATAAGAAAGCTAAAGATTTAATATGTACAGAGCATACATCCAACTTTGAACTAAGAATGAAATTAAGAATCAGATATTTCAAAAGTTAGAGAATGTTCAATGAAGGTAAGCTAGACACCTCATAGATATCTTCATATAAATGATAGAAAAGGAAAAAAAATCTTAAGTTTACTTGTATGATGATATTCCTTTAATGTAATATTTATTACCACCGAATAAATCTGCATTTCAAAACTAAATGTACCAAACGAATGGTTTCCCAACAGCAATCCCGCTAATTTCCTCAATCAATTCAGAAGACAAGTCTAAACTCACTAAGGTCAACAAATCTGCAGTAAATGCAAGAGAATATCAGTTGCAAAGTTAGGAGCCCAATCTTCTTACAATAATGAACATGATAAATAAAGAGTCGTTAAAGAAAACAGATTTCATATGTGTAACTGTGTATATTCAATAATTAACTTCATAGGTATATGCCTATGAATTTTACTACAATATCAACGAAATAACTTCACAGATTTCTCTAAATTTTACTACAATATTAGGAATAAAAATAACGAACTAAATTGATGATTTAAACATAAAGAACCATTCATAAGGAATAAAAATAAAATCGATTCGTATTAAATAACTTGACCGGATCGATTGCAAAATGAGATCACCCAATTCTTTTTAAACTGCAAAATAAAAATCGATTCGATTGCAAAATTTGGCGATTGGAAGAAGAAATTAGAGGCGTTATTAGGGCAAACGCGGAGCTTCTGGGGAAATGAAAGGGGCGTACTATTTTGGTAACGCGAAAGGGGGGTGTTACGTGGTTAATGAACAAAAAAATAAAAAAAAATTCACAAATGCTTTGAGCCGTTGCAAAAGTAAAACAACCCATAGCCGTTCTTAAAAGTTTTACAACGGTTCGAAACCGTTGCTATTTAGCAACGGCTTAAATCCGTTGCGATTTTTCTGCATGGGGGAGTTACGAAACTGCCAATATGGTGTAGTGGTTGGAAGAAGGTAGGGCTTGCTTCCGTTGGTTGATGTGAGTTGGCATGGATTGATGACCTACCAAGATGGTTGGCCTTGATGTTGCCTCTTCTCATGATCTTATTGAGCTTGAACACATCACATGGATCACTATCTAGGTGGTGGCCTCAACAAGGAGTATGTGGTGGAATATGAATGCCTTTGAAGCTTAATTAAGGAAAATACACTAAACCCTCTTGATTTTGCTCTCTTTATATTAATAATTTTTTCTCCTCTCCTTGCATGGCTTTCGACATCCTCATGTAAATTAACTATTTTCGACATCCTTTTGAATTTTGGCGATTCACAGCATCTCTGTTATTTATTGAAATTCTATATTCTTATTGATTTGGTGACATACGACATCCATCAATGACAACATGTGGTATCAATGAGATACATCATTGATGCAACCAATCGATATCCTTATTGTCCTTATCATTTGCAACATCCTATAATACATGATATTATTCAACATTCTTAACTTCGATATTCCTTCTTATAATGATGTTTGATATCATTTTACAAATTTGGTAATTCTTGTTAAGGTTTGATATCGACCGTTTGCAATTGTTTTATGTTCATATGTGTGATAACCTATACCGCCTTTGGTTTCGACATGCCTTCTGCCTTTTGTCACGACATCCCTTTAGTTTCACCATCTTTTGATATCGGCCTGCTCAAGTAGTTTAGCAATCTTCCTTTGCCTTCATGCTCTACAACATTACGTTATAGAGGCTCCATATCATTTGACTAGAAGGAATTCGATATCTTCTAAGTCGTTGGAACTCAATATAACTTGAAATCCTATATCATATGCTTTGTTAAGGATTCAGCATTTATTGGAACTCGGGATCATTTTCGATATCTTCTTGAAAATTGATATCTTTGTCGGGCACTCGATATTAGTTCTATTTCTTCCATTTTCCTTTTTTATTCCCTTGGAAAATATATGGATAACAACAAGATCATATTTTCAACATGATGGATCTTATTGTGTTAAAAGCAACCCAAACCAAGAATGACTAGACATACATAGGGATTTGATCATTGAAATGTCAATTTGATCGGTTTACTTTAGTGCAACTTATAAAGTATCCTTAAATATTAAGGAAGAGAATATGCATTTCTGTAAAAATTCAGTGCTTGAATGGATTGTATTATTTCATGTGTTGTTACATTAATAGTGGAAATAGCAGGAGCGTACCATAAGACATTTATTAGTGGATGCATCAAGTTACGAAAGATTGCTTTTGTATATATACCAAATATTAATTCCGAAATAATAGTTGTTCTTAGTATTAACTGGAAATAGATGTAGTTTTATTTTAATATGAATATTATAAATATTCATTGTAAAATAATTCTATTATAATAATTGTATTTTTTTTCAAAACAATACCGATGCATTTGATATAAAAATATATGAAAGTATTAATTTTTTTTACAATTATTTTAGAATTATGGACTAAGCCAAATCTTTGAGAAATAATTCTTTAATCATATCATTCATAATCATATGTACAAGTGAATTTTATCTTAAATGATTAAGGGGGAAGAACTCATTCAGTGGGGGAGGGGTGGCAAAAGAGTTAGTGAACTCTTCGGCTTGATATATATATATATAATATGTATATGTATGCACGTATGTATCTGTATGTGTGTATGTGTATGTGTATGTGTATGAGTACGTGTAAGTGTATATGTGTACAATCCAAGGTCTGTTGACCAAAATGTATCGACTTACATTGTCTAATTCACCAAAGAATTATGACAAACAAACATGAATATGTGTATTTGACAAACAAGTGGTGTGTTCAAGATAAGTTCGTAATATATATAAAACAGAAGTAGAAAATATAACATGCAAAGGAAATAGAACAATTCGAATTGATCGCGTAGATGAATATATCTATACTATACTGAAAATGAGTATGGCTTCCATAGCTCTGAAGTCTCCTCTAATTTATCAGTGAAATGTAATATGAATTCGCCAAGTGTATGTCTAATTCCACCGCCACTCTTTTTTCTCTACCAATTTTTTGAATTCCCTTCCATTTTCCATTTGCACCTTAACTATAGATCAAAGGTGATTTGATTTTCCCATAACCCCTCATTACCCGATATTTTTTGCTCGTTCTTTCTCACCCTATCAACAGAGGCTACCTCTCTTCCTCGGCCATTCTTCTAATTGTCGTCAAGGCATCAAAAGGTCATCAATTATAGATACTCTCTCTATCATTTTCCATTTATTACTTTTAGCAAGGAAGATATTTCTGAACCATGTATTTATGAAAGGTCCATTATTGTCTAAAAGGTCCACGATTGTCTTACTGTTTTGAATAAAAGTTATGTTTGAGTTTAACTTATTGTACTATGTACAATAAAATCATATTTTATGATGGAAAAAATTCTCTTTGAGGTTTCTGACAATAAAACTATGATGTTACATACATGCGTTGAGTGACGATCATACTCCATCGAATTGATTTCTTCATATGTGATTTTTATGTGATGATATCATTGAGGTAATGGATTTGGATACAAAAACGAAAGAGAAGGAAAAGGTAAGTTTTGGTTTGTTTGTTGATTTAATGATATAATTTCAAAAAAGCATATTTTGAAAAAATGTCCCACATTGAGTCCTATGCATTATGCCTAATTTCCACAAAGTAGTTGTACACATGTGTAGTTCTCTACTTTAGTTATTTATTGTACTACATTCCCACCCCTAAGGAATAATTATTCAATTTGAACAAGTTTTCAAAGATAACAATGTATATATTTCTAGACTTATACGCACCATGACATAAGATTGAATCTTAGTATCGTTGACAATGTGACAGTGAGGCCCGATTTAATTAAATATTTTTTATACCTATGAAACTCTATCCAGTGGATAAAAGTTCAAAGTTTATTAGAAGAGTGAGTATGATCCCAAGGTCCTAATCATATTATTGTCCTCTAGTACTTGTAAATTCTATCTTTGAATACATTTTCAAGCTTAGCAGAAGAGAATATGACTGTGCTACCCAGTTTGAATAACCGATTTCGATACTGCAACTTTCTGTTCTATACATCTTTTGATTAGAAAAAATTAATATTTGGTACATTATTATGCCTTTCTTTGTAGATTCTAAAAAAATTTCTCAATCAAATGTTATGTTTACTGAAAGTGGTTGTTTGATTTCTCAAAATAATATGTTTGGATTAAAATGGCAGTGTAGGTTTTTTCATGAATATTGAAAGAACTTATATTGTTTGGCTATTGGCCCTTTTTCATTAATGTTAGCTAGGTATGTGTTTACTTTGGATGTTAGATGAAAACTGTCATTGCAATAAATTAACCTTTGTTAATTTGTAGTCGGTTCATGGATTTAAACTATATGTACTTTGGGATAGGATTTTGTATTTTACGAATTCAATTTTGTTGCGATGTTGTAAGTAAAATATATGTTAGGTGATTTTATTTTCTTATTTTAGATAATTAATGCAGATTAATTTTTGATAATTAAAATGTATGTACAATGAATAGTTTTTTCGGCTAAGTTGACTTTAATGGTTCCTTATATTGTTGTTTGGAATTAGTATAGAGAGTGAGGGGATAGAAATAAAAGATAATTTTTTCCACCATTCAAAATACTCCTTAGGTGAGCAATGATTAAGGTTTTTATCTTATGGGTTTTCTTTAGAAAATATATTATCAAAGCGTAGAGAAAATGCTACCAATGTGATTTATGAATTTAAATTTAGTGTATAGAAGAGAGTGGTATCTAAGAAGTAGCATGGTCCAATCATCGACAATTCTTGGTAAAAAAATTCGTGGGTTGAATGTTAATGAATTTACTATTACTACTAGCTTTTAGTTATACTAGTACCTGATAATATAATTGAAGTAAGTGAGACACATACACACGCATATATGGACTTGGGGTAGAGGAGGGGCTAAGTAATTGGTTAATGTTGGTTTTGGCAATATAAGTCAAAATTGATTGTAATAGAATGAATTATAAACCAAATAAATCTAGGACTATTTTTATACTTTAATTTGACCTCATTATTTAGTAGCATATGGACGAGCTATGGATGAAGTTTGATGTTCTCATCTTATAATTGTCATGCTGCTAACATGACTAGTAGAGTGGTTCTTTGCGCTTTATCTAAGGCTATTGGAAATAATCCATATATATTTATGTTCGGTCATAATTTTCCTACTATTGTACTTATTTTCATGTTTCCACTATAACCAGAATGAACTTATTTATGTGGCATTTATTAATTTTTTTTATGTTTGTTGATTCATTAATGTTTCACCCCATTGAATTTGTGTATTATAGGTATATATTTTTGGGAGTCTTTTCCTTTGTAACTAAGATAAATTCAGGATGGAGAAGACAACAACTAAGGTATAAGTTGCCTTTTGGTAGACACGGTATTTTGTACAATAAAGAGAAGCATGGGACTACATGCATTAGTTAGGGAACATTTGGTAAGAAGATGAGTAGTTGTGACCCATCACTATATACATACCATGTAGAACTTTTTTGGTATCGGTATTGATATATTGCTTCCTGATTTAACATGGTTTGTATAGATAGTAGTGACATGAAAACAACTGTCAAGAAGTCACCAATAGGGTGATTTCTACTATTGTTTCCAAATGGTAAGATATTGCTCTTATGCAAACTTTTGAATAGCCTATCTATCATTACAAGCTCATCGAAATTCTACATTGTAAAGTTTGATTACTAAATTTTTAGCTTGATTTACCAATCGTGATGTCCTGGTACTATTCATCTATTAATTAAGAATAAATTTTTTGATACCAAAGGGGTCGACATCATTTCTTTACTTTTTATCCACCTATAGTATTGGTTTATACTAATAATTTATACCTGTTTAAGCGTGTCGTTAGTTTTACAATTAATTGACCATCCATGCCTACTTTTTCTTTTCCTTTCGATTTGAAAGCTTAGTCCTTCACTTATCGCATTTTATGCATTGCATTTCTTCCAATTTGAAAGCTTATATATCAACTTAGGGTGTAATCTTTGGTTATTCATCGTTCTCTATATTTAACTTAAGAATACTAAACCAATACATGTCCAGGAGAAATAAATCAACCTTAAAGTTTTTTTAATGTATGCCTTAACCAATTAAATATAAATTCCAATAAATAAACTACCAACAATACTACATCATAGATATATTTCTTTTCTTCTTGCATTACTTAGTGAGGTGTTACTTTCAAGTTGAGGTAAGAAATGATTTTCCTTTCTAATAACCCAAAGGTTGAGAAAAGGAAAACTATTAATCTGTGAAAGCTTATCTAAAAGCTTTGTCGCAACTACTAGCAATATACACATGTACACACAAGCATATGCATATACATACATACATACGTACATATATATTTGTGTGTAATAAAGAGGCAATGGTTAGAATTTACCATGGTAGCATACAAATACACCACACATTTAACTAATGGATCTGTGTCCTACAACTATTATATTATGCTTCAACTATTAATAAGAATGTTAGACTAATGGATTTGTGAATTCGTTGAAACTCATTGTTGTAATTATTCACCATGCTTTAATTTATTAGGAATATTGTGACATCCCCGGTATTTTTAACAATATAAATTTAATAATCCGTACAAAAATTAAATTGATATAGATATTTTTTTTAATAATAATTCAAATTGATTTAATAATCTTCTTCAATAAATATTTAACTAGTTATTTTATCTTTCAAAAATAATAAATTGATTTCTATTTATAATATAAATATATGGTTTATATTTTAAATAGATTAGCATTGTTTTAATTTTAATAAATAAAGCATATTTTTCTAATTCTAATATTTGTAGTAATTTGAAATTTGTTTTTATTTAATATTTAAGCTTTCCAATGGTAAAGAAATAAATCTTGGTTTAAACTTAATAAGTGAATCATGTTTTAAAAATTCAATTATATACATTTTAATTTAGAAATTTTGATTTAAATTAGTATTGAGTTTTCAAAACTATTTAATAAATAAATATATGATAAAATTGATAAGAAAAATATTAAATGTTTAAAATAATTTGGCTTGAGTTTTAAATTTAGAATGAATTAACAAAAAGTTTTATGGCTTAATAAAATAGATAATTTATTAATAAAAATATAATTTCTTTTAAAATGATCTTATTTTAATAATGAGTCATTTCTAAAAATAATATCAATGGTGTACTGTTTTACAAACAGGTTTTGAATAAAATTTGCAATTGTTATTTCAAATTAAATTTATATACATAACTTGATTTTTTAATAATTGATTTTGGATTTGATTTGAATTTAAAATTCCAAAGTATAGATTTCTGATTATTTTAATTTTTATATGTACAAGCTTTATTTTAAGTATAGTTTGTTTTTATTTCTTTTATAAATTTATATACATATTTAAATATTAAGTAACAAATTAAATTTGGCTTAATACATACATTAACACATATATTAACATTTAAATTTAAACACTAATTTCTCTAAAAGGACAAGTGTTGATCTCTTAAAACTTCATTAAACAAATGTTAGAAAGATAAACCTTCAATTTGACAAATGTTGAATATTTTATACAAGTGTCATTTGGTTTTAATTTTCTTTTATTTAATTAAATCTGAAAACTACATCTATATAAACTTGCATTTTCATTCATAATTGTTTTCTTTCTCATTTCCTAAATCAAAAGAAAACTTCAAAATTCTTCATATCTAAAATCAGTCAGTCCTCTTCAAAAATCAAACCCTACATATTCAAAATACTTGCATCTTCAATTCCTGCATTTGCCATTTTCAAAAACCAAATTTAAAATCTGTAATCATCTTCAAAATAAGAAAAATCTGCATTTCTTAGATCTAGAAATCATGATCAATACCATATGAAAACCCCTCATTATCTAAGTCAGTGATCATCTACAAAAAAACATATTTGCATCATTCTTTTTTCCCTGCAAAATTTCAAATCTGCATGCACCTGGAAATGAACAAATCTGCATCTTTCTTTTCTCTACAATCTGGAACTTGGTGTTATCTGCACAACCTCAAATTGAAGCCTATTCAAAAGCATCTGCATGCAAGTAGTTTTAGTCAGAAAACATAAGCATTCCAGTTTCAATAGGCTTGCAACTCAATTTTTTTTTAAAAGGATCATGCCTGCATTTTTAATCTGCAAATTCAAAAAGGCATAGCAGGGGATCTGCTTCTTTTAAATAAAAAGGTGAGCAAGTTTTTTTTTTAAAATTTAAAAGTTAAAAATAGGTTGCATGATTATACTGAAATGGAGTAGTATTATTTGTGTTATAAGTAGTTGTTGATGTGAAAATGTTTTGTTCCATGCTGTTCTTTTATTGCCTGATCTGTTTTGATTTTCCAGGCAAAAGTTTTATTAAAGACACTTACCTTTTAATTAGTTTTCTGTTATAATGAAATATACAAAGTAAAGTTGCTTTATTTTCTTAAGTTAATATTTAAAAATTTCAAGTAAGTTAAAATCTGAGTATTAACTTTGGAAACACAAAGAAACATCAATGCATGTTGATTCTTACCAAAATTAAAACATGTAAATTTTGTATTTCAGTATCATAAATCAATAGCACTAACTGAAACTTGATTTTTAAATCAAGAAATAGGATTTTTAGAGTATAGTTTAAATTGCAGTTTGGAATTGAACTGAGAACGAAATTTAAGCATTTTCTTGTGATCTTTGACTTGAGGAAGCCCGGGGTTCTTCTGGGTGATGGAGGAGGGTTGGGGGAAGGTTGGAAAAATCTTGGATGGCGATAAATTTATCAGAGAGGTTGTAGAATTGAAGATTCATTTTTAAACCGTAGTTTTGATGGGTTTTAAGAAATCGGTCATTTTGTCTTATATAATTGACCGAGTGCTATGATGCTTTGGAAAGTGTTAGATTGGTCGTGGATGAGTTCGAGGCCGGAGGGGCTAGTTATCAGGTGGTCGGAGCGTCAAGTTTTCGTCGTTGACAGGTTTTGAAGGGGAACTCGGTTGTGGTTTCTAGGTTGGGAAATTTTGCGTTCGATTTTGTTTTCAAGGATGATAGTTCGATCTGATGATCGCATTTGGGTATTGGAGTGTTTTTGGACGAAGTACGATCATCTCTGATGATCAGAGGAGGCTGGGGTCGCCTTGCATATGCACGGTGATGAGATGTCTGATGATGTTTTGGGTTTAGTTTTGGTTACTGGGGAAGTTGCTAGTCTTTCTCGAAGCAGTAGGGAGGTTGACTCGAGGGAGTTAGGTAGAAAACTCGAAGTAAATTAGTAAAGTCTCGGGTTGTTCTGTATTTCAGGTTTTTACAGTAACCTGTAAAATCTGTTTTTAAAATTTTTAAACTCTGAAACTTTTTAATGTTAAGTAATTTTTAAACCTGGTTTTAAAATTCAAGTTTAAATCTTGGAATTCAGGTTTAAGTTTAAATATCTCAGTTTTAGATAAAAAAATAAATTTTTAAACTTAAACTTGCTTAACTACTTTATTTTGGAAAATAGTTTAAATCTTCTTAAATTGAAGTTGTAAAATATAAGCAAGATTTAAAATAAAATTTAAATCTGGAAATCTTAAATCAAATATGAACTCCAGTTTTTAAATTAAAAGAAGATTTAAATTTGAAGAATTAAACTAAATATAAATTGAAGTTATTGAAATGAATTTAGTTTCAAAACTTTTATGAAATTCATTTCTTAGACAAACACTTGTTTGTCCTGAAATTTTAAAAAGTTTTAAATTGATTAAACTTTGATTAAGCTTAAATTAATTTCATTTTAAATCTTGTATTTGAAATGAAATTTAAAAGTAATTTCAAAAGTAATTTATTTTCAAATAAATTTTTTTTTAAACATAATTTAGAAATGTTTTATCTTAGAATTAATTAAGATAAATGTTTTGAAAATTAATTTAATTAATGGAGTAATTAAGGGATGGTTAATTAATTTAATTAATTAATGATTTGGAATTAATAAATATTGATTAAGGATTAATCAATTTATAATTAAGATCATTAACTAGATTATTTAATTAATGATTAAAGAATTATTAATTAAGTAATTAAGTTTTAATCAAGGATAATTAATTAAATAATTAGACTTTAATTAATGGATGATTAAAGATAAGTAATTTGTAATTAATCTCAGTTAATTACTTAATAAAAATAATTAGAGAAGGGTTAATGAAGGTCATTAACCAGGATTATTTAATAAAAATAATTAATTTTGGAAGATAATTTATTAAATATAATTATGGATCATTAATTAGTACAATTAATGATGTAATTAAAGTTGATTAATTATGATTAATTAATCAATGATAAGTAATTAATGATAATTAATTAAATGTAATTAATTAAGGGTTAATGTAATTAATTATAGATAATTAATTAATTGAAGTAAATAAATGTTAATTACTGTTTGGTTGAGAATAATTAATTTATGAAATTAATTAAGGATAATTACATGAATGTAATTAAGGATAATTAATCAAGAGTGATTAATTAAGGTGATTAATTTTGAATGATTAATTAATTGATTTTAATCAATTAAATGGTTAGGTAAGCAAGATTTATATTGATGAAGTAATTAATTCAATTTATTTTAAATTAATTAAAGATGAAGTAATTAATTTAATTCATTTTAAACTAATTAGAGATGGAGATAGTTAATTTAATTCATTTTAGATTAATTATAGATGTGGTATGAGTAAATCTTTGCTTATGTATGAATGGATGACATTGATTGCCTTGGATGCTTGGTGATCTCAGAAATGAGATAGGTTGTGTGGTATGAATTCTTAGTTGCATTGTGATGATAATATAGATGATCTATTGTGATGGTGATATGGATTACCTAATTGAAATGAATTATGGATTACCTGTTTATTTGATAATGTGGATTATCAATTGTGATCTGTGAGTTATCTATCTGTATATAGATACTGTATTGAATTGTTTTAAACTTTAAAATAACTTGGACCTAAAAGACACGCTTTGGATTTCGATGAGATCGGGATCGGGTTTCCATATTTGGATATCCGAAAACCATATCGATTCCAATTAAACGTTCGGTCGTGAATCCAAGTGGAGCTTTGTGAAGACTCGAGGTGTAAGGACTATTCGTCAGTATAACTCTGGGGGTGATTCCGTGATGAGTTTGACGGAAATAGTACTTACAGGCTCGTGATGGTGATTCAGAGTGCAAGGGTTATCGTCGTTAACTCTGACGGTGATTCCAAAATGAGTGTAACGAGATAATGCCTTCCGTTTCGTTCGAACCTGGAACGAACTTCTATGGATTGAATGCTTTCAGAACATCGTCAGGTGGACGATGAGCATTCTAAGTGATATGTCCTATAAAGGTAATCGTAGCCTCAAGCCTCATCAACCGGGAATGGCTAAAACAGGGGAGGTGCAGCAAGGTTAAGTGGGTCATGCCCAAGTAGGACAAGATTTTCCCATGTCTAGAGGTCCCTTTATATTTGGTTGTGTGGGCGGTTGCTAGCTACAACCGCGGGGTTGTCTTGTTCGAAACTGTTCAGTAAGGAATGGCTCCGGCCTTGTGTTGCAGGGGAGCGGGCGTACTCCTCGGTACGTTGATCTAGGCCACGTACTGTGACGGGCGGTAGCCCTGCCATTGTATGGAATCCAAAATCCAATAAGTGTCAACGGTTTTGATTGTATTACCCACTTTTGTGGCTAGTAGCTAGAATTTAATCATGTAACAATTTCGGCTATTTCATATTTATTTGAAAACCCTAGACCCATTATAATATCATCGGATTTCCTATCAAATGTTTTGGTTAGCATAAGGTAAAAACTTTTCCATGTTTATGTGTGGGAAGTCTTACGTGATACCTTTCTTTTCAAAAGGATTTTTAAAAGTTAAGCAACCTTAACCTGTTACTCACACCAGACCCATGTCTGACCCGGAGTTTATTCTGTTTTTCTTAAACTCTTGGGTACTCAAATTTTTACGAGTAGCCAAGGGATTTAGGTTAACTTTGACGAATTGAGGAGGAGCAATGGAGCAGGAGGCTTCTGCGTGTAGATATATAGTATTCCGCTGTGTAGATTTCTCTGAGTAGTTTCTTGTACTGTATTGAGTTGTATAACTAGACAGGTGTTTATAACTGTCTAGTATTGATGTGTAATCTGTGTAACTCTGATAGTGGTTATAAACTATGTAATATGTATGTTATTAATATAATTTATTCGTTCCGCTGTTTAGAATTCTGATGTTGTATCTTCTTTCTCTTCTTTATTTTCTCTTTTTATCCCTTTCTTTCTTAAAAATGATGCGTCATTATGGGGAGACGGATGGCAGGTCTTTCCAAATATTTTATAAAAGTATAGGGCAAGTTTGGTGCATATATCCTCAAAGTTTATGAGTGAAGCTTCATTCTGGGTCTTCAAAATACTATATTAAAGTACGTTTGGGATGATCTTTCTACTGGGTGACATGCACATAAAACGGATTAGAGATAATGTAGCGACCGCCGTTTTCAATCCTCGAATGTTGACACTAATACATCCACTGTATTCACATGCCGAATACCCAAACGTGGAAAGATCGACTGTTAGAGTAAAGAATACGAAGAAAAGAAAAATAACAAGAAAGAGGTGTGACGACTCACCTTTTTAGATGGTTTAGATTGACAATAGATCACACATGTCTAACTCAAACCATTCAAAGGGAGGATTGTCAATGGGGCAAATAATAAAATAAGAGAAAAGAAGAAAAATGAAACATAGGATCTCGTAGTGGAATTGATAAAATATAAAAATCAAATAAACAGTTCATGAATCTGTTTTACAATATACATTTGATTACACAAATATTACATAAAATCAGAGTAAAATCAACAAGCATACTAAAATAATGCAGTGGAATAATAATAGTAAATACAATCTAGCAACTCCATCTCCATCCTCAAGGAATAATGTCTTCAACGCTGAAATACTCAGGCTGACCCAAGCGTAATGAAAAGACAAAACACTCGAGTTGGAACTAAAAGTTCTTATGTAAGTTAAATCAACAACAAGTAAATATGAGTGTAATAACTTCAGAGATGTTTACGGAATTTTACGTCTCCTATCCAGTGTATAACATGAGTGCTATAACTTAAGATATGTTATGGGATTTTCAATCTCCGAAGGATCTATTAAACTATCTACATGTAGTAAAATATGCTATATATGTAGTATCTATCAGTAAAGCAGAGTATTAAAACAACGTTAAAGTTTTACATTAATACCCCTTAACACATTTTTAAGTTTTGTCCTACAATTTGCCTTAGTAGGATCACCAGTGACATCAGTAGCCAAGGAGTCCCCTATAGGTATCATACTAAAAAAATCATAAGGGTTGCGTGAAACGATAAAAGTATGACAAGGCACGTGAGGCAATGCCGAAGGTAGGATTCTACCAATTTACCCTTTCTGGCTGGTGGTAACGCATCGTAGCTACAACCGCCCACCGAGTCCATCATCTCCAAATAGAATCAAGGTGCATCGATCAAGACCAAAATCAATATAATAATACGAATAGGTGATGGCCCCTAAAGGTTGCGAACTCCTTGGCCCGACATAGGCTTCTGTTTTAGTCATTTCCAATTGACACAAGTATTGAGGTCATCCGTCATCGTTCTCTTTCTTCAAATCCAGCAAACGCCTCCAATTCAACCACTTAATTCTCGATAACATCCATTGCATACATAGTTGTTAAAGTGGTTTCAATATTGACAGAAAGTATGCCAATAAGAGGCCTCGGGCTCTTTAAAAACCAAACTTCATTTTTCACACTGGTTGGTTCTTTTACATTTCAAAACTGATTCATATTTGATATCATAATATCATATTCACTTCAAATATATCACTTCATTTCAAAATACTATATTTACTAAAAATATGTCAATTTCACTTGAAAATATCATTTCAAATTCCAACTTAGGTTATACTCTCGTTTAACCACATACGCATTTAAATCAACGATTTAAATATAAACATTCCAACTTTGCCCAATTTGAAATTTTAGAAAATAGTTTGAATAGTTATAAATAGTTTAAAATAGCTTAATATAAAATGTTTGAGTATGGAAAATGGTTTATATAGTAAATAGTATGGAAAATCTAAATAAATTTGAATATTAAAAAGGTAGATTTTAAATAGTTTATATTAAAATAGTTTATTTTGAAAATAGTGTCAAATCAAACTGTTTGTTTCCATTTCAACAAATCTAGACCCGTGTCCAATTTCAAATCAACGAACTTAATTTCCAATATTTCAATTCAATTGACTCAATTTCAATTTAGTTTCAAATCAACCTGATTTTCATTTCAATCCAAATTAACTTCAATTTTCAAGACATTCATTTTTAACTTCAAATTCGAATCAACAATTTAATTCAATGACTTAAATTTCAATTCAATTCTTTTTTTTTAACTATTTCAATTTATATCGATTTCAAGTCCAATTTCAATTTAGTGATTCAAATCCCTTAAATCAATTTAAACTTCACTGTTCAATTCAAGGTCCTTACTTTAAAATAATCAATTTTCAAAATTAAACTCGTATATCGATTATAACTTCACATTTCAATTTTAATTCATTAAAATAATTTCTTTTAACCAATTTTGATTTCAACATTTCAAAGCTTGAATTAGAAATAATTCGATTCGTATAAATCCATAATTTATTTCCTTTGAAATAATACCATTTAATCGAAAAACAATTTTAAGAATTTATCACCATTTAATTTAACCAATCTGGTGTCCGTATATAATTTTATATCCTATGGCTAAGAGAATAAATTTTCAATTTTTAATTTCAGGGATAGATATATATCATTTCAATCAAAATCAAAGTGTCATAGGTATATATCATTTCAACCTATTTCTTAATTTATTTGAAATAATTCAAATAATAGGTTATATGTTGTCACTTAATATACAGAGAAATAACAGGAATATAAAATAAAAAACATCCAAACATCCAAAATGTCAACAAATAGACATCCATCTCAACATCCAAACCAACAAAAAAATCACAACAATTAACTGGTTATTAATATTAGGTATTTAAGTATCAATTCAATTTCACTACTAATTCAAATGGCAATCTAATTCAGTAAAATTCAATTTCAAATTAAAATATCAATTTAAACTACCAAAGAGCAACTAATAAATTTCTAATCACTTTATAACTTTAATTCAACTTACATAAAAGGTTTAGTATTGCATGAGTGGGTTAAATCATTCACCTTCGATTTATAAACAATTTAAAACCCAATAAAAGCCCAAAATTCCAACAGTCTCCAAATTCAACCAAACTAGTTTCATGTTTTCAGAATTTTGATACGAGTCTGACGAAAGAATTCACGCATCAATTAGAGTTCATATGCGAAAGATATTCAAGTTATAACAATATTATCAAAATGGAATATAAAAACATGTACACACATTTTAATAATAAAATAAAACAAATTAGATACTCATGTTAAGAATTTTGAAGCTTGCTCATGTTTCTAAAACCTGGAGAATCAACGGAGAAAAAAATGACATAATGGCTCACACATGTAGGAAGGAGGCTTTAGGAAATGGATTTGCAAACAAATGAAAAAACCAACTTCATGAAAAAAAAATTGCTAACATTTGTTTTTTTCCAAGAGGAGAAAGAAAACTTTAGAAAAAAAAATGATGGCAGCATGTTTTGGAAATGGAAAGTTAGAGGAAGAGATTTACGAAATAGGAAATGAATAAGAGTAAAACACGTTTAGAAATTGGAATATGAAAGGAAATGATACAAGAAGATGTAAATTTGCAAAATGAAAGGAGATTAACGTGCAGGTAATTAACAAAGGATGAAAGACACGTGTTGGAATTTGAGAAGACATGTTTACAAGGCAAGCAAATCATTTTTATAAAATTTCTAAACGTGCGCTACCTCGATTAATTTCATTAGCATACGGGTAAGGTTTCAAAGCAAGGCTCACATGTAAATAAACAAAAATTAACGGAAAACCAAAAGAGGCATGTATTTAATAAAAGAAAGCAATAAAATAAAATAAATAAATGAGTGCAATGATTTAAATTTGAGAAGGTAGACTGTGCATGGAAAGCAATACTCTAATATACTCAATTTTAAAAACGTTCATTTTAACCTGTTTTATTATACCTAATACACTCAAATTTACACTTTTATATATCTTTATTTAGTACACGGTAAATAAAATTAAACACTGCAATTAACGTAATGGGTATCGCCGCTACACACAATAAAAGATGAACTGGGACTCCACATTCAAATTTGGAACGAAATAAATTTCCTATGTAAACTTATTCTTTACTAAACTTATTCATTTTATTCTTTTATGTTTGATTTAAATGTTCTCATATTGAATCAACTATTACCTTATGAATTTATTCAGCATAGGTTTTCGTTTTATTTCATTCAAACTCTACAGCTAACATCTTTTCTTATATTAACTACAATATTTAATTACGTTTAATTTCATTGATTTCAAAATTGATTTCAACGGATTAAATAATACGATGATAAGTAAAACAATATTTACATTTAAGTGATCTAAACACATTTATAAATCTATTGCTTACAACAAAGGCTACTGAATCTACGTACTAAATAATTGGTTTCCTATTGCATGTTTAACCAACCAAATCAACGAACATTGATTTCTCTTTTTAATACAACATTCAATTTTATTCCTTATTAACTTTCACTATTACCATTAATTGAAATTACATTAAATAGTTGTCAATTTCATTCGATCAACATTATTAAATTATTTCTAATCGTTTTTTCTATCTATAAATCACAAATTTTAATTTTTTACAATATTAAATTCCAAAATCTTATTAAATTTAATATTTTTAATTATCAAAAATATGGATCGTTACAAGAGGAGTACAAAAAAATCAGAGTCTTACAACAAAATGATAATATCAAAATATGGTACACATTGACTCTAATATACATAGCATTTCGGAGTTAATAATCTAAGTATCATCATTAGTCTAGATAGTTATAATAGTCTATCCTTACAACAGTTGATATATGTACATAAAGTATCGCAGTGGAAATAATTGCTAGGATAGGTTAAAAACATCCAGCTCTCTCCAAGAGCCCAATGAACAACAACGAAAAAACTGCTTTCCTCGGACTGCTCAAAGGAGCATCTATGGAAATAAAATCAAAACATGGGTTGGACAAAACTTTAGTATGAGAAACTCAAGAAATGCATATGACATATAACGACACCTTTTGAAACCAATAAAATCACCAGATTTGTTTTACCCTCAAAAGAGTCAGCCATCTTGTTAAGTAAATATTGTGATGTAATAAATAATGCCTAGGGTATGGAATATAAATAATAAATAGCAGTGCTGCATGTACACTACAACAATAACTAGATATACAATCAAAAACCATGAAGGTGCATTTGCATAGCTGTGTAAGATTTCCATAGAGGTACCCTCGGTACATCGAGAAAGGTCCTCCTGCACAAGAATTAGATATATCCTTCCACGCAATGTACATCTCTAGCGAATGTAACATAGGAAATACATAACTGGCACATGCCTCATTGCATGGAACCAAGTACATCACTCCTGCATGAATATCTAGAAGCAACACTAGAATAAAGTCGCCTACACCTTTGGGTTAGCTAAACCCCTTGGTTATGCATCCTATCTCTGGTTTCTATCATTACCAATGGTAAAGTCATGTTTAGCCATGACTCGAACAGATCACGAATCCTTAAATGGATTCCATCATCTCGAATAAATCACAAATCTCTTCATGGATTCAACATCTCGAACAGATCAAGAATCTCCATATAGATTCCAGCATCTCGAACAGATCATAAACCTCTACCAAAGCATAGATCGCCTATATGGTTTTAAAGTGGCTATGGTTTTGGGTCATCTTATATAAGTACACTCCTCCGCTTATCGGGTGCTCCAAAACCAATCGATAGATTTCAAGTTGAATTAACCCTAGTTCTTTTAGAAATTAACAGATAATACATAAGAGTGGGGATCATCTTCTATTCAGATGGATTTCCTTATCGTTTGTCCTAGAAGTGCAAAAATAGTTTATATATAGGTTATATTATCATCGAATGAATAACCGTACCATGTAATTTTCATGCTTCTTCTATATTTTTCCTAATTTAATTTTGGCCATATTCAACAACAATGAGAACGATCGCATATGGAGACCAAGTCTCGTATACTTATCGCATTTCCGACCTTTTCAACTTCCACTATCCCTCGATTAAGAGTGAAGTTTGATAGGTAAGAAAAAAAATGTTTCTACACCCTACTTGAATCATTATTCTTCACTCTCATAGATAGAAGAAAGTCTACTTTGTCAGCTTTAGTGTTAGGTACACGATTAAATATTTTCCATAAATAAGTAAACAGACAAACTGCAATTAATTCACACAAAGCACGATTAAGTCACATAAATGACTGCTAATCCCCTCTTTATTTAATTAGTCCTTTATTAATTAAACCTCTTTAATTAGTAAAACTCATTTTTATCTAATATACTTCTTTCAATAATCACAATTCTATATTAATTTATACTCCTAATTAATTAAACTCCTAATTGATTAAATTCCTAACCAAATTAATTAAAAACTACTAATTAATTAAAAATTATAATTAATTAAAACTTCCTTATTAATTATACTCTTTTATTAGTTAAAACTTCCTTTGTTGGTTAAAATATAATAAAAGGGGTCAAACGCAGATTCTTCTTAAACATTGTTACTATAAACTCCACTCTCTTTTATATTTTAAGCAAATATTTTTTCTATCTTTTTTTAAAAAAACTTCATACCTGTTATCATCTTCAAAATTCCATTATTAAAGATCCAAGTATATTCATAATATTTTCCATTTTAAAATATAACTCAAGGGTTTAAAAACAAATGTTACTAAAACATTGTTTATTATAAATCCCAAACATTTCGTACTTTAAACATTACCACTAAAACTCTCTTTTAAGTATCTACTTACTTTTGTAAAGGTTTAAGACAAGTGTTACTTAAACATTGTCACAACAACCTAAAACATTTCATATTTAATCTTATATTTAAAACTTCTTTTTTAAAATTTAATTATAGTTACAAGGATTAAAGACAAGTGTTACATAAACTTTGTCACGATAACCTAAAACATTTTATATTTAGTCATTATTTTTAATGCTCTCTTTTTAAAGATTTAGTTATACTTATAAGGTTAAAGACAAGTGTTACTTAAACATTGTCACAACAACCTAAAACAATTCATATTTAATCATTATCTTTAAAATTCTCTTTTTGAAGATATAATTTGAAGACAAGTGTTACTTAAACATTATCACAACAACCCAGAACATTTCATATTTAATCATTATCTCTAAACATTCTCTTAAAAGATCTAATTATATTCTAAGAATAATTATAATGGTTAAAAACAAATATTACTTAAATATTGTTTACTACAACCCAAAACCATTCACTTACATTTACCTTAAAGTATTCATTATTAAAGTCCTAGTTATATTCCTTATTATTATCCAAATTATACTCCTAATTATAGTCCTAGTTATATTTACTTTTATCTCCACTAATTTAACAAGTAAATGTACTTTTACTTAACTTTACAAAACCATTTGTTATATCTTAAGTATTATGATCCAAATCTTCCTTTATTTCTTTATAAAAGACTTAGTTTATTTTTCCCCACTTATATATTCAGAAAAAACCTTGTTTAAAATGATGTGTATATTTTTATATATACTAATTTATTTATAATCTAATATAATTAATAAAATTCTAAAACAATTTAAAAGATATTATATTATATCACCTTTTCAATACTTTAAAAAAGTCTATAGATTATTTTCAAAATTGTATATATTTAAAAATACTTTAAAAATACTTATACTATGGTTTAAAACATTTGAATTAAATATTACTTAGGAATACTTATTTTGTAATTTATTTAAAAACCATACAAAGCATGTTTTATAATTTAAAAATCTTTACTTCAAAAAATTAATAAATAATTAAAAAATATTTAAATTTTGATAATTTTCCAATATTGAGCACATTTATAATACTTGTTAGAGAAAAAAAAGAACCCATTAGGATGTCTTTCAAAATTGATTTTAAGAATCGCTGAACACATGGCATTTTAAAAGTGCATCCATAACAACCATTTCGCTTCTAACTTTCATAACTTTTTTTGTAATTTCTCCAACTTTCCAAACCAATTCCTTGCTACCCCATATACCAAAATTTGTGCAAGGAATATCCAAAATATATTTTATCATAATATATTCCCAAATAATCACCAAGAACAATTTTAGACATACGGGGATTTAAATTGCACTTTTAACTACTATAGCTATAGAGACCATTCTATCCATTTCAAATTCAATACAAATCCAAACAACTAGTTAAACATTGAGTCAAGGCTACACCACATGTTATAGAAGGTAATAGAAATGATGTTATACAGTATAACATTGTCATTTTCTTTTAATAGCAAGGAGGTTTAAAGTTTATAACTTTAATTAGTTAATGCCACTTTAACTTTATATTTATACACACACATATATATACAATAAACACATACAGAATAGTGAGATTATGACCTATACCCAAGCCATATATAAGCTCAAGCATACCCAAAACCAAGGATACCTCCTACAATGTTATAGATAATCTCATTACGCGTGCAATAGCGAAGACCCCGTGTAACACTCCTAGTTTTAATTAGCATTATTCATGAGATTTAATTAGATAAATTAAAAGAATAATGTGATGATTAGAGTGATAAGGGAATTGAGATTTGAAAATAATTAAGGTCGTTCTTTAACTAAATTAATCTATAAGCTTGTTTTATAACCTTAACACATATTTGATTAAATCTTATAACCCCTAAACTCTTGTTTCATTCTATTCATATTCTCATAAATCAAAACAATCAAAGAGCTAAAGCAAGGCTAACCATTAATCATCACCTACGTTACGAATTCAAGTGGAGATTCAAGGAAGAAAGCTAGGAAGACTAAGCAATATTCAAATCGCAATCCATTGCCAAGCCAAGGTGAATAATGATCTATACTATATCATTTTGTTTTGTATTTATTGATTTAACTTGGTTTAGGATTCAAACCAAATGTATAAATGTGGATGATATGCAATGATTGGTGTTTGCCATGTTTTGATTTAAGTGATAAAGTTATAAGGATTAAATAAAGTGGATTAATTCAGTTTTGAGGGTAAAACCATAGTACATGATTTCCAAGTATCATGATTTTTGAATATGTTGTGTAAAACCTTATTTTGAAGATGGTTTTATATTTTCAAAAAAATTCGATGCACAGAGAATATATTATGATTTTTTATATGAAGGAAAATTAGTAAATTCGGGTTTTATATTTAATTAGGTAATTAAATAATAATTTTTGGACTGAAATTTTTATATGATGAAGAAATCACCATTTTGAAATATATATGAATTTTTAGGATTTTTCTCCATTATTTTGGAAGAGATATGAACTTAAAATGCAAGAATGTCATTTAAATGATTAATTAATTAATTCGGTGAAATTAATTTATTAACATATTTATGAACTTCGAAAATGTAAGTGTCGCAGCAACACTGAAAGAAACTAAAAAAATTACAATACCAGTCATGTTTTGACAAATAGAAAAGATTTGGTAAAAATGCATACTTTGTTAAGTAAAAATACAGTTTTACTGATATTTACGATGATGCCCCTCCCTTTTATGAAGTTGCCTCACCTGTAATCTTCAACGTCGACGAGACGAAAACATAAGGCACTATTACGATAGTGTGGAGCGTTTTTGAACTCGTCGAGGTCAAAAAGGCGACAGCATTCATATACCATGTCGTAAGTTTTGAAACATAGAAGAGAGGGGTCATCGAGCATTGGATAGCATCGACATGCTTTATGATGCCGCCTGATCATGATGTTGCATTATCGAGTTGTCGTCTTGTTGAGTTGTCGCATCATCATATTGCCAAAATCGATGATGTCGATGCAAGTAAGAAAGTGGAGGGACATCTTATGTTCTTGGAGCTCGACGTCATCATTGTCAACAAGGCGCATAATGCCACACGTTTTTATTTTTAAGGCTTTTAAAAAGAGGCAGGGAGCCTTAAGTAGTGACGTCAACATAAGATGATGTTGATGTTGATCAAATTGAAATGTTTTAAAGTGATAAAACTTATGTCATTTTCAATCATGAACATGGAAATATAAAAAAAGCTTTTACAAATGTATTAAACTTTGAAAATACAAAGAGATAATTTCCTTATTTAAATTATGGGTTAAAGGTATTAACCATACATCATTAAGAAAATGATTACAAGAACTTTAATTATGGATGCTTATGTTTTGAATTTACTTGATTAGTTATTATGTGTGACGACCCACTTTTTCGACCCTTGAAAATCGACACTAGCACATCCACGGCATTCACGTGCTGCATATTCAAGTGCATAAGAGGCGGATGATCAGGGGTAAAAGAAAATAAAGATAGAATATAGTAATAGGATTCTTTTGTTGCATTGAACAATTTAATTTTTTTACATGTAGATAGTGTATACAAGCATTCTCAAAATGATGTATCGGAGTTATAGCAAGTACTAACCCAGTTAGGGATAATTTTAACTGTCTATCCCTACACAGGTGCTCGTATATACTTATACATATACAATGAAAATAGAAATGCATAATTATCTACAAAGGTATCTTCTACTCTATGTTGCAAGCTCTTTCAAAATGCTCTAAGCTAAACCTTAGTACTTGGCTGGCCGAAAATATAGGGCACCCGGAGTTTAAGGGAAAAGAAAATAAACTCTGGATCAGTCATGGGACTGGTGTGAGAAAAGTCAAAAGAATGAATACTTTTGAAAATCAAATGGTATTCCATAAGATTACGCTGTACATAAATACGAATGAGATTTTACTTTATGATAACCAAAACATTTGCTACGTAAAATCAGGGATATTACTTTTAATGATATTCTAAGAAAACTCTTTTAAATAACATATTAATCATAGTTGAAATTGTTACATTAATTAAATTCCAGCATACTAGGTTCTACAATAAAAACCGTAAAGGCACGTATTGGAGAATGGATTTCCAACAATGACAAGGTAAGGGACAACCTTTTGACAATACATCTCTAGAGGAATGTACAGTGGCATAGCCCCGCAGCCCTCCACAAACACAGAATCGGCCTACCTCTACAATAGATAGTACCAAATATCCAATCATCCCGATCATTTCCCACCTATCCGTGGGATCCCAAAGCATACACAAAAAACCATAAACGTAGAAGGTAATCTACAAATGTGATGATCATATCCTAATGGGTGCGACTCACTTAGCCCTGTCGTATCTACCCTGTTTTTTTTCCATTACTAATGTGTGAGGCTTGAGGTAACATTTTACCTTTTATATGATAGATTCCACTTTAAATTCCACATAACCATCCCCGACGACACACTAATTGGTTTCCACAAAAGTACAATCTCTTAGTTCATATGCCTCAGGGAAGGATGTTAAGTATAATACGGGTTACCTCCTACACCATTAAACAGATGTTCATTTGTAAAAACCAATGTACGTGGTCTTATAAATGCATTGTCAGACACTCGTCCATACAATTTGTTTAGGAACAGGACAAACCGGAGGTACTTCTACTATATCTTATTTGGGAAACACCCATAGGATTAGTAGCGCGCAGCCCTTCAATATTAAGATCTCCATCTTCAAAATCATTGTCTTCAACAAGTCTTCACTTTCGAATGTGTATATTGGTTTGAAGTGGTTTTTATATAGGAATCAACCAAATTAGACCCCGGTTTCTCCAAATTAATTATCGATAAAAGATGTCCATTATGTGGATGACTATTATTCAATTAATTGATATCATTTATCTAAGTAAATTATATTCTTAGAGATATATGTCTTTAAACCATTTTCTTTTTCAGTATATATAGGACTACTAAACCACTTTATAATTTTGGAAATACTAAATCATCTCTCTTTAATTACATAGGATAACATTTCCATCTTTTATTATTGGTATAATTTCAATATGAACGGAGATTACTTATTCCCAAAACATTTCTTTTAAAGGGGTTAAAAACAATGTTATTTAAGACATCATTTACTGTAAACCCAAATCACTTGGTATTGAGTAAAAAGGACTCATATTTTTAGATTAATCATACTCAATACTAACTTCCATATTCAACCTGTATTATTCGTCGAATAACGGTGAAATCGTTGTTTATCATATGGATAGCACGAGTTCCCTCTTTGGAATTTAATACAGAGTTTAACTAGAATGTTTTCTTTAACAACCAAACTCTTATTTTAAATCTTGTCTAACTTTTGGAAAACTCCAAATCTCTTTTCTTTTATCTTAAGATAATGCGGTCCGGGTAAATCAAATTAGCTATTCCCTCTGCTGGGCTAGTTTGGATAGTTAGGGTGAGCAAGAAACTAGTTTTTCTAAATTCAAGCCTAGAGACTATCCCTCCATCATCCATAAGGTGGTCAAGTTATTTTCTCGACTCTTAACTTTTAGATGTATTTGACTTATCATTTAAAAATATTTCAAAAGTTTTCGGGAATAAAAACCCAAGTTTAAATCTTATTTTAGAAATTTCCAAATTCTTTGTTAAATTGCTTATGAACAATGCTTTTAAGGGCTTCATATCACAAATCCCATTTTAAACCTTTTATATGTTCATTTTTTTCATTTAAAACTCTTTTAAAATATTTTAACATATTTTTAGATTCTATTCCATATTTTGAAGAATAAAAATATCTATTTAAAAAGAATTTGAAACTTTAGTTTTCGAACTGCCAAAACGTGATGTTTTTGAAAACTTGATTTGGACATATCTCAAATTTTACTAAATGAAATATTTATTTTTCTCCTTCACTTGAAAATTATAAGAGTCCGGAAAATTCTTATTTCAAATAATTTCGAGCTTTATTCCATCCTATATATTGATTTAACTTTTACAGCGCGAAAATGCGAACTGGCGTTATGCGACACGCTCAATTTTGGCTCACTTTTCATATATTTTCAAAACTTTATAGAAATGAGTATTAAGGTTTGTAAAACATTTATAAACCATTTAAACCATTTTTATTCATGTTTAAAGAGGTTTAACTATGTTGCAATGCTTTTATAATTCATAAGAAGAAAGTAATTTCTTTATGTAAATTCGACATGTATTTAATATGTAACGACCCGGTAGATTTAATGATTTTTATAACGTAATTAACTGAACTTTTCTTGAAAATAAAACAATTACGTTTAACGATGAAAATTTGATATTTGTCATGCGTCTACTGAAGCATAGAGAATTGTAAATTTTTATTGAAAAATATGAAAGTTGGTTCTGTTGTGTAATCTTCGATTTTAATTTTAAATCAGTTAGATTTGAAGAAAATAAAATATCAAAATCTGATATTTTTATATAACAAAATTGTCGACCTTTTACTGAGTGAGACGTCATATTTTGTTCCGCCAAATTTGGATTGCTCTAGCCCGTTTATCTTATTTTCGGCGTTTTAGCTGCATTTTCGGTAGCGAAAATCGAGTTTTGATAGAATAGTCGTATTGCTTATATCTGTGCGCTATAAGGTTCCTCTCATCATGCTAATTTCCATAGTATATTCATTTTTGTATTTCGATGTACGGTACATGGTGAAATCTATGAAAGATTAACTGTATCGGTTCATGTTTGTGAGCCCTTTTGTTTTCTTATGACCATTGATTGTCCACCGGTTTAAAACCAATAGACGGTAGTCTTTTATATTTCTCAGAAATTATTAACGACTTTCAATATTCGACTGGTTTGAATATATTCATTAGTTCATTCATCTTTTTCCTTCTCCTCGTGTTCTCCAACATAAAAAATTAATAATATATAAACTTCTTATCTATATTAGTTGCTCAAGCCATTTCCTCCTCCGTTCGCAAATCACGTTTATCCCTTTTCATGTCCTGGAACCGCCTTTATCTTTTCCCCTTACCAGCACCAACCTACCACCTCTTCCTTCATCTGCTACCTCAACCGCCACGTTATCTCTGGCCCAAACCCTTCAAGCTTCCCCTCTGCCCTCGTTCCTCACCACAACAGCTAAGTAGCAGCGCTGCCAAGCAGTCGTGATCATCTTCATCTCCAACGTCCACTTCCCACCATTGACCTCCAACCTCCAACCCACACTAGCCTATTCCCCTCGCCACCATCACCATAGCTCGACTACGCCACACAGCACCTCTCCACCTAGCTTCGGCAACCCTACCTCCATGCACCCTGTCACTCTCTGTCCCATCATAGCTTACAGCACCACATCCGCTTAGTCACCTATCACCCAAGCCTCATGCGCGCCGCCTCCGTCGAGACCCTACAGTGCTCAGCCCTCCAATGTCAGCCGCCTCTCTTCCCTCCGACCCGCTCCTCCACTGTTGTGCTCTAGACTGCACTGCCTCTCCGCTCGACCTTGTCCCCCCAATCGTAACCACCGGCTCCAGACCCGGTCAGCCAGCCCCATGTAATCACCACCAATAGGAGCTGCACCGGCCACCATCACCTAAAACGATACAGTGCCACCTTGAACCCACTGTTGTTTTCTTCTTGGAAAAAAGGTATATATACTATATATATCGGTTGCAGGTATATTTAACAGGTTTTGATATCTCTTTCGCATTACCTATATATATATATATATATATATATATATATATATATATATATATATATATATATATATATTTAAATTTATGTTAATATTTGAAATAGTTTTATAATTGCTTTAGTATATATATATATATACACACTTGATCTTGAATATATGCATTTTTAAATATATATAATATAAAGATTTAATCTTAATATGTGTTTTAAATTAAACAATGATTTTTGAAATATATATGGATTTTATTTCAATATGTGTTTAAACTAAAATATGTATGTGTATATATATATGTGTGTGTGTGTGTGTATATATGTATGTATATATATATATATATATATATATATATATATAAGTCTACTTACATAGTTGATCTTTGTCAAATCCAGTTCATGGTGCTTTACTTTGTCTCGTCGCTGTTCAAAATTGGTTGCAACAGTTTTTTGCTTTGCTCGTGTCTGTATTCGTGTAGGTGTCCGTGTCACAATCTTCGCCATCATGTTCTCTAGCCTTGAAAGGTGAGCAATCACTCGCTATTAACATTCTTATATTTAATAAATTTAATTCACATTGAAATGACAATTGAAATATGCTATAAATTTGAACTGTTAATTATACAATTGCTATATATGATATGCCATTATTTGTAAGTGTTTAGATGTGACATATGACACCATAACCTGTCATTTATATTATGATTAAATTTGTTATTGATGGTATATGCATGTTGTTGATATGTTATATTATTATCATATTTGTTCTCACTCTGCAAGTTCCCTGTTAGTTTAGAAATCCCTATGGGTTGAAATGGTACATACCCGAACAATATTATAGATGAAGGGAAAATCAATATGGGTTGAAATGATAAACTCAAGCGATTTTCATTGACTTTGAAATTTTGGGATTAAGGGTAGAAATGATGTACACCCGTAAATATTAAATTATTGCAGATTGAAATGATAAATATCCGTATCACGAGACCATAGGATAAAAAATTATATATGGACACCGTTGGTCTATTTTGAAAAAATAATTGCCAAAATCTGAAAGGAATATATGGATTTTATTAAATATTGATTTTTAAATTATAATATATGTGTAAAATTTAGATTTTTAAAATTATACGTTTTGAAAATTTTAAATTTATAAGTTAGATTTAAAAATAGAAATTTTAAGATTTTATTTATAACTTTATTATTTTTAAATAAATAAATATATATATATAAAATAAGATTTAATTTAATAACATTTAATTTAATTAATATATACATTATTTTTAAGTGTTTATATAAGAATTTTATTTTAAAAAAAATCTTGTAATAACTTTAATAAATTAAGGTTGGAAAGATAAATAGAATATGATTTGAAACTGTAATTGTCAAAGAATGGTATTTAAAATAAAATTGAAACTTATTGAATTTGAGATTTTAAAGATAGGATTTTATAGATTGATTTGGATTAAAGGTGACGAAATGAATATTTTCAAATTTGTATATTTAGTTAATTTAAAGGTGGAATTGGAGATTTTATTTAATTGTTGTTAAAATGATTAAGTGGATATTTTTCCAATTTAAATAAAATTAAAGTTAAATGTTGAAATATAAATAAAATTTATATTGAAATTATTTGAACATTTAAACTTTGAATCTTATTGGAATTGAAGTGATAGTTCAAACCTGGATTTGAAATCAATAAAAATTGAAATGGTTTATTGAGAATTTGAATTGAATCTTTAACCTTTTAAATTGAAAGTGTGGAACTGGGATTGATTTATATTGAATTTTGGAATTTAAGTTGATATGAATCGATTTGTGGAATTGGATGAAACAATTCTAATTTGGAAACTATTTCAGTGTAATCTCTTTATATAAATATAAACTATTTTTAGTTTAGAACTATTTTATATATAAACTATTTTAATTTATAACTATTTTAATATATAAATTATTTTAATACATAAACTATTTTAGTGTATAACTATTTTAATATATATACTATTTTAATATCTAAACTGTTTAAGTTTGGAACTGTTATGATTTCAAAAGTGTTATGATTTCAAAAGCGTTATGATCTCGAAAGTGTTATGATCTTGAAAGTTTCTAAAGTGTTACGATTCTGAAAATGAATATTATTTAAAGCGAATAATGATGTCGAATTGATATGGTTTTGAAATAAATATGATATTTTGATATGAAGCATGAACTATTTGAAATGAAATGACCATGATGTGAAATAAGCGTTTGGTTGTTAAAGTGATCGGGATCGAATATTGTCATACTCTTTGTCAATACCGAAAACCACTTCAACTACCGTGTACGTGGTGAAGATTCAAGAACGAAGTAGGATGGTTTGGCGACGATTCTATATAAGGTTTTACCGCAGCCCTGACTCTCGTGAGTCAGCTTGATGTGGCTAAAACAAGAGCCATGCTGGGCCAAGTGACGTCATTCCTCCAATCGGGCACATTTCATCGATACCATTTTATTACTTTGTGATTTGATTGTGCGCACCTTTGATTTGGGAGTGTGTATCGAGGTAGGAAGTAGTAGTTGATATGCGTTACCACCAGTCCGGATCTGCAAATGGTATTTCTACCCTGGCATTGCCTCGCATGCCTTGTCACATGCCTTATCGTGCCCTCTACGAGTTTGGTTCGTGTCTGTGGAATGCTCCCTGGTAGCCGACCTACAGGTGGAGTTTACAATAATGTATAGATTACAGCATTATATAAAATGCATTAAGGGAATATGGAAATGCCTTAACGCTATTTTAAAACTTTACTTTACTGATAGACATATTATAATAGCGTATATTATTACATACTAGATAGTTCCACGGATGCTTAGAGGATGGTTATCCCAAACATCCTTTAAGTTAATTGTATTTCAGCTGACATTTCACTTGAGTTAAATTTACTGATATAAGAATGTTAATCCCGATTCGAGTGTTTTGTGTTTTGCTTTATGCTCGGGTCAGACTGAGTGTCACGACATTTGAGACTCACCTTTGGAGATCGGAGCATTGTTTGAAGATCTATCTACCCAGCTTTCAGTTATTTCAGTTTATTCCAACCATTTATGTTCAGACTCGTCAGTTGCTTATGTATTAGAGATTCATTTGTATTTGAGATTCTGTTGTATTTGGTTTTAGACTCTGATGTTTTATAGTAACTCCATGAACTACTATTTATCTATTCCGCTGCTTATTGTTGTAATACCGTGTCTATGATTCTATGATAGATTTATGTACTTTATATGCTAGGTTTTCCCAAAATATAAATTAACAATCTGTTGTTTTGAGCAATTCAAGTCTAACATGAGTGGATGATTATCAATTTGGACGGTTTGAAATACCAGGCCGTTACATATTGTGAATTATTTCCATTCCCAAGCAAACATATTATCATGTCCAAACATGATAAACAATCATCATAAACAAGCATATAAATCATATCATATAACCAAAGATTTTATAAAATAAATTAATAGAGTTTCTCACTTAACAGCTTTTCCCATCTAATATTAAATGCTACAAAATTGACTATAGCTTCGCTATTCCTATACCGAAGCTTGGGAATCCTTTGTTAGGAACTGGAGATAGTAGTTTTTATGACAACAACCTTTGTAACGTATTTTATTATAACTTATATACTAACACTATTGCCAAGATATATAGGAATGTTATTATGCAGGACATATATATAAGGCGGGTACAGATTATTGAAGACTATACAGTATCAAGATCAAGAATGAAGAAATCAAGTTTGAAGACTCATGAGTATCAAGATCAAGATTTCAAGATATGTGTCTAGTTTTTTTGTTAAAACTTCATAATAGCATGGAAATTTTCATTCCAAATTTCATTTGGTATGGAACTCATTTCTACCTTCTTAGTGGCTTACAAACCCACGACAAGTAGCTTACAAACCTACGACAAGTGGCTTACAAACCCACGAACATCCTGGTTTTGTACAAGTTCTCGAGTCCTGATGTGATGAGATATTCTGCAGGAAAAAGCTTACAAAACTACTTCAATTTTTTTTTCAAAAATGATTTTCAGAACTGATTTTCAAAATATTTTAGCCTTCAAATTATCTTTTCAAAAGATTTTTCGAAAAGATGTTTTAGCATTAAATATTATTTGTTTTTGTTTTAAAATAAACTATCGTTTTAAACTTCATTTTCAAAAACAAATTTTACATTGTTTTTTACATGGGGATGTCGACATCATGGGACACCCCATGTCAACATAGTGGCCGTTGAATTCAAAAGTTTCAATTTTCAAAAAAAGTGTCTATTCGTTTAAATCTCTTCACGAATGGTTATGACCGTTGGTGCTTTATAAATAGGCTTCACAAACGAATTTCTTTAATCGTCTATTTTCATATTTTCTTCACCTCTTCTCCACAAATCCATATTCTATGATTTTCATATTTTTAAGATCGTGCCGAAATTCTACCGAATTCTCAAGTGAATCAAATTAGAATCTCATTCTTATTTGATTCTCTATCCTCTATCGAAGATCAAAGTGCTATTCAGAGTTATAGGATCAATTTGTAATCAAAAGTCTATCGAGTCTCTCTATAAGGTGTGGTTGTGCCTGGAAATCAATTGGGTAATTTTGTGGCCCGTAAATCAAGAGAGTTTGCCCCGGACTCGTGAGAAAGGAGGGTACCTCACGGCCTTTAGAAATTGAGGAATGTAATCTCGACATTGGTATAATAAAAATCTGTATGAGGTGATTTGCCTTGGTACAGAACTGGATGTAGGGTAACTCCGAACAAGTATCAAATCCGGTGTGTTCTTTCCCTTTGCTGTTTTTTATTTACTTTCTGCATCTGTGCTTGATTCTGTAATTGTTCTATTATTAAGTTTTGTATTTGTTTGTGTCATAATTTTAAGTTAGTTCATATAAGTCTTAGAATCCATTAAACACTATTCACACTCTCTAGTGTTAAAGTAGCCTTAAGATCCTTAATCCACTGTCCCTTTCAATTGGTATCAGAGCATAGGTTTTCATAGTTTTTGTAATCTGAAACTTGAAAATTTAAAAATGGCATTTTTAGGAAATTTTGTTAATACTAGTTTGAATTTATGCATTTCATCAAAGTATCATAAGTCTGCATATAGTTTTTATAAAAATCAAGTTATCTACCGAATTGGTTTGTTATGCAAGAACAGACATGTTACATGGCTTTTGAAGAATCAACAACCAATGGACAAATTGTGCAAATTGAGAAAGATAAATGGATACTTGATAGCGGCTGTTCAAGGCATATGACTGGAAATCCCAAGATACTCAATGACATTATATATCAAGACGGTGGATTGGTTAACTTTGGAGATAACTCAAAAGGATTTGTGGTTGGCATCGGCAATGCCGGTAATTCTAAAACTCCTCTTATTTTTGATATTTTGCTGGTTAGGAATTTAAAACATAATTTGCTTAGTATAAGTCAACTATGTGATATAGGATTTAAAATTAAATTTGGAAAGGATAAACGTCACATCGAAGATAATAAGTCAAATATTATCTTTGAAGGAATTAGGAAGAAAAACATTTACATTCTCAGTATGAAAGTTTCAAATGATAACTTATGTCTTCTGGCTTATATAAGTGCCCTTAATTCGGTCATTTAAATTTCAAATTGTAATCTAGGTTATCAAAACTTGACTTAGTTACAGGTCTTCCTAAGTTAAACTTTAAAGTAGATAGTATATGTGATGCTTGCCAATCAGGAAAACTAAAAAAAAGTTCATTTAAATTAAAAGATATGATTTCTACTACTAAACCTCTAGATTTACTTGATTTAATTTATTTGGACCATCTCAAGTTCAATCAAATAATCACAATAAATATGTTTTTGTAATTATAGATGATTATTCTAGATATACTTGGACAATTTTTCTTAAACTTAAAAGTGATGCTTTTGAATTATTTAAAAATTTTGCTAAAAGAATTCAAAATCAACTTTCTTTAAAAATAAATGGTATTCGTAGCGATCACGGTGGAGAATTTGAAAATGAAAATTTTAAGAATTTCTGTAATCAAAAAGGAATTATTCATAATTTCTCTTTTCCAAGAACTCCACAACAAAACAGAGTGGTAAAACGTAAGAATAGAACGATTCAAGAGTATGCTAGAACAATGCTTTTTGATAGTAATTTACCTAAAAACTTTTGGGCTGAAGCAGCCGCTACAGCGTGTTGTATATTAAATAGGATTTTAGTTAGACCATTAACTAATAAAACACCACATGAATTACTTTGCAATAAGAAACCCATAGTAGCTTATTTTAAAGTTTTTGGTAGTAAGTGTTTTATTCTTAATATAAAAGATAATTTAGATAAATTTGAACCTAAATCCGAAAAAGGTATCTTTATCGGATATTCTAATATGAGTAAAGCATTTAGAGTTTAAAATTTAGGAACTAACACTATTGAAGGAACAATTCATGTATCTTTTGATCAAAATTTTAAAGATACTATACAAATAGAAGATAAAGAAGATTTCGTAACTTTAAATAATGAAACTAATGAAATTAATTGTGAAATTATTCAACCTAATAAAAGAATTAGGCTATGTAGAAAATGTACTGGAAAATATTGAATCTATAGTTAAAACAAGAAATCAACTAAATAGTATGAGTAATGTAGCTTTTATATCAACTATTGAACCTAAAAATCCAAAGGAAGCATCATTTGATGGTTCATGGATTCTTGTTAAGCAAGAAGAATTGAATCAGTTCACCAGAAATGATGTTTGGAAACTTGTCCCTAGACCTGAGGATAAAAGTATAATTGGAACAAAATTGGTTTGTAAAAATAAAATGAATGAATTTGGTGAGGTTGTGAGAAATAAAGCTCGTTTAGTCGCGCAAGGTTATTGTCAAGAAGAAGGAATCGATTATGACGAAACCTTTGCACCCGTAGCAAGACTAGAAGCTGTCAGGATTCAACTTGCTTTCGCAAACAACAATAAATTTAAGTTATATCAAATGGATGTTAAAAGTGCAATTCTAAATGGTTTTGTAAAAGAAGATGTTTATGTTGAACAACCTTCACTTTTTGAAGATAATAAATTTCCAAATCATATATATAAATTAAAGAAAGCTTTATACGGTCTGAAACAAGCTCCTTGAGCCTTGTATGAAAGACTAAGATCTTATTTACTACAATTCGGTTTTAAAATCGGTAAAATAGATCCAACCTTTTTTATTGAAAGAAATAAAAATGATATTCAACTAGTACAAATATATGTAGATGATATAATATTTGGATAAACTAATAACATAATGAATAAAGAATTTTCAGATATAATGACTAAAGAATTTTAAATGAGTCATATGGGAGAACTAAGTTTCTTCTTAGGACTTCATATCAAATAATTAGATAAAGGAATTATCATTAGTCAAGAAAAATATGCTAAGGATTTAATTAATAAATTTGGATTGACCACTTTTGGTGGGAAACCAACTCCAATGACAACTATTGTAGCTTTAAGTAAAGAAGATAAATCAAAAGATGTTAATCAAAAATTATACAGGGGAATGATTGGATCGTTGTTTTATATAACAGCAAGTCATCCTGACATCATGCATAGTATCTCTCTCTATGCAAGATACCATTCTCAACCTAAGGAAACTCACTTAAAAGTTGTTAAAAGAATTTTAAATATGTAAAACATACTTTAGATTATGGTTTATTTTACCCTAAAAATGATGTATTTGATTTAATTTCATATTGTGATGCTGATTACGCTGGTTGTAAATCAGACCGAAAAAGTACAAGTGGAACTTGTCACTTTCTAGGACATTCTCTGGTTTCCTGGTTTAGTAAGAGGCAAAATACTATATCCTTGTCAACTACTGAAGCAGAATATATATCTGCTTTGGCTTGTTCTCAAGTTATATATATGCAACTAACTTTTAAAAAAATTGGATTAACTATAACTGAATCACCAATTTATTGTGATAATACTAGTGCGATAAACTTATCTAAGAATCCAACTCATCGTGCTAGAGCAAAACATATTGATATTAGACATCATTTTCTTAGAGATAATGTAAGTAAAGAAGTCGTAACTCTTGAATGTATTAATATGGAAAAAAAATTGCTGATATATTAACGAAACCATTAAATGAACAAAACTTTACTAAATTTAGAAGATAATTAGGTATATGTTCATTAACTGAAATATAAATTATAAATAATACAAGTATAATTAATAATTAATATAAATAAAAATTTCTCAAAAATTACACTAGGCATGTCGACATGACCCATCCCCCTAAAGTCGACATACTAGCCGTGATTTTCAAATTTAAATTCCCCTCTAAAATTAGTTATTAAGTGATATTTGTATATTTCGATTTTTACTCCTTTCTCTGTTCTATTCTCTGTAACAAACTTCTAAAATAGTAAATTAGTGGCTTCCTCTTCTAATAATGAACCTTCTTCACCCACTTCTCCTTATTCTAGTCCTTTTCAACGATCCACACACGTATGAGTCATCAAATTGCAAGAGAAGATGAAAGATTTGCTTCAAATGATGATGGAGATTCAGTTAGTCAACCGTGAATGGCAAGAGAACACGATAGGCAAGGAAGAATCCTTAGGAATCTACAAAAATTCCTTATGGATAGCCATGCCAATCCCATTGTTATTGAAGAATCATCACAAGCCATGGATTCTGAAGAAGAAGAGCCTCTAGAAGAACCACAAGAGGATCAAGAAGAAGAACATCCTCTGCCGAATTCAGATGTCCTATGCATGAAGAGGATGGCGTGATTTACGTTGGAGAGGTCTTTTTTGACGCTAATGGAAACTTAACCGAACAACGTGGAAATTTTTATCTCCACTATCCAAATTGTTCGGTCCATAAATCACCTCGTTAAGCCTTTTTTCGTTTTTCTCTTTCGTGATTGTATATTAGTTTGTTAATTTGTATATAATTGTTATCTTAAGGTTCTTCTAAAAACAATCTTCAATGTACGGAAACATGAATTCCGGTTAGGATGTTATATTATTATGTCATATGTTTGTTTATCTCGTTTTCTATTAAGTTCATGATTTATAGGTTATTTTTTGTATATGACAAAGGGGGAGAAAGTTACATAAAACAGTAGGCTTGGAGTAAGGGGGATTTGTTGGAGTAAGGAGGAGTTATGGTATGATCGAAGTTGTAAGTATATTTTATAAGGTTGTCATCATCAAAAAGGGAAAGATTATTAGGAACTCGAGATAGTAGTTTTGCTGACAACAACCTTTGTGACTTATTTTATTATAACTTATATACTAACACTATTGTCAAGATATATATGAATGTTATTACGCAGGATATATAAGGCAGGTACTGATTATTGAAGACTGTACAGTATCGAGATCAAGAATGAAGAAATCAAGTTTGAAGACTCATGAGTATCAAGATCAAGATTTCAAGATATGTGTCTAGTTTTCTTGTTAAAACTTCATAATAGCATGAAAATCTTCATTCCGAATTTCATTTGGGATGGAATACATTTCTACCTTCTTAGTGGCTTACAAACCCACGACAAGTAGCCTACAAACCTACGATAAGTGTCTTACAAACCCATGAACATCCTGGTTTTGTACAAGTTCTCAAGTCCTGATGGGATGAGATACTCTGCAGGAAGAAGCTTGCAAAACTACTTCAAAATGGATTTTCAAAAATGATTTTCAAAACTGCTTTTCAAAATATTTTAGCCTTAAAAATTATCTTTTCAAAAGATTTTTCAAAAAGATGTTTTAGCCTTAAAATATTATTTGTTTTTGTTTTAAAATAAACTCTTGTTTTAAACTTCATTTTCAAAAACAAATTTTATATTGTTTTAACATAGGGATATCGACATCATGGGATACCCCATGTCGACATGGTGGCAGCTGAATTCAAAAGTTTCAATTTTCAAAAGAAGTGTCTATTCGTTTAAATCTCTTTATGAATGTTTATGACCGTTGATGCTTTATAAATAGGCTTCACAAATGAATTTTTTTAATCATCTATTTTCATATTTTCTTCACTTCTTCTTCTCCACAAATCCATATTCTATAATTTTCATATTTTTAGGATCGTGCTGAAATTCTGCCAAATTCTCAAGTGAATCAAATTAGAATCTCATTCTTGTTTGATTCTCTACCCTCTCTCGAAGATCAAAGTGCTATTCAGAGTTATAGGATTAATTTGTAATCATAAGTTTAAAGAGTCTCTCTATAAGGTGTGATTATGTCTGGAAATCAATTGGGTAATCTTGTGGCCCGTAAATCAAGAGAGTTTGCCCCGGACTCGTGAGACTGGAGGATACCTCAAGGCCTTTAGAAATTGAGGAATGTAATCTCGACATTGGTATGATAAAAATGTATATGAGGTGGTTTGCCTTGGTACAGGACTGGATGCAGGGTAACTCCGAACCTGTATAAAATTCGGTGTGTTCTTTCCCTTTACTGTTTTTTATTTACTTTCTGCATCTGTGTTTGATTCTGTAATTGTTCTATGATTAAGTTTTGCATTTGTTTGTGTCATAATTTTAAGTTAGTTCATATAAGTCTTAGAATTCATTAAACACTATTCACCCAACTCTAGTGTTAAATTAGCCTTAAGATCCTTAATCTGCTGTCCCTTTCATCCTTCTTTGGGACTCTTAGAGGGGTTCGGCCTTGGGCTTGTAAGTGTGGAGGAGTGCTTATATGGGCTAGGCCTAGGTGGGAAAAGAAGAGAAGATTACTAACTCGGCCTCAAATTCTAAGTGGTATATCTCTTTATATATTACGACTTATTTTGGCAGAATTTTAACTCTATTTTTGAATTTTCCTAAAAGGCCATGGAAACCATTAATGAAGAGGAAGAAGAAGAAAGATTAGGAAATTACAGAAGGAAGTGTGAATGAAAGTGAAGAGGTTTGCCTTGTATTTATAGGTAAAAGTTTGAATTATCATGATATTTTCACAAAACATCACATCATTTTTCCACCTCACCACCACCACATGCCCACCCCCCTCAACATCATCTCTATCACTTTCCTTAGCTTGTAAGGCATGTATCAAGTTGACTTAAGTGAGATATGTCGTCATTAGCTTAGATTTCCTCCTTTATAAATATCATGTACTTATTTTATTTACCATCAACAACTAGTAAATGTAAATGATAAGTATGTATGTGTATACGGATGTATATATGTATATGTGCATATGTATGTCACATATAATATCTAACGTTTCACAACTTCCTTTGGTTATATGTTATGAATCCGAAATTCAATTTCCAGTCATATTTTTAGTTCTCAGTTAATATATGTGTGGGTGTATGTGCACGCACGTGCGCGCATGCACGCACACACACACACGTGTGTGTGTAAACAAAATTTCAAAATGACTTTTATAATATTAATTATAAATTAAAAGGACCTCATTCAATTTAAAAAAATTTATTAAATCATTCAAAATCAATTTAAATTCAAAAATCAATTATTTAAAATGATGACATCATTGATGATGTCATAAATACATTTTATTTTTAAAAATAAAATATATAATTTTATTACATATATTGCTTAAGTAGAGAAAAAAGTGTATGTAAAGAGATTGTGCATGACTTCTGATGGTAATAAGTTGTTTATCAATAATACGGTCTTCGGTCATATTATCGACATTTTTCTGACGAAAATCCTAAATCCTTATTTTTGGAAAACAAATTTTAGGAACAAGATTACTATTATTATCGATCACATAAAACATTATTATTTATTTTTAATAAACCTATATTTGAACATTTAAAATTAATTAAATATTCTAATTCAAAGTGATAAAATTAAGGGTCGTTAGTTACTTCCCTCCTTAAAAGAATTTCATTATCGAAATTTAAGATAAGAAGAGATAACTCAAAAATGAATATCTTGGATACAATGAAATATATATAAAGATATGATAAGTGACTACACCATAGGCAGTGAGTACACTACATCAACATATATATAAATATATATACACACACACACACAGACTATCCATATATCCTAAACTCAAGATATGTCTTTCTCATTCTATCCTCAATTTTCCAAGTACAATCGTCAACATCACTACTCCATTGGACGTTAACTAATCTCACAACCTTTATCCACAACCGCTTCTAATCACGACCAACGGTTGGATTTGATCGTCTAATAACTCCCAAGTTTGATTCTACTTCTTAATCTTCCTAGACAGCTGTTTCCACAATTTGTTCCAGATCATGCATATATTTTCTTAAATGGGACACATGAAAGACATTATGTAGACAGACAACCTTTCTGGTAATTCTACTCAATAGGCGAGTGGGCCAATCTGCTCAAGAACAAAAAGGTTCAATATATCGAGATGCTAATTTTCCCGTCGTCCCAAATCTTACTACTCCCCTTATTGGTGAGATTTTAAAATTTTAAAATCTCTAACGGAGAATTTTAAATTTCTATACCTCTGATCGGTGTAACTTTTCTGTCTTCTTTGAGCTTCCTCTAGCTTCTTCCTGATCACATCTACTTTTTTTAAGCTTCTCGAATTATATCAAGACCAAGTACTAACTGACCCCTTGTTTTGACTCAACATACTAGTGATCTACATGGATGACCACATAAGGCTTCATATGGTGCCATGACAATACTTGCCCGGTAGCAGTTATTATAAAAGAATTCCCCAAGATGAAGATGATCCTCCATTGAACCTTTAAAATCTAAAATAAAATCTCGTATAAGAACTTATGACACTTGGTTTACCTTTTCTATTTCCCCATCAGTTTGGTGATGATATGCGGTGCTTATACTTAGCTTTGTTCCTAAAGTTGTCTTAAATATCTTCTAGAAATGACTATTAAAAATTGGATCCCGGTCATTTACTATGCTGCTCGGAACTTCATGCAAACAAACAATCTCCTCTATGTATATATCTGTAAGGCTAGAGGCGGTCCTTATTGGTTTACTGAAATAAAGTGTGCACTTTTGATCAATCGATCTATGATAAACCAAAAGTCTTCATTTTCATTCCTTATTTGAGGTAATCCATCGATGAAATCCATTGATATTTGGTCCCACTTCCAAATTGGAACCTCGAGAGGTTAAAGTAATCTGGCGGTCTTTTGCTGATCATTTGATTCACTGACAATTTGCACATCTGCTAAATGGAGATGTCTCACTTTATACCCTTCCACCAAAACGTCCATTTCACATCTTTATATATCGTATGAACCCAAGGGTGAATATTAAACTTGGATTGATGGCATTCTATTACTTCCTGCCTAAGACTGTCAACATATGGAACACAAATTCTTCCATTTAACTATAATATCACATGGTTATCTACTTTGACGCTTGAATTCCATTCTTCTTTAACTCCCTCAAGGAACTCCACTATTTGTTGATATTCTCTCTACTTGCTGGCAATTCTTTCTAGAAGAGTCGTAGTTACTACCGGATAAGCTATAATGGTATGCCTTCTACTTAGCGCATCTACTACTACGTTGACTTTCTCGAATGTATATGAAATATCAAGATCATACAATGGGAGAAATTCTAACCAACGTTGATATCTTATATTTGAGTCCTTTTGAGTGAAGATATTTCAAGGATTTGGGATCTATGAAGAGATCGAATTTTCACCCATAAATAATGCCTCCATATTTTAAATGCAAACATAACGGCTAATAGTTCTAAGTTATGCACTGGATAATTTCGATCAAGAGGCTTTAGCTGCATGCTTGCGTAAGCATTAACTTTCCTATGCTACATTAATACCTCCATCACTCCTTCACAACAAGCATAGTATATACAGTCAAACCACTGCATCCATTAGCAATAGCTAGGACTAAAGCACCGGTCAACCCTTTCTTTAGCTCAGTAAACGCTTCCTCACATTTCGCTGTCCAATCAAATTTAACATTCTTCTTGGTTAACTTCGCTAGATAGGAGGAAATTTTGGAGAAATCCTAAACGAACCTCTGGTAATATCTTATCAATCCTAAGAAGCTATGGACATCCGTTGGAGTTTGGTGTTGCTTCTAGTCAAATATGGCTGAAATCTTCCCTAGATCCACCGAATCTCCATCCCCTAACACTATATGTCCAAGGAACCTTACCTCTTTCTCCTATAAATGGCATTTGGAGAATCTGGCTTTAAGCACATGTCTCCTTAATATCCTCAATACAATCTCCAGATGTCTTTTATGTTCCTCCTCAGTCTTTGAATAGATAAGAATATCGTCAATAAAAACCAACACGGATTTTTGTGCACATCTTTAAACACTCTATTCATGAGATCCACAAAATAAGTGGGCACCTTAGTCAACCCAAAAGGCATAACCAACCATTCATAGAACCAATTTGGGCCTTTGAATGTAGTTAATGGAATGAAATCTTCTGCTAACCTTAGTTGATGGAATCCTATGGCCAAATCCGTTTTCAAGAACATATAGCACACTAAAGTTGATCAAACAAGTCATCTATACTAGGTAGAGGATACTTGTTCTTAATCATCTACTTGTTCAGATTTCAATAATCTACATAAAGCCTTAGGGAGCCATTAGACTATGCAACGAAAATTATCGTTGCGCCCTAACTTGAGCAACTAGGTCTAATTAATCCTTTCATTAACAACTCATCGGTTTGATTCCTCAACTCATCCTTCTCTTTTGGAACTATCTTTCAAATGGGGTGTATAATAGGCCTTGCACCAGGAATCAAGTCAACATGGAACTCAATTTCCTAATGTAGGGGAGAACTTTTCACTTCTTCAAAAATATCCTGAAAATCCTTAACAATTGGTATCGTTTCTAAACATTTTTGAGATGAGTCTAGTGCATATATGATACTATCATTCACCGTACTAGGTTCTTTACACAATATTTCAGTAAACCTTCCGATGTTAGTCCATGCAGTCACTGTCCTCTTAACACATTCAAGAATACCTTTATACTTAGATAACCAATCCATACCGAGTAAAACTTCAAACCCCCTAAAGTCAAGAGCAAATAGGTCGCATGAAAAATTATGGGAAAGGTAGGTAACTCAAACATCATCACAAATCATACAAAGATTAGTGGTACTGCCTATGGGGCTAGACACACAAGTAGTGGTATCTACGATTTTTGTAATCAAATTTAATATATCAATCAATCTATAGCGTCAAAACTATGGGAAGCCCCAGTATCAAATAATACTAACTAATTTCCCATTAACATAGATATCACCTTTCATAACTCCTTTACCTTTTACATCCTTGGACGTTAAAGGCTCGTCCTTGATAGCATAAACCTTCACCTTCTCTCCTTTCTTCATTAGTTGGCAAGCATTTTTCTAGTGTCAGGGCTTATGGCAGTTGTGGCAGAGACTTTTTAGAATTATAGGTAAGATGGGACCTTGTTCTATTTTTGAACTTTGGGACTCATACAGAACAACGAAAATGGTCTTTCTTTATACGGTTAAAACACTCAACATTCCTAAACCTGTTCTCCTAGGATTCTTCAGTAGTCTTGCCTTGCTTATGCTTCTTCCTCTTATTGTTATTGTTGCCTTAAACTGCTACATGATTATTTTTGTCCACAACTTCGTATAGAAAACCCATATCCAACAGATACAAAATGGTTCCTTTCATATGAGCGGTCATCCTATCATGAACTACTCCTTCATTCCAGCAATAAACATCTCATTTTTCTTTGAGGGGATATCTATTTGACTAGGCCCAAAGAAATACAATTCAATAAATTTGCATAAATATTCTTCCATGGACATTTCTACTAGCTTCAGATTTATAAAACTTCTATAGAAGTAGGAATTTCCAATAGCAGGCATGTATTATTTTTCAAATTTTTTTAAACCTTGCCCAAGAGAAATTATTTTTAGATTCATTAAGAGTAATGGACTCCCACTAAGTTAAAGCACTGTCTTTCAGTTGTCAGGAGGCTGAGAACCATTTTTGATCACCGATGTTTAATCCTTTAAACATTTTCTCACCTGATCGGAGCCAAGGTTGAACTTCAATAATAGATTTTGTGCCTTTAAATGGCTTTCCTCCAAGCTGGTATAATCTTTGCATAGTGTGGCAAAGTTAACCTGAGGTTGCATAGGAACTACTACTTCTTCAATTACCGTAGAATTTGGAGTTCGACCATTGGTGGTCATTGTGCTGTTATTTCACTCTTTACATCCTTTTTAGTTATTCATTTTCTACTATCTACATATAGTAAGGAAATAATTTTAGAATCTATAGACGATATTATCTTAGTGAATGGGTATAAAATACTCGAATATTTTTATTTGGATAAAAATTACAAATACTCAATCTCGTTGACCAAACTCATTCTAGGGCATTACTATCTCTAATGAGTAAACCCTAAAAAGCTTTAGGTGTTCGCTCAACCTAAGCTTTGATATCAAGTGTGACGATCCACCTTTTCAACCCTCGAAAATCGACAATAATACATCCATGGTATTTATATGTCACAAATTCAACCGCCGAAGAGGCGGATGATCAAAGGTAAAAAAAATGAAGATGGAAGATAGAAACATAGAACCTCACATCGCATTGAACAACTTCAATTTTTTACATAAAGATAGTACATATAATCACTCTCAAAATGGTGTATTAGAGTTATGGCAAGTACTAACCTAGGTAGAGGCAGTTATAACTACCTATCCCTATACAGGTGCTGGTATATACTTATATATAATACAATGGAAATAGAAATGGATAACTATCTACGATGAACCTTCTGCTTCATGCTCCAAGCTCCTCCAAAACGCTCCGAGCTAAACTTGACTATTTAGCTGCCTAGAAAAATAAGGCACCCAGAGTTTAAATGAAAAGAAAATAAACTCAAGTCAGTCATCGGACTGGTGTAAGAGAAGTCAAAAGAACTGATACTTTTGAAAATCAAAGGGTATATCATATAACCACACGGCACAAAAACACGGACGGGTTTTTGTCTTATCATAACCAAAATATTTGTTACATAAAATCAAGGATATTATTTTTAGTGACATTCTTTGAAAACCCTTTCACATAACATAATAAGTATAGCTGAAATTGTTACATTAATTAAATTCCAGCATACTAGGTTCTATCATCAAATTGTAAAGGCATATATTGGAGAATGGATTTCCAACAATGACAAGATAAGGGACTATCTTTCGATAGTATATCTCTAGAGGAACATACCGAGGTATAGCCCCGTTGCACTCTATCAACATAGAACCGGCCTACCTCTGCCATAGATAGTACCGAATATCCCATCACCTCAGTCGTTCTGACCTATCTGTGGGATCCCCAAGCATGCATAAAAAACCTGAAATGTAGAGGGTAATCTAGAAAGGTGATGATCATATTCTAATGGATGCGACCCACTCAGTCGACCGTATCTACCATGTTTTTGCTATTACCGATGTGTGAGGCTTGAGGTAATATTTTGCCTTTCATATAACAAACGCCACTTCAAATGCCACATTACCGTTCCTGATGACACACTAATTGATTTCCACAATAGTACAACCCCCGAGTTCATACGCCTCAAGGAAGGGTGATAAATATTAGTGGGGTTACCTCCTACTCCCCCAAACAGATGTACGTTTGTAAAACCCAATATACGTGGTCTTAGAAATGCAATATCAGACACTCATCCATACAAGTTGTCCAAGAACAGGACAAACCGAAGGTAATCTTACTACATCATGTTTGGTAATCACCTCTAGGATTAGTGGCAAGCCGTCTTTGCAAAATGAAGATACCACTACCACCATATATATGATATGGGAATTACCCCAGAGGTTAGTAGCAAGAAGCCCTTCATTATGAAGATCTCAGTCTTCAAAATCATTATCTTCAATAAATCTTCACTTTTGCATGCGTATATTGGTTCGAATTGGTTTTTGAATAGGAATCACTCAAATCCGACCTCAATTTCTCCATGCCAGTTATCAATAAAAGATGTTAAGTATGCGAGTGACTATTATTCAATTAATCAATATCTTTTATCCAAGTAAAATATCTCCTTAGAGACATATGTCTTTAAAACATTTTCTTTTTCAACATATACGGGATTATTAAACCTCTTTATATTTTTGGAAATACTAAATTATTTCTCTTTAATTACATAGGAAAACATTTCCAACTTCTGTTATTGGTATAATTTCAAGCTTAATGCAAATTACTTATTTCTAAAACATATATTTTAAAGGGGTTAAAAACAGTGTTATTTGAGACATCATTTATTGTAAACCCAAATCACTTAGTATTGAGTAAAAATGATTCATATCTTTTAGATTAATCATAACCAATATTAACTTCCGTATTCAATACTATTCATCTAACGGTGAAATCGCCTTTACATTCATACTGATAGTACAAGTTTCCTTCCCGAAATTGAATACAGAGTTTAACTAGAATGTTTTATTTAACCAACATAATCCTATTTTAAATTTTTTATAATTTTTTAAAAACTCTAAATCTCTTTTCTTTTATCTTAAGAAAATGTGATTTGTAACAACCAGGTATTTTCAACCATTCGCATCCATTATAAGTGTATAGGTAGACACACATGCCGGGATTGAATTGCTCAAAATACCGCGTTGTAAATAAAATTTGGCAAAATCTCAGAATATACAGTAAATAAAAATCACAGATCACAGACACAGAGTAATAATAATGTAGCAGAAATAAAAGAGATAGTAGTTCATGAAGCTACTATATAAATATATCAGAGTTACTTAAGATACAACAGAAGAAATAAAGTACAAAAGAAGTCTCGATATATAGAAATCTACTAATTCAATAGCTGGAAAGGACCAACAGACTGCGAAAGATAAAACTTGACAAGTAGATAATCTCCAGCGATTCCAATCTTCAGAAAGTGGAAATCCAAATCTGCGAATACTCAGGCTGACCCGAGCGTAAATAAAAATACAAACACTCGAGTCAGGACATACATACTTATACAATGTAAACCAACTCAAGTGAACTATAGTAAAGGTACAAGTAACTTAGAAGATGCTTGGGACCGCCCATCCTCTAAGGATCCGTTAAACTATTTACTATGTAGTAATATACGCTATATACGGTAGTGTCTAATCAGTAAAGTATAATCATATAGAAAATAGCGTTAAGGGGATGGTGAACCTTAACGCGGTCGGATCTTTAAAACCAAAATCGTAGTGGGCTCGCTATAAGGAGATGACACGGCACGCGAGGCAATGCCAGGGAGGATACACCGTTTGCACTCCCGGACCGGTGGTGACGGCAAGCCAGCAGCTTCCGCCCACCTCGAACAATACCCCCGAATCAAAGTGGCGCCACATATCGAATCACGAAAGTAATAGAATGGTTTCCGATGGAGCATGCTCGATGAAAGGGTGCGACCCTTTGTGTAGCCCGGTATAGCTCCTGTTTTAGTCATTTATGCCAACTCACGAGAGTTGGGTCCACGTAATATACCTTGAGAACGTCGCCACCATCCTACTTCATTCTGGAATCTTCACTGCGTACACAGTTGTTAAAGTGGTTTTCAGTATTGGCCGGCTATAAGACAATATCCGATCCCGGTCTCTTTAACGACCAATCGTTATTATAACCCGTAGTTATAACTTTAAAACAATATTTTATACTTCAAAATAAAATGTCATTTCAACCCAAATCTTTATCAAAATAAAGATTAAATCATTTCCAAACCATTTCAATATATCATCATACCATATCTTTCAATTCAAATATTTATCAAAATAAATATCAAGTCATTTCTAACCATTTCAATATTTTAAATTATCATAACCTTTAAAAACTTCCTTTCAAATCATTTTAATACATCAAAATATCATAACCTTTCAAAGGTTCATTTTTCAAATCATTTAATATCAAAATATCATATCTTTCAAAACTTCATTTCAAATCATTTTAATATATCAAAATATCATATCTTTCAGTACCACATTTCAAATCATTTTAATATATCAAAATATCATACCTTTTCGAAATCACATTTCAAATCATTATTCATTTTATTCAATTTAAAATACCATTTCAATTCATATTTCAAAACAGTTTATATTCCAAAAAAATCATTTTTAATCATAAAAATGAAGTTATTATGTTAAAAATAAAATTATTAAATTTCCAAAATTTTCAACTTCCAAAGTTCATTTATTCACTTACGTTTATCAAAACAGTGAAATTCCACTTTTCGCAGCATTTAGAAAATGCTACGGAAAGTTACATTCAAAACAGTTCAATTTAACAAAAGACAACATTTTAAAATGTTGTAATAGGGTTTGCTTAAATTCCAAATAAACTTAGTTAAATTCAAAAAATTTAGCACTTACAAAATTGCTATAATAGTTTTTAATTTAATTTAGCTTTTTAGTTCATTATCATCAACTACAGCATTTCCAATTACTGTAATATCATTTACATTGTAATTAATAGCATTTCAAAAATGCAGTCAATTAACTTCAAATATTCAATATAATTTCTCAACCAATTATATTTTTATTTCAAACATTTTTAACTCATAAAATCATACATTTTCACATTTATAAACATCATTTAATTTTCCTCAAGTTCATGATTTTATAAAGTTAAATTTCCATTCAAAAATCAAGATTTAATTATAATTCACTTATTAAATTGCAATGTTCAATTTTAAATTCCTTGCATTAAATTTCAAATTAACACTTAAGTTCAAATTCTCAAATATAACTTAGTTTTATTTTTACTTACTTAACTAAAAGTTCACTTTTAAGTCAATTTCATAAATTTCCAATTTAGTTATATTTCAAAATTTCAACTTAAAGTATTCATTCATTTCACATTTCAACTTTATTAAAAATCATTAATATGATATAAAATCACTTTAAATTAATTTAAATTCAAAATATCATAAATTTATCATATTTTCAAAGTTAATTTAAATTCCATTAAAAATTAAATCAAAATTTCCAAAATAACTTACATTCATATTTTCTAACTTTTCCATAATTTATTTAACTTATAGATTTCCGGAAAATAAATAATACTTTACAAAAGTTATACTTTTATTAAATTTCAAATCAAATATTATAATAATTAAATTTCTAAAATATTTTAAAATTTTTAGAAAAACATATTTTAACTACGGGCCTGTATATAATTTTCTACGCTGGGTAAAGTGATACGGGTAATATATCATTTCAACCCGTAATTTACAAAGAAAATCCGGGTTTTATCATTTCAAACCCGCAATCCCAAGTTAAAATAAATTAAATAAAAACCGTTCGAGCCTATCATTTCAGCCTATAACGATTTTTCCCTATTCTAAAGTCCGTTCGGGTATGTATCATTTCAACCCATAGTGATTCTAATTTACAGGGAACTTGTAGTGTGATAAACTGATAACATATACAGAATAGCATGAAATAACAATAACATATGATATAACAGGTGTTTAACAGGTGTGAACATCATATGATAATAATATAAGCAGTTATAACATGTTAATATAGTTCTACAGATTCGCAGGGTGTCAATTTACTACTTATATAAGTACATAATGTCGGTGAGAAATACTCACATTTTTATGCTGGAGATATCAATTAGAATGACATAACGGATCCAGAAGGCACGACCTTTGATTTTGAGTGGAGAGAAATAGCCAAGATATTATCTTGTAAACAACCCCAAAACAAGACAATATAACTTATGAATATTCAACCAAAACAATATAGAAATAATTGGAAATTTGAAATTAACAAAAATTGATTCACCCGTTCATTAACCATTCAAGTGCTTGTCCATGACATCATTTGGCTCAGCCATGATCGGGTCTAGACCTGAAATGCTCATCCAATGGTCAGCAAAAAGAAGGCAAACAATGGGATGTGAAGAGGTAGGAGTTAAACATGAAGCAGACAAAGAGTCAAGGCCAAAAGGAGTGGTTTTTGGTGCACACTAGGCTCGGCCTAGTCATTGTTTGGGCTTGTCCATTCTTGCTCCAGATCTGGACAGAGGTCAAGTGATGGCCAGAGATCAGGTTATGGTGGTGGTGGAGCAAGGGGAGGTGGCCAAGGTGATAGAAGAAGGATATAAGTGAAGTTATGTGGTCTAGGCATTGTTTTCAGGGATTGCTTTACAAGTTTGAGGGGTTTGCATCATAGGGAGGCCATGGTCAGATCTTGGTCAGAGGAGGGGAAGGTGGTGCTGCTGTAGATGGTGGTGGTGTGGTCGGTGGTGGTGGTGGAGATGTGGGGCCGAGCAAAGCTATGAGAGGTCATGACAAAAATCAAGCAAAACAAAGAAGAAGAAGTAGAAAAATGAGAGGAGGAAGAGAGGCCATTGCTTATTTTTCTTTGCTCAGATCTGAAATGGATGTGTATTATTGATGGAATGAGAAACTTTCACGCGAATAAGCAAAAGAAAAGGAACGGCTACAATAAATTGATGCATTGATTGAAAAAGAAACGGTAAAAGAAACGGTGAAACGACTTTACGTTTCTTAGCTTTAAAACCTTCCATACTTCCTTTTCTTTTAAATCAAGTAAAACAAAATAAACTTCAGCAAGTACATCTAAAAACCGAAACAAAGTGAAATAAAATAAAAATATATAATTAAATTTAAAGAAAATATAAAAAGAATTAAGGAAATTGCTTAAAAATTGAAAACAGGGTTCAAAAATTACAATTAAAACATCAATGACTTTGGAAAAATATCTACTTCATTTTAAAAATATTCTAGAGAAAAATTTTGAAATAAAATAATTTATTTATCATTTCTAAAATAAAATAAATAATTAAATTGGAGAAAAATAGAAAAGAACTAAAGAAAATGTTTAAAAATTGAAAACGGGGCATGGAAATTACAAGAAAAATACTACTAGCTCTAGAAAAATTCCTACCTCACTTCAAAAATATTAAAAGACAAAAACATACATAAAATAGCATATCAATACATATTACAATAAAATATGACAAAGAAAAATAAAATTTATACTATTTAAAATAATAAAATTGCAGAATAAACAAATTGCATTCAATATTGAAATATACATAACTTTCACAATTTAAATCCCTTTCCAACGAAACAAAAAGCAGTGTTCTTAAAATTTTACGTACTTTCATAATAAAAGATAAAATTTAAATTTTCAAACTTTTAAAAATTTAAATTAAAAGTCAAAATTTGACTATTTTGACCAAAAATTCACTTTTTGGAAAATATTCTTTTTAGTCATGCTTTGGAATGATAATTCATATCAAAACTAAAGTTTATCATTCAAAATAAAAAAAATAAGTTTTTAAATCAAAAATTAAATTAAAATAATTAAAATATACAAAAAAAATAAATCACAAAATACAGGGTTGTTACATGATTCGAGTAAATCAACCCCACCGTCGGGCAGACCGGACAGCTAGCGAGAGTAGGATACTATTTTCCAAACTGAAGCTTAGAGATTATCTCTTTGTCACCCATAAGGTGGTCAAGTTATTTGCTCGACACTAAACTTTTAAAAGTATTGTTCATCATTCTAATAACATTTCAAAAAGATTAAAAGAGAAAAACCTAATTTGAAATCTTATTTCAGAAATTTCCAAATTTCTTTGTTAAATTGCCAGTGAATAGTGCTTTTAAGAACTTTATATCACAAATCCCATTTTAATCCTTTTCTATGTACAATTTTTCCATTTAAAACTCTTTAAAATGTTTTAACATATTTTTTGAATTTATTCCATATTTTTTAAGATTAAAAATATTGATTTAAAAAGAATTTGAAACTTTGGTTTTCGAACTATCAAAACGCGATGTTTTTGAAAACATGATTTGGACGTATCTCAAATTTTATTAAAATTTTGATTTTTATCCTTCATTTGGAAACTATAGTTATAAGAGTCTAGAAAATTCATGTTTCAAATAATTCCAAGCTATATTATACTCTACCCATCAATTTAACTTTTACGGCGCGAAATCGCGAATTGTCATTACACGACGCGCTAAATTTGGCTTATTTTTCTACCTTTTCAAAACTTTTCCGAAACGAGTTTTAATATTTCATAAACATTTGTAAACCATTTTACTCATATTTAAAGAGGTTTAACCATATCGTAACATTTTTATAATTCATAAGAAGAAAGTGAATTCTTTGTGTCAATTCGACGTGTATTTAACGCAAATTTTTCGATACCGAAGCAAACATATTATCATATCCTAACATGATGAACAATAATCATAAACAAGCATAGAAATCATATCATGTCACCATAGATTTTATAAAATATATTAGTAAAATTTCTCACTTAATAGCTTTCCCGATCTAACTTTAAATGCTACGAAATCGACTATAGCTTCACTATTCCTACACCAAAGCTTAGAAATCCTGCTTTGGGACTCGTAGGGGGGTTTCGGCCTTCGGCTTGTAAGGGTGGATGAGTGCTTAGATGGGCTCGACTTGGGTGGGAAAAGAAGAGCGGATTACTAACTCGGCTTCAAACTCTAAGTGGTATATCTCTTTGTATATTATGACTTATCTTGGTAGAACTTCAACTCCATTTTTGAATTTTCTAAAGAGGCCATGGAAGCCATTGATGAAGAGGAAGAAGAAGATGAAAAAAGCTTAGGAAATTAAATAAGGAAGTATGAATGAAAGTGAAGAGGTATGCCTTGTATTTGTAGGCAAAAGTTTGATTCAAAATATCATGATATTTTCACCAAACATCACATCATCTTCCACCTTGCCACCACTATCACATCCTCCATGTGCTTTGGCCACACATGCCCATCTCCCTCAGCATCATCTCCATTACTACCTTTATCTTGTAAGGCATGTATCAAGTTGAGTTAAAGGAGATATCTCGTCATTAGCTTAGATTTCCTCCTTTATAAATATGATGATATTTATTTTATTTACCATTAATAATTAGTAAATGTGAATGTTAATTCTAAGGTGTATGTATATATACATGGATGTATATATATGTATATGTGCACATGTGTGTCACATACAACATATGACATTGCAAAACTTCCTCTGGTTAAACCGTTACAAATCCAAAAACTAATTTTTTGGCATATTTTTACTTCTTAGTTTATATATATAAACAAAATTTAAAAGTGACTTTTCTATCATTAATTAAAAATTATAAGGACCTTATTCTATTTTAAAACAATTATTAAGTCATTTAAACTCATTTCAAAAATCAATTATTTAAAAATGATGACATTATTGATGATGACATAAAGAATTTTACATTTTACTTTTAAAAATAAAATAAATAATTTTATCATTTTTCTTTCTTAAATAGAGAAATAAGTGTATGTAAAAAAATCGTGCGCGACTACTGATGGTAAAATTTTGTTTATCGATAATACGATTTTCGGTCATATTATCGATATTTTTTGGAAGAAAACTGAAATCCTTATTTTTGGAAAACATATTTTAGGAACAAGATCACTATTATTATTGATCACATAAAACATGATTATTTATGTTTAATAAACCTATACTGGAACATTTAAAATTAATTAAATATTCTAATTCAAGGTGATAAAATTATGGGTCATTATATTATGTATGTTATTGTTATCACATTCACTTCGTTTGTGACCCATAACTACCTTTTGGGGTGTTAAGGTCAGGATAACTAGCTAGGCTGACCCAATAATGAATATAAATTTACTGAACTCCTATATGAGAAGATGTGCATCCAGGAGGTCAGGTAGACCAGAACATAGGATGCCCAGAACTTGTAACAGCCCTAGTTTTTAGCTATTTATTTCTTTTATTTTTTTTGTTTCTAGAAATATAATTTATATAAATTGTGTTTACCAATATTGTTTAAATATTTAATTTAGAGAATTAAACTCGTTAATTTAATATGATTTTTGTAACTAAATTTAAGAAGAAGAAAAGAAAAAAAAAAGGAAATTTTTATAATGTATAATGAAGTGAGTGGTAACTAAATGTTTTGGATATTATCATAATATCTGTTGTTATACCCATTCCCTAAAAATAATGAAAAGGAGAAAATTTGTAACATATTAAAGTAGTTAATTAATTATGTTAATTTGGTAGGTTATGACATGCAAATCATGTTGGTGGAATATTCTCAATTTTGACATATTAATTATGTTAGCAGTGAACATTGTTAAGCAATTTAAAACAATGAAACTTACAATCAATTTATTTGATAAATCTACCTTATTCCTAGTTAGCAATTCAAAACTTGAATAAAGGCACATACGGATATTTTAAAATGGAGTTAATGACAATCAATAGATATTTCAAAAAGAAATTTATGACAATTAATAGAGAAATTAATTGTAAAATTTCAGTAGTTGACCAGAATTAATTTATTGAATAATTAATGCAAATTAATAAAATTGATGAAAGATAAATAAGTTAATTCTTTTGGTTAATGGCATGAGGACACGAGGTTAATCCCCATTTTGTAGGAGAAATCTGCCCGTGTAACCAGTCCGGCTACCAGTGCCTACAAAGCGGACGGATTAATGTGAGACGTCGCAGGATTGATAATTAACAAAAAGGGTTAATTAACTAATTAAGTTAGTAACCAAATTTGAGTATGTAATTAAAGGAGGATAATTAATTGGTAATATGGTAATTAATTGAAATCAATTAAGGAGGGTAATTAAAAGGGATAAGGTAATCAATTGAAATCAATTAAAGGCAATTAAAGGGGAATTAATTGATTAGAAGAATATGGAAATCAAATTTGCCTTCCTTTGCGCGTGACACAAAATTTTATTCTTTTAACATTTTGACATTTGCCTCTTACCATTTGTTTCTTGAGCATGTCACTGTATTCATTTATTCACGCAGCCTTATCCACAAAAATATCAACTCTTCCAATTGCCATTTTTCCTCTCACCTAAATTAAATGCATTCAAAATTTAATCTTGCCTATCTTTGCAAATTTTCGCATACCCATTATATCTCTCTGTTTCCACTGCGTTTGTTTTGCAATAAATAAATTTTTCGAACCATTGATCAAGTAAATATTTATGTAAGCATTTATTACTTTTGCCTTTTCAGTTAAAAGCTTTTTCATTGCTTACCATAAATCACGCAAGAGCTCAAGTTTTGCTTCCTCAATCAAATCTGTTCAAATTTGCAGTAACGCATGCTTTAAATTTAGATTATAACTGGTATAAATCACGCAAGCTATCTAAAAAAAAAAAATCCAAAAGAGTGATATCGTTCAAACATAAAACTGGAAAGAGAAATCAACGCATGCATTTATCACAATTTTCGTGTAGCGTTCAAACAAGAAGAACTGGAAATAAATCTCTTGCCTAAACGCATGCACTCAAAAATCAACGCTTGCATTTATTTCTTACGTTTTCAAACCTGCCTATTTATCTCCCCTTTTTATTTCGCAAGTTTATCTATAAATACTTTGCCTCATTCACATAAGTTTTCATATCTCCTTGTTTGTCCCTCTCTGGTACAAGCTTCTATCAGGTAAATAATTTGCATTGTTTATTTCTTTGCTTCTTCCAATTTTCCTTCCTCCTTCTTGTGTTCTCTGATTTCCTTGCTCGGCTACTTCCCCATCATGCCGTGCCATTTATAAATACATATAGAACTTTGTTAGTAGTAGGCTGGAAGAAATGATATAAATTGATTGTAGGAAGCTAGACTATGGAATTAGTGTAGTTATGATGTAGTTAGTGGTATTGTGGATTTGGATAAGTGCAGTTTGAAGAGGAAGGCATAGAAAGAAAAAAAAAAAAAGAATTACAATTTAATAATGGAGAAGATAAATTGATAAGGAGAAAATGATATGAAATGTTGTTTAATTCAAATAAACAATATTGTATGAATAAATCTTGGGTGAATATAATAAAATGACATTTATTTCAAAATTTTAATGGTTGAAATAAATTTAAGATGGTTAAAAAATAAATTTAACTACTTATTTGAGAATTTGGGTGGATAAATATCAATGGATTGTATTTATTATGGTTAATAAAAGGATATTGGTGATGTATACCAATAATCACCTTTTAATGTTTAATAATAAAAGTAAAAGAAGAAATAATTTGCCTAAACATGATGAACATGTATGTGAAATAAAGTATTATTTAATGAATTCGAATGTAGTTAGTGGCTACATTTGATTAAATCGAATAATTTGAACAGTATTGTGTTTGTTGCCAATATTGTCATTTTATTTAAATAAATATATATGAGAATGAAAATAATTGATCATGATAAATATGATTAAAAATGTGAGAAATAATTTAATAATGTCTAAACATGTATTTGTTTTGTTTGGGTGCATAACATCTTTTTATTCAATCAATTGTATTAAATTTGCAATTTATTTTGCAATTTATTCAATTTATTTTATGCATGCGTACGGTTGAAGTATGGGCCTAGGATATGTTGAGACGGTTAGCGGGTTGTAGTAGTCGAGCAAGTTGAACTAAATTTCTTTTATTCTATTCGTTCCAGTTGTTCTGAAATTTTGCTTTGACCGTAATTTTTAAGTTCGCATACTTGGTATTTGGATCTTATAGATTTAAGTCAAGGCTTTGCATCCGCCGAAGTTTGATCGTGCTTTCCGTTTTTTTTCCGAAGTAGATACCGTGTTTGATTTAGATCCACTGCAGCGTTTAAGGTGAGTATTTCTCACCAGACATATGTACATATATTTTGTGAATTATCGCAAGTGTATGTGTAAAAATTTTATTTAAATATTATCTGTCTGTAGTATAACGTAGAATGATGAATCCCATTTAAATTGACACCTCATCAGTTATTATCTGTTGTATTATTTCTGCAGTTATATTATATTATTGTTTATTTACTGCTTAAATCACCACTGCAAGTTCCCTGTTAAATTTAGATTGTTGTGGGCTGAAATGATAGGCCTAAATGATGATTACTGTGCTATTATTATGTTAACTGTTTAACTGTTAACTTGGGATTGCGGGTTTGAAATGATAGAACCCGGGGTTTGTAAATTACGGATTGAAATGATATAAATCCGTATCACTTGACCTAGGCTAGAAAACTATATACAGGCCCGTGGTCCTTATAATATTTTCTGAAATATTTAAAATTATTTTGGAAGTTAAATATTTGATTTAATATCTTTAAAGGATTTTATATTGATTTTGAATGAGTTATAAATGTTAATAAATAAATAAATAAATATTTGAATAAAATTTTGGAATATAACTTATTTTGGAAATTCTGGATTTTTGAAAGGATAAGATTTCAGTTAAGAAATATATATATAAGTTATATTTGGAAATATTTATTAAGTTAAACAATCTACTAAAGCATTTAAATGCTGTCTTTTGAAATTGGACTAGTTTTACCCGTAACTTTAGGTAGCATTTCCTAAGTGCTATAGAATCTGGAATTTGATTGTTTTGAAATTTAAGGAATTTGATAAATTATATTTATGTTTAAGTTTTGGAGACCTTTAAGATATGAGATTTATAACTGGATTTTTCTTAATAAATTTAAGATGAACATTCTAGTGTTAAGTAAATTTTGAAATTATTTAATGGCATAATTTTGGAGTTTTATCTATGGAATTTATGGGAATATTCAAGACGAAATAATAAACACTAATTTGTTGAAAGAAAAAATATCCAACCTTAGTTTTGAATATTAATACTCCAATTGGATATATATATAGGAATTGAAATGGTCTTGGGAACATGAAGTGATATTTAAATTATGGTTTAAAATAAAGAAATATATTTGTAAAGCTATGTAAATTATCTTCTTTACAAAGTAACCATAAAGTTAAACCATTTATATCCAAACCATTTGTGTTTTGGGAGTTATGTTTTTTTAAAAGAAAATTTTCCAATATATTATGGTTTAAAGGTATAGTTCAAATATTTGGTTTCCAGATATTATAAATTTTAAGCAGTATGGTTTTGGAAAAGAATTATATTTGAATATAACGATATCATGTTGTTTTGGGTTTTAAATGATATCGTATTTATAGTTTTGAAATGGAAATGTTTATACTGGTTTTAAAGTATAAATTGTTTTTAAATGACCACGGGTTATAATAACGATGGGTTGGCAAAGAGACCGGGATCGGATATGGACATACTCTCTGTCGATACCGAAAACCACTTTGACCAACCGTGTACGCGGTGGAGATTCCAGAATGAAGTAGGTCGGTGGTGGCGTTTCCTGTAAGGTAAATACGTGGACCCGACTCCCGTGAGTTGGCATAAGGTGGCTAAAACAGGAGCAATTCCAGGCCAATGAGGTCATTCCTCTGATCGGACGCTCCTCTTCGATATTATACTATGATCTTGGATTGATTCAGTGGCCACTTCTATATTTTGATTTTGGGGGAGTTAGTTCGAGGTGGGCGGCAGCTGCGCGCTGCGCGTTACCATCAGCCTGGATAGCAATTGGTATATCTACCCTGGCATTGCCTTGTTGTGCCGTGTCACCTACCCTATCGCGCCTTGTACGAGTTTGGTTTTCTCCCGTAGCCCGTGTGGTATCCTCTAGTGGCTTCCCGATCAGGAGGGACTATGATATTGGATGGACTACTGGGACTATTACGTGTTAAGGGCTATATGGGTAACCCCTTAACGCTATTAAAAAGTAAGTTTATTTTATAAATAGACACTAGTATAATAGCGCAATATACTACATAGTAAATAGTTTGACGGATCCTTAGAGGATGGACGGTCCCAAGCATCCTTTAAGTTACTTGCTCTATATTACAGTACACTTGAATTAGCTTACATTATATAAGTATGTATGTCCTGACTCGAGTGTTATGTTTTATTTTTACGCTCGGGTCAGCCTGAGTTGCAGCTTCAATTTCTTCTCCGTAGCTAGGACACTCAGTAGATCATTCGCGCTGCTGGAAGTTGTTTCAGCCTTTATCTTTTCTGGAATTCAAGACTTTGAAGACTCTATCTCTATTTATGTCTTAAAATTTGTATTGAGGATTATAGACAATGTAAGTTCTGTTTTGTTGAATTTATATCAGTGGCTTCATGAACCACTAAATTTTTAATTTCCGCTGCGAGATTCTGATATCTGTGTATGTGATTCTGTGATTTATTTACTACATATTCTGAGTTTTGCCAAATTTATTTTACAACGCAGTATTTTGAACAATTCAAGTCCGACATGTGCGGATGCGAAGGGTTGAAAATACTGGGTCGTTACATTTGGTATCAGAGCTTTGGTTCTAGGCAAAACTTAGAATGTATGGTAAATTTGATTTACAGAATCACGTTCATTCGAGATTGAACCACTCTCTTTTCGAATTTTGGAACATTCCCTACGGTTCCAAAGCTCATTCATATCCCTCACTTTTTCATCTGCTTTAGATTCTGGAGTATCTCATAACTCCACTTCGGATGATCTTTATTGTAAATTGGCGGTCTCGCCATTATTCTAATAAAGGGGTGAAACTCCTTTACCATTAGCATTGATTCACCGGAGATTTATATTTATCCTCGGTTTATATGCTAGTATCTTTGGTTATTCCAAATTCTATCTCTTCGGATCAAATGTAGATTTACCCCAACCACATCGATATGGCTCTTTAAGTCACGGATGACTAGGTCAAGGTTGTCCACGACTTATATAGACTTACCCAGTTTCCTTATTCTGATCTTCTGATTTCAATTTATCTTGAATTCTATTTGATTTGAGTTCATCAAATTTGAGTCTCTATCCTGGTTTGAGAAGTTTACTCCTATATTTGAAATTAAAATCTAATATTATATATATGAGTATAATTTTCAAAATTTTATAATTAATTTAACTAGTTGTCAAGAGATAATAGTTTTGATTTTATTTATGGTGTGTAAGCCATGTGTTTGTCTAATAAATAAGTGAATATAAAACAATGGTTATAAATTAATTTGGAAACAGAAATGAATTTAAAACTAAAACTTGAGAATTAAATTTCTGATGATTTCAAACCTTGTGTTTAAATTTTAAAAGGATGTAATAAGTATTTTTGTATAGAAATTTGTTTCCAAAGAAATTTTAAAATTAGTGCTTTTCTCTTTGTCGCTGGAAAATAATTTCGGTGATGACTGCAGCATCATCGACATTCATTTTCGAGTTTCGAAGTGAAAAGACCATTCTGTAGTCTGGCTACAATGTTTCCTTGAGATTTTAATTGATTTGAATTTCTAAAGTATGACTTAATATATATAGATATATAATTTAAATTTGATTTGACATATTAGGTATATATATTTAGTTATCTCTAAATGGTTTGAAGGGAATCAGGAATTTAATTCTTAAAGTTTATCTTGAGGAAGGAAAATAAATATAATAACAAAAATTTGAATAAAAAGGTTCCAATTGGAGATAATTAAATTGAAAGTTTTATTTGTATAACACCCAATTTCATTTAATATAACTTACCTTGATTTTCAAAAGTTAACATGTAATTGGATAATATACAATATAAAAGGATTTTATGAATAAAATTTGAGTGGTTATAATAAATATTATACACTTAAATTTTAGTTATAAAAGATTAATGGGGATAAATAAGGAAAAGGAATTTAAGGAATTTTATTCAAATGTCTTAATAATCAAATTAATTTAATATGGAGCCGTAAATCTAACCAAGAGATTTTAATAAAAGGTTATTTCCTGAAATGAATATGTTTGTGTAATAAACAAGGTATCTTTGAATAAGGAAAATATATTTGAAAGGGATATTTTTGGAGTAAGGATTATATATCTTCAAATCATAGTTTAATTGATGTCTAAATAAATAGTTAAGACGTATTCTAATATCACTAAATTTTGATAATTGAGAATTGGTTTTCAAATGGAAATTCAAGGGTAACTTATTGAAGGAATATCTTATTTATAAGATAAGTATTTTTAATAAAGTGTTAGGTTATTTGTTAAAATTCAGAGTTAAGTACATAATAAACTGATTAGGAATACTATTATATCTACTATAGCATATTATGAGTGCTGCTGTTTCTAAAAATAAAATGTTTTGGAAATTTTTTTATAAATGAACTTAGGAATATTTCAACCTTGAAATGAATATTGTTTGGCATTGAATTTAAAAGGTATAAATGAAGATTATTTTAAAGGTATTATGATTTTAGTAGCATGATTTCCAAATTTATAAATTTAATGATTTCAAAGCATTATGATTGCAAATTTATTATCTTATTTGTTTTCAAACTATCTTTAAGTGTCCTTGGTTTCCCTATCTGCTACAGAATGAGGAGGCTATTGCTTATACCAGTCTATTTAGAAATCTTTTCTATAATCTTTAAAAATCTTTGTTACTCATCGGGGCCTGAGCACCGCTTACCACCCATAGACCGACGGTCGAACTGAAAAGAGTAAAACCGATTCTAGAAGATCTTCTTCGTGCTTCAAATCCGGAACTATTCGTTTAAAGTTCTTGTTTATCTAGCTTATCTTCCTTTGTTTCTTTTCTTTTGTTCCTTTTCGAGGACGAAAAGTTCTTAAGTGGGGGAGAGTGTAACAGCCCTAGTTTTTAGCTATTTATTTCTTTTATTTTTTTTGTTTCTAGAAATATAATTTATATAAATTGTGTTTACCAATATTGTTTAAATATTTAATTTAGAGAATTAAACTCGTTAATTTAATATGATTTTTGTAACTAAATTTAAGAAGAAAAAAAAAAAAGGAAATTTTTATAATGTATAATGAAGTGAGTGGTAACTAAATGTTTTGGATATTATCATAATATCTGTTGTTATACCCATTCCCTAAAAATAATGAAAAGGAGAAAATTTGTAACATATTAAAGTAGTTAATTAATTATGTTAATTTGGTAGGTTATGACATGCAAATCATGTTGGTGGAATATTCTCAATTTTGACATATTAATTATGTTAGCAGTGAACATTGTTAAGCAATTTAAAACAATGAAACTTACAATCAATTTATTTGATAAATCTACCTTATTCCTAGTTAGCAATTCAAAACTTGAATAAAGGCACATACGGATATTTTAAAATGGAGTTAATGACAATCAATAGATATTTCAAAAAGAAATTTATGACAATTAATAGAGAAATTAATTGTAAAATTTCAGTAGTTGACCAGAATTAATTTATTGAATAATTAATGCAAATTAATAAAATTGATGAAAGATAAATAAGTTAATTCTTTTGGTTAATGGCATGAGGACACGAGGTTAATCCCCATTTTGTAGGAGAAATCTGCCCGTGTAACCAGTCCGGCTACCAGTGCCTACAAAGCGGACGGATTAATGTGAGACGTCGCAGGATTGATAATTAACAAAAAGGGTTAATTAACTAATTAAGTTAGTAACCAAATTTGAGTATGTAATTAAAGGAGGATAATTAATTGGTAATATGGTAATTAATTGAAATCAATTAAGGAGGGTAATTAAAAGGGATAAGGTAATCAATTGAAATCAATTAAAGGCAATTAAAGGGGAATTAATTGATTAGAAGAATATGGAAATCAAATTTGCCTTCCTTTGCGCGTGACACAAAATTTTATTCTTTTAACATTTTGACATTTGCCTCTTACCATTTGTTTCTTGAGCATGTCACTGTATTCATTTATTCACGCAGCCTTATCCACAAAAATATCAACTCTTCCAATTGCCATTTTTCCTCTCACCTAAATTAAATGCATTCAAAATTTAATCTTGCCTATCTTTGCAAATTTTCGCATACCCATTATATCTCTCTATTTCCACTGCGTTTGTTTTGCAATAAATAAATTTTTCGAACCATTGATCAAGTAAATATTTATGTAAGCATTTATTACTTTTGCCTTTTCAGTTAAAAGCTTTTTCATTGCTTACCATAAATCACGCAAGAGCTCAAGTTTTGCTTCCTCAATCAAATCTGTTCAAATTTGCAGTAACGCATGCTTTAAATTTAGATTATAACTGGTATAAATCACGCAAGCTATCTAAAAAAAAAAAATTCCAAAAGAGTGATATCGTTCAAACATAAAACTGGAAAGAGAAATCAACGCATGCATTTATCACAATTTTCGTGTAGCGTTCAAACAAGAAGAACTGGAAATAAATCTCTTGCCTAAACGCATGCACTCAAAAATCAACGCTTGCATTTATTTCTTACGTTTTCAAACCTGCCTATTTATCTCCCCTTTTTATTTCGCAAGTTTATCTATAAATACTTTGCCTCATTCACATAAGTTTTCATATCTCCTTGTTTGTCCCTCTCTGGTACAAGCTTCTATCAGGTAAATAATTTGCATTGTTTATTTCTTTGCTTCTTCCAATTTTCCTTCCTCCTTCTTGTGTTCTCTGATTTCCTTGCTCGGCTACTTCCCCATCATGCCGTGCCATTTATAAATACATATAGAACTTTGTTAGTAGTAGGCTGGAAGAAATGATATAAATTGATTGTAGGAAGCTAGACTATGGAATTAGTGTAGTTATGATGTAGTTAGTGGTATTGTGGATTTGGATAAGTGCAGTTTGAAGAGGAAGGCATAGAAAGAAAAAGAAAAAAAAAATTACAATTTAATAATGGAGAAGATAAATTGATAAGGAGAAAATGATATGAAATGTTGTTTAATTCAAATAAACAATATTGTATGAATAAATCTTGGGTGAATATAATAAAATGACATTTATTTCAAAATTTTAATGGTTGAAATAAATTTAAGATGGTTAAAAAATAAATTTAACTACTTATTTGAGAATTTGGGTGGATAAATATCAATGGATTGTATTTATTATGGTTAATAAAAGGATATTGGTGATGTATACCAATAATCACCTTTTAATGTTTAATAATAAAAGTAAAAGAAGAAATAATTTGCCTAAACATGATGAACATGTATGTGAAATAAAGTATTATTTAATGAATTCGAATGTAGTTAGTGGCTACATTTGATTAAATCGAATAATTTGAACAGTATTGTGTTTGTTGCCAATATTGTCATTTTATTTAAATAAATATATATGAGAATGAAAATAATTGATCATGATAAATATGATTAAAAATGTGAGAAATAATTTAATAATGTCTAAACATGTATTTGTTTTGTTTGGGTGCATAACATCTTTTTATTCAATCAATTGTATTAAATTTGCAATTTATTTTGCAATTTATTCAATTTATTTTATGCATGCGTACGGTTGAAGTATGGGCCTAGGATATGTTGAGACGGTTAGCGGGTTGTAGTAGTCGAGCAAGTTGAACTAAATTTCTTTTATTCTATTCGTTCCAGTTGTTCTGAAATTTTGCTTTGACCGTAATTTTTAAATTCGCATACTTGGTATTTGGATCTTATAGATTTAAGTCAAGGCTTTGCATCCGCCGAAGTTTGATCGTGCTTTCCGTTTTTTTTTTCGAAGTAGATACCGTGTTTGATTTAGATCCACTGCAGCGTTTAAGGTGAGTATTTCTCACCAGACATATGTACATATATTTTGTGAATTATCGCAAGTGTATGTGTAAAAATTTTATTTAAATATTATCTGTCTGTAGTATAACGTAGAATGATGAATCCCATTTAAATTGACACCTCATCAGTTATTATCTGTTGTATTATTTCTGCAGTTATATTATATTATTGTTTATTTACTGCTTAAATCACCACTGCAAGTTCCCTGTTAAATTTAGATTGTTGTGGGCTGAAATGATAGGCCTAAATGATGATTACTGTGCTATTATTATGTTAACTGTTTAACTGTTAACTTGGGATTGCGGGTTTGAAATGATAGAACCCGGGGTTTGTAAATTACGGATTGAAATGATATAAATCCGTATCACTTGACCTAGGCTAGAAAACTATATACAGGCCCGTGGTCCTTATAATATTTTCTGAAATATTTAAAATTATTTTGGAAGTTAAATATTTGATTTAATATCTTTAAAGGATTTTATATTGATTTTGAATGAGTTATAAATGTTAATAAATAAATAAATAAATATTTGAATAAAATTTTGGAATATAACTTATTTTGGAAATTCTGGATTTTTGAAAGGATAAGATTTCAGTTAAGAAATATATATATAAGTTATATTTGGAAATATTTATTAAGTTAAACAATCTACTAAAGCATTTAAATGCTGTCTTTTGAAATTGGACTAGTTTTACCCGTAACTTTAGGTAGCATTTCCTAAGTGCTATAGAATCTGGAATTTGATTGTTTTGAAATTTAAGGAATTTGATAAATTATATTTATGTTTAAGTTTTGGAGACCTTTAAGATATGAGATTTATAACTGGATTTTTCTTAATAAATTTAAGATGAACATTCTAGTGTTAAGTAAATTTTGAAATTATTTAATGGCATAATTTTGGAGTTTTATCTATGGAATTAATGGGAATATTCAAGACGAAATAATAAACACTAATTTGTTGAAAGAAAAAATATCCAACCTTAGTTTTGAATATTAATACTCCAATTGGATATATATATAGGAATTGAAATGGTCTTGGGAACATGAAGTGATATTTAAATTATGGTTTAAAATAAAGAAATATATTTGTAAAGCTATGTAAATTATCTTCTTTACAAAGTAACCATAAAGTTAAACCATTTATATCCAAACCATTTGTGTTTTGGGAGTTATGTTTTTTTAAAAGAAAAATTTCCAATATATTATGGTTTAAAGGTATAATTCAAATATTTGGTTTCCAGATATTATAAATTTTAAGCAGTATGGTTTTGGAAAAGAATTATATTTGAATATAACGATATCATGTTGTTTTGGGTTTTAAATGATATCGTATTTATAGTTTTGAAATGGAAATGTTTATACTGGTTTTAAAGTATAAATTGTTTTTAAATGACCACGGGTTATAATAACGATGGGTTGGCAAAGAGACCGGGATCGGATATGGACATACTCTCTGTCGATACCGAAAACCACTTTGACCAACCGTGTACGCGGTGGAGATTCCAGAATGAAGTAGGTCGGTGGTGGCGTTTCCTGTAAGGTAAATACGTGGACCCGACTCCCGTGAGTTGGCATAAGGTGGCTAAAACAGGAGCAATTCCAGGCCAATGAGGTCATTCCTCTGATCGGACGCTCCTCTTCGATATTATACTATGATCTTGGATTGATTCAGTGGCCACTTCTATATTTTGATTTTGGGGGAGTTAGTTCGAGGTGGGCGGCAGCTGCGCGCTGCGCGTTACCATCAGCCTGGATAGCAATTGGTATATCTACCCTGGCATTGCCTAGTTGTGCCGTGTCACCTACCCTATCGCGCCTTGTACGAGTTTGGTTTTCTCCCGTAGCCCGTGTGGTATCCTCTAGTGGCTTCCCGATCAGGAGGGACTATGATATTGGATGGACTACTGGGACTATTACGTGTTAAGGGCTATATGGGTAACCCCTTAACGCTATTAAAAAGTAAGTTTATTTTATAAATAGACACTAGTATAATAGCGCAATATACTACATAGTAAATAGTTTGACGGATCCTTAGAGGATGGACGGTCCCAAGCATCCTTTAAGTTACTTGCTCTATATTACAGTACACTTGAATTAGCTTACATTATATAAGTATGTATGTCCTGACTCGAGTGTTATGTTTTATTTTTACGCTCGGGTCAGCCTGAGTTGCAGCTTCAATTTCTTCTCCGTAGCTAGGACACTCAGTAGATCATTCGCGCTGCTGGAAGTTGTTTCAGCCTTTATCTTTTCTGGAATTCAAGACTTTGAAGACTCTATCTCTATTTATGTCTTAAAATTTGTATTGAGGATTATAGACAATGTAAGTTCTGTTTTGTTGAAGTTATATCAGTGGCTTCATGAACCACTAAATTTTTAATTTCCGCTGCGAGATTCTGATATCTGTGTATGTGATTCTGTGATTTATTTACTACATATTCTGAGTTTTGCCAAATTTATTTTACAACGCAGTATTTTGAACAATTCAAGTCCGACATGTGCGGATGCGAAGGGTTGAAAATACTGGGTCGTTACAGAACTGATCAAAAGATTATTGAGTTAGGCATGTTTTTAGTTAGCCCATGAAATCTATGTTATGAGAAGTGTTATTGGCAGGGGTCAATAGGTTCTTTGTGATCCCATGAAAATAACGTTTGGAATATGTTATTTATAGAGATCAATAGTTTCATTGGCCCATGAAACCTATGATTTGAAAGATGTTAGTGGAGAGTCATGTTCATGGCGATCCCATGAAAAATATGATTGGATAAAGTTATTGGTAGAAACCGATAAGTTTTTAGTGATCTACCGAAAACTATGACATCGAAAAAATAGTTTGTAAGATTGGACCAGGTTATTAGTCAGCCCATAAAAACTAATATATTAATATAACCTTAGAAACTATAAACTGAGGTAGATAGTCAGATTAATTAGGATGAGAAATTCAAGGCATATTGCAGTTTTAAATATCATCATATTATGTTATGTTTTAACCATTATGTATGCAGGTGCATAGTATGTGGTTATTGTATCATGGTTAAGATACTAGTGAGGGTAAAACATAGTTCGCCTAGTGATGTGGTCCACTAGATATCTAGTTGGTCTGAGATGTTTGGTTATTATTCACACCATACTTTTTATCTGGCCTGAAGATTTATCATTCCCCTTAAACTCTAGGGTGCTAATTTGAGCAGATCAGGAGTAAGGGTTTTTCAGGTTCTTTTTAAACGACTAAGCTTCTAGAGACGTGCAAAAGGCCAGCTAGACATTAGGAGTTCCTATCTTTTTTTTGCTATGTTAATTTCATGTAAAGGCAAAGTTGTTTAGTTGCCATATATATATAGGCTCTGATCAACCAATGGAGCATCTTCATATGTTGCTCTTAATGTATTTTGTGATAATTGTAATTTCTTTGAACTTGGTTTATGTAAGAGGTTATGTAATGAATCTGAAATGTTGTAATGGAATAAAATAAGAAAAGAATTTAAATTGTTTTTAATTTTTTTTATCTTCATGTGCTTCTATGTTATCATTGTATCTAACTACCACATTCGGCCACCGAGAATTAATAACTATGGATGACTACAGCATCCGTAGCAGTTAATTTGGGACCTCCAAATGGGGGATGTTACACTCTATCTCAATTGGATCTCGTATACAAAAGATATGAATTAAATACAAAATGAAATTAATTGAAATAATAATAAACTAATTACCATAATTGATCCCATAATCCATCTTCCTTCCAAATCAAAATCATGTACATGCTTGTGCGTGAACCCATTACCATGCAACATCACTCCAACAATTCTCAATCAAATCTCGATGAATTGTCGCATCGCTTGCTCCAGCGCACTACATTACATGCGCTCTCCGCAATGATGCCCTTCACGACCTCTCCAAAGCCACTAGGAAAATCATGACCTGAAGCGCCCCACGTTGCATCAAAATGTCGCACTTCGTTTGACAAGGTCGGAGCTCCGACTATTGGTGCCTACTGGTGTATGCACAAAAAGAAACTCGACCATGCTCTCCATTTTGCAAAACTCACATTCAGTCATCGCCTAACTCTAGCCGTTGGCTACAAATGCCGACCATCCCCAAACACTGTCCGCCTACCACATCTACATGGATATGATGCCCTCCTCTCCACGAGTCCAACGAATCCAATCTCATCAACTTTCATGGCCTGTGCTCCTGATATTAGCCTAGATCCGCAACCCATTAACTTGGACCCGTTTGATTTTTGAGAAAAGAAAGAAAAGTGGAAGAGTGAAATATCTGGTTTAGGTAGAGGTGTACATATAATATATATATGTATTATTAGAATTCTCAAATAAATCCTCATATGTTTTGAGCTCGTATGATCACACAGCATGTTGGATTTCCACGAAACTCGTTGCCCAATTTTTTGATCCCAATGGTATAATTTCTTTGCTATCCAAGACAACTCTCGAAGATGCTAATATTTTGGATCGATACACATATTATCGCTGCAAGGTATGTGGTACTATAATTTATAGCTGATGCCTAACAACTATGTTCCATGTTGTATTGTATTATGAATATGATTAGGTTAAGGCTTATTTATTGTCATACCATTCCAATTATTTTGGAAAGTTATTAAACATATTTTTAAGATTATATGCTACTGGTGAAATATCTACTGTCCTACGTTGTAGTTCTCACCATGCTACATCTATGTGTTCTCATATTTAATGGAGAAAGGCTAGAGATGCTATTAAAATATATTGTGGATATGTTTACTTTGATCTTAAATTAAATGTGCATTATTTGAATCTTTATATGATTTTCGTCAATAGATCTCATGTAAGATTAGTTGCATCCATCTATTGCTATATGATCTTTGTTATGTGCTATCAAAGCTTCATAGTAACATACAATTTTTCTTAAATAGTGAAGATAATCGGGAAAATATTTGACTCAAAAACATTTGATATCATAGAAGAATTTAAAGAATATCCTGTTGCATTTGGTGCTTTTTTTAAGTGAACATAGTTTCGTTGTATTTTTAGTAGCTTGATAAATTAAAAATGATATGGAGGTTGTAGTAAGTATAATAAATCTAAGTTCCAATGAGTTAATAAGGTGATTCCATGATAACTATTATAGCTATGGATATCCATTCTTTACAAATTTGTTCCTACCGCCGATTGGTCACAATTAGATAATGGTGTACGCTAGTTGATGTTTTCATGAGATTCTAAGTTAACTTACCAATATAAGCATCATAAATGAGTAAATTTTTCAATATTTTCTAGAGTTGGAAAGTTGATTCTCTTCCAAAGCCTTTATATCGACATGTGTATCTAGTAGTTTTGGTTGATACATAAACATAGATTAAATATTTCCATTTGGGTGGATTTTCATTTTCAGAATATTAAAACAATAGCCAAAATGTAATGTGATAGTAAACTAAGTTGTATTTTGGACCAACTTAGGTTTTATTGATTACACAATCAATAATAAGTTCAAAATTGATTTATTCGCATCATGTCTCCTAAGTTGATATTTGATAGTTTTGAGTTGGTGTATAATATTGATTTTATTAATAGTAAAACAAGAATTGGAAATGCTTTATTTGAATTTGTTAATACTTAACGTCAAAACTTTCACTGATTTTTCATTTACACTTTGATATTTACCTCACATCTTTCTTTGTGTAGCATGTTTGATGCATACAAATATGGATTACTTGTGGTTGTCAAAAACACCATGTGTGAAGCGTGGGTTCACATTAGTTGGAAAAGAGTTCCAAATGAAGCTAAATGTGAATAAGGTTCAATTTTAAAAGTCAGTCCTCCATGTGATACACAATGATGTATGGATAAGGAGTAATTGGTCTTCGTCGGACAAAGTACGATTGATGATTAGTGAAGTTGCATTAACCACTTTTAGTAAGAATATGTACTTAAGAGTAAGCACATATGTTAAATTTAGTTTGATCTAAAGCCCAGTTTATGAGATCATATTCATGTAAGGAAAAATTGGTAAGAAACTCCGATCATGAATAGTTTAAGATGCGTGATTGTCTAATTTATGTTATAATGTAAGTTTTGTAGACTCGAAATTAAGTCAATTTTATGTAATTATAAAGGCATTTTATGAACTATTTTTGAATGCCTATTCTTTCACACTAAGAAACAATTGTTGTTTCAAGAAATAAAAAATTGTGTGAATTAAGAGACCGAACGTAAGATTCACTGTACCAATCCTGGTTTTGTGATTACTTGGAAAGTATATTATAACGATGGTTATAATTTGAAATGAAGAAAGTAAAATAAGAATAAATAAATTTGGAGATGGAGAAATCGTTGAAAATTGTTTATTTTAAATAAACAAAGGTTTTTTAATAAATCAAATGGAGTTAAGTTGTTTTGGTTGTGAATTAAATGTGAATAAAAGAATTGGGTTGATTTGGAGGTAATTTAATTTAAATAAAAGAAATAAAATAATTTAATTTAAACATTAATTTTTATAATGAGTATAAAATGAAGAGAATAAAGTTTTGAAAACTTTATTATGTTAGTTTGTGGTAAAATAAACATTAAAGGATTTTACTTTGATGAAATGCAATATTTTGTAAATTATTGCCATACAATGAATTTTGTTATTTTAAAATAATCATGTTAAAAATAAATATGAGAAATATTAATTGAAAATAAATATTTATGTACATAATTCTAGCATTATTTATTATGTTAGTTTGGATAAGAAATAAATTTTGTGTAAATTTTGATTTTTGGTTATGTCAATTTACGTAATTAAAATGTAGAATTAAGACATATGATTAAAAATGGAATTTTTAATGATGGAAATTGATTTTTAATATCTAAAATAAACATAGTATGTTGATTAACATTTTATAAAGGGTAAAATTTGAAGTTATGTGAAATATTCGTATAGATAGTGAAAGTGTGAAAAATTGCATAATTAAAATAGTATATATATATATATATATATATATATTACATGGTTGATAACATAGGTAATATGTTAAGTAAAAATATATCTTTGTTACATAGCCTTAGTGGGTAGGTTTTAGGTCCAAATCCAAACCCAATACCCAAAAGTTAGAAGAGCTAGAAGAGAAATGTATGTATGTACATTCTCTTCACTCTCCTCCTTTCTTTCTTTCTACCAGAGAAAAAAAAATTGGTTGCCTCTTCGTAGATTCAAAACTAAGCCTTTAAATTAAATGAAATCAAAAGAAATTAGTGTATTCAAGTGAATTAACAGGTAATCCTCTCAAAACCAAAAATTATTTCACCAATTTCTCAATTTGTGAAAGTGAGTTTGTTGTAACTTCTTTCTTTTCTGTTTGCATGTCAGTATTTCTTCAATCTACAGGTTTCTAAGCTTATTTAGAAGCCAAAGCCATAATGTTGCTGTAGTTTGCTCCATCTTTGTGCCAAGGTGCGTTTAAACATTTCTTATAGTTTATTCAAGTTTGCATGAGTGTTTTTGGTTATATTAGATGAATCTTTGGTTGAATTTGTGAATTTGGAAGAAGATTTTTAGGTTTCTATGCTTGCTGAACATGCATTAAGAAAATGCATAGAAGTAAAATAGTGATATCAAACTTGTTTCTGACTCGTTTGTGACATCCCGGAAATTTGGGGCAATATCAATTTAATAATCTACATTAAAAATTAAATTGATTTGATAATATTTGTTAATAATATTTAAATTGATTTAATAATCTTCTTTTAAATAAATATTTAACTGATAATTTATCTTTTGAAAACTAATTTAATTGTTTTCTATTTACAATATATATCTATATATTTGTATATGTATTTTAAATAGTTAATATTTGTTTTAAATTTAATAAATAAAGACATGTTTTCTAATTTTATTTCTGACAATTTGGAAATTTGATTTAATTTAGTATTTAGCTATTAAATAGATAATCATATTTTTAATTACTCAAGATAAAAGTTTATTCGTTTAAAAGTATTCTAGCCTAAGTCTAAATTTAAACAAAAGTTTGTTCTATTTTCTTTCTAAATATAGTTTGATTAAATAAGCAATTTATTAAATAAGAGACAATTTCTTTAATAATGAGTTTGTTAATCATGTAATATTTTTACAAATGAAGATTGTTATTTCAAATTTATTTGTATAAATAGCTATAATTTGAAAGATTAAAAGTAAGTCTTTTTAAAATGTTAAACTAAAATAAACCTTATTAATACTAACACAAGTATAAAAATAATAGATGAATTTAGTATTTAATAGTTATGTTAAAATATAAGAGAGCTAAAGTACTTAAGTAAAACAACTTGCTAATGTACATAAAGTACAACAAAAATATGAAGGCTAAAAAATAAATAAAACAAAATATATATATATATATATATATATATATATATACATGAAGTGATAAGAAATCAAACAAGGCTTTGTATAAATATGAATGTAGCCTGTAAAGAAAAATATACAAGGCAAGAACATAAACAAAGTAAAATAAAACATGAAGTACTTAAGCATTTAATGCTTGCATAAGCAAGTCAATTCAAATTGTTTTGGAGATCATCTCAGCCTCCAAATCTCTGATTAAAGGAAAATGAAAAAGAAAATAAAGAAAGAGAAAATGTACCAGGCTTTGTATATTGACTGTAAAGCTTAGAAGTGAAGGCAAGATTTAAAGTAAAAAAATATGATGCGGGCAAGAAAAGAATGCAAAGCAAAGTTACAAAACAAAGTAAAAATATATGCTTGTAAAAGAAATGCAAAATAAAAATATCTAAACATAAGATTTATGGGAGACATAAAGTACAACAAAACATATACAGGCAAATGAATAAGATAGGTGTAGCTGCAATATAGTATGCAGGTTAGAGAAGAGAAGTGGAAAGCTAAGTAAAAATATCTATACATAAGAAATGATAAAATTAGCTAAGTAGGGAACATAAGTACTTAAACATTAAATGCTAGCACAACTTAAGTCAGTTCGAATTGCTTAAAAATCAACTCAGCCTCCTAATTAAAAGGTCTGGCCTGATACAAACAAAAGCATAATTGTACCAGCATGTGCAAACCTATTTATTACCTTCCCCTGAAACTTCTTTATATACGTCATATTATTTTTTTGTTCGTTCACTAAACATATCAAACCTGAAACAAGAAATAATAGCAAACATTTACATTTATACAAACTTGAATAATGTATGCAAATCAACAAAGACAAGAAGATTAAGGAAATGAAGGCAAACTACTTTCCAGTTTTAAAGTTCAACTTGTTTCAGACAAAAAGAGGTGCTCTGTTTATTTTCAAAACTATGGTGAGTAACTTAAATTTTAAATTACTTAAGTATATATGTTGCTTAATTATTGTCTGAGATGTGTATATATCTTAATGCATTCCTGTGTTTATGTGTTACTGCATGTATGTGTGTTGATAACTGGTAACATGCCTCTGTATTTAAGATTTAAGCTCATGTTCACTTTCAAAAATCATTACTGCTTGATCTACTTGTTGTTAGGACCTAGGATCTAAACAAAATAAGTTTGTTTGATCATAAAGTAAACTTTAAAATATAAATTCAAGTTAAACAAGGTAGAACTGTTCTGAAAGCCTTAAAGAAACAGTCAGTGTTTAATAGGAGTGAAATTTCAAACAACTTAAATTACTGATTCAGGTTTATAAATTAAATTCTTATCTGAAATTAGGATTTTTGATACTAAAATTTTATTTTTTAGTCAAGGATTGGAGGAGTTGTCTTTTGTTGTTCTGTTTTTGGTTTCTTGGAAATTACTGGGGATCTATGCGGCTGGAGGTGGTCGGGTTGTGTGAGGAGGTGGAGGAGCCTACCAATGTGTGGGGAAAAATGCCTGGTGATTGGTCAGAGCACGGTGGCGAAGGTTTGTAGTTTGCAACCCTAATTTTTATGGTAATTGAATTTTTGATCACCGCGACATCCACCGTGAATCGAGTTGCACGCGGTCTTGGAAGTTGGTAGCTTGGTCGAAGATGAGTTCATGGCCGGGGCCGTTGACCATCAAGTGGTCGAGGTTAGGGAAATGCGGCGTTGACAGGATCGAGAGGGGAAAAGCTATTGTGTTCCAGGTTTGGGTTTCGAACCCATTTTCGATTCGAGTTGTCGTGACGTATTTGAGTGGTCGTGATGTTATCTGGTGATGCTCGGCGGCGTATTGAAGTCCCTATGGGTGGCCGGAGGTGGCTGGGACCATGGTGCACGTGCACCGTGCCCATTGCAGTTCTGTAAAGTTTTGTGGGTGCCGATTATTTTTGACCCGGGACATACTCGAGTCACTCGAGTAGGTGATCGAAGCAAGGGGTGTGAAGACTCGGTGCAGTTTTTGGTTCGCGTCGAGTAAATGGTGGTTCAGGCTTTTGTAGAAACCTGGAAACAAATTTGATTTTTCAACAAAATTCAAATGGAACCTATTTAAAAATAAATAATGGATTTAAACTAAGTTTAAATTCAGTTTGCAGTAAGGATTCAAACCTATATTTTGAAATCTAAAGTAAAGTTTAAATATTTAATTGAGTTTTCAGGTTTACAAACCTGGTAATTTCCAGATTTTTTTTAAAAAAATATTTAAATCTGAAATAAAAACTCTAACAGTAGTTTAAGTTTGAATTTTAAAAGTATTGATTCAAATGAAAATTGAATCTTAAGGTTTTAAAATAGATTTGGATTTGAAAAATCCTAGATTTTTATTCAAGTTTTTAAAGGGAAGTTTAAATCAAAGTTTTTAAATCAAAGATAAATTGATGGATTCGAGTTTACTTCGAATTCAAATCTAAAAGATTTAATCAGTTTTTGTTTTAAAAATAAGTTCAAATAAAATAGTTTTGAAAGTAAATTTGTTGAGAAAAGTTTTTAAATGGAAAGTAAATAAATTGTTTAACTTGAACTTGCAAGTTAAATATTAATGTAATTTGGAAATTTAAAGTAGAGATTAATGTTATTTACAAGATTATAAATTGAATTTAAATTTGATAAATGTTTAATAAATAATCCTTTTGAATCTTAAATTCAGAATGGAATTTTAATTTAAATTTAAAAGTGCAATGTTCTAATACACATTTATATTAATTAAGTCATTTAATAAGAAATAAATTATCTTAAGAATAATTAAGGCATTAAATGATTTAATTAATAAGATAATAAGGGAATGGTGTATTTAGTAAATTTATAAAATTAATAAATTAGGTTAATTTATAAATAAAGATGAATTAAGAAGTAAATTAAGAGATGGTATTAGTTAATGAAGATAATTAACTAAGGATTATTACTAAATTAATTAATTTTAATAATTAATAAGATTAATTAGATAATCTATTGTTAAATGAAATTACTTGATAAAAGTAATTAAGAGATTAATTACTTATTGTAATTAATTTCGATAAAAAGATTAATTTAAGTTAATTAATTTAGTTTAATTAATTTAAGAAAATCATTTGATATATTGATAAGTGTAATTACTTAGTGTATTTAATGGAGCATAATTACTTAGGGAAGTAATTAATGTTAATTACCGAATGTGACTAGTAAAAGATGACGTGTTAATAAAGTAATTTGGATAATTACTTTTGTAATTAATCAAAGGATTAATTAATGGAGATAATTAATTATGGGATAATTAGTTTATTAATATAAGTAATTAATGATAGTTAATTACTGGAATGTTATTAATCAAGGGTGATTAATAATTGAGTTAAATTAAAGATGAATCATTTAACGTAAATTAATTTAACCAAAGAAATTTAATTTAAATCTAAATTAGAGATCATTAATATAATTAATGATGAAATTAAGAATTGGTTAATTAAGAAATAATTATTAATGTGGTGATTAATTGATGTAATTAATTAAGAATATATGTAATTAAGTAAATGAAGTAATTAAATGTTAATTACTATAAATAATTTAGGATAATTAAACTGTGGAATTAATTACAGACTAATTACTTATTGTAATTAGAAGATGATTAATCAAAGGAGTTTAATCAAGATGAATATCTATAGATTAATTAATTAATTTGATTTATAATTAATTAATGGTTGTATAAGCAGGATTTATAGATGGAGTAATTAATTTAATTTATTTTAAATTAATTAGTGATAGAAGTAGTTAATTTAATTCATTTTAAATTAATTGCAAATGGTATGATTATAAATCATTGCTTATGGATGAATGATATTGATACTTCATTTGATGATTGTGAATCCAGATATGACATGAGTAATATCTATATGATATGGATGCTTGGTTTAAATATGATAATATTTAATTATCTGTTTGGATGATAATATTGAATTATCTGTTTATGATGATGTGATTATCTACTGTGATATTGTGAATTATCTATCTGTGTGTATATTGAATTATATTGAATTAAACTGTTAAGACTAAATAGACAACTTGGCCTTAAAAGACACGTTTTGGATTTCGATGAGACCGGGATCGGGTTTTCCACATTTGGAACATCCGAAAACCACATCGATTCCAAATTAACGATAGGTCGTGAATCTGAAGTGAAGATGAAGATTCATATTGCAAGGGTTATTGTCGTTAACTCTGAGGGTGATTCCAAAATGAGTGTAACGAGATAATGCCTTCGGTTTCGTTCGAACCCGAAACGAACTTGTATGGATAGAATGCTTTCAACACATCGTCAGGTGGGCGATGAGCATTCTAAGAAATGTATTCTCTAAAGGTAATCGCAGCCTCAAGCCTCATCAACCGGGATTGGCTAAAACAGGGGAGGTGCGGCAAGGTTAGGTGGGTCATGCCCAAGCAGGACAAGGATATTCCCCTGTCTAGATGTCCCTTTATTTTCGGCTGTGTTGGCGGTTGATTGCAACAACTGCCGGGGTTATCTTGTTCGGGACTGTTCGGTAAGGAATGGTTCCGGCCTTGTGTTGCAGGGGGTCGGGAGTGATCCTCGGTACGTTGATCTAGGCCACGTACTGTGACGGGCGGTACCCTAGTAGCCCTGCCATTGTATGGGATCCACAATCCAATAAGTGCCAACGGTTTTGATTGTATTACCCACTTTTGTGGCTAGTAGCTGGAATTTAATAGATGTAACAATTTCGGCTATTTTCTATTTACTTGAAAACCCTATACCTATTATAATATCACTGAATTTCCTATCAAATGTTTTGGTTAGCATAAGGTAAATTTTTTTCCATGTTTATGTGTGGGGAGTCTTACGTGATACCTTTTATTTCAAAAGGATTTTCAAAATTAAGCAACTTTAACCTGTTACTCACACCAGACCCATGTCTGACCCTGAGTTTATTTTTGTTTTTCATAAACTCTCGGGTACCCAAATTTTTACGGGTAGCCAAGGGATTCATGTTAGCTTTGACGAATTCTGGAGGAGCAATGGAGCAGGAGGCTTCAGCGTTGTTGATATATATAGTTCCGTTGTGTTGGTATCTCTGAGTCGTATTGTTTGAGTTGTTTTGTGTGTTGAGTTGTATAACTAGACAGGTGTTTATAACTGTCTAGTATGTGATGTATTGTCTGTATAACTCTGATTGATGTTGTATACTATGTAAATACTTATGTGATTATTATAATTTATTCATTCCGCTGTGAGATTCTGATGTTGTTCTTTCTTCTCTATCTTTTCTATTTTCTCACCCTTTTCTTTCTTCAAGACGATACGGTTTTCTGGGCGTAGAAATCCGGGTTGTCACATCGTTTGAGTTTATTCTTTTTGGGTTAGAAACTAGACTCAATGAGAAACAATTTTTCTTTTGGTTACATTTTGATATATGGAAGTTTGATTGACCTAAAACAGAATTAAAAGTAAAAGTGCAATTCTGTCCTTTAAAAAAATTCTATGATTGAACCTAAAATGAATTTGGTAATATCTTTTACATATCTTATCAAAATTTGACGATTTTTGATGTCTCGGAAAGTTATACTTTTTACTATAAGTTTCATGTTTTAAGTTTTATAAAATTTTGTAGTTAAATTAGTCAAAATTGCATTTCTTTCTTACTATCCCGAGAGTAAAATGACAGCGATGGTAATTTTAGACTTGAGAATTGAAATTGCCATAACTTCTGATTAGAAAGTCCGGATAAGGTGAGTCTTCTTAAAATTCGAGCTATGGCAATCCTCTTTAACTTTCATGTTTTATATTTTCCCAAATTATAGGTTCTAAAGGGTCTAACTGGCTGTTCAAGGTGCAGCCCTGTTGTTATTTTAATTACTCAGAGTTTTGTCATTTTAGACCTGAGAATTGAAATTTCCATAACCGTTGACCCTCCGAATTGGGTGATTTTCTTTCTGACTTCAAACTATGGCAACCCTCTTCGACTTTTATATTTCATGTTTTATCAAATTATGGGTTTTCAGGGGTCCAACTGGCTCTTTAAGCCACAACCCTGTCGTTATTTTAATTATTCAGAGTTTTGTAATTTTAGACCTGAGAATTGAAATTGCCTTAACTTTTGATTCGTAAGTCTGAATTAGGTGATTATTTTTCTAAATTCAAGATATGACAATCAGCTTTAACATTGTTGTTTTATATATCATCAAATTATATGTTCTACAAGGTCTAAATGGATCTTCAAGACGTAGCCCTATCGTTATTTTAATTATCAGAGTTTTGTCATTTTAGACCTATGAATTGAAATTGCCATAACTTTTGATTCATAAGTCCGAATCAGTTGATTCTTTTTCTGACTTTGAGCTATGACAATCATCTTCAACTTTTATGTTTTTTTATCAGATTTTGTGTTTTAAAGGGGTGAATCGTCCAAATAAGCCACGGTCCCGAGTTCTACTGCTAAGTTTTGTGCGGTTTTAATTGTTGTATTTTTCCCTCTTCGAGCGAACGAGAAAGATGCTTGAACGATTTGGTAAAACATGTAGTATAGGACACATGCATTTACTAATTTGGTTAATTCTGGACTTGTTTAATTGAAGTTATAAGAGAGTGCAATTAACTAGCTTATAGTAAACGGTTAAGTGAAAACGTACGGTATGGGACGCACTGTTGTCACTGATTTGGTTTACTATCTGAAAATTGGTGACACTTTATGTTGGTCCCTCAGGCATGTTGTTATTGCCAGTACTGGAACTTTGGATCATTTTTTGGGCTTTCGGGCCATTTGTTGGACCTTTGGGTCATGCTGTTGGGCGCCAAATTTGTTGTTAATAGTACTTGGTAGGCTTCGGCCATATGTTGTTGATGCACATGCGGCGTAGTTCAGACTCGCAATTTGTTGGGATTTATTTATTTTTATTTCTAGATTTCATTATTTTTTATTTCTAGAATTTTTTAATTTTCAAATGTTTTCACCATTTTGTTGGATATTGGAATTATACATAGCCTTTGTGCTATTTGATGATGATGACATGGTGATTGCATTTTTGTTGTTTTGAACTCCTTAGTGAGTTTGATATGTTGAGATTTATGCTATTTTGGTGACATGGTTTCTACGCCTTATGTTGTTTGATGTTTTGGCTTTCAGCATTATGTCGTTTGGTGATTTGGCTCACAAGTCTTATGTTGAATGTTGATTTGGCTCGTATGCCTTATGTTGTTACATGATTTGGCTTATATGCTATATAGTGATTTAAGATGATGGAGTTCATCTCCATGGCGAGTTATTATCCTCCTTGTGTATCTTACCTTCCCCTGTCATGTACTAACTATCTTGTATAGGCTTGACTGACCAGGGTATCTATATTTTATATGACGCAAGGGTCAGACTAAGTCACTATAGGTCAGCAGATTGCAGTTTGACCTCCACTTTGCTTTGCTCCATTGTGATCGTTCCTCTTTATTGCTTGGTGTATGTTTGATGTAGCCCCTTTTTGTTGTAGTACTCTGATGTATATATTCTTTCGTGACTCTTGTTATATATATGGCTCATAAAAACCAAACTCGTATAGCATGTTATATTGTACTTCTGCTTACTCTGTAAATGTATATATATGTGTATGTTTCTGTTTTATGATATGAGGTATTTGATGTTATTATATTTGTTCTAAATACGATCCTTAGCCATCGTAGTTTTGTGTTAAACCTAAATTGAGTATGTCGATCCACATACCAAAGAAAGAAAGAAAGAAAAAATGAACAATCAATCGATGTATTCGATACTCGTTTAAGACAAAGCTCATGGATGGTCGCTCCTACCCAGCCCTATTCTCTACACTAGCAGACAGTATTACCTAGTAATGCTCTTTGTTAGTGTGGGTCTCAGGGTGGGGTGTCGCATTCACTCATGATGGATCTTATATGAACTACACAAAAGGAGTGAAGGATTGACCAATAATAGAAATTAATGGCAGTACAATGGACTTTAATACGATCCAAAGACTATAACATGGAAACTGATTACATAAGATGCAATATAATTAACCAAGCCTAAAATAGACACAATTCATTGAAATTTCTAAAAAAAAGTTCTCGTATATTAAAAGAGAAAATATAAGTTTCTTATCAATGTCGAGATAAATAATTGTTAGTTAAAACAATTTACTCGGTTGTCAATAAACCATGAGAACTATTGACTCCACTATATGGTACAATGCTTTAATCTAAAATAGAATGTAACGATGTAGGGATCCATATGGTAACATAGTATCTATTTACATACCCATGAACGACCCATTCTCATAATAAGAATGTACATAACCCTATTCCGGTCTGGTCCAGTATGGAATCAGCTTATAATCTGATGATCGAATCGATTCCATGATCATAAGTTCATAACCCCAGCCCATTTTGGGTGGAAAAGATCTACTAATTCTTTTATTCGAGTTAGTAAGAGGGATCTTGAACTAAGAAATAGGCCTAGAAGCTAAAAGAGGGTATCCTAAGCAATTGCAAGAATTATGTTCATTGATATTCTAGGTATAGTAGATGCTATCGCTGATATAGTCATACTCCATTCGATGAAATACCAAATAATTGTTTATAGAAACAATGAACTCCTAATGTAGGAGCATTCATACTCGAACTTCATAAGTGATATCAAATATATTATGTCAATACTAAAGTCAATTTCAACGTTAGCTAAGGTGCTTTATGTTGAAAATGTTCCAAATGAAAAATTATGGTCGATTCAACCAAAAAAGTCTATGTATAAATCGCCTTGAATATTGTCGTAATGGTAGCAGTATATATAAATGTGCAAATTTATAAATGAGCTACGGGTGATTCCAAAGATTGAAAATCCCATAACATTGTTTGTGATAACAATGCCACGATGAAGATCATAAAAGAATCGAAGGCTTACAAGAATTCAAGAAACACATTTTAAAAGTTCCACATGATAAATGTAACAACCTGATTTTTCGTCACCGAAAAACCGAGACATTAGGGTAAAAAGAAGAAGTAGATAGAAGAAGAGAAAACAAAACAACAACAGAATCTTACCATCGCAGCGGAATAAAATATAATAGATAATAACAGATCTTTACACAAAAGAAATTATATCTGTTTTATACATACATCATCAGAATACAGCATCAGAGTTCAATACAATCAATAACACAATTCAGGACAGTTATAATATCTCATCCTTCCAAAACCGAATACACAGCGGAATATACATCAAATATGTCTGATACATCTCGCCATCCAGCTTGTCTCCTGAGCTCCATAGCAGTACATCCAAAATCTGTACTCTATAATACTCGGTCTGATCCGAGCATTACAGTTAAATAACATCCGAGTCAGTTTGGAATACCAACGTGAGAAAACACACTCAATTGGATTATTAAAGTTTTCAAAATCCTTTTGAAATCAAAGTTATCTCGTAAGACCACGCCACAAACAAGCATATCGAGTTATTACCTTACAATAACCAAAACATTTCTTATAAAATCCTTTGATATTATAGTAGTGTCTATATACAAATACTTATTCAAATAGCAAAAATTATTACATTTATTAAATTCCAGCTAATAGGTATACAAACAAAACCGTAAAGGCACGTAGGGAAAATGGATTTCCAACTAATGACTAGGCACCGAGGTACCACCTGTCACGGTACCTGGTCTAGATCGGCGTACCGAGGATCCACCCTAAATTCCCTGCAACACAAGACCAGGACTGCTCCTTACTGGATAATCCCACGTAAGATCACCCCACGGTTGGGATCAGCAACCGCACCACACAGCCGAAATAAAAAGGAACATCTAGACAGGGATGACCTTACCCTAATGGGCGCGACCCACTTAGTCTTGCTGCATAACCCCTGATTTTCAGTCATTCTCGGTTGATGAGGCTCGAGGCTAAGCGTTGCCTTTTTAGAACACATCTCTAAGAATGCTCATCGTCCTCTTGATGATGTTCTGGAAGCATTCATCCATACAAGTCCCTCATAGGTTCGAACAGAACCGAAGGCACTACTCCTACCACATCCATTTTGGAATCACCCTCAGGATTAGTAGCGATTAGCCATTGCACTTCACTGCTCCATCTTCGACTCCCAGCTCTTGTCTTCCTCACGAAAATGTTTAAACCGGATCGAAGTGGTTTTTGGGAAACAAATCCCGATCCCGGTATCTACGAAACGATTAGCGCATTGGCCAATATTGATAGTCGGTTATTTAACTATCAAATAACATTCACAAACAATCATCAAGCCATAATAATTTCTGCAAAATTATTTATAATTCTCAAAATATCTTTGCAAGATATATCTCCACTTTTCAACCCTTTAAAAACAGTTTCAAACCATCTTTCTCTTACGGAATAAGTTTCCCAAATATTTTCTATTTCCACTGAAATCACCAAGTATAAATAATTTAGATTTTAAAATAATTTAAAACGCTTTATTAAAAAATATACTTTAGAAAATTTAAATTTAAATTACTTAAACACTTTATTCAAGTGTATATACTTTTAAAAATATTTAAAATAAAACTACTTTATAAAATATAAAACTAAAATAAAAATTAAGCCAAACTAAATTTTAAAATAAGAGTTACAAAATTCTATACAAGTTTTGAAATAAAATTTAACCAAACTATTTTTTTAAAATAAAACTATTTTATAAAATATAAATAATAATAATTATCTTTAAAATCATAATACCAGTCAAACCTTTCAAATAATTGCTACAAAAATTACTTTTAATAATCTTTTAAAATTTAAACAACTTAAATAAAAATTTCTTAAAAACATTCCTTTAAACAACTTAAAAACTTTTAACTTGTACTAAAATCTGCTTTGAAAAACGAACTTGGCTTTCCAAGGAAATACACTTTTCTCCCACTCCTTTAATAATAAACCACTATTTATTTTTAAAACAAATTCCCATTCCTTTATAAATTCCTACCATGAATTTATACTTCCAAAATATCCTTGAATATCAATTTTCTTTTATAAACCCAGTTTACAAATTCCATAGTCTCACCCTTCTTCCAAATCACAGTTTCAAATACTAAATCAATTTCCAAATTGATTTCCAAAATTTACCCCATTAAAATAAATTCCTTTACTTATCCAAATTTATTTCAAACCCATTAATTTTAGATTTTACTTCTTCATTATGATTTAAAATCTTTTTATCAGAAAATACCAATTTCATATCTTTTTCCAAAATCCTTCTTTATCCTTTCCAATAAATTTAAACCTTGAATTTTAAAATAAGTTCTTTATCCTTTAAAATAATTTCGCTTAAGCTTTAAAATTCATTATTTCCCTTTTATTCAAAATTCCCTTCCCATACTCGGAATTTATTTATTAGGATTTAACAATCGATTTTTATTCCTTTTCCAATTCATTCACTAATTTAATCAAATTCTCTATAATTATTTTACTTTAAAATTCTCTCTTTAATTTCCTTTCAAAAATCCAACCTATACATTCAGTATACTATATCCAATCAAACATAGCATCCATTATTTCCAATTACCAATTTAATCTATCACAGATTATCCAATAATTCATAACACGGAATATTTAACAATCTAAATATTTTTGAGGAATCCAGTTGGATCCCTCCGACCTGTTTCCTTGCATACATAGATGTTAGCATAATATAAAATACCAATTCCACTTCGAGGTGGAATATCGCGGTATATGAGATTATATAATCTCATCCGCTATTATGTGGCGTATAGGGTCTAATCCACTATATAATGCGGGAAATCAATCACTCCAATATACTATATGCTACAACATAATATATCACAACCAATCAATTCAATCATCCAACCAAATATTTAAATTTAACTATTAAAATAAAAATCCAAATGAGTGAGTTTAACTCGCCTTTTTATTTTGCTGTTTGCAATCCATTTCCATCTTGACTATTTCTCCACAAATTTTGGACCTTGTGTAAACATCTACGATTTGATTAACATTTTAAATAATCGAATAATTAATTACCATTAATAATTTTAAATTAACTAATCATTTAATTTAATTAATAATTTAATTCCAAACTAATTCCTTTTATATAAAATATCTTCAGTGACTAAATAATTAATTAAATAAGTTAAATTAAACAAGTTAATCACCAAATACCTTGTTTCAAAATATACTAGTAGACTAAAAAAATAGGTATATTGTATATTTTATTTTCATTTCGAACTATATGTAAAAATAATTTATATAAGTCTAAAAATCCGGTTTTCTATGTAAACCCATATATATGTGTGTGTGTGTGTATGTATATATATATATATATATATATTTCCAAGGTCTTATATTTATATATATATAATTTCTGTTTACTGCATATATATTAAAATATGTGTGCATTTATATTTTGAAAAAAAATCCTCCTTTTCTTTTCTGTAAAAAATAAAATAGTAATTAGCTTCACTATTAAATACTTAAATCATATTTCCTTTTCTCTATTTTTTTAGAACCTTACTTAAACTAATTATTTTCTATTTTACTATTAATCAATTTAAATCAAAAACAGAAAATCTTATACCTTACAGATATCATTCCAAAATGATCTCGACTGCACTATCGACACACGCGACCCTTCATGCTCGAATCAACACCACCCATCTCGGCATCCCAACACCAAAACTCCACTCCAAGCGACGCCGACGAGCTTCGCGATGAAACGCGACCTGACACCAGCATGCCCTACCACTGTCGGCCTTGCGAACTCCAAAGCTCCACCCCAACTTCCTGCGTGCGAAACAGTTCCCTCTCTATTGCAAACGACTCACAAGATTGTTGCTTCCTTCGAGAATGCGAAATCGATTAAATCGATTTCTTCCCCTTCTCGCCGTGCCTCGCTCGAGTGCTGGACACACTCGCGCCCTTGGGAACAATTATCGCGAAATTCTGGCTTCGATTTTAATTTCGACTGCCAACGTCTTATTATTTTTTATTTGAACAGGAACGATTCGTTTGGAGTTTATTTTTGTTTTCTGCTCTGCCATTAATTTTCGAACTGTTTTTATTTTGTTTTGAATAGAGAGCAGCCAATTTATTTTTTTAAAAGAGAAAGGAAAACGTGTGGCTAAGGAAAGAGAGAAAGAATGCCAAGTGTTTTAAAAGAAGAAACGTGTAATTTCCTTGATAATAATATTATATTAAATACTGTATATAATATTTTTAAATTCAAATTTAAATTTAAATCGCTACAATTACACAACTCACAATCTCGACCTTCTATCGAGGCGTGCCGCTAACCGTTTATAATGTTATATGCCTATTCCGAATGCAATGTTAAATGTTTCGAGTCCTAATTCGATCGTATGGAGAAGATAGATTTTTGAACCCAGTTATAAAATTGAATTTTCGATTTAATTTCAACGCGTTTATTTACCATATGACCACATGATCACTCCAAACACTACGAAAATTGAAATCTGATAATAATACACTATTATGGATTCAATGGAACTGGTTTCATCGAATTCCGAGACTATGCCTTGGAAGGCTATTTTTAAATATCGATTTAAACGATGTATTTTCAAAACTTAACAAAACACTTCCAATTTCAAGTTTAACCTTTCTGCTATCTCCAATATAGTCAATATAAATTTTACAAGCTTTTACACTATTTTTAACAACCTTAAAATTTCAGATTCAACCACTTACCCAACTTTCAATAATTAAATTCAATAATTTAATTGCCAAATAAATAGTGATATTTGAAATTCAAGTTGAACAAGCTTTCAAATATTTAAAATCAATTAAATATTTCAATTTCAAATATCCAGAAATTCTGGATCATCACATCCCCCCTTAAAAGAATTTCGTCTCCAAAATTACTAGTTAAGAGGAATGATCCTTAACCCGTTAGCTATTTCTCATTCTTATAGTTTTTATCAACTTCCCAAAGCTAAACAGTCTAAACAATACCCAAAGTAATCTATTTATAACAACACTATTACCCTTACTAACCTTTCAAACCTATCCAAAATTTGCAAACAACATTGCTAAATCAACCATTCAAATTATAATTCAAATTCAAATTTAAATTATCAAAATTTTCCCAAAAATTTTCTAACTACCTTAATTTTTGAAATTTTTTGCAGCGTCTCCTTTGCGGGTCTAGCTCGGTACAACTACAAAATGCCTTTATGGGCCCTTAGATTTCAAAAAGAAAACGGAAAGCCAAGTGGCTAGACCAGAAAATCATCAAATTTCATACAGAAATTTAAATATATACCTTTGCCGAGAAAATTTCAATTTATCTTTAAAAAGCAAAAATCCCAATTTATCCCTTGTCTTTAAAACACCTGTATCCTACGTAGCAATGATGTCCAATTATAGATTTCACAATCATTTTATCCATTTCTTTTCAAAAGCTTTCATATTTGTTTCATTTACATTCGTATGATTCACATATATCATTCGTACACAACACCCAATTCGATCGCTCACTCGATTACACAATTTCATTTCCGAACTAGTATCGTCCACCCGACTTCCTAGTGCGGACTCAGATCTGCTTTCTTGATCAAAAATCGTCATTCTCCTTGCATAGTTCTAAACTATGATAGAGAATTTTCAGAATCAATCAAAAATCCATATCCAGGGTTCGCCATCGAAAATTGAGTGAAAAATCCTTACTCGGATCGGTATAATTACCTCGAAATTCTGTGCTCGAATCTAGATCAAACCACTATGCGAATATTGCCCCAATTGATTATTAACTGCATCAATTCTCTTTAATTCACATTATTTTGATTTCTATTCCCTTATTCACAACCATCCCATTTCACAACTTCCAGATTAATTTTCATCCATTATTAACCTAGTACTCTCACTACCAAATTTACTTAAGAATTTTCACCCTTAGCTTTTCTTAAGTATAATATAAGCACTTTATATATTCTTATATTATTACTTTCTCTTACCACTTGGTTTTTACCTACATTAAATCAAATTGGATTCCAATTCCATATAGATTCGATTTGCTTCAATTTACAAATTAATTTCAGATCTCAATACGATCTCCAAATTTCATTCCAGATTTTCACTTCCAATTCTACTTGAATTCAATTCATCTTCAAACTTTGAATATTGAATTTTATCAACGATCTTCCATTCACAATTGGTTCATATCATTATTTTAAATTCGTTCTACTATTATAATCTCAAACAATTTCTTATTCCCAAACTTTATAGTTTTAGTTCACTTTGAATTAATTCTACAACTTCACTTTATTTTACACATTTTAAATTAACAATTATCCAATATATAATTCCAATACATTTGCTTATTCACTTGAATCAATTAGTTACTCACAAATTTTCTCTCGGTCATTTATTTAAATTAGTCAAAACTTGACTGACTTCTATTACACACAGTATAAATTAATTCCCATAATTCAGTTTCAATTCTATTTTCTTACAAATGCAAATTCGTTTGTCTATCCACAATTTTATTTCGAACTTAACTTTTATTTAGGTAACCCTTCCACTTTGTCCACCTAGACTTATCTTTACCTTCACTTTACTTTTCCAGATTTAATTACACTCTGATTATTCAAATTTTAAACTTCTATAAGTTTTTCCAAACTTAATTACATTTATTAACTAATCTTTCTAATTTATTTCATTTAATTGGTTTCCTTCACCAGCTTAATTAATTATCAAATTTAATTTCAAATCTAAATAAAAAGTTTATTTCTAAACTTTTACTTCTTTTGTTCCTTGGAACAAAATTCTACAATTTCCATTTAAAATTTTTAAACTTCCGTAAGTTTCCAACTTATTTAGATTCCATAAACATTTTAAAATATTACAGAGTCTCTTTTAATCAATTACTCAACATTTCAAAATCATCTCTAAAATCAATTTTATCAAACTAAAATATTCCTTTGCATTACAAAATTTAAACTAAATTTTGCAACAATAAAATATTCAATATTCCTTTGTATTTTAAAATCAAAACGGTTTTACCAAACCAACAAAACTCAATTTTTAAATCCATAATTCAATTGCATATCCGATTATTCCTTATTTTTAAAACCAACCCAATTTTGCAATAACTCCACATTAAATTATTCGGGTAGCAATTCCTCTTTTGGAAACTCGAAAATGAACATCGACGATGCAGCAGTCATCACCGAAGTTATTTTCCAGCGACCAAAAAGAGTTCAATGATTTTATCTATTTAAAACACCTTCAAATATTTTTAAATTTCAAATCTCACCAGATTTCAAATCCAATTCAAAAATATTTCCAAAATAATATCACTATTATTTCTCCAAAACCTTTGAAAACCATTTTCAAACCCAAAGGAATTTAAACTTTTTCCAAAATTCCAAATTCTAAATTCTTTCAACTCATAATCAAATATTACTCTGAAATCTTATTTTAAATTATAAATGTTTATAATTCTCACTTACAATTTAATTATGTAATATGAATTTTCTTTCTTAGCTTTAGTTATGATTTTCAATTTCTTATTCAATTTCTACAAAATAATGATAATAATTTAATATTATCTTTCCCTAGCAACCAAGCAAACATATATAACTATAATAATTTATGGAAAATTATTTCTTTTATATACAAAAATAATTTGGGTAAAATTATTTCATTTACCTTATTTTAAAACAATGCTGTATCGGTTTATCTTATTTAAGAGTTTAGAAATCCCTATCGATGCCATGGCGTCCCACTCATTGACTAGAATTCATAACATTCAACCGATAAATCAACACAATATAAAACAATTTTATATTCACTAATAAATACGCGCTCATATCTATTAATACACTCAAACTCATTTCTAGAGTACTACGGACTCTATTTCCAATGAGTAATCCCCACCTGAGCCAAGGTTCTCACTTAACCTTCAGCTCTGATACCAAGTGTAACGACCCGATTTTTCGGCACCGAAAAACCGAACCATTAGGGTAAAAAGAAGAAGTAGATAGAAGAGAAAATAAAACAACAACAGAATTTTACCATCGCAGCGGAATAAAATATAATAGATAATAACAGATCTTTACACAAAAGAAATTATATCTTTTTTATACATACATCATCAGAATACAGCATCAGAGTTCAATACAATCAACAACACAATTCAGGACGGTTATAATATCTCGTCCTTCCAAAGCCGAATACACCGTGGAATATACATCAAATATGTCCGATATGTCTCGCCATCCAGCTTGTCTCCTGAGCTCCATAGCAGTACATCCAGAATCTATACTCTATAAAACTCGGTCTGACCCGAGCATTATTGTTAAATAACACTCGAGTCAGTCTAGAATACCAGCGTGAGAAAACACACTCGATTGGATTATTAAAGTTTTCAAAATCCTTTTGAAATCAAAGATATCTCGTAAGACCACGCTACAAATAAACATGCCGGATTTTTACCTTACGATAACCAAAACATTTCTTATAAAATCCCCTGATATTATAGTTGTGTCTATATACAAATACTTATTCAAATAGCCAAAATTGTTACATTTATTAAATTCCAGCTAATAGGTATACAAACAAAATAATAAAGGCATGTAGGGAAAATGGATTTCCAACTAATGACTAGGCACCGGGGTACCACCTGTCACAGTACCTGGTCTAGATCAACGTACCGAGGATCCACCCTAAATCCCCTGCAACACAAGAGAAGGACTACCCCTTACTGGATAATCCCGAATAAGATCACCACACGGTTGGGATCAGCAACCACACCACACAGCCGAAATAAAAAGGAACATCTAGACAGAGATAACCTTACCCTAATGGGCGCAACCCACTTAGTTTTGCTGCATAACCCTTGATTTTCAGTCATTCCCAGTTGATAAGGCTAGAGGCTAAGCATTTCCTTTTGACATAGAATGCTCATCGTCCTTCTGACGATGTTCTGAAAGCATTCATCCATACGAGTCCGTCCCGAGTTCGAACAAAACCGAAGGCACTACTCCTACTACATCCATTTTGGAATCACCCTCAGGATTAGTAGCGATTAGCCCCTTCACTTCACTGCTCATCTTCGACTCCCAGCTCTTATCTTCCTCACGAAAACGTTCAAACCGAATCGAAGTGGTTTTCGGAAAACAAATCCTGATCCCGGTCTCTTCAAAACGATTAGCGCATTGTCCAATATTGACAGTCGGTTATTTAACTATCTAACAACATTCACAAACAATCATCAAGCCATAATAATTTCTCCCAAATTATTTATAATTCTCAAAATATCTTCGCAAGATATATCTCCACTTTTCAACCCTTTGAAAACAGTTTCAAACCATCTTTCTCTTACGGAATAAATTTTCCAAATATTTTCTATTTCCACAAATCACCTAGTATAAACACTTTAGATTTTAAAATAATTTAAAACACTTTATTATAAAATATACTTTATAACATTAAAATTAAAATTACTTAAACAATTTATTCAAGCATATATACTTTAAAAAATATTTAAAATAAAACTACTTTATAAAATATAAAACTATTTTTTTTAAATAAAAATTAAGCCAAACTAAATTTTAAAATAAGAGTTACAAAATTCTATATAAGTTTTCAAATAAACTTTAACCAAACTATTTTTTAAAATAAAACTATTTTATAAAATATTAACATTAATAATTATCTTTAAAATCATAATACTAGTCAAACCTTTCAAATAATTACTACTAAAATTAATTTTAATAAATGTATACTTTTAAAATTTAAGCAACTTAAATAAAAATTTCTTAAAAACATTCCTTCAAACAACTTAAAAACTTTTAACTTATACTAAAATCTGATTTGAAAAACGTACTTGGCTTTCCAGGGAAATACACTTTTCTCCCACTCCTTTAAAAATAAACCACTATTTATTTTTAAAACAAATTCCCGTTCCTTTATAAATTCCTATCGTGAATTTATACTTCCAAAATATCCTCTGATATCCATTTTACTTTGTTAACCCAGTTTACAAATTCCATAGTCTCACCTTTCTTTCAAATCACAGTTTCAAATACTAAATCAATTTCCAAATTGATTTCCAAAATTTACTCCACTAAAATAAATTCCTTTACTCATCCAAATTTATTTCAAACCCATTAATTTTAGATTTACTTCTTAATTATGATTTAAAATCTTTTAATCAGAAAATACCAATTTCATATCTTTTTCCAAAATCCTTCCTTATCCTTTCCAATAAATTTAAATCTTGAATTTTAAAATAAGTTCTTTATCCTTTAAAATAATTTTGCTTAAGCTTTAAAATTCATTATTTCCCTTTAATTCAAAATCCCCTTCCCATACTTGGAATTTATTTATTAGGATTCAACAATCAATTTTTATTCCTTTTCCAATTCATTCTCTAATTTAATCAAATTCTCTATAATTATTTTACTTTAAAATTCTCTCTTTTATTTCATTTCCAAAATCCAACCTATACATTCGGTATACTATATTCAATCAAACATAGCATCCATTATTTTCAATTACCAACGTAACCTATCACAGATTATCCAATAATTCATAACATAGAATATTTAACAATCTAAATATTTTTGAGGAATCCAGTTGGATCCCTCCAACGTGTTTCCCTGCATCCATAGATGTTAGCATAATATAAAATACCAATTCCACTTCGAGGTTGAATATCACGGTATATGGGATTATATAATCTCATCCGCTATTGTGCGGCGCATAGGGTCTCATCCGCTATATAATGCGGGAAATCAATCACTCCAATATACTATATGCTACTATATAATATATCACAACCAATCAATTCAATCATCCAACCAAATATTTAAATCTAACTATTTAAATAAAAATCCAGATGAGTGAGTTTAACTCACCTTTTATTGTACCGTTTGCAATCCATTTCCATCTTGATTATTTCTCCACAAATTTTGGATCTTGTGTAAACATCATACGATTTTATTAACATTTTAAATAATTTAACAACTAATTACAATTATTAATTTTAAATTAACTAATCATTTAATTTAACTAATAATTTAATTCTAAACTAATTCCTTTTATATAAAATATCTTCAGCAACTAAATAATTACTTAAATAAGTTAAATTAAACAAGTTAATCATCAAATACCTTATTTCAAAATATACTAGAAGACTAAAAAAATAGGTATATTGTATATTTTATTTTCATTTCGAACTATATGTAAAAATAATCTATATAAGTCTAAAAATCCAATTTTCTATATAAAACCCATATATATATATATATATATATATATTTCCAAGGTCCTATATGTGTATATACAAAATTTCTGTTTACTACATATATATTAAAATATGTGTGCATTATATTTTTAAAAAAATCCTCCTTTTCTTTTCTATAAAAAATAAAAGAGTAATTAGCTTCACTATTAAATACTTAAATCAGATTTCCTTTTTTAGAACCTTACTGAAACTTATTATTTTCTGTTTTACTGTTAACTTGTTTAAATCAAAAGCAAAAAATCTTATACCTTACAGATATCAACCCAAAATGATCTCGACTGCACTATCGACACACGCGAACCTTCATGCTTGAATCAACACCACCTATCTCGGCATCCCAACACCAAAACTCCACTCCAAGCGACGTCAATGAGCTTCACGAAGAACCACGACCTGACACCAGCATGCCCCACCACTGCCGGCCTCACAAACCCCAAAGCTCCACCCTAACTTCCTGCGTGTGAAACACTTCCCTCTCCATCGCGAATGACTCACCAGATTGTTGCTTCCTTTGAGAATGCGGAATCGATTAAATCGATTTCTTCCCATCCTCGCCACGCCTCGCTCGAGTGCCACACACACTCACGCCCTCGGGAACAATTATCGCGAATTCTGGCTTCGATTTTAGTTTCAATTGCCAATGTCTTATTATTTTTTATTCGAACGGGAACAATTCGGTTGGACTTTATTTTCGTTTTCTGCTCTTCTATTAATTTTCGAACTGTTTTTATTTTGTTTTGAATAGAGAGCAGCCAATTTATATTTTTAAAAGGGAAAGGAAAATGCGTGGCTAAAGAAACAGAGAAAGAATGCCAAGTGTTTTAAAAGAAGAAACATGTAATTGCCTTGATAATAATACTATATTAAATATTGTATATAATATTTTTATATTCAAATTTAAATTTAAATCGCTACAATTACGCAACTCACAATCTCAACCTCCTATCGAGGCATGCCGCTAGGCATTTATAATGTTATATGCCTATTCCGAACGCAATGGAAAAGGTTTCGAGTCCTAATTCGATCGTATGGAGAAGATAGCTTTTTGAACCCAGTTATAACATTTAATTTTCGATTTAATTTCAGCGCGTTTATTTATCGTATGACCACACGATCACTCCAAACACTATGAAAATTGAAATCTGAAAATAATACACTATTATGGATCTAATGAAACTGATTTCGTCGAATTCCGAGACTATGCCTCGGAAGGCTATTTTTAAATATCGATTTAAAAGATATATTTTCAAAACTTAACAAAACGCTTCCAATTTCAAGTTTAACCTTTCTACTATCTCCAGTATAATCAATATAAATTTTATAAGCTTTTAAACTATTTTTAAGAAGCTTAAAATTTCATATTCAACCACTTACCCAACTTTCAATAATTTAATTGCCAAATAAATAGTGATATTTGAAATTTAAGTTGAACAAGCTTTCAAATATTTAAAAACAATTAATTATTTCAATTTCAAATATCCATAAATTCCGGGTCGTCTCAATAAAGGCGGTTCATTAGCGACGAAGATGTGTTTATTGATAGAGTAGATAATAAAACAATATAGCATATATGCTCACAACAAGACTAGCTCGATAAGTTCTGAGTAAATCGATCGACTAACTACCCAATAGGCCATACTCCTTTTTCGTTAACCTATGGATATAAATTCATGCTCCTTGTCGAAGTAGAAGCCCCACTACATAGTAGAATATTGTAAATGGTAGTGAAGAACAAAAGGTTGAAGGAAGTTGCCCTAGTCCTCATTCAACAAAGAAGAGATGAGGCAGCAGTGGCATCTGCTATATTCTGAAAAAGGATGGCAAAGAATTATAACATTGGCCTCAAGGAGAGAAACTCTATAGAAGGATCTTGTACTATGAAGGGTAATGGCGAACACAAAAGACCCTGGACCACTGGGCCCAAATTGGGAAGGCCCATTAGTCAGAGTGGAAGTTCTAGCAAACGGAACGTAGCAACTATTAAGGCATGATGGCAACCTAGTTCTAACAACACGGAATTCAAAGCACCTTAGGACTTATTTTGTATGATTTACATTGCTGATGTAATAAAAATTGTAATTATTGTGAAAATCAATAATATAATGAACTAGATGTAGGGATATTAAACGGTATGAACCAGTATAAAATCTCTCTGCCTTAATCTCTTTAACATAATAAAACAATCAAACTAAACGTAGGGCCATTAAGCAGTAAAGAAAATTTTTATATGTTAATTTTTTTTAGCATGGTCATGCTAGACGTAGGGATACTAAATTGGTCGAACCAACTATTAAAATGAAGCAGCATGAAATGCATCTCAGCTTTCGCCGTCAAACACATCATAGGGATATTAAACGCCTGAACCAATATAAAAATCCCTTTAGTTAATGATGTTAATGTAGTCACGCTAGACATAAGGATATTATATAGCCTGAACTAATCATAAAAACCATGAGCATGAATTAAGAAGGTTGTAAATACATGACCCGATTTCACAGTCAAATATCAAACTGCCTCCAAACAGCAGGGCGGACCATGCCAAGTGCATGAACATGAGCCTGCCTCTGAATAAAGGGGCTGATCACGCCAAGCATGCAACAAAATATGCATGTCAAAAGCTTAGCTCAGGATTCATGAGCTGCACAAAACGCTAATCCAGAAAATGATAAGGAAAAATAACACATGGAATGTACTTCAACTTACAGATCATGTATGATTTCAGAAACTGCTTAAAGTTTGCCAGTTTAACATCCGAAACTAAGGTCTATTCAAGTTTACTTAGTTCTACCTATACTCATTAAAGATCTATGCATAATTACATGTTGTATACATTTGCATGCACTTTGCGAAAAATACATTTGAGGCGTTGGTCTAAGGAGGTGCTCCATTAATGGGGATAGACCATTGGAGGTCATAGAAAGCGCCAACCTAAGGGCCCATTAGCTCTTCTAAGGCCACCTTGAAGCTTGCGACATTATATGGGAAGCTCAGGTCAAGGGCAGGGTAAAAATGGTTGAAGTCGTTCTTGGCATGCTGCGAGAGAACCTACCCTGTCTTGCTCTTAGGTTTCTCTTTTCTAAATTTTCTGAGAAAAAGGCGACGCTGCCCTAAAATTTCATTCAAGGAATTCTCGAGCAGATAAATCTTAAGTACGACTTTCTCCTTTGTGACCTCCAAAACCTCCATTGGCCGAACCTTCACTTTCTTGATACTTTTGGTAAAACCACCAAAATACCTATGGGTGTTAGTCCTCTACCCACTCCTATGCTTGAGGGAAGAGACTAAACCAAATTTGGCCAATCAACCAATACGTTAAAATTAAAATGGGAACACGTATCATTAACTACACCTTCAAAATGACAAGTTGAACAAAACCATATACATGCACCTTAAACGCTAGCTGCACAACTGGAATAAAAAGGAAAATTTGCAAAACGTCAATTAAAAACTTGAAAAAAAAGATGCAATGATCGAGACGGATTTAATTAAAAAGTAAAAAGGGTGATGTGACAACCATTCAAGGGATGACACATGTGCAGGAGCATTAAATGCGAAATGACTATCAAGACTTTATCCCTTTGGTGAAAGGAAATAAAGGAGTAGAGGGGAATAATGGATGCGAGGGCCAATAAAGAAAAGTCTACACCGATTTTTAATCGTCATTAACATGTGGGGTAAGTATTACACTTGTATTGAATCCTGTTGAAGGTAATATGAAGAAGATCAAAACGGGATGTCCTTGCAATAAAAGATGGTCTATAAGGAAGAAAGGCAAAGAATGAAGTGAAATCAAGAAAATATTGCACTCAGAAATTGTAATATAACAACAAAGGTTCAAACCGCGCCAATCCCCTTAATCCTAGTATTACATTATGATATTGACCCTAGAACCGGACACAGAGACATGGTGCAGTAGACGGTCTACAACTATAATATTTGGAACTACAGCATAACCAAAATCATAAATAACAATTAATTGTTAATGTTGCGCTGCGACACAAGAAGTTGTATAAACGACATCAAAGAATAACACACTTTACTTAAAATGACACATGCAATCAACGACAACTGCACTCGCGAGCCAATATATACGGATGGTAGAACTGTACTAACAATCTTGTATTGACAGAAAATAGGGATGTGCTGCCCTCTTTTTGACACTAGAAAAAGAATGAAATGACACCATATACCTCTATCGATAGTGCACGGTTATCGAAACACGAGCTCAAAAGAGAAGGACTGCGCTGCACTCGAAGGGCATGATAAACCCTGATATTATTCCCAAAGCATATTCATTGCTAATACCACCAAGAACATATCTGCACTGCACTCACTATAGGCTACCTAATCAGTACCATGCAGAGTCAGAAACAATCCAAGGGATGCGCATAGGACCACATAAACAGTGCACCAATGCAGATCCATGTTCAGAAGTAAACGGTAGAGGTAAAATCCTCCTTTTCAATATCCCATACAGTTTATCACTCTGAATAGCTCAGCGTAGAATCACATAAAATGACTGCCTTCACAAATGGCAGCACGATCATCCTAATCAACCTTGTAAGCATCATTAATGCTTAAGGCAGATCAAAGGAGAAATCGTCTTTTGAGACAAAAGATGTAAAAGTGGCACAATTCACCCTAAAGAAAAAAGGGACAATGGCTTGCCTTACTTACACTCACAAATAGAAGTAATGCTAGGATCACTAACCCTTTAAGGAAGGGGAATTCAGAGCTCATTCTAGTTTTGAACCTCCTGCCTTAAATTCAAACGTTTCTGCTTCAATTTCAGATCTCCCACCAAAACAAAAAATTCAACCACTCAAATTATGATATCCAGCCAATAAAACAGTAGCTATCCATGCACATGAAGTAAACAGCATAGATGGATGACATGTGGCATAGTCCAAGGGCGGAGATCGAAACAGCGAAAGAAGAAATGGGGTAATCCACATGCATCTGTGTACTATAAATAGAAAAGGCACTGTAGCAAGAAAGGTATCTTTCCCGATTTATTATTTTAAGGTTGAGAAAGAAAACACAATGTACTCTCTGCCATTAAAATCTTTACCAAGAAATATAAAGAAGAAGCTGACATTTCCTCATGGACGTGGATTCCTTAATATCCAGACCACGTAAATTCTCCATGTCTTTTACTTTTTCGCATTTTCATTTGTTTTTACCTAGATTTTAGTAATGGATTTTGTCTGTCTTTATTTAAGTTAAGTACTAGTTCAACTTGACATTTTAACAAACGGTTAAAATGCAACTACATAATTGTGTAAGCTTCCAACGAAACGATTAATACATAAAGGCAAAGTTAATATTGCTTAAATTTTCTGATTCTAAATCCTAAAAGTAATTATTGCTAAATTTGCTTCACATTCATATGGGTGTAGTGAGACAAAAAAAATATCACTATCAAAAAATGTTTTTCCAGAGCGCATCCATAGCAAATATCGCTATATGGATCATAACTTAAAAATTAGTTTTATAAATAAAATAATTTTTCGACTCAAATACTCACTACCTTTTATAGTACTATAAGAATAGAAAACATCTCATTTGAAAACATTCAAAAGATAGAGTTTTGAAAGTAACACAGAACAGAGGGGATTCAAAGTGCGTTTATAGCGACTACTGTTATACGGATACTTCCATATTCGATTCAAATTCAAACTTCAATCAATCACATATACGTAGATGATTCTCAATTTAAAATCATAACATAAAGAAGCATAGAATAACATATATGTACAACATATATAAGCAAGAAACAAAAGTAGAAAGCAAGATAAATACAATAACATCAAAGTGCTTCTACAGCAACCATCGCTATAAAGAGAATAACAATAACTACACTATTACATATGCTCTTTCAATAGCCAAGTCCAATCCCATTCCATATGTCATTACATATCCCATGGAATTTACATATTCCAAGTCCAATGTCCAAGTCATATTCTACATAATTTACATATGCACAAATAAACAAGTCCAATGTCCAAAGTCCAATATTACATATGCCATTACAAATGCGCAACAAATCAACACACTCAAAGGCCTTACAAAGCACAATAATTGTATACAATCACATGCTTTCCAAAGCAGACAAATATAGGTTTCAAACTTTAAGTAGTTAGGGAATATTATTACAGTTCATAGCAAGCAAATTGATAAGTTTATTGTTTTCATTCAAGAAGTGAGATAACTCACTTTTATACCAAGTCCAAGCTAGCTCTTCCAACCATCAACCTTGCAACAACACAACACTTCCTATCTTCAAACAAATTCTCACAACCCAAGGGTAGATTAAGCATTAATAAGTGCATGGCCAAGCTTGAGATGGCCTTAAGCACACACGGCCAAGGCAAGAAATGCCTTAAATGGGTATATCCTTGAGGTGTGGGAGGAGATTTGCTCCACTTCTGCTTCCAAGATTATGGAATGATGTTATATACTATTTAGTGATGATAGAAAGAGTTAGAAGAAGTTTAAACTTGTTTGAAGTTTCTTTGATTCAAGAACTTTGAGAAGAGATAAGAGTGTAAAAGAATTGTGACTTTTGGGAGGAATTAGCAAACCGTTCAAGAGAACTAAGTGCATGCGTTTATAGACTTAGAAAAGCAGCAAAGCACCCTCCATACCCCTATATGACGAGCCAAAGAAAGGACCTCTACCTCACCAAGCCTAATTCCTCCACTTTCTCCACTCCATGCTTTGAGAAAGTGTTCCCTAAATCACTACTTAAAACTCTCATTCTTGTCTCCTTCCAGACGTATTTAGTTTAAATAATTTTTGCCTTGGAAGGCAGATGATTTAATACTTATTAATGTGTTATGTTTTTATTACATAAGTTCAAAAGAATTCAAACAACTTTAGTTGAATAAAAAGTTGATTTTTTGACAAAACGGTTTTCGGTCACATTTTCTATATTCGTTCAAAATGTTTATTTTTGTAAACATATTTCAAAATCAAGTTTTCTAACATTAGTTATTAATTAAAAAGTGTTTGCTAAGATCATAAAATCACATTTTTAATAATTAACCATTTTTAAAAGTTTAGATATTTAAAGATAAAGTGTTTGAAATTATGGTCACTACATCCTTTAAATTTCCACTCTTTAAATATCAAATCTTCACATATATTTAAAGATATATATAGACTTATTTTTAAATAAATATATATAGTTTAGATATATATATAAGTCTAAACTGTATATATATATATGTCTAAACTATATATATATATATATGATACTGTTAATATGTGTACACATAGTTGTCCTCCACCAAGAAACCCTTGTCATGGCCTCCTTCTCCATTTCCCTTTCCTCCTTTTTCCTCTCCTTTCTTCTACCTCCCAGCCCCAGTTGCTTCCATTGGACCCTTTGCTTCCCATTCCTCCCTTTTTCTTGCCACCTCTTAACGTCTCTCTCTCCTCCAAATCTCCACCTTTCCCTACTTTAATCCAAGCCATCCCCTATTTTTCCATCAACAATCAGTCATATCTACCAAAAAGTCATCCCATGCCACTATTTCACCTTTGTCATTCACTACTCTTCCTTTAGGTGCCAGTTCCACCTCATCTTGGTCTAGAATGTTCAAAAACTGCCTAAAAATGCAAAAAATACAAGTCTAGAAGATTTGAATTTAAAATGTCAAAGTCCTATTCTTTAGTTCCTTTAAGAAGTTGTAAAAGAAGGTATCAAATTTTGCAAGCATCATTTGTTAGTTTTTTTCTTAATAAAACACCATCTTGCACTATTGTATTAAATCACCTCCATCGTGTTTGGGGAAATATGGAAGGCCTTAGAGCTAAATCTGACAGGAAGTTATTTTTCTTTGATTTTGAAGATGAAAAAAGAAGAGCTAATATTCTAGAATTGGATCCTATTATAATTAGAGGGGAGGTTAGTGTGCAAGTGAAAATTAAATCTCAATGCTAATTCGGCTTTACTTGACCAAAATCTTATCAATTCATTAGACTATATTAGAAATTGGTTGGATCGCTAGTTATATTGGGAGAGTGGTTTGTTTGGATGAATCTAATATGCTAATTTTTGGTAGAGATTAAGCTTACCAAACATTTTCCAACTCAAATCCCCTTTCAAATAGAAGATGAAAATGACACATTTTCATTCAAGTTGAATACACATGGAAACTTGACATCTACGAGCAATGCAAAGTATTTGACCATTGATGGGACAATTGCAAGAATAACTCAAAGCTAGTTTATATAGTTACTACAATAAATAAAAGTAACAAATCCACTTATATTCAAATAATAAATAATCCTCCTAACTAAGATCACAGCTGTAACGACCCAATTTTTCGACTTTCGAAAGTCGACATCAATATGTCCACTGTATCAAATGCCGCACAATCGAATGTCGATAAACCAAACCGTTAGGGTTAAAGAAAAAGAAGATAGAAGAAGAAACTGAAACAACAACAGAAACTCACATTTCACAGCGGAACAAATATAATAGATAATTGAATATCTTTAAAACAAAAGCTCTACATCAGTTTATACATACATCATCAGAGTTTACAACAACAACACAAAACTGGTAGTTATAATAACTAGTGCACAAGAAAATTTGACTTGAACCAACTCATACGCTGCGGACACTACAATATAAGTGATACGTCTCGCCATCCATCTTGAACTCCAGATCTCCATAACATTCTTTCCCGACTTTGCTCCAGAACAACTGATAACCTGACTCTAGGCTGCCCATGTGGAAAATTATGGGCACCCAGAGTTTAGAAAGGGAAAAATAAACTCGAGGTCAGTCATGAGACTGGTGTGAGATCTTAAAACAGTTATTTTCACAAAGAAAGGAAAAGAAATCCGCTATGATTTTGGAAAATGAAACTACCATAAGACCTCCCGCCACACACACAATGCAAACGCAAAATTGGAGGAGATTTCTCCTTATAATAGTCAAACATGCTTGATACGCAAAATCCTTTTTTAATATTATCATTAGTGTATAGTGTGGAAAACATTTCGAAAGTATAATATTAATCTTAGCCAGCATAGACATTTCGAACTATGCCTACTATAGCTACCAATTAAACAGCGGGTCACCGCCATAACTAAAAGGCAGGTTATACAACTAAAACCGTACAGGGCGCGTATTCTTTCTTTGGATTTCCAACAAATGGTCAGGCTAGGGAACTTCCTATTGCCACATGGGAACGCCTCTAGAGTGACGCCCCGAGAACTTAACCAGCTCTCTGCCAACACAAGGCCGAGTTACCCCACGCTATAATACAGCTATAACATGAGTAACTACCACGAGTATGCCATCCTTGGTCGTTACCGACCTTTTTCCAAGGATCTTCAACCACAAAGCAACAACGACAAAACAATAAATTTACAGTAACCACATAAATTAAGTATCTGGACTTCATACCATGATACCACCCTTTTCTAGAAGGAAATGGACATACCCTGAGGGCGCTACCCCCAAATTGTCTTGCTGCATCCTTCCTGTTTTGACCATTTCCAGGTTGTGAGGTCCGACGAAGTCTCGTCCACAAAGCTACGCTTTTCACAAAAGTTATGCTTCGATCAACAAATAATCAGCAGCACTTCGTATGCCACATTACCAAATTGGGAATGCATCACTAGTAACCATCAACTACATAACCTCTAAGCTCGTACGTCTCAGAGAAGGGTTTTAAGCTAAGAGAATAAATTCTCTGCTACCAATATAAAAGTATTTGATAGAAACCAGCTTTACATCTCAAACTGTAACATCAGACACACATCCATACAAGTCTGTTTAGGGACCAAAGGCACTTCAAAGAACCCTTGCAAATCCGGATGTTCACTAATCACGTCCAGACTCCTCATCATAAAGGGTGATAAAATCTCTATTTCGGAGCAACTCGTTGCAGAGACATTCGACAGGTAATCCTTTCGCTTTCGAAAATACCATGTCTTCAACCCCATCTTCAAATGCAATCCTATTTCGTCGTATCATCATTCGGAATGGGTTTTATGACACAAAGTCCTCTCTCGGCTAATCCGAATAACGAGCGCTTATTTTAAAAATAAGTGTTACATTCAGATTTCAAGTAAATCACAACAAATTTCTACTTTGATCTTTTAAATAAAAGATCCATCATAAAGATTCGATGTGGTTTTCGAATATTCATTTGGAATCCGACCTCCGGTCGCATCGAAATTCAAATGCCATTTTAAAGGCCAATATTGATAGTCGATTATTTAACTATCAAACAAAATTCACAACATTCACCAGATTTCAAATAATTTTTCCCCAATTATTTATTTTCAACATATCTTCGCAAGATATAATTTTAACACTTCATCACTTTGAAAACAAATTTCAAATCACTTTCCTCGCGTGGAATAAATTTCCAAATACTTATTTAATACCATTGAAAAATTTGCCAAGTTCGAATACTTCAAAATAATTTAAAACACTTATCCAAAAATATATGTACTTGGATATATTTAAAATAAAAACTATTTTTAAACACTTTATTTAGAACATTAGTTATGAAATTTAATATCAATATCTCATATAAAAACTCAAGTTCAAATAATTTTATAAATAAAATTATTAGATAAAATGTAATTATTAAAATATCCATTTTCTAAATCAAATATCAATTTAATCTTTAAAATAACCACTTTTATAATCAACTTAATAACATTCACTTTAAAGATTTAAAAAAAAAATTCGAAAATAATTTCTCTAACAATTTTCTTTTTAAAACTAATTCTAAAACTTTTAATTTATATTTTAAAAGCCACTTTGAAAACGTACTCGGCTTTCCAGGAAAATACACTTTCTATTTCAAAAATGGTCCATTTAACTCAATTAATAAAACCTTTTCGATTTATTTCAATTTACATTCCAAATCTGTAAATTTCTTTTCACGCTCTTTAAAAATAAAATAATATTTATTTTTAAAATAAATTTCCCTTTCTTTTATAAAATTCCCATTGTGAATTTAAGTTTTCAAATATCCACTGATATACGATTTTCAAATCGATTTCCAAATATTCACTTTCAAATACCAAATCAAATTCCAAATTTATTTTCAAATTTATTTCAAACACCCAAATCAAATCCCATATTGATTTCCAAATTGATTTCCAAACACCAAATCAATTTCCAAATTGATTTTCGAAATTCATTTTCAACACCAAATCAAATTTTCAAATTGATTTCCCAAAGATTTATTTTCAAACACCAAATCGATTTCAAATCGATTTCCCAAAGATTTTCAAATACCAAATCAAAATTTCAAATTGATTCCTAAATTTATTTCCTTTTAAAATAAATTCCTTTATTATCTTTTCCCATATTTTGGAATCAATTCGACAAGATTACAAAAATCAACTTTTATACGTTTAAACTTCTTCTTTTAAATTTATCCAATTCTCAAAATTTAATTTACTATAAATTTTCTACTCAAATTTCAAAAATCCAATTTTATTTATTTCTGGTATCCTACGATACCAAATATATATTCGGATAAACCATAGCCTTCAACGATTTCAATCACTAATATAATCATAGATAGATTATAAATAAAACAACATACAACATTGAAACAAATTCAAATGTTTGAGGAATCTAGTTGGATCCCTTCAACTTGTTTCCCTACATCCACAGATGTTAGCACAACAATCAAATACCAATTCCACTTTGAGGTGGAATATCGCGGTATATGTGATTATATCAAATCATCCACTATTATGCGGCGCATAGGGTCTCATCCGCTATATAATGCATGAAATCAATCACTCCAAATATATATATATATATATATCATCAATAGATAGATTATCAAATTCATCCAAACACATCCAAAATTTAAATTTAACTATTTAAATTCAACAAACAAACCAAATGAGTAAGAAGATCTCACCTTTAACCATGCATGCAATCCATTTCCAATCCATCTTGACTCGTTTTCATGTCTTTTAATCTTGTATAAATCATTTATACAATTGATTAATATTCGAAATAAATCGAATAATAAATTTATTTAATTTAAACTAATAATTAAATTTCTTAAACCCATTTTCCTGTAATAAATTTAATTAACTAACAATTTTGACTTTAAACTATTACTTTTAATTTTTAAAAAATTCCTTTTTTTAATAAATTTATTTAAATAAAATTAAATTAAAACTAAATTTCCTCTTTAATAAATTAATCAACTAATAATTTTAGTTTAAACCAGTTTTTTTTCTTTTAAAACTGCAAATACTAAAAAATAACTTGTATCGATTTAAAAATTAAATTTTTATATAAATTTCTATATTCCCAAAGTTATATATATTTGATTAAAACAAAATATTTTATACCTTTATTGTATGTGTGTGTGTGTGTATATCTAAATCTTTTCCATAAAAAAAATCTTCCTGTTTTAACCCCGTATATTTTGCAGTGAATAAAAATTTAATTTTCTGTTCTAATGTTTAATTTCTGATAACTTAAATTTTAAACTATAAATTTAATTAAAGTTCCTACTTAACATTAAATTAAAATTTAAATTAAAACAAAACCGAAAATTACCTTACTGCCCAACCACTCACGAACCCTCCCTTACCGTTGACGTGACGAACCCAAGCCTGCCACCTGCTTGCTTCGACTATGACACTGACCTCCCCTCGCGTGCGCGAGCGCGCCTCCTTCCAGCAATCCCCATGCCGCCTCGTGACCTCGCGAGATCCCCTCCTGTCGAAACGAACAACCCTCGCTCGAGCGCTCCACCAACACCATCGCGATCGAATTCGAGCATACTTCCCCTTACCTTCATCGCCGCACTCACATCTAACCCATGCTCTACCGACTTCGAGACCATTACATCTCGCGCCCCCCGATTCGATCGTGATTCGAAGCTGCCGTGATGCGTTCATTCTCTCCCTCGAATTCGACAGACAAAGCTTGCCATAATTTAATTTTGAGAGTTGATTTGATTTTTAAGAAGAGAAGGGTTCGGCCAAAATTTGATTTGAACGAAAATGATTATCGTTCGTTAAAATGAATTTGATTTTCTTTAAATACTTAGTCATTATTTTGTTGCCGTTAATATAAAAGAAGGTGAGACACTTGCTCGCGATCTGAAATGGTAGGGAAACACGTGTTCATAATTCTTATACGTGTATATAAGGGCTTGCAACAATATTATTTATTTTTAAATTTAAATTCAAATTTAAATCGTCTCGATTATCGCAACTCAAAATCTCGATCTCCTGTCGAGACGTGCCGCTAGGCGTTCATAAGTTTATACCCCTATTCCAAATGCGATGGAAAAGGTTTTGAGGCCTAACTCGATCATATGGAGAGGATAGCATTTTGGACCCAGTTATTTATTTTAAATTTTCGATGAAAATTCAGCGCGTTTATCTATCGTATGCTCACACAACAACTTCAAACACTATAAAATTTGAAATCTAATAATAATACAACATTATGGATCCAACGGAACTGGTTTTGTCGAATTTCGAGACTGTGCCTCGGAAGGCTATTTTTAAATACCGATTTAAACTATATAAATTTCAATATTGTACAAAACAGTTTCAAATTCAACTCTGAAGCTTCCATTATCTTCAATATTGTCAATATAAATTTTTTAAGCCTTTGAAATATTTTTAGCAATCTTAAAATTTCAGATTCAATCATTTACCCAAATTCCAATAATTTAATTCAATAATTTAATTCAATAATTTAATTGCCAAATTCATAGTTAAAATTGAAACTCAAGTTTAAAATAACTTCCACATATTTAAAATCAATTAAATATATCAATTTCAAATGTTAAAATTTTCGAGTCGTCCCATTCTTCCCCCTTAAAAGAATTTCGTCCCGAAATTACTAGTCAAGAAGAATGATCCTTAACCCGTTTATTATTTTCCAAAACCAATTTGCTTTCAATTTTAACTATGGATATGAAATTGAGATTTTAATTGATTTTAAATATGTGGAAGTTATTTTAAACTTGAGTTTCAATTTTAACTATGGATTTGGTAATTAAATTATTGAATCAAATTATCGGAAGTTGGGTAAATGGTTGAATTCGAAATTTTAAGCTTGTTAAAAATATTTCAAAGGCTTAAAAAATTTATATTGATAATACTGAAGATAATGGAAGCTTCAGAGTTGAATTTTAAACTTTTTTGTTCAGTATTGAAATTTATATAGTTTAAATCGATATTTAAAAATAGCCTTCCGAGGCACAGTCTCAAAATTCAACAAAACCAGTTCCATTGGATCCGTGATATTGTATTATTATGGGGTTTCAAACTTCGTAGTGTTTGGAGTTGTTGTGTGAGCATATGGTAGATAAACGCGCTGAATTTTCATCGAAAATTTAAAATAAATAACTGGGTCCAAAAAGCTATCTTCTCCATACGATCGAGTTACGCATTCGGAATAGGGGTATAACCTTATGAACACCTAGCGACACGTCTCGATAGGAGATTGAGATTTTGAGTTGCGATAATCGAGACGATTTAAATTTAAATTTAAATTTAAAAATAAATAATATTGTTGCAAACCCTTATATACACGCAGAAAAATTATGAACGCGTGTTTCCCTACCATTCCAGATTGCATGCAAGGGTCTCACCTTCTTTTATGTTAACGGCAACAAAATAATGACTAAGTATTTAAAGCAAATCAAATTCATTTTAACGAACGATAATCATTTCGTTCAAATCAAATAATGGCTGAACCTTCTCTTCTAAAAAATCAAATCAACTCTTGAAATTAAATTATGGCAAGCTTCGTCTGTCGAATTCGAGAGAGAGAACGAACGCATCACGGTAGCTTCGAATCGCGATCGAATCGGGCGACGCAAGACGTAGTGCTCTCAAAGTCGACAGAGCATGGGTTGGATGTGAATGCGGCGGCGAAGGTAAGGGGAAGTATGCTTGAATTCGATCGCGATGGGGTTGGTGGAGTGCTCGAGCGAGGGTTGTTCGTTTCGACAGGAGGGGATCTCGTAAGGTCACGAGGCGGCCTGGGAATCGTTGGAAGGAGGCGTGCTCGCGCACGCGAAGGGAGGTTAGTTTCATAGTCGAAGCAAGCAGGTGGCAGGCTCGGGTTCGTCACGTCGACGGCAAGGGAGGGCTCGCGAGTAGTTGGGCAGTAAGGTATTTTTCAGTTTTGTTTTAATTTTAATTTTAATTTAATGTGAAGTAGGAACTTTAATTAAATTTGTAGTTTAAAATTTAAGTTATCAGAAATTAAATAGTAGAACAGAAAATTAAATTTTTATTCACTGTAGAATATAAAGGGTTAAAACAGGAAGATTTTTTTATGGAAAAGATTTAGATATATATACACAATAAAGGTATAAAATATTCTATTTTAATCAAATATATATATATAACTTTGGGAATATAGAAATTTATATAAAAATTTAATTTTTAAATCTATACAAGTTATTTTTTAGTATTCGCAGCTTTAAAAGAAAAAAATTGGTTTAAACTAAAATTATTAGTTGATTAATTTATTAAAGAGGAAATTTAGTTTTAAATTTAATTTTTAGTTAAATAAATTTATTAAAAAAGGAATTTGTTCAAAATTAAAAGTATTAATTTAAAGTCAAATTGTTAGTTAATTAAATTTATTAAAGAAAAATGGGTTTAAGAAATTTAATTATTAGTTTAAATTAAATAAATCTATTAAATGGAAATTTATTATTCGATTTATTTCGAATATTAATCAATTGTATAAATTATTTATACAAGGTCAGAAGACATGAAAACGAGTCAAAATGGATTGGAAATGGATTGGAAATGGATTGCATGCATTGTTAAAGGCGAGATCTTCTCACTCACTTGGTTTGTTTGTTGAATTTAAATAGTTAAATTTAAATTCTAGGTGTGTTTGGATGAATTTGATAATCTATCTATTGATGATATTAGATATAGTAGGATATCTATATTTATATATTTGGAGTGATTGATTTTCCGCATTATATAACGGATGAGACCCTATGCGCCGCATAAGAGCGGATGATTTTATATAATCCCATATACCGCGATATTCCACCTCGAAGTGGAATTGGTATTTAATTGTTGTGCTAACATCTGTGGATGCAGGAAAAAATGTTGGAGGGATCCAACTGGATTCCTCAAACGTTTGAATTAGTTTCAATGATGTGTGTTGTTTTATTCATAATCTGTGTATGATTATATTTGTAATTGAAATCGTTGAAGGCTATGGTTTAGCCGAATATATTTTAGGTATCGTAGGATACCAGAAATAAATAAAATTGGGTTTTTAAAATTTGAGTAGATTATTTATAGTAAATTAAATTTTGAGAATTGGATAAATTTAAAAGAAGGAATTTAAAAGTATAAAAGTTGATTTTTGTAATCTTATCGAATTAATTCCAAAATATGGGAAAAGATATTAATAAAGGAATTTATTTTAAAAGGAAATAAATTTGAAAATTTGATTTGGTATTAGAAAATCTTTGGGGAATCGATTTGAAATTAATTTGGTGTTTGAAGATAAATGTATGGGAAATCAATTTGAAAATTTGATTTGGTGTTGGAAGTGAATTTAGAAAATCAATTTGAAAATTTGATTTGGTGTTGGAAATGAATTTAGAAAATCAATTTGGAAATTGATTTGGTGTTTGGAAATAAATTTGGAAATCAATTTGGGATTTGATTTGGGTGTTTGAAATAAATTTGAAAATCAATTTGGAATTTGATTTGGTATTTGAAAGTGAATATTTGGAAATCGATTTGAAAATCGTATATCAGTGGATATTTGAAAATTTAAATTCACAATGGGAATTTTATAAAGAAAGGAAAAAAAATTAAAAATAAATATTGGTTTAATTTTAAAAAGTGTGAAAATAAATTTACAAATTTGGAATGTATTTTGAAATAAATCGAAAAGGATTTATCAATTGGGTTAAATGGACCATTTCTGAAATGGAAAATGTATTTCCCTGGAAAGCCGAGTATGTTTTCAAAGTAGCTTTTAAAATATAAATTAAAAGTTCTAGAATTAGTTTTAAAAAGAATATTGTTTGAGAAATTGTTTTTGGAAATTGTTTTTAAATCTTTATAGTGAATATTATTAAGTTGATTATAGAAGTGGTTATTTTAAAGATTAAATTGGTATTTGATTTAGAAAATGGATGTTTTAATAATTACACTTTATCTAATAATTTTATACTTAAAATTATTTGAACTTGAGATTTTATATGAGATATTGATATTAAATATCATAACTAATGTTTTTGAATAAAGTGTTTAAAAATAGTTTTTATTTTAAATATATCCAAGTACATATATTTTTGGATAAGTGTTTTAAATTATTTTGAAGTATTTGAACTCGGCAAATTTTTCAGTGGAATTAAATAAATATTTGGAAACTTATTCCACGCGAGGAAAGTGATTTGAAATTTGTTTTCAAAGTGTTGAAGTGTAAAAATTATATCTTGCGAAGATATGTCGAAAATAAATAATTTGAGGAAAATTATTTGAAATCTGGTGATTGTTGTGAATGTTGATTGACAGTTAAATAACCGCCTATCAATATTGGCCTTTAAAATGGCATTTGAATTTCGATGCAACCGGAGGTCGGATTCCAAATGGATATTCGAAAACCACATCGAATCTTTGTGATGCATCTTTTATTTAAAAGATCAAAGTGGAAATTTGTTGTGATTTACTTGAAATATGAATGTAACACTTATTTTTAAAATAAGCGCTTGTTATTCGCATTAGCCAGGAGAGGACTTTGTGTCATAAAACTCATTCGAATAATGATACGATGAAATGGGATTGCATTTGAAGATGGTGTTGAAGACCGGGTATTTTCAAAAGCGAAAGGATTACCTATCGAATGTATCTGCACCGAGTTGCTCTAGTATAGAGATTTTATCACCCTTTGTGATGGGAAGTCCGGACGTGATTAGTGAATATCCGGATTTGTAAGGGCTTCTTTGAAGTGCCTTCAGTTCCGTTCGATCTCGGAACGGACTTGTATGGATGTGTGTCTAACGTTGCACTTTGAGATGTAAAGCTGGTTTCTATCAAATATATTTCTGTTGGTGGCGGAGAATTTATTCTCTTGGCTTAACACCATTCTCTAAGATATACGAGCTCAGAGGTTACGTAGTTGATGTTTACTAGTGATACATTCCCAATTTAGTAATGTGGCATACGAAGTGCTGCTGATCATTTGTTGATCGAAGTATGGCTTTTGTGAAAAACATAGCTTTGTGGAAGAGACTTCGTCGGACCTCACAACCCGGAAATGGTCGAAACAGGAAGGATGCAGCAAGACAATTTGGGGGTAGCGCCCTTAGGGTATGTCCATTTCCTTCTGGAAAAGGGTGGTATCATGGTATGAAGCCTGGATACTTAACTTATGTGGTTACTGCAAATTTATTGCTTGTGGTTGTTGCTTTCTGGTTGAGGATCTTCGGATAAAGGTCAGTAACGACCGGGGATGACATACTCGTGGTAGTTACTCATGTTATAGCTGTATTACAGCGTGGGGGTAACTCGGCCTTATGTTGGCAAAGAGCTGGTTAAGTTCTAGGGGCTTCCCTCCAGAGGTGTTACCATGTGGCAATAGGAAGTTTCTTAGCCTGACCATTTGTTGAAAATCCAAAGAAACATTACGCGCCCTGTACGGTTTTAGTTGTATAACCTGCCTTTTACTTATGGCGGTGACCCGCTGTTTAATTGATAGCTACAGTAGACATAGTTCGAAATGTCTATGCTGGCTAAGATTAATATTATACTTTCGAAATGTTTTCCACGCTATACACTAATGATAATATTAAAAAGGGATTTTACGTATCAAGCGTGTTTGACTATCATAAGGAGAAATCTTCTTCAATTCTGCGTTTGCATTGTGTGTGTGGCGAAAGGCCTTATGGTAGTTTCATTTTTCAAAAGCATAGTGGATTTCTTTTCCTTTCTTTGTGAAAATAACTGTTTTAAAATCTCACACTAGTCACATGGCTGACCTGGAGTTTATTGTTCCATTTCTAAACTCTGGGTGTTCATAATTTTCCACACGGACAGCCTAGAGTCAGGTCATCAGTTGTTCTGGAGCGAAGTCGAAAAAGAATGTTGTGGAGATCTGAAGTTCAAGCTGGATGGCGAGACGTATCACTTATATTGTAGTGCCCGCTACGTATAGGTTGGTGCAAGTCAAATTTTCTTGTGCACAAGCTATTATAACTGCCAGTTTTGTATTATTGTTGTAAACTCTGATGATGTGTGTATAAACTGATATGGTGCTTTTGTTTTAAAGATATTTATTTATCTATTATATTTGTTCCGCTGTGAAATGTGAGTTTTTATTATTGTTTATGTTTCTTCTTCTATCTTCTTCTTTAACCCTAACGGTTCGGTTTTCCGGCATTTGATACAGTGGACGTATTGATATCGACTTTTGAAAGTCGAAAAATTGGGTCATTACAATAGCTAATGCCACAAGGAAAGATGTAAGGAATGGAAAAAGAAAAGGTAACGAAATACAGGCTCACGTCAAACCAGCAAATGTTAAATCTTACAAGCCAATCATCAAACCCGTCCCAATCTTTCCCCTTCCACGAACATTAATTCCAGTTCTATCTCCACATGCCCAATCAATCTCAAGCTACCTCATCATTATTAGAATCCTCTGGCTCCATCCTAAGTGGATCCCATGCAACCAATCCCTTGCTTACACCTCACACACTCTGCCCTGCCCTCTCTCCCCATGTCAAGCCCCATAGATGCCAATCATTTTCATCGGCTAATTACTCAAAATGGTAAAAATCTCAATCATAATCTTCCACCTGACCGAACTTCCCATGCACATACTATTATCAAACATAACCTTTCTACTTCAAACAAGTTGAATTACTTAATAATCTTGAAGAATATGATCATGGAACTCTTCCTAAAGGCTAATAACAACTTGACACAATCAATATTCAACTCAAACTCTCCCCGCTAACCACCCAACAAGATCAACCAAGATATATCAGCAACAACTCTTTCATCCCCTCTTTGACCACCTTCTCCTCAAACATACTTCATCATGAACCTCTAGATGCAAATGCTAGGAAATCTAGAACTACAAAATCCAACACAAAGCAAAAAGTTTCCCCAAGAATGACTAGGAGCAGAACTCGTTATAGAGACAATGGCATAATTTATGACCAAAACCTTACCACTCCTATCCCTAAAGTTATTTTCAATGGCGATAATAGGAACAACATGTAGGATCCTCCTTCCCTTATGCAAAATTCCATTCCTTCCACTACAAATCCTAAACATATCCATGATTGAAAACATAGTTATTTGAATGTTAGGGGGGAGATGAACTAGAAAAATAATTTGGAATCCAAAATCTTATTAAGGAACAAAATCTTCAGATAATCACCATATTTGAAAATAAGTTTAAATCTAGCTATATTAATTCAGCATGTCAAATCATTACGCCAAACTGGAAGAATAAACACAATTTAAGTGAAGTGCCATTCGAAAGAATCATAATTATATGGAACCTTAATGTTTATCAAATCTATCTTATCTCCTCTTCCAACAAATATTGCCACACCCTCATACGTCATGCTACCACCAAATTTGAATTCTTCCACATCTTCATCTATGCGGAGAATTACCTATTAAACCAACAAACCTTTCGTAACCATCTTCCTCTTCTTAATCCTAGCCACAAACCATGGATTGTCATGGGAGACTGGATTTGTATGGTGCATGCTTCTGAAAGTCATAAAGGGAATTACCTCTCCATTCATGAAACTAATCCACCCAATGAAGCTACTTATGCTGGTATCGTTTTGAATACAACTAAAGAGGATTGCTTTATACTTGGAATAACAAGTCGAGGAATGGTACTAGAATTTTTTCTAAGCTTGGTAGAAGCTTCATCAACTCCCATGCACTATCAGCTTGACCTGCCATTTTTTATGATGCTCTACCCCTCACTTACCAAATCATTCTCCATAGAAATTAACTTTTGGTCCCCCTACCTTTAACCACTATCATGTTTAGCTTCTTTAACTCCTAGACTAGTCACCCCACTTTCCTCCAACTTGTTTCCACTACTTGGTCCATTTTTGTACTTGGAAGCCCTATGTTCAAACACCAATCCAAACTCAGACACATTAAATCCCTCCATAAAACTTGGAGCAAAGAGACTTATAGCAAGGGTTTCATGCTTTCCTCTCAGCTGCAACATCTCCTTACACAGGTACAAAATGACATGTTAAATAATCCAAATGATATAACTATTTCTGTGCAAGAATATCAACTATTTGAAAAAATGGCCAATGGTTTATCAAAATGAAGCTAATATGATAAGGCAAAAATGTATAGAGACAAATGGGATCTCCAAGGGAATAAAAATACCTCCTTCTACTGTAATGAACTCAAATTCAAATCTGGGTCCAGTATAATTCATTCTATTCTAGAAGAGGCCAATTCGCTCCATAAAGGTCACTTTAAGGTCTGTGAAGCCTTTGTAACCCATTTTCAGAACATCCTTAGAAGTAGGAACCCTTAGTCCATAAACACCAATTGTATCAAGAACTTATGCATGCTAACCATTAACAAGCATCAAACATTGAAGCTTCAGGAAAACATTTCAGATGAAGAGATCAAGAAAGCACTTTTTCCATTCCCAAAGACAGCTCCCAAGGCTCGATGGATTCAACTCTTTCGTTTTCACATTCTGCTGGGTCATTATTAAGCCTGATTTCCTTAATGCAATTCACAACTTTTTTCAAAGCAACATAATTCTTCATGGAACGAACTCCACCATCATTTTCTTAATCTTGTATCCACAAATCCTATATCCATAAATCACTATAGGAAAATAAGTTGTTACAACATCATCTACAAGTGCATTGCCAAATTTTTAGCTAGTATGCTGAAATACGTTCTCCCCACTTTGATCTCATATAATTAAAGTGCCTTTCTAAGTGGAAGAGGTAACATTGGAAAATTTTAATGTTAATTGAACTTATTAGAGGCTATGTAACTAAATAGCTAAGCCCTAGATGTCTCCTTCAGATTGATCTTAAGAAAGCCTATGATTTAACAAAATGGCAGGCAATTATCTATGCTCTTTCCAGAACGAGCTTCCCTACTATGTTTATTAAATGGGTTGAAACATATATTACCATAACCAAATTCTCAATGCAAGTCAATGGTCAAGTTTGGGGATATTTTGATGGCATCCAGGAATTAAGATAGGGAGACCTTCTAAGTTCTTTTTTGTTTTTAATCATTATGCAAATGATTCAAGTTATCTTGAATAATAAGTGCGTTAACAAGTTGATTGACCTCTATCCCAAGCGCACCAACCCCCGATCACCTCATTTGCTTTTCTAATGATATGATGGTGCTCACTAAGCCAAACTCTAAGTCTTTATCTGGAATCTTTCAGGTTATAGATGACTTTAGCTCCTTACCTGGCCTCAAAAGAACTCCTCAAAGTCCACTATTTATATTTCTAGGCTTCCTGTCCAAGTAAAGGATAATATTGCATCCTCTTATAACATTCATTTAATGCCTAGTGGGATGACTTGGTTAGATGTCCCTCCTTACCTCTTCCAAAATTAAGATCCATCATTATCAAGAGCCCTTTGAGAAAATTACCAAAAGATTATCCTTGTGGCATAATAAATTTTTATCCTAAGCTGGGCGTCTAACAATTTTCAAGTCTATAACCTTTTCATAGGTGGATTAGTCTATGATTTTTTTCTACCTAAAAAAACTGCTACATAAGATTGAAAGTGTTTGTAACCACTTCCCGTGGGCAAGAAATCCTTCTCTAGGAAAGTTGCACCCATAGCTTTTAAAAAACTCAAAAACCAATCAAGTATGGTAGGCTAGGCGTGATTGATCTTCTCAAACGGAATAAAGTATCCTTCTCTTCTCACCTGAATATCCTTCTTGGAAATAATGAATCTATTTGGAAAAGATGGTGCATCAAACACTATTTAGGCAACAAGGACTTTTGGTCTGCCCAAAAGAAACAAAATGTTCATTGGATTTGGAGAGGTATATATACTCGACTTTAGAGATAGTCTGAAGTATCTTATGTAGCTTGCTGTGTTTATTAACTTAACTAGCTCTTTTATGAATTACTGATAGGTTGAAGCTAAGATAACCGAGTATATTTATGATGGAAATGTCATTTTTCCACATTCAAGCAATCGAAGAATTAGAAATTTATGGATAATTGCTATAACATCTAAGCCAATCATCACTCATCAAGACAAATCGATCTGGGGATCTCCTCCCGCTAATTATTCTATTAAGCCGGTGTACAATCCTATCTAAGAATTCTCTACTTTTGAGGTTGATCCATGGCACAATTCGGTTTTGAAAGAATTAATAACAAAAACCGAAACACCCCAACCTCTATACACATACTATCCAAAAGTATTACTAAGTAACACTATCAGATAATATGGAGAATGATGCAAAATAAGGTATACATGTGAATATTCCTTGGGCGTATGCATTTAAACATCAAATAAATAACTCGTCTATACACACACAGTAACGGCAAAAAGCAGTAAACACATGTGCTTCAAAGATAGAACAATACACAATATATATTAAATAACAGAGATAACAGAGTTAGAATCACAGCGATGATAATGAATATACGCAAGACATGTCCAATATATAATGCAATAATATACATACGTGAAACCATATAATTCTCAAACTAAATAATACAATATACTATCCTTTAAACCCGGATATAACAAGCTAGTCTCATCGTCCATGTACATAAAAAGTTTCGGACTGATCTGAGCATTACATAAATAACGCACAAGTCAGACAATATCTAAATCAAGGGATTGTAAACACATATATACATGAAAAGTATATGCATGGAATGATAACAACAACACTATATCAAAACATCTCTAATATGGAACACATCAGTCAAAGCATGCACAAAGGTGTCACTCATATAAATCACACCAAATATTATCCAATCGAAAGAATGTCAATGGGTGAATCATCCATATGTAGAATCATCATCAAAGTCCAGAATCAACAAATAGGAGATATCATCCAGTATAAGATAAGATAGATCGCCTACCAATATAATAAAAGATATGAGAATCCACTATACTTCGGACATCTATCCAGATATAATCTCATCTCCTCATATATGAATAAATCAGAATAAATCATGATGGGTGAATAACCGTACAACATGCACGAAGCCCCAAGTAGAGTCATATATACATAAATATGTGTGTCGCCTAACCCATATCTATTCTTAGACGAGGTGTATCAATAGTATATGTCATTCTATGACTCCATTAGAACTAGAAGGGAGAGTAATGGCTGCCTGCCCACTCTAGGAACCAAGGGTCACCTAGGCGGATCTGCTCATACAGTCTTCAACTACCTCGATGGACATCATGACTCATATCCACTAGGGCTCATTAACATGTCATGACCCTGCTTTGCCCCTATAGGTAACGGAATGTTGGCCTACGCGATATAAGAGGTTATAGGATACCTACCCTAAGGGTCATTAATCCAAATCTTATGATAAAGGGTACCTACCCTATGGGTTATCTAACCCAAATCTCGTGGCATGAATTAAATATAAAATCCATTAAAAAGGTATCATGGATCTAGGAAGCGACCCCATGATCAGGATGCTAGGGTGGATTTTAGCCATCTGGTTCACTCCAACGCCAATAATAGAAGTACATCATTATAGTGGCACACAATGTCAATAAATATTATGGCATCTACCCGGCTCACACCTATGAGCATCACCTAACATCGGTATAATCTCAAAATACAATTCTCGTCATGTGAACATCATCTACTTACAATGATTATCGAATAAATGTCACAACAGCGTTCTATACCACTACGAGATACTTAAACGTTTGTTCATTGCTCATAAACTACACTCAATCTTCAAATATTCTATACGAGTCTAAATAATAACCAGAGAAATTTTATGAATGCCCCATCCCAGACGGTATTATAACTTCATTTATTCAAATTTCTCGTCGTATAAAATTAAGTACTATGAAATCATGTAAAGAATGTCATCACCGTATCATATTAAAATCAAATTGATATCAACGGTGAATCAGTCATGATACTGAAATCGGTATAGGAAAATGAGAAATCGAAAAATGTAGAAAACATACATAAAAATCCCTATTTAATTCAAAAATGAAATAAAAATAAGGTTCAACAAAATCTTTCTTTAAACATTTAAATCAAATATTCATATATATACATACATACATATATATATATATATATATTACATTTTAATAATTCACGAGTAATCGTATTATCAGTCAAATACACTTTGAAATACCAAAAATATTAATTAAAAAATATTTCATACTTTTCGTAGTTTTATAACCATTTAAATAATTAACTAAAACCAAATACAATATTTGTAACATTCAAAATTAGTTTACCATTTAAATGTACTTATAAAGGTTACCATAATGAAATTCTACTTTAAAATGAAGTTACAAACTTCCAAAATAAATTATGTTTATTTCAAACCATATTATATAATTCCAAAATCTACACTTTATATTCAAACTAATAAAATATTTTCTTTCAAATCATACCATATTTGAAATTTTCATACTATAGAAAAGAGACATTTATTTATTTAAAATATATCTAAAAGCATTTGATTATTTCATAAAAAGAATACTATATTTTTCCAAGGTTTGAAAACTCCTTAAATAATATTTAAATAACCGTTATAATAAAAATCACTTAAAATAATATTATTATTTCAATTATATATTTTATAAAATAGTAATATATTATATTTTTCCTTTAAAAAAATTCCAAACTCATAATATATTGTAATATTGCTTTTAAAACGGTTTTATAACCAAAAGAAAATATATTTATTTATATACAATTAAAAAAGTATCTGTAAACTTGGAAATAGCTAAATTGAATAAAATTTAGTAAAATATTTATAAAATACCTTTGATAAATTTTAAAACTTATGATTAATTTTTCAAAGCTTTCAAAATTATTTTTAAAATAAGATAATCAATAAATCGCCCAAAATATAAATCATGGAGCTAATTCTCCAAACTCATCAATTAATATTCAACATAAATTTTATCATTTAGCCCGAATCAAATTACATCGATTTGCGAGCATCCGTACTATGTACACACATATAAAATAAACTACACATCAAAATGCAATCGAATGACATTTCTTTTGCATTTTGGACAATCCAACATACACAATTATCAACACCAAATCAAAACCAAATCCAGTATCCCAAACCAATATCTCAACCAAGAAATTTAATCATAAATTGAGATGAATATATAGAATGTGATGAATTATAGTTATAGATGTGAGTTTAGGAACTCACCAATTAGAAGAACCGGAAAACACATACCCAGCTCTAGGTTGATGCGTCGACAACCACTGCCATCTAGTCGTTCTGTGTTGAAGTTTATTACCCTCCGTCAACAGATCCGTCCCAAAACCGCCGCCTTCGAACTCCAGTCATCACCACACCTACAACCACCATGCCCCCATCACTCACCAGCAACCATGTTCGATTGATGCTTCATGAAATCACAGCCATGCCCGATCATCGTCAGCGAAGCCTCGTGCTTCCTCATCGCCTCGCACACAATTCCTCATCGTGTGCGCACGAATCCAGCTCCCACCGACCAAGTTGCGGCCACAAATCAGGCATCGTACTTCCAAGGTCAGTCGCCTCCTACGTCGAGCCTCCCTCTCCTCGTGACATCGTCAACGACGCCAGGCATCGAGCGCCTTCCCATTCAGCACGACTTTGATCGCCCTTTATTTTTCTTTTCTGGAAATCACGGTTTTATTCAGGGGTGCTAGGCTGGAATTGAACGATAAGCATGTGGGCTTGTTTATAAAGTAGAGAAATTTTCTAGAAAAGTAGAGAAGGGGAAGAAATTAAATGGGCTTGGGCCTAATTTGTTTTGGGCCTAAATTCTAATTTATTTTCAATTAATTTTTCTTCACTTTTCAATTCAAAATTTTAATTCTTTCCATTTGTTCACAAAAATATTTCAATCTAGTTCAAATTAATTTAAACTTCATTTTACAAGATATATTTTAATAATTGTACGATTTCGCTCAACTCGATGCTTGTTTAATTTTATTTAATTATTCATTCTATTGTTATAAAATAAATTTATTTTTTGACTATTTCAATGATTAATAAAAATTATTTACACTACAAATTATTTTATGTCGATTAAAACATTTAATTCAATTTCAATATATTATTCAAGAAGAATTTATTAATTTAATCGAATTTATTAAAACCAATTCTTTTATTAAATAAATTCAATTGAGTAAAAAGTTACTTCAAGAATAATAATTATTAAAATCAAATTCAGACGTTTTATTTTAATTAAATATTTTTTTGTTATAGCGTACAAAGTAAGGTTGTTACAAAACTTGTTCTTATGGAGAGTGCTGAGAAATGCATTGCTAACTCAAGATAATTTATGCTACCTTGGAGTGTTAAATGTCTCCTCATGCCCATTCTATGACAAAACAATGAAACCAACATTCATCTTTTTTTTTAAACGTAGACAAGATGTGGGGGGAGGGGGGTTTTGCAAGTTGGTAGATATCATTCTCCATCAAGAGAAAGCTCTAAAGAGTGGCACATTGTTTTCGAAGCGGCCAGATGGAAAAATGGTAGAAGTTTGGTGTTGCTTTTGCCTATAAAGATTTTCTTAATGGAAGTGTGGAGAGAAAGGAACATAAGAATTTTTGAACAAAAGAAAAGGGATCATGAGATCGTGCATGCGTGCCTTCAAGCGATTAAAATGAAAATTGTGCTATTAAAGAACTACCTTGGTAAAAATAGAGATGATACTATAGTTTTAGATAGACGACTTGGCTTTTGCATATAATACGAGCCTTTTTGTATAAACTCTCCTTTTCATTTTGGCTAATAGATACAGGTAAGGGTCCTCTTCAAAACCCTGCTTAAATTCCAAAAAAATGTGTACACAAAGCATATACATACATACGAATGTTTGTAGTACTATTTTTAAACATGTGTATATAGTTAGGCATTTATAATCCTAATATGCATATGAATTTATCATATGCATATGTAAAGTATAATAAATATGTATATACAATAGATATAAATCCCGATACATAGATACATACATACATATGTATGTATGTATGTATGTATGTATGTACGTATGTGTATGCATGCATATGTATAGTTATACACATGTTTATACATCATTGTGTTCTATAAATGTATTAGATATATTCGTAATGATCACTAAAAAACCTCAATTAGTGTTAAATTAAATAAGTACAAAATATTTTAAAATAAAAAGATATATTTTACTTTGATAAATCGATTGGATCTAATATTGGTTAATATTTACATAGGTCCGCTAAGACCCAAATAGGGATTTTTCTTTGAAATTTACTCAATTAGCTCGCTCTATCAAAACGAGCAAGTTCCAACATATGTTATATTACATGTGTGTGTAATATAAATATATAAACACTTACATATTTATATCTTTTACCGACACCGCTCCCACGTTATTATTGAACCATGGTATAATAACTATTTATACATTCCTTTATTAATCGTTGAACATATGATGTCCTAGGAAATATTATAAATTAAGCATGAATTTACCTAATAAATTAATAATTCAAATTATAAAAAAAAATTCACAATAAAATTTTGAAATTTTAGCCTTAGTTATGTTAAGCAACGTTGAAAAAGATTATGTAGATACAAAATTGTTCATGATAAAGATATAGTGCATAATGAATTAAAATGTTTTTTTCTTCTTCTAAAATTGTTCTTTTTACTCCATCACTCAATACACCTAATGCTACACCAAAATCTAACCTACCAACTAAACATTAATTTCAAGTTTGACAAATAAGCACAGAATATCCAATAATCTAGCAAAACCAAAAGAAAGAAAGAAAATGATCCAAGAATTTAACTGGTTCGACCGGCTTACGTTCATGAAAGCCCAACTTCTTTTAGTTTTTTAATTATCACCAAGTGCAAGAGAGATCACAAACAATCACTAAATTAAGATTAAAACTTACAAATGTGAAGCAAATAACTTTAATATAGTGAAAGAAGAAATTTCCAAACAATGCACTCAATTTGGTTTGAAATCCCAATTTTAGGTTAGCAATGAATCAGGATTTTCAATTTCCTAATTACGTTTAGTGGAATTGCCATATGGAAGAAGGAGACGATGTTTGGACACACACACAGACATACACTCACATTCTAAATAACAACACCATGGGATTAGAAAACCCTAAGATCAAGAAATGTATAAACTTAAGCCCGACATTAAGTGGGATTTTCTTCCGCAACACATACCTGCTTTAACATACAATTTGAGATACATTTAAATTATAAAATTAAAGAAGATCAGATCTAATAAGATTAGTTCCAAAGCATACATATCCAAACAAGATCAAATAAAGTCGTGTAAAGCAATCGAAAATCACAAATATATTAATTTCATTTCAAGATCATCATAACCAATCAACATAATACCAAAAATAGACGATATAGCATAAAAATAGTCTTAAGCGGATCCAAGATGATCTTAAACCAACAATATATTTTATATTAAGCATAATTAGTCATAAACCAACAATATATTTTATACTATTTGATCAATGATAAACAAAAAAAAACTTTATATTATATTCTTTGCTCTTACACTAAACAGACAGAACGGTCAACAAATAATATATTTTACTTATAACATACATTCATGTTTAAAGAAAATCAAAATTTCATTAACTGTTCTACATTTTTAATGGATAAAAGATGTATTAAGGCTTAACATTATAGAAAGTTAAGGGATGTTAAAAGTCTAAACCAATTAGAATCATTCATTAAAATTTGATTAAGAGATGAAACTTAATTGATTAAATGCAAAATGATTCGAAGAAAAAGTAACATAAAGTCTTCATAGGAAGGAAATAAATGTATCGAATTAAAGCACAGAATTGAAAAAAGAAGAAAAAAAGGGTTCGCAATGAATTTGGTATAGCAGAAAGGAAAAGTAACATAAAGTCGCACACAACTAGAAAGAAACTTATTTTAAGTGAACACAGAATTAAAGAAAATTACACAAATATTTCAGAATTCCAATGAAATATCAGTTAAAACCTTATGTTTTATTTATGCCGTATATCATGATAATACATATAAATTATCATAGACAACTCCAACTTACTCAATGCTTTCTACAATTCAAAATAGCAGGTATGAACCATTATGTGACACTGTCGTCTACTTCTGAGTGGAATATAAAACTTGGAAATGTAGTAGTTATGTCCCTGTATAAATTAGTACGATAAGATTATCCATGAAGATTAGTAGAAAATAATGCTAAATTGTTTTGTATGCTAGGATTAGATGCCAACAGAAACAGGACACAAACTATTAAAATTCTTATGTGATTTTTGTCAAAATTTTCCTAGTGTGACCCCTTTGAGACACATACTAGTAGTTCCGTGCTTTTAAGTTACTTTCATGTTACAATAAGTAGAAAATACACTGCTTACCTGAGATACTGAAGGGTCATTATCTTCATCAACGATGGATTTCTAGACACATAATTTCGCCACTCCGATTTGTCTATCTTGCCATCATGGTTCACGTCAGCTTCTTCAAATGTCTATTAATGATGATTTTAGAGAAATGAATAAAATCAGAAAAATAATGAAACCACATAAAAAAGCACTGCACCAATACATATCTAGACGGTGATATTAACCTTGTCTAGAATAGTCTCAATTGTACCATCCGATAGCCTCATTTCCGATTCATATACAAGAGCAACCAACATCTGTTTAACCTAGAAATATCCAGATAAACAGATGAAAATATCATTTAGAAACATATAGGAAACGGATTAAACAGAGCATGTAACTAAGAACTTCTATGTATAAAATGACACATTTTTAATCATGTTACAAGTATGGACGCAATATAACTTACATCTTTCCTTTCAATAAAGCCAGATCCATCCAGATCATACAGCTTGAATGAAACTGCAAATTAATGTGCTATTTCAGATATTTGTTAACTATCAAATGCAAAATACTAACTTACAATCAACTTTATCTTCATGGGAGACGTTTGGGTGAAATACATTCAATGATCTGACAAAATCACCAAAATCGATAGCTCCTCTTTGCTTCGCATCAAATAAGTCGAATATCTGAATAATGCAAACATATGGCTTTAAGTTCCTTTGGAATTTTGAAAAATCTCTCAACAATATATGTTAATATACACATTTGGCAATAGAGATATCAAACCAATATATAAAATAGAACTATAGGATTTCTAAATAATATAACTTTTAACATTCTTCTTCTCAGATAACCCAATAAAGACACAAAAAATCTATATGAACTAACTTTCGTATTGCAATCTTACGAATTTGTATGATTTCAATCTTACAGATTTCCTCCAAAGAAGTGATTTTATAAAAAGATTATGAGTGAAACTGAGGCGAACACGTTAAAAATCTTGATGAAGGAATATTTCATGCAACCAATCAACTATTCTAACTAACTAATACTGAAAGCTAAATACAGAATTAGAACACTGATATCAAACCCTGTTTGCAAAAAGATTTTGCTTTTTCCTGTTTTTGAATAGTGCAAGAGAAAATTCTTCCTGCATAAAATAAAATTCAATAAAAACAGGATATCATAGCATGTTCTGTAGAAAAAGTAAAGTAAAATATCTTTTAAGGATTTTCATAATAAAATTATCTAGACTGTCACCTTGTTTATGAGTCCATCATCTATTAGAGAGCTGCTAATGCTCTTAAATAGCTCAAATAATGCCTCCACTTCACTTACACTGACTACATATCAACAAGCCCAATGTAAATTAACAAATGGCAAACATGAACATATCCTGTTTAAATCCAAATATATAGTATTTGACATGTATAATGCACTAAAAATAAGAATCCGAAATCCTAAATTCCTCATCTACAGCTAACATATTATACATTAACACCAACCAATCGCAGCTAAAAAGAACAAAATTTCATAGAATAATAACTTACAATTTGTTTGTGAAGCGAGAAGAACAGGATCCTGGTGCCCAGGAAAACGCCTTTTAGATTTCGAATGAAAGCAGCCCATTCAACAATTCAATTCTGGTAGACGGACAAAAATATGTCAAAAGTCTCCTTCTAATTCAACAAAATTAATATTCTTATTACGCAAAGCTGTCATTGTTTCACTTTTAGAATCAAATACTCCGAACATAAATCTGATTTCAACGTAAAAGGAACCCGCAATAAAACCGAATATAAAAACCCCTAATTTTACCCCTAAATTGGGAAGCTGTATTCAACCGAAGTTTGCGCGCTACTGATAAATATCGACCAAAATTTAACAGAGTCGTGACGCGTGGACATTTTTACTTACAAAATCACCTTGACATCCCTTTGCAACAATTTATGACTATTTAATACAAGCAATATTCGAATTAGTATCTGATGAATTTCACTAAGCTCATTAGATTAATCGTCATTCTGTAAAATAAAAACTACATCTTGAGTATTTTTAACCATTTTACACGTCTTAACTCGTATGTATATTAAGATAATGCTAAACGAGGGTAGTTTTAGGAAGCTTAGAAGCTAAAGTGCAGAACCATAGTTATACTCTACGAAAAGGAGCAAAACTATAACTGGAATTTTTCGCATATAAAACAAAAAACAGACGAATTTAGTGGAGTATTTTTCAAACATTAGTGTAATAAAAACCATAAAAACTATCATTTTCATGAAATTATATTCATTCAAAGCTAAAGCTTGAGATTAGTAGGAATATTTGGTTAGTATCTTACCTAATCCTACCTAAAGCTTCATGGAACTTTGCTGTCTTTCCCTATTTAGGCAAATATTTCATGCCAAAATGTATTCGTGTAATTTCAATTAGTACTCTAAGTGGTATACTTTGAATAACTCATTGAATATTCGTGTACTCTATATATATAATGCTCACTGGATGGTATAGTTGGACATTACGTTCAATATTTAATTTTAATCCACTAGCGCAAATTGTTGAAATAGAAAAATCGGGTATTAGCAAAACAACTACCACTATGAGTCAACGACAAACATGATATTGTTTAAAATGGATATAATTGTGTTAGCATTGACCAGTAAGATCAATCAAGGCATGTTTTATATCTTAAATTATGCATTATTGATTAATTTATATAACAAGCTCTCAAGTGCAAATCATTGTAACAGATTATGTACTGTCATAGATAACATATTTTAATTGTTAGCTGGAAAAACATGAATGATTATTGCTTGGTCGATAAGGGCATCTCCGGTGGATTCAGGGCTGATTCAGTTCTGAAACTGTATTGGGCACCCAGTGGCCAGACGTCCATTTAATGGACACCTGGCCTCAGGCGTCCATTAAATGGACGTCCAAGGCCAATTCAAGATTCTGAATTGGATCCTGAATTAGATCTTAAACGTTCAGCTGAACATGAATTGAACGATTGGGAAATTATTTTGGGCAAATTCAGTATGTAACATACTGAACGATTGGAGATGCCTAACAATAGTGAATAATGGTTGATGTTAATTTGAAGTACCATGCTAGATCTCTTTTCCTATTAATTTTGGTCTCTCTTCCACATGCACATGTACAGCCACTGTATTTATATGTGCTGGTTCTGAAAATATACATGTACTAAGCTAAAAATGTACGCGTGCATTTTTAAAAAAAAATATGGTTATATAAACCAGGAAATAGACATATCTATACAATTCAGAATAGGCCTATAAATAACTAACATGGAAAACAAATTACCTGTATTTTATACAAGAATGCGGTAGAAAGGCCTCATGTTCATCCGCGGAAAACACACACATGTATAGAGTTTGTATTTCTCGTTAAATTCAATTTTTGCACTTGTGTGCAGCAGTTTCCGACAATGTTTTACGCTTATAACATCTATCATTATCATCCATTAGTTTCATCAATAATAAATAGTACAAAATTATATCATGCATTTTCACTCTAACTACTAATACAGTAACACGAGATGGTTGTTGAAATTGTTTGAATTATTTAAAAATTAATAAAGAGTTTAATAAAACGTTTGATTAAGTTCATTTAATGTTTTTTCAAAGAGTAATAAAATGTTTTATGACATTGGATTATTTAAAATATTAATAAGCAAATTTGAGTTCCGCACCACGGAACCATTGAAAGAAACATATTCTACTTTTCATACAAATTAATAAAACGTTTGATCAAGTGCATTTAATATTTTTACAAATGGTCATAAAACATTTTATAACGTTGAATTGTTTAAAATATTAATGAAATGATTTGAATAGATGCATTTTTTGTTTGGGTCCCCTCACCATAGGAAGTATTGAGAGAAACGTTTTATACTTTTAGTACAGGTTAATAAAATGTTTTATTAAGTGCATTTAATGTTTTTTCTAATGGTCATACAACGTTTTATAACATTGAACTATTTAAAATATTAATATAAAGATTTGAATAAGTGCATTAGTTGTTTGAGCCTTACATCATATGCATTATTAAGAGAAACGATTTATACTTTTGGTGTAAATTAATGAACGTTTGAGTATGTGCATTTAATGTTTTCTCAAATTGTTATAAGACATTTTATAACATTAAATTTTGGTACCACTTAACAAAACTTTTTATAACTTTGGTTCAAATTAATATAACTATCGTTTAAGGTCCATTAATTTTGAGAACGACACTTTCAAATCTTTTTTTTTTTTTTATACTAAGAAAATTGTATGTTTTTAATGCTCCTACCTTCTCTTCCACTAAAATAATGAGAAAAAAAATAACATACAACTATCACTCTACTATTTCTCTTATCTTACATTCCCTTTTTTTAAAAGGTGAGCAATATTTTAAACGTCCAAGATGCAAATTCTAGTCATCAACCTTCGTGTAGAGGTCAAGTGAAAAAATGTATTCTGCGTTGCTTATAGTCTGCCTTGCACAATTTTGGGCAGAGCGACAAAGCATCTTAAAAAGATAAAGTACGCAACTCGACCACACAAATAATTCAATTCGGTGATTCAGGTTCAACAATTTTAAGACGTTGAATCATGACTTCGATGACCGATGACTCTGTTGGCTATGATGTAAACAAACCATCAGATTTGAGGGGCTTCATTTCAAAGATGGAAGCAAGAGATGTAGTTTTATCGGACACTAAAGATGATGGGGTATGTTTTGATAGAAGCAAAAAAAATATGGCTTTAGATGAATAGTTATGAGTAGCTGTTTTGATAGACAAATTACCCCTTAGTTGGAAAAACTTTACAACACTCTTAGGCATAAGACTTATGAGTTTTCCTCAGAAAGTTTGATTATCCGTCTTTGTATTGAGAAGGATACCTACAAACAGGATCGAAAAGATGAGGTGCTTGATGTTTCTAATAGCAAGAGCAACACTAAAATACCAAGCCTGCGATTTGGAAACCAACTCTCAAACTTTAAAAATCAAAACCGCAACAAACAGAATTGAAACATGCAAGAGAACTAAAAAGGACAACGGAAACCAACCCAAAAGAGTGACTGTTGGCAGCTGTTTCTTTGCTACAACTATGAAAATGGCATACAAGTTCGGAACTGGCTAAGCTCTATACCACATGATAACCTGACTAAGGAGCCTCTTACTGCTATGATCTTTAAGGTTCACCTTTTTGGAGGATCAAAGGGTTGGTAGGTAGATACTGGTGCTTCACGTCATATCTGCTATGATGATGTTATCTTTAGCACATATGCTACTACAAAAGATCCAAAAGTATTGATGAGAGATTCTCACACCACTATAGTTGATGGTATTGAAAAGATAAAATTAAAGTTTACCACTGAAAGACAGTAATTATAGAAGATGTGATGCATACTACAAAGATGAAAGGATATGGTTTCAGGTTTTCTCCTTGATAAGCCCAGTTTTACTCAAGTGATTGAGGTTGATTTATACACTTTAACCTATAAGAGAATGTTTATAGGAAATGTTATACTAGTGAGGATATATTTAAGTCAAATGTTGAATCTAATAAAGTAACTAATTCTGCTCATATTCATATGTTGTGTGATTTTAATATTTGGCATGTTAGACTCTATCGTGTTAATTAATGACTTTGTATATGAGTAATTTAGGATTAATTCCTAAAGCATCAATTAATGATTTAGAAAAATGTTAATTTTGTTGGCAAATTAAAATAACTTAGGCTCCACATAAATATGTGTTTAGAGAGTTGAAAGATTTAGATATAATACAGTCTAATATATGTGAATTTGATGATATACTAACTAAGGATGATAAATGCTACTTTGTTACATTTATTGATGACTATTTTGATTTCACTTATGTTTATCTCATGAAAAATAAAAGTAATGCACTAGAAGTTATTTATCACTGAGATTGTAAACAAATATAATACGAAAATTAGGGGACTTCGTAGTGGTAAAGGAACAAAATATGAATCTAGCTTGTTCATTTGATTTTAAAATTCACATGGTATAATTCATGAGAGAAGCGCACCATAATAACCTAAAATGAATGATAAAGTCGAAATAAAAATATAAGACATTTACCGAATTAGTTGTACATATTTTATTAAATTAGGGTGCATTGTTGGGAAGAAATTTTATTGACAATTTTCTTGGAGTTAAAAATAATACCTAAATCTAAAAGTAAAACTTCATCTTTTGAGATTTTGAAAAATCATAAACCTAATTTATCTTATTTTAGAACTTGGGGATTTTTGTCATATATACATATTCTCGATACTAAAAGAATTAAATTAGCAAGTTGAGCATATGAACGTATTTTTATTAGATATGCAATTAATAGCAAAGAATATAGATTTTTTGGATTTAAATGCTCGTGTTATTGTTGAGCCAAATGATGTTATTTTCTTTGAACATAAACTTCCATTTAAGCTAAGTAATAGTGTGGACACATCTACTGCTAATATTTTAATATTGAGAAATAATGAACATACCAAGGAAATTAAATTTGAACCTAAGAGGTGTAAAAGAATTATAATAACTATAAAAATTGTCTATAATATTATGCTTACATACAAAATAGGATCTTGCTAATCATAGAGAAGCTTTGTTTTCTTTAGATTCAAACCATTGGCAAGAAGCTATAAATGATGAAATGAAATCTCTTAAATAGAATAAAACATTAGATTTAGTTGATTTATCTTCAGGCTGTAAATCTAAATTTTGTAAGTGGGCATATAAAAAGAAGTTAAAACCTGACAATACCATTGATAAATATAAGGTTCATCTCGTAGCTAAGGGATTTAGACAAAGAGAAAATATTTACTTTTTGATACTTTTTTAGTTGTTATTAGAATAACATCTACTTGAGTGTTAATCTCTCTTACTTCAATTTATGATTTGTTAATTCACAAATGGATGTAAAAACTGTTTTTTCGAAAGGTAAATTAAAAGAAGAAATTTACATGGACCAACATGAAGGCTTTGTTATCATTGGTTAGCAACATAAAGTTTACATATTAGATAAATCTATATATGGTCTTAAATAGGAATCTAAACAATGACATGAAAATTTTGACACTTTAATCATATCGATGAATTTTAAGTTAATGAAAGTGACAAATGTATTTATTACAAATTAGGAAATAACGTTCGCATTATTATACAATTATATGTTGATGATTTGATTATATTCGCTTTAAGTATTCATGCTATTAATGATGTTAAAACTTTACTAAGTGCTAATTTTGATATGAAAGAACTTGAAGAAACTGATATAATCCTTAGCATTAAGATTACTATGTCCAGAAAGGGAATTTATTGGATCAATCTCATTATATTGAAAAGGTCTTAAAGAAATACAACTACTTTGGTTGTAACATATTAGTACACTATATGATCTTAGTGTAGACCTATTTAAGAATACGGATGAGGGTGTAAGATGGTGTGACTTTATGAGCATCATTGGCAATATTCGGTATGCTACTGATTGTACTAGACCTAACATATCCCATGTCATGGCATTATTGTGCAGGTTTACTAGTAGACCTAGCATAGGGCATTGGCATGCTATTGAAAGTGTCATGAGATACCTTGAAAGAACTATGAACCTTGGATTACATTATCAGAAGTTTCCAACTATCCTCGAAGGATATAGCGATGCAGACCATAACATTTATTTGATAACTCTAAAGCAACTAGTGGATATATTTTCATAGAGCGGGTGGAGCTATTTCATGGAAATATAAAAAATAGAATATTTTGGCTCAACCTACTTTGAAGTCTGGGATGATAGCAGTAACTACAGCTATTTCTTTTGGGCAAAGCCAACGGGGTTGAATGGACCCCTACCATTATATTGGAAAATAAAATTGATACATAACGTTACAAACACACTCCAACAAAACAAAAACTAATGGCACACAATGAGAGCGATATAGATCTGATTATAGAAAGGACCATTACATGTTTAGAGATAGTTTGACTTTTAAACACTCTAATGTTCCTCTCCATCCAAATGAGATATATAGACTTCTTAAGAATTCTTAACATCAAATTTCCTCTTTCATTCTTCCATCTAGTAGCTTTGAATATGTTGAACCATTCCACAGTAGACACTCTTCTAGGATTATGCAATCCATAGTGACGTAAAATTCTATTCCAAATGTAGAAAGAAAACTCACATTCAAAATATAAATGTGACACAGTTTCCACACCAATACCACACATAATACATGTATCACTATGTATCAGTCCACAGGCTTCAAGTTTTTGAAGAGTAAGAATACCATTTTTCAAAATTATCCACATGAACAAGTTTTCCTTAGGGATAGATTGAGTGTTCCAGATTCTAGTAAACCAAGGAAACAGTGGATAAACAATAGTAGCATCAAGAACATTGTAAACTGATTTAATTGAATGAGACTTTTCATTCCATATGACCCGAACATTGCATGTGTTAAAATTCTTACTTTGAATGACATTCCAAGCAGCTCTAACAAGAGAGGAACTGCAATAAGGCATGGACACAGTACCATCACTCCAATATCTATCAACGTAAGCTTTGTCATGAATACCAGTAATTACTCTAGTCTCATAATCAATAATATTAGCTAGGATTACTCCTTTAGCAAACCAAGGATCGTACTAAAAGGAGATTTTGTCAATGTCTTTCATGCCCAGCTGAACCATAGGAAGGAAAATAGCTCTACTTCTCAAGATGTTCCTCCAAGACCAACTACAATCAGAAGGAGGAGAGATAGACCAGAAGTTACCATCTTTGATGAGAGATGATCTACACCAAGAAGCCCATAAATTTGAGTCTTTTCTCAATAATTTGTCAACTCAAGATGAAAGAGCATCTCTATGGATTGCATGAGAATTCTATTAGCTAAGATCCCTTTATGGGAAAAATCGATACTAGGAGTGTTGATCCATTATGATAGTAACACGACAATTGCAAAAGTTGAGAACCGTTACTATAATGGTAAGAGATGAAAAATTATTCGTAAGCATGGTGCTGTAATAGAGTATTTCTCTTCAAATTCTGTTAGAGTTAATCATGTACGCAGTGATGAGAATTCGACAGATGCTTTGACAAAAGGATTGGCCAGAGAGAAAGTCCTTACAACATCTAAAAGAATGTGACTATTACCCTTAGAATAAGGTGTCAATCATAATGGTAATTGTATATGACAACCCGGATTTTTAATGGTCATTAATTGGTAATTAACTAGATTAGTTTTTTTAGAAATACTGATTGATGGGTTGAACAAATAAAATTCTAATAAATATATATATCTGGAAATAAGTATTAACTTAATAATCTTCTTATATAATTTAAATTTGCAAAACTTAAAAATTAGCTTTCTATTTACTATTGCTTATATATATATATGTAGATTGTAAATAAAACTATGATTTAAAATTCTACATGTATATCTTAAAAATAAATTAGATTTAAAAACTCTAAATCTTAAAACTAGTATATGTATGGTTATTAATTAACATATAATAGATTTTGTATCATTTTCTTTAAAGTTATATAATTGTAAGTAAAAATAAAATGTATTAATAAAAATATAAAAAAAACATATAAAATTATTAATGCATGCAAAAAGACAAGTGTAAGTTTAGTATAACATGCAAATTACAAGTGTAAATTTATTGGCTTTCTTCATTTTTAAAAATAGTAAATAAAAAGGGTTGTACATTCTTATATAAACATCTCTACTCCTTCTCTTTCATTTTTACTTCATCTTTCATTTTTCAAAAATAAAACCAGAGAAATAAAAGCTAAATTAAACAATCTATTTCAAATTTCAAACCTGAAGCTTAAGCAAAGATTTCAACTTCAAGCTTAAACAAAGAAGATGAAAATCAGTTTCCAGTTGCAAAAATTCAAGTTTCCAGATTTTCAAAGTTCAAATCAATTTCTAGATTTCAAAAGGCTTCTCTGTTAAAAAATACTATGAGTAAACAAATCTTTAAAAAGCTTAAATCTGTTTAAATCTTGATGCATGTGATAAATAATCGAAGTAATTCGGATAAATTAATGTGGTTGCATGTATATAAATATGAAATATCTGTGCATGTCTATGTGTGTGTGTGTGTGTGTGTGTCTATATGGATGTCGCTGTTTGTATTACAAGCTCAAATCCACCTAAATAAATTCATATCTTCCCACCTATACAATTTTAGGCTATGATCTCTAAAGAGAAGGTGATTGTAAGAATGTAATATTATTTTTGAAAATAATTTCAAGTACATATATTAAGTAATTATTTTGAAAATAATAAATTATAGTGGTGAACAATTATAGTCAGAAAATCGAATGCTGCGAATTCATATTTTGAATTTATAACCTGATTCATATTTGAAAATAGTGAATTTTGATAATAATATCTTGATTTTTAAGTTTGTGCTTGATGGGAATTTTTGAGATGAGCGAAAATCGAACTTTCTTCGATTTCTCAGCGATCGGTGATGGATGGAGCCGCGGGTTGATGCTGGAGGTAGTGTGAAGGTCAGGGATCAAGGGAAAAACAGTGGGTGGATTTTTAGCTCACCGTGGAGTTGGATCGACGGTGGAGTAAGGTTTAACGACCTGTTTTGGTCGATGATGTTGTCGAGGCTCGTGTGACTTCACGGGTGCATTGGAGTTGATCAGAATAAAGGGGATCGAAGCGTGGAACAGTGACTCAGCTTTGGGTTGATCGGCGGGGTGTCTGGTGGTTGTAGGCGGCGGCACGAGAAGGATTTCGACGATCAGTTTGGGTCCCTGTGATGCTCGACATTCTCGATTTCGGTACAAGTGGTCGGCATGGGTTTTGGGTGGTCGCTTGGGTCGAGATGGTCGACGATGACTTGCTGGTTGTAGCGACGTTGGTCAGAGGTGTTGATCTTTTGTGCATGTGTACATGTATCTGTGTGTATAGGTTGATGTTATGGGAAAAGAAGAAGAAGGATAGGCTCAGGTGGGAACTCGAGTTTGCTTTCGGGTTGGTATGCAAGCAAAGAGAGAGAGAGAGAGAGAGAGAGAGAGAGAGCTCGGGAAAAAGAGGAGTTGGCTCAGGTTTAAGTGTGGGTTTGCAACAGGTTTGGCTCGAGTATGGGTATTTGTTTAGTAACAGGTTTTAAATTTTTAAAATTTAAACAAGTTTTTCTTAACACAAATTTTTATTAACTAATTCTTTTAAATGATAAATGTTTTATTTAAGCTTTGGGTTAGTTAAAGGTTTAAAATAAATTATTTGAATTAATTAATTTAAAGTATTTTATTATATGTCCTTATTTTATTTATTCTTAAGTTTATTAAAATAAAATTAAATAGTATAATTAAGTAGTTAATTAAAGAAGGTGAGATGCTTTCAACTATTAATAATTTAAAGATCTTAGTTATTTCATATGTTAGTAATAAATTAAGTCCAAAGGTTTATTAAATAAAATTAAATAATGTAATTAAGTAAATAATTAAGATAAATGGTTTATATTTTAATTAATTAAGGTCTTAAACAATTATAAATGATAATTAATTAATTCCAATAATTAATTAAAATAAAATAAAATAGCTGTAATTAATCAATGATAATTAAGCAGGGTTACAAGTAATTAATTCATTAATAATTAGTTTAATTTGTGATTTAAATTAAATGGTGTGATATAATTAATCTTGCTTAGGGATGATTAATTATATTGAATGATTGATTTGATTATTATCTCTAGTCAGTTAATCCGTGATGTTCTGTGATATGAAATGCTCGGATTGAACTGTTGATAAGTGTGAATCATTTATTTGAATAGTTATCTGAGATGAATCGTCGTGTGAATATGATATTCTGAAATTAAATTAAATTGTTGAAACTTAGACAACTTGGCTTAAAGGATGGCATTGAATTCGAACAGATCGGGGTCGGATATCAACAATATCCGAAACCATTTTGATTAGTAATTACTATAATTATTTGTAGATTTGATTATGGAATCAAATGGGCTGTAATGGAGCAAATTATGTAACATGGCCATTTAAACTAAGTAACGGTGCTTAGATATTGTTGTGAAATGTGTGGTTGGATATTACAAGATAAGAACTCGTAGTGATGAACGAGTTACCCTGGGTTTTCAAAGAAGCTTCACAACCTTAGTATTTCAATTTAAATGGGTTTACTCACACTAGTTTCCAGCCTGACTTGGGTGTTACTTTATTGTAATGCTCAGGTCAGACTGAGTATTATAGATTTTCAGGTTGGGACATTCTGGAGCTAAGGAGGCAAGCTGGATGGCGGGAACAGATGGAGTATATTCCGTTGTATATTTGAGATTGCATTGGTAGTAGTCAGGGACAAGTTGTTACAACTGTCCAGTTTATTTGTAAATTGTTGCACTTTGATATATTGTTTGTAAATTGACAGTTACAGCTTTTTCTTTATATAAATGCTATTATTTGATATTATATTTTGTTCCGCTGCGAATGTGAAATTCTGTGCTTTGTTTTCTATTTCTTCTCCTACCTCTTTCCCCTCTTTACCCTAACAATCTGGAGTTTTCGGCATTCGATTGCTCGGCACTTTATAACGTGAACGTATTAGTGTTGAATTTTCGAATTGAAAATTTTGGGTCGTTACATATGGTATCAGAGCTGAAGGTTAAGCGAGAACCTTGGCTCTAGTGGGTTACTCATTAGAGATAAGGTCAGTAAAACCCTAAAATGAGTTGAGCGTATTACATGAGACCGTACTTGTTATTCTCTTATATAAAGATTTTTCTTAAAACCGTTTTAAAATGATTTTTATATAAGCTTATATTTTGATATATAAAGCAATAATTTTTCTATTTGTTATATATATATTAAGATATAACAATAAGAATTAACTGGTGTGTGTATATATATATATATCCAAATAGGAATTGGATGATATGAACTATGCAAATAGGTTGAGCTAAAATGGATCCAAATCAGAATTTAAAACCCTGAAATTTGTAGAAATGTTTTCAGAACGCTGGATTAAATTACCCTGATTTTATTTTCCAATAAATTACGGGATAATATATAGTGAATTGGTTTCCAAATATGATAATCTTGGTCACTATCATAAAATGTTTGTTGTGACTAAATAAAGGGATGTTTGTTTTCTAATAATAATTAATGATAAAGAAAAATGGAATGTTTTAAGAAAGTAACAACTTAGATAAGTATGACTTATAAATTGGAAAGGATTTAAATTGTGAAGTTTTAAAATCTAAGTCCAGAAAATTTAAATTGTTTTAAAATGTGAAAAGATATAATAAACAATATTTTTAAATGTCGGAATCTTATTTTAAAACAAGAGTTGTTTTAAAATTTTAAAGAAATTGTTTGAACTAAAAACCAAGGATGATTTAAAATTTAAAGTATGACTTGGTGTATATATGTGGGATATACATAATATCAAAGTTAATTTGAGGTAAACACTAAGTGTTGAGTTTTGAAGTTTCCCCGGAATTGTAAAACCCAAAGAGAAATAAGTTTTTGAACTTATAAGTAGGAAAGGATATCGATTAGAAGTTTAAAATTTAAAATGGAGAATTCAAATTGAGTAAGGTTAACTGGATTAAATGAACTGAGATTTATCTTCGAGAAGTTAAATGGGTTGAATTGAAATGGGAGTTATGTATGATCTCAAAACAAGTTTGAGTTCTGGAAATTTGTAATGGATGATATTGATGGATGTTTTAGAAAATTTGGATGTTTATTTACCTTGACTTATCCTGATATCATCCTGTTGCTATTAGTAATCTAACAAACTGTAAATTGGAATATTTAAATGAATTAAAAAGTAGATTGAAATAATATATACATCCATTACTGAAATTAATTCGAAATAAAACTTTAGTTTGAAATTATTTAAATAATTTTTATTTTTAGAAATAAAATAGAAAATTATGGGAATGCAATCCCTTTGAACTTAAGATTTAAATGTTAAGAATGAACTTACAAACTGAATTTTTTTAAGAATTGGTTTCAAGTTAGAAGTTAAAATTGGGTAATAAATTGGATTCTGAAGATTAAATTGTTTAAAAAAAAAAAAATATTTGGATGCCCCTGTTTGTATTACAGGCTCAAATCCACCTAAATAAATTCATATCTTCCCACCTATACAATTTTAGGCTATGATCTCTAAAGAGAAGGTGATCGTAAGAATGTAATATTATTTTTGAAAATAATTTCAAGTATATATATATATATAGTAATTATTTCGAAAATAAGAAATTACAGTGATGAACAATTATAGTCAGAAAATCGAATGCCTGGAATTCATGTTTTGAATTTATAACCTGATTCGTATTTGAAAATAATGAATTTTGATAATAATATCTTGATTTTTAAGTTTGTGCTTGATGGAATTTTTGAGATGAACTGAAATCGAACTTTCATCGATTTCTCGGCGATCGGTGATGGGTGGAGCCATGGGTTGATGCTGGAAGTAGTGTGAAGGTCAGGGATCAAGGGCAAAATAGTGGGTGGATTTTTAATTCACCGTGGAGTTGGATAGTGGAGTAGGGTTTAACGACCTGTTTTGGTCGATGATGTTGTCGAGGCTCGTGTGACGTCGTGGGTGCATCGGAGTTGATCGGAGTAAGGAGGATTGAAGCATGGGACAGTGACGCAGCTTTAGGTTGATTGGCGAGGTGTCTGGTGGTCGTAGGAGGTGGTGCGAGAGGGATTTCGACGATCAGTTTAGGTCCCTGTGATGCTCGACATTCTCGATTTCGATACAGGTGGTCGACATGGGTATTGGGTGGTTGCTTGGGTCGAGATGGTCGATGATGACTTGCTGGTGGAAGCGAGGTTGATCAGAGGGGTGCCAATCGTTTGTGCATGTGTACGTGTATCTGTGTGTATGAGTTGATGCTTTGGGAAAAGAAGAAGAAGGATAGGCTCGGGTGGGCACCCGAGTTTGCTTTCGGGTTGGTACGCAAGCAGAAAGAGAGAGAGCTCGAGGAAAGAAGAGTCAGCTCGGGTTTGAGTGTGGGTTTGCACCAGGTTTGGCTCGGATATGGGTATTTGTTTAGTAACAGGTTTTAAAATTTTAAAATTTAAACAAGTTTTTCTTGAAAAAAAATCTTAACTAATTCTTTTAAATGATAAACGTTTTATTTAAGCTTTAGGTTAGTTGAAGGTTTAAAATAAATTATTTGAATTAATTAAGTTTAAAGTATTTTATTATATGTCCTTATTTTATTTAATTCTTAAGTTTATTAAAATAAAATTAAATAACATAATTAAGTAGTTAATTAAAGAAGGTGAGATGCTTTTCAACTATTAATTAATTTGAACAAATCTTAGTTATTTCATATGTTAGTAATAAATTAAGTCCAAAGGTTTATGAAATAAAATTAAATAACACATTAGGTGGCTCATTAGAGATAGGGTGAAGTATACCCTAGAATGAGTATAACCCGAGAGACCGAAACTCTAAAATTTCTTGGTCAATTCCTTTAAACCGTTGATAAATAGTGAGAATGAGTATTGCCCAGAAATGAAGAAAGCTCAAGTGGCAAAGGTGTATGCGATCGAAGATAAACCTACAACCTCTAAAGCGAATAAAGGAAAAGGAGTTTTAGAAGGTAATCTTATTATTTATGATAGAATTGTTAGAGTTTTGTTTGACACAGACGCCACATATAGTTTTATCTCCCAACAAACATTAAATGAATTAAAACTTGAACTTGAATTTGTTGATGAGCCCATTTGGGTAAAGAATCTAGTTGGTGGTCCTGCGAACCTTTGTCTACGATGTAGAAACGTTCCTATCTCGTATTCTTGTCACCAATTCCCTATCAGTCTCTTTGTCCTTGATTTTAATGAATTTGAAATCTTACTCGGAATGGATTAGCTAATGAAATACGAAGCCAAATTAGATTGTAATACTCGAATGATTTGGATCAGAACCAAACTTGGGGATTTCATTGAGATTTCTTGTAAGGATCCGAGTCCTAAAAGAGATGAGTTGATGTATACCTTGGAATATCCCGAACCTAATCTGGAATCTATACCTATTGTCCGGGTATTTCCAGACTTGTTCGAAGAAGTAAAATCCTTACCTCCACATAGAGAAATTGAATTCAGAATTGGCTTAGTACCCAATGCTCATCCTGTCGTTCATGCAAGTCGCAGGAGATAGAATTAGTCAAGCAAACCCAAGTTTTGCTAGAGAAAGGACTAATACGTCCTAGTGTTTCTGGTTTGGGTTCAGCTGTGGTGTTCGTAACCAAATCTGACGGATCTTTGAGATTGTGCGTAGACTACAGCGATCTCAATAAACTAACTCTCAAGAACAAGTTTCCTTTACCTAGAATCGACGATCTGTTTGATCAAGTTCATGGCACTCGATTCTTTTCTACGATGGATCTAGCTTAGGGATTCCATCAGCTACGAATTGCTGAAGACTGTATTCACTTTACTGCCTTCAAGGGTCCTAACACATTCTATAAATGGTTAGTCATGCCTTTCGGACTAACCAATGATCCCGCATGCTTCGTAGACTTAATGACCTGTGTATTCCGGGAAGTATTGAATAAATTTGTGCTTGTGTTTATTGACGATATTTTGGTCTATTCCAAAACCGAGGAGGAGCATGTTAAGCACTTGAGGATTGTTTTGGAAATATTAAGGAAGAACATTCTGTTTGCCAGATTTTCTAAATGTCACTTTTGGGTTAAGGAAGTTAGATTTCTCGGTCACATTGTTAACGAAGAAGGAATCTTTGTTGACCCAAGCAAGGTTTCTGCTATTCTTAACTGGAGGAAACCCACTACCCCAAAAGAAGTTCAAAGTTTTCTGGGTTTAGCGGGGTATTACCGGAAGTTTGTTCAGGATTTTTCTAAGATAGTCAGTCCATTGACTAAGCTAACAATGAAAAATGCCAAGTTCGATTGGACTCCGGAATGTGATAAAGCTTTCCAGGAGTTAAAGAAGAGATTAGCTACTGCTCCTGTTCTCGCTATTATTAATGGGAATCAAGGCTTATCTGTTTATACGGATGCTTATGGTGATGGTGTGGGTGCTTTACTAATGCAGAATGGTAGAGTAACTGCCTGCGAGTAGACAATTACGTCCACATGAGAAAAACTGCCCAACCCACGATCTCGAGCTTCTAGCTGTTATTTTCGCTTTGAAAATCTGGCGACACTATCTTCTGGGTAAGAATCTCTTTCAGCTTTCCTAACAATTTAAGAGTTTAACTTAACTTAATAAATATACTTAATGAACACTCTTTCTTTAGGTGAAAATTTGAATTATTCACCGACCATAAATCTCTAAAGTATCTTTTTACCCAGAAAGATTTAAATCTGAGGCAACAATGCTGGTTAGAATTTCTAGCGTCTTATGACCTAGATATTCTGTTTACGCCTGGAAAAGCCAATGTAGTTGCCGATGCATTAAGTAGGAAACATGCTATTTTTTCTCATCTTGTCGTCGCTTCTACTCTTCTTGAAAAGATCGCTAATAAGAGGAAAGAAGATGAGTTTCTTCATCAAATTTATAAGAGAATACGTCGTGGTGAAAATATCAGTTTTGAAGTCGATGATAATAGAGTTATAAGACTGAAAGGCAGGATGTGTGTCTCAGACATCCCGAATCTAAAACATGAAGTTTTGGACGAGTGCCATAAGTCCAAACTTTGTATCCGTCCATGAGTTAATAAGATGTAACCAGATATCAAAAGGACTTATTGGTGGAAAACAATGAAGAGAGACATATCTATATATGCGAGTCGTTGTGCTACTTGTCAACTAATTAAAAGTGATCAAAAGAAGATGGCGAGTTTACTCCAACCATTGGAGGTACCTAAGTGGAAATGGGATCAAGTGTCTATGGATTTCATAGACGGATTGTCACGTACTTGAAAGGGGAATGAAGCAATTTGGGTTACTGTGGATCGTTTGATGAAGATAGCCCACTTTATCCCAGTAAAATCTAACCGGACAGCGGTAAGCTTGGCTGAATTGTATATATAAGAAAATTTTCGTCTCCATGGTAAATCCAGCAGTATAGTGAGTGATCGTGAACCGATCTTCACTAGTAGATTTTGGGAGGCATTTCAAGCCGCATTGGGAACCAAACTGAACTTCAGCACTGCTTATCATCCGCAGTCTGATGGGCAGACTGAAAGGATAAAATGAATCTTAGAAGACCTGTTTCGTGCTTGTATACTTGACTTTGGTGGTTCTTGGGAGAACCATATGCATCTGGTTGAGTTCTCATATAACAATAGCTATCAGGCCAGCATCGAAATGGCTCCTTTCGAAGCTTTATATGGTCATCCGCGTTGATCACCGGCATGTTAGATTGAGTCAAGTGATAGAATCGTTCTTGGACCAGATATGATAAAGAAGCTACTGAAAAAGTTGATTTTATTCGAAAGAAGTTGAAAACTGCTCAAAGTCGTCAAAAGAGTTATGTTGATCTCAGAAGAAGGGATTTAGAATTCCAAGTTGGAGACTCTGTTTTCCTAAAAGTTTCTCCAATGTATGAAGTGTTGAGGTTTGGAAAAACTGGTAAGCTGGCACCATGTTATATTGGTCCTTTTCCTATACCGGAGAGGATTGGTCCATTGGCTTATCGGGTGTAGCTGCCCAGCTGGTTATCTGGCGTGCATAACGTTTTTCACGTTTCTCATCTTCGAAAATATGTGCACGATCTAGAAAGTATCATTGAAGAAGCCGCTTAGCATGATTTGGCGATCACACCAAATCTGGCAGTTAAAAGAGAACCGTTAAAGATCATTGATCGTGATGAAAAGCAACCGAGGAATAAAATTGTGAAATTGGTTAAAGTGCAATGGAGTGGTGATCCAAACGACTGTACTTGGTAAACAGAGGATAGCATGCAGAAGTCGTATTCCAATTGCAGAGTGGATATTTAGGCTTAATCTGGTAAGCCATTTTCTATCTTTTTCTGTATTCGTATATTCTTTGTTTGTCTCTTTTTTTTTTCAAATTTCGACGACGAAATTTTCTTAAGGAGGGAATCTGTAACATCCCAAAATTTTATCAATTTAAATTAGTAATTAATTTGAATTTTTGGGAATTAAATTGAAATTAATTTGAAAATTTCAACAACAAATAAATTAAGTGTTAATTTGTGTGTGTGTGTGTGTGTGTGTATGTGTGTATAAATAAGATTGTGTTTGCATTAGAGTTCAAAAATTCAAACTAGTGAATATTTCAAAATTATTTGAATTTGAAATATATATATATATATATGGGTAGATTTGTATTTAAATTTGAATTTGAACTTGAATTTAAAATTTAAATAAATATTTTAATAAAATAATTTGGATTTTAAATTATATATATATAGGTAATCTATTTAATGTATAATTAATTCCAAACTATTTTCTTTTAAATTGTATATATTTAAATAAAGAAGAACGTGTTTATAAAAATAGAAAATGCAATTTAAAAATCAAAATAAAATACAAAAGACAAGTGTTTGTTGATGAGACATCCAATTTAACGAGTGTTAGATTTCTAATACATAGATTAACAAGCGTCATTTTATCGAATTTATTTTAATAAAAATTAATTAAAATGAGAAAACAAGATTTTATAAGCTATTTCATTTCCTCTCTCAATTCTTTTATTCTACAGTTCCAAAAAAATCTGAAGCCTGAAAAAAAAATCAAAACTCAAAACCAGATCAAAGAAAAAATGGAAACCTGTAAAACAATTAAAATCTGAGAATCAAAGAAATCAGAGGAAAGAAACTCAAAAGAAATCAAAAGGCAAGTTTCAAATTAGAAAGATTTAACAAAGTAAAGGTTGTCTTCAGCAACCAATCAAGTCTGTAAACAAACAACAAGATCAAGCCCAGAACAAAGTTCAATAATCAGAACTTTTTTCCCAGCCTTCAAGTTTTAAACCCAGACAGTTTCCTCTGTTCTCAGACATCAGGTGAGTAAAACCTAAAAAATCTAAAGTATTATGTGTTGTTTGTGATGATGTTTAAAATAAATTGTAAAGTATTGATATGCATGCAAATATATGTAGATACTTATGTGTAGAGAGGAGTGTGCATGTTTGAGCTACATGCACATTTGCCTCTGTTTGTTCCCAGGTTTCCAAAACCTGTACAAAGTTCAACTTCTCTTTTTCTGATCCATATTAGACTTTAGGATCTGAACGAGTTTTGTTTGTTTAACCATGGTTTAAGGTTTAAAAATAAATTTAAGTAAATTTAAATTAAGTTTTCTCTAGAAATTTTAAAATACAGGTAAAACCCAAAACATGTTGAGACTTAATTATCATAATTCTTGATTTCGAGTATATGATTCGAATCGTTTTTGAAATCAATGATTTTTAAAAGAAAAATCAAATTTTTTAATGAAATGTCCTATGAGAAAATCGAGGATGAACGGAATCACATTTTTGACGAAATTCAGGTGATCGGTTATCAAAGAAGCCACGGGATCATGGCTGTTGGTAGGCAGGGAATGGATAAGCTTGGGAAAAATGCTTGGAAAAAATTCCGATCATCATAGTGGCTTATATTCGATGATCTAGGGTTTAAAGCTTGTATTTGGTATTAGTCGAAACTTGGTCAACTGCAGCATCATCATCGAACCGGAGCACATCAGACATGGTGGGATCGAAGCATCAGACGTCGGCGAGGCTTTGGCTACGATCGCATGATTTATGATGGTCGGAGGAGGGAGAACGAGATGTCTTGGTGGCTCAGTTTTGTTCCAGAATTGGGTCTGTAGCAAAATCGCGAGTTCACCGTCGTTCAAAGTTTCTGGGTGGTTTGGTGGCTAAGGGAAGTCGTCGCCAACTCGTCGATCATCGCAGCATCGATCGGAGTTCGCAGAACCTTTGTGCATGTGCATGGTGTCATTGTGGTATCAGAAATTTGGGTTGGGGGAAAAAAGCATTGGTGACTTGAAGTTATCTTCGGGAAGCTCGTGTGCTGGCTCGAGTTCTAGCTCGAGTGAATTCAGGTGTGCGTGAGGTAAAAACTTAAACGGAATTTAAGTTTAAAAAAGGGCATGCGGGTGGATTTTTGGTAAAACTCGAAGTAAACAGGCTATTTCCTCGGGGAACACTAGGGGTTGACTCGAGTTCTAGCATTTCCAGTTTTTTTTAACTTTAACAATTTAAGTCAATTAAATTACTAAATTATTCTTTTTAAAACAATGGTTGTTTGTTAAGACGGAATGTGAAGTTAAAGGTTTTGAAATAAAAATATTTCTAAATTGGTTAAGTCTAAAGATGTTTTAAATTTATATTTTTAAAAGAGTTTATTTTAAATAAAACTTAGCAAAGTAATTAAGGAGTTAATGAAATGTTTTAAATTATTAACTTAAAAGTTAAGTTAATTGATATTGTTAATGATAATTAAAAAAAATCAATGATTTATAATTACTTAATACATAAATAATAATTAATTAAAGATTAATTAATTTACAATTAAGTATTAATTAATTAAGGTAATTAATTAAGGAATAATTAATTAATGAAGGTAATTAAGATTTAATTAATTAAAGTTAAAGATTTAATTAATTAAAAATTAAAGATTTAATTAATTAATAATTAAGGATTTAATTAATTAAAAATTATGAATTAATTAATTAAAAACTAAGAATTAATTAATTAATAATTGTAGATTTAATTAATTAAAATTAAGAATTAATAAATAAATAATTAAAAATTAATTAATTTATAATTAAGGATTTAGTTAATTAAAATTAAGAATTAATTAAGAATTAATTAATTAATAATTAAGGATTTATTTAATTAAAAATTAAGAATTAATTAATAAATAATTAAGAATTAATTAATTAATTATTAGGGATTTGATTAATTAAAATTAATAAATAATTAATAAATAATTAAGAATTAATTAATTGATAATTAAGGATTTAATTAATTAAAATTAATAATTAATTAATAAATAAATAAGAATTAATTATAAGTAATTAAGGATTAGTTAATTTAACATTAAGAATAATTAATCATCAATTAAGGATAATTAATGAAAATAATTATGTGACTAATTAATTATAATCACATGATTAGTCCATCTTAATTTCAGATGATTGATTATTGTTGAATGCTTTGCATTGAGAATGTCTCTGATATGTGATTGTGATCTGTGTGATATGAATTACTTTGTGCTGAGCTGTGATATCTGTGATTTGTTTCTGTGTGAATGTGAAAACCCATTGGCCCATAAAACGGCATATGAATTTTGATGCGATAGGGAGTCGGATTCCAATTGGTTATCCGAGACCCACATCGAACCCTGAAAGTGAATCTTTGTGAATGATATATTCACGTATTTTTAGATTAAGCGCTCGCTATTCGGTTTAGCAGGGAGAGGACTTTGTGTCATATAACCCATTCTGATTAGTGATACGATGAAATGGATAGCACTTGAAGATGGTGGTGAAGACCGGGTATCTTCGAGAACGATAGGATAACCTATCGAATGACTCTGCACTGAGTTGCTCTGGTATAGAAATCTCCATATGTGATGGGAAGTCCGATCGGGATTGTGGATACTCGATTGCAAGGGCTTCTTTGGAAGTGACTTCGGTTCTGCTCGAACCCAGAACAGACTTGTATGGTTGTATGTATGACATTACACTTTGAGACATAAAGCTGATTTCTTTCAAATACATTTCTGTTTGGTGGCGGAGAATTTATTATCTTAGCTTAACACCCTTCTCTGAGACGTACGAGCTCAGAGGTAATATAGTTGATAGTTATCGGTGATATACTTCTAATTTGGTAGTGTGACATACTAAGTACGGCTGTGTGTTGCTGATCATTTGTTGATCAAAGCATGGCTTTGTATAAAGCGTAGCTTTGTGGACGAGACCTCGTCGGACCTCAAAAACTGGAAATGGTCGAAACAGGAAAGATGCAACAAGGTTATGAGGGTCGCGTCCTTTAGGGTATGTCTATTTCCTTCTGGAAAAATGATGGTATCATGGCATAGAGCCTAGATATTTAACCTATGTGGTTGCTGCAAATTCATTACTTTGTGGTTGTTGCTTTGTGGTTGAGGGCCCTCGGATAAAGGTCGCTAATGACCGGGGGATAGCATACTCGTGTAGTAGTTACTTAGTTATAGAGGTAACCCGGTCTTGTGTTGGCAGAGAGCTGGTTGAGTTCTCGGACATCCCTCTAGAGGCGTACCCATGTGGCATAAGAAGTTCCTTATCCTAACTATTTGTTGAAAACCTAAAGAAACAATACGAGCCTTTACAATTGCAATTTGTATAGCCCGCCACCTTAGGTGGTAGCTATGGTAGGCATAGTATAATGGTACGTATGCTGGTTAAGGTTAATATTATACATTCGAAATGTTTTCACACTATGAACTAATAATAATATCAAAAGAGTTTTCTCGTATCAAGCATATTTGACTATCGTAAGGAGAAATCTCTCCCAAGTGTGCGAATGCATTGTGTGTGTGTCGGGAGGCCTTATGGTAGTTTCATTTTCCAAAAGCATAAAGCATTTTCTTTTATAAATTGTTTTTGTTCAAACAACTATTTTGTTTACTCATACCAGTCCCATGACTGACCCGTGGTTTATTGTTCCCTTCCTAAACTCTGGATTCCCATAATTTCCACACGGGCAGCCTAGAAGCAGATTATCCGTGTTTTGGAAGCTAGTTTGGATTTTGAAGTCTTTTGGTTTGGAAGCTATCGGATTTTGAAAGTTTTTGACTTGGAGACTTTTGGAAGCTTTTTTGGATCTAAAGGTGCTTAGTTTGGAATCTTGCTATCGCTTTATTTCTTTGATGACTCTCTTGAAGCTGTGATAACTCTGCTGTTTCACTATAGAGTTACCATTTTGTTGTTGTATCTTATGTGTAGTACTCTGATGTTGGTGATAAATGTTGTAATGAATATTGTATCAGTATGGTATCTGTGGTGTTGATTTAATGAAATCATCTTTTGTTTCCGCTGTTTATTTTCATCTAATGTTGTTATAAGCCCCATCCGAACTGGGATTTAACATTTGAATCTCCGATGGTCGAATACAAGTGAGGTATTTGATGTCGTTTTTCAATAGTTGGATTTCGGGTTGTGACAAGTTTTGTCTGGCTGAAATTGTATAAATATAGGTTTTCCTTTACCTGTTATTTTGTTGGAATAATCCATTTTGTTTGTTTTTCATCATCGTTATTTTTCCTAGCTTTCCTATGAAATTAGTTGCGAATCATCTTATTTTTGAAATGTTTGGCGACTTACGTTGTTGTATACAATTGTATGATCTGCGTAATGTTGGCAAATGTATGATATTGTTAAGGAACTGTTAAGACCAGCTGTAAAAAAAATTGCATATTTATCGAAGTGGAATTTTATAAACAATATATATTTTCAAATGCTGTAAATGTCGTAAAATATGCACGATATTTGAAGAACAAGGAAGTGTGGAAGTTTATGGTCACTGACCACATGATATTCCCGGTGAGAATGTATATTCTTGTAGGAGGCATAAACAAAGCCCATTATGACAAATAAGATAATATAATTAAAAAATCCACTGGATAGCCAAAGCAAGCATGGATTATAGCCTTGGCCATTGGAGGTCTAGTCTCTTATAATACCAATTAGAATCATCTCTCGTTCTGCAATAATATGTATTTACTCATATTTATATACTGAAAGAATTTTAATGGACAGATTAAGATAATTGCAGAATTGAAGTAGTACAGAAGTTGTTGAAATGAAGAAATGAATTCAATTGATATTAATCTAACTGTTACATTGTTACATTGTATATATATCTTTCTCTGATACAAATAAGTGGGCTAAATGAGATACAGGCCCAAAAACAAAAGAAAAACAACATAAGTACTGCAGGACCGTGGATTTCAACATCAATGCTTCAGATGCAATAGAGAGGACTCCTTATACTTCTCTTCAGATAACAGTACCCATTCTCATACGCCCCCTCAAACCCAAACGCGATTAGGGTTAGGGTTTGGGCAGATAAAATTCAAGCGATTTTCTGAAAAGAAATCAGATAGATCTGAAAGCGATTTGAGAAACGCCTGAAGGACTGATCAATTGTCATCATGCGGTGGCAATTGGTTAGAGGTTCAGCAAAGATTGTACTCAGCCTTGACTGCAACAGTTTCAGATAAGAAAATTGAGAGAAAAAAAATGATGACTTTGTAGCTTTACATCGGAGGGGAGACAGAAACTTGAAGCTTTGCATGACATCAGCACTTCCTCAAGGATGTTGACTGAGAGGGGTTCTTCAGTGATGTTGACGGAGACGAAGCATGCTACGATGAGATGATGTCTTCCATTCCTCTTACTTTTAGTCTCTCTCTTAATCGATTGAAATTGCCTTTAGACAGTGGCTTGGTTAAAATGTCGGCTGTTTGGTAAGTTGAAGGTATGTGATTTACATGTAATTTCCCTCTTGCAACTTGCTCACGAACAAAATAGATATCAAGTTCAACGTGTTTTGTTCTTGAATGTAAAATTGGATTTGCTGTAAGATGAACAGCACTTTGATTGTCACACCAGATAGTAGTCTTGTTCTCAGTTTTAATCTGTAGTTCTCCAAGTAAAGATTCAATCCACATAACCTCTGCAGTAGCATTTGCTATGCTTCTAAATTCAGCTTCTGTACTTGATCGTGAGACAGTTGGTTGTTTTTTTGAACACCACGATATAGGGTTGTCACCTAAATATATACAGTACCCAGTTGTAGATTTTCTGTCATCTGGGTCGTTAGCCCAGTCAGCGTCTGCATACCCATTTATGCTGATTGAATTGTTTGCCTCAAAAGTTAATCCAAAGTCAAGTGTTCCTTTGAGATATCTTAATATCCTTTTGACTGCTTTCCAGTGAATGTCTGTTGGATTTTGCATGAATTGACTTGCTTTATTTACACTGTATGTAATGTCTGGTCTTGTGATTGTGACATATTGGAGTGCACCAACTACACTTCTGTATTGCCTGTCATTTAGTAGTGCTTCTCCTTTGAATTTTGACAGTTGCAAGTTGCTCACCATGGGTGTTGAAATTGAGTTTGCTTCATGCATTCTTGTTTTGTGTAGAATCTCTGTTATGTACTTCCTCTGACTTAGATGAATTTTAGCATTTGTGATTCTTTTAACCTCTATTCCCAAAAAATAGGTTAAATTTCCAAGATCTTTAATGCTGAACTCTGAATTGAGATGCTTTATCAGGTTGTTAATTTCCTGCTCACTGTTTCCTGTAATGATAAAGTCATCAACATATATTAATACAAATATTGTTATGTCTATGCTAATTTTTGTGAAGAGAGAATTGTCAGACTTGGTTGAATGATAACCAAGTCTGATCATTGTCTCCTTTAATTTTTCAAACCACACTCTGGGAGCTTGCTTCAAGCCATAAATTGCTTTATGTAATTTGCACACAAAGTCTTCTTTTCCTGTATGTTTGAAACCTTGGGGCTGCTCCATATATACTTGTTCCTGCAAGATACCATTCAAAAAAGCATTATTTACATCAAGTTGTCTAATGGTCCAATTTCTGTGTAAGGCTATGCTAATGACAATTCTTATAGTAGCAGGCTTCACTACAGGTGAAAAAGTTTCAGTAAAATCAAATCCACACTGTTGTGAATACCCCTTAGCTACTAATCTTGCCTTATACTTAGAAATTGTACCATCAGTGTTTTTCTTTAACTTGTATGTCCATTTACACCCAATAATGTTTTTATCATTTGGCTTAGGAACAAGATCCCATGTCTTGTTTCTCATCAGTGCTTGAAACTCCTCATTCATAGCATTTCTCCAGTTTTCATTTTGTGTGGCTTGTTCGAATGTGTCTGGCTCTTCTGCATTTAGCATTGTATGATAAATTTTTGGTTTAAAAATACCACTTTTGGATCTGGTTATCATATGATGACCTGATCTTTCAACATCTTGCTGTTGACTCTGCATTTCATTTTCAGCTTGCATGTTTGATTCAGTGTCTTGCATATTACTTTGAATATGATCTGAAGTTGTTTGCTCAGTGATTCTTTGATCTGAATTTTGATTTGAAGAACTAATTTGACTTGTTTGATCATTTACTGAATCTGATTCACAGTTGAAGTCAGTTCTTTGAAGTTCTGAGCATGATCTTTCATGATTTCCAGTTTTTCTGTCTGATGTTGCTTCATCCTGTATTATCTCAACAGCTGGAATAGATACTGATGACATATATTCTTTTGCATTATAAACTTTATTGTTTACTTTGATGTTTGGATCTTTAAATGGAAATATTGTTTCATTAAAAACCACATGTCTGGAGATAAATATTTTGCCATTGTTGTCAAGACACTTATATCCCTTTTTGTTACTAGCATACCCTATAAATGTGCAGGGAGATGATCTAAACTCTAATTTATGATTATTGTAGGGTCTGGTATAAGGAAAACACAGACAGCCAAATACTTTAAGACTATGATAATCTGGACTAATGTTTGTCAAAGTTTCTAAGGGGCTTTTTAATTCTAAAACCTTTGAAGGCAGTCTATTAATCAAATAGACTGCAGTACTAAAGGCATCTGGCCAAAATTTCTTTGGCATAGATGCTTGAGCTAAAAGAGTAAGACCAGTTTCAACAATCTGTCTGTGTCTTCTTTCTACCAACCCATTTTGTTCAGAGGTGTATGGGCATGTTGTTCTGTGATTGATTCCTCTTTTTTGAAAATACTCCTTTAGAGGCATATACTCAGTTCCACCATCTGTTTGTATGATTTTGACTTTGCAATTTGTTTGATTTTCTGCCTGTGCTATAAACTGCAACACTGCATTATGAGTTTCATTCTTAGACTTTAAGAAATATATCCATATATATCTAGAAAATGCATCAACAAAGGATATATAGTATTTGTATCCATAATCAGTATGAATTGGGGCAGGACCCCATAGATCAGTAGCAACTAATTCAAGTGGGCTATTATAACATGTCTCAGAGTCAGTGAAGGGCAGTTTGTGACTCTTGCCCATTTGACAGTAAGTGCAGATGTGGTGTAAAGATGTGTCATTAACAGAAATACTATTATTGTTCATTACATGCTTCACAATATTGGCATTTGGATGCCCCAATTTACAGTGCCATTTCACAAATGTCTCATTCATTTCTTGCTGTTTGTATTCAGAAATATTACACCACTGTCTCTTAGTAACAGAGTTCCTTGAATTATCCACTTTGAACTTGTATAGACCCTTACATTGTTTACCCTGCAAAAGTACTTCTTTAGTTAGAATGTCCCTAACTACACAGTTGTATGGGTAAAATTCAAAGTATACATTATTGTCTTTTGCAAATTGTGACACACTTAGTAAGTTTTTCTTAATATGTGGAACTCTTAGAAGATTATTCAAGTATAATTGTTTTCTTCCCATAATATATGACTTACCAGTGTGTGTGATTGCAACAGACTTTCCATTACCCATGTGAATAGAATTCATACCTTTGTATTCCTTGCTTCCAAGATTTAAGTTGTTCAAGTTATTTGTGATATGGTTAGTTGCACCTGAATCAGGATACCAATCTTCATCTTGTATCTGATCTGATCTTGTATTTTCAGTATGTGAGTTCTTTCCTTCTGATTGGTTAACTGAGTCAGGTTGCAGATGTGCCATGTTTGCACTGTGATTTGCATTTCTTTGAATGTTTTGCCCTGGAACATAGTTGAGATTTAACCTGAAATAGCACTTTGCTGCTGTATGACCGAGTTTTTCACATATTTGACATTTTGGCCTGTTATTGTTATTCCATCGACCTCTTCCCCTTGATCTGTTAGAATAACTACCTCTTTGAGCAGATTGTTCACCTCTGTTGTTGTTTTGAAACTTCCCTTTATGATTTACTGCAAGATTAATTGATGTGTCATATTCTTGGGGTTTCTTGATGTCTATTCTAGCTTCATGTGACAAAAGGATAGAATGAACATCTTCAACAGATGGCAAATTTCTTTGTGATGTTAGAACAGCCACTACAGCTTCATATTCGTCACTGAGACCATTTAGTATTATCATAATTTGTTCTGAATCTGATACTTTTTGATTTGCTGCTTCTAGAGCATCACAGATTGATTTTATCTTGAACAGGTACTCTCTCATGTTGCTGTTTTCCTTTTTGACATTGTGAAGTTGTCTTTTGTAAAACAATACCTTTGCTGCAGACTGTGAATTAAACACCCTTTCCATGGTTGACCAAATTTCACAAGCTGTTTTGCATCCTATAACATGTGTAAGAAGATTTGCATTAATAGATGACAATAGCCAAGAACATATTAACCTGTCTTGTCTGTGATGGTTGATGTAATCTTCATTACTGATCATTTTGTTTTGTTGATCAGTGATAAACATTGGTGGTACAGACAGACTTTCTTGAATGTATTCTTCTAGACCATAACCCTGAAGAGCTGTTTCAATTTGCAGTCTCCATAGAAGATAATTATCTTCACTAAGTCGAACAGTAACCAACTGACTTTGAGGGCTAATTGTGGTTCTGACCAGCTTCTCAACATTTGTTGCAGTATGTTGCAAGTCACTGCCATTTGTGGGTGCTGCAGAGTTTGCCTCGTCCCCCATGATGATTTTTTTTTTTCAGGATCAGTGTTGAAAACAGGGAAGAAAAAAAAACTGAAGATTGGATATCTAATACAAAGATGCAGAATCAAGATTTTAATTCTGATCCTCTCAGGTAAGTGCAACCGGAAGAGATATTCAAATGATGATTGTAGTCTGATGATTTCTTTTCTTTGGAAGGCACTTTTCTTGATTTCTTGAGTTTGGTGAATTACTTCTTGATTCTGGTATCTTTAAGAATTCTGGATTCTGATCTTCTTGACTTATGGTAAATCACTTATGCAGCCAGGCTTTGAACTGGCACGGCAGAGATGATTACCTTAGTCCTCCTCTCAGATGATGATATTAAAATCTGATGAGAGAGAAAAGGTGTTAACCTTTACTGATGATTTTCAAATGACTTTCTAATTCTTGAATGGATCTTTTCAATGCTGTTAAGCACTAAACAGCTCTGATACCATGAAAGAATTTTAATGGACAGATTAAGATAATTGCAGAATTGAAGTAGTACAGAAGTTGTTGAAATGAAGAAATGAATTCAATTGATATTAATCTAACTGTTACATTGTTACATTGTATATATATCTTTCTCTGATACAAATAAGTGGGCTAAATGAGATACAGGCCCAAAAACAAAAGAAAAACAACATAAGTACTGCAGGACCGTGGATTTCAACATCAATGCTTCAGATGCAATAGAGAGGACTCCTTATACTTCTCTTCAGATAACAGTACCCATTCTCATATATACTCATTTAGACTTATATACACCAATGAATGGAGTATGATGTTCTTGCCCATGATGCAGAGATGGTTATATAATCAAAATTGTATTTATGTAACTTGCTGACAATTGAAATAATGTCCATTAGTGAATTGTATACGATAAGTTCTCTTTATTAGTAATACAATTTTTTTACGTATTTTAATTGTAATTAATTTATGCATTACCAAATCCTATACAATCAATGGTGCTTACTCTAGGTGAGCAACTTTGTTATCCGTCTCCCATATACAATCATATCTATAGATAATACATTATAATTACTTGTGCTTGATGCATTTACACTGTACTATACTGTATGAATACTCACTTATTTTCTTGGAATTAATAACTAATTGTTACTTTGATTTTTAAATATTTGCTTGTTTTCATATTATACACGATGATGGAAAAAGATCGGGTGCATTTACAGAGGTAATAAGATAATACTCAACTCTAAACTTTATTTGAGATTTTAAAAAAAAAAACCTGATGTTAAAGTCAATATTTATGTTGTTTATTTTTTAGCCGAGAACTAGTATAGAGTTTCAGCTAGGAGCATAGAATTCCATTCAGCAGAAACATAAGGTCCAATTCTCAAATGTACATAAAGACCTACTTTCTGCACACTCTTTATAAAACTCACTGAATCATACATTCCTTCAAAATTGTACTGCAAAAACCAGAAAGATAACATATTTGACAAAAAACATAGTTGCTTGTTTTAAAAACTGGACTAAAATTTTGTAAAAAAATTATGTTGCTAGGGGAAGGTTCATGTCCATTCCAAAACATGTAAGTTTGTATAACATCCGATTCACTTGATATGAAATTTCAACTATTTTAATTGATGGAGCATATGCACAAACGGAGGATCTATATAAGTCAGTATCCATATTTAAGTTGTCATTTTAGAAATTTTTTCTTCCCCAATATACAATTCAGTCCGTTCAAAATTTGCCATTTGAATCTGTACTATAATCATTTATAAAGCTTTATTTTTTTTCCTGTTTTGGATCTTTTGATTCTATGAGCCCATGAAGTTTATCTTATATGAAATCTTAAATACATACGTATATATTTATACACATACATACATACATACATACATACATACATACATATATATATATATATATATATATATATATATATATATATTTAGTTAAATGTTTTATTGGTTAAAAGTTGACTGTTAGTGGATCACATTCTGGCTCTTTCATTAGTTACAAAGAAGATGCATTGTCTCATGTATTGAGACTAGATATATTAGGACGATTAATATGAATGGGAGAGAAAATTAGCATATTGCTTGATAGGGGAGATTGCGCTTTGCTCTTTGCGCTTTGTTCTTTGCACATCGCTCGGCATATTTCATAACAGCCATCACTTATCATGTTGAATTGTTGATTTGTTCATTTTTATAGTTGATGAAGTGGAATACACGAATTCTCTTTAATTGCCATAAGCTGTAACTTTCAGGGTACATTTTGCAAGCTTCAATGAGGCAATTGCTTCCAATGTTCAAAGAACTGGATAGTATAGATATAATTTTACTAAAAAAACATGGTATCATGAAGCAACATCCAACATTGATAAAATGACAGTGCCTACATGGCATAATCTCACTTTTTTTCTTTCCTTTTTTGTGTGTATCAAATAGTTAGTTTCAACTGCAAACCGACTGATGTCTCCATTTGTACTGACTAGCCTAATAACAGAAACTGTATGAGTTAATGACTCTTAATTTATGCTACTAGTCACTGGCTAATTCGTATGTTTTCATTTGCAATGGCGAACTAGTGTAATTATCAATCTTTGGTTGATCCTTATAACATGTAAATTATCCATGATTACAGCCACATGATGACTGTAACTTCCAATTTCTTCTCATTTAGTTACCACTCACGAACATAAGAGCTCACAGTTATTTCTCAGTCTAGCAAAAATGGGCATATAATCCAATGAGTTGATGACTAGGCTTTGAATTGCTCATCTAATGCTATCTTATCTTATCTTATCCTGATAAGTAGATCCAATTTTTTCAACCACTTTCATGTAGGTTGGTGGTTTGGTGCAATCTTTGAATTAGTATAATGTTGTAGTTACATTGTAGCATCTTCTACTCATACGGTTAACTGTCACTATAGCATCTTCAACCATTGAGTTAGAGAAGCTGTTGGTATGAAAGTGGCATGACCTGAATCGAGAGTAGTTATGGAGCAAGTCAACCTTGAAGCATCTTCTACTCATCCAGTTAATGCCGATGTTGCCGGAAAGGTTTACGTATTTATAATTAATCAATTCAATCATTTTATAAATTGTTTAAACACATAATAAAATAGTCCTTTTCTTAATTGATAGAGTGCACATTCAATGACAAATAATAAGTGCAAGCTGATCGATTTGGATCGAAATTGAGAAATTATAGCTGAAGGATGTGTGTCTTCAATTGATCCAACTGCGTTGATTCATTTTGTTCCTCTAGGGAAAAATGCAGTTAAAGTTTAGGTTGATGTTACAAATGCTTCATAATCATGTCTGTGCGACCCCCATCCGATTTACTAAACATTTAAACTGCCGTTGGCACTGCAATTGTTTGGCCTGTTGAGAAAGTTATAACAGATGTAAGTTCCAGTAAGTATAATTTAACTTAATATTATCATTTATGCAAGTTCAAATATCGCCCATGCCTGCACTTTGGCTTTCTATACACTACACATGTGCTGTCATTTTTCCAAGGTCGCCCTGTCATCTTGCTCTATTGCCTATAATTATACTAGCCACATACTACATACATTACACTACCCATGAAATGTCTTTGCTTACTGTTAAATAGTTTCAGAAATGAGAAGTGCCTCTAAGATTGGAAATATATGAAATATCATTCGTTGCTCTGTTTTTCTTCCCAGAATATGTAGTAAATATATGAAAACATAAAGTGTCTCCATGGTTAGAAGACACAAAATGTACAAGACTAAAGGCTCGTTTGTATCGACTTAAATAATTCGCTTTAGGTGTTTGAAAGCCAAAATTTGAAAGCCAAAATGAATAGGTTTTGGCTTTCAAAAATAAAAACATCAACTTATTTAAGTCGATCCAAACGGTCCATAACTTACTAAGCTCGGTCCAAGATACAACTCAATTGTTAGTAATTTCAAATCCCTTGGTGTTTGCAAAGGATTTAGTAAATATGTAGAAGAGAAAACTAAGTGGATGTTTCAAATATGACTAAGCCCTTTGTCCAGTTAAATGGCATGTAATTTTTGGTGCATGATACACACAGTTACATATCTTGCTTGCCATCGTTTTGAATCTTATGCACATAAACTAACTTTTTGTGAAATAGAGGATTTAAATATTTGGAAATGCTGTGGTTTGCTCTTAGATTTCTTTTTCAGTCTCCTAGTTATGATTGTAATTCCGTATGGTTAGGTGTTTGGAAAAATAAAATTAAGTAGTCAGTGAACATCAAATTTTAGTTGTTTTTAAGCGAGTTTGATTACCCTTTATGTTCGTTGTTTTCATACATCTATTTAATTACTTCCTTTAGTTTCTAGGTTTCACAGGTTTAGGGAATGAGTGTATATGTTGGAATTTGGAGCATCATTTTTATTTTATGAGATAACCCACAAGCTTCTCAAATAGTTGTTAGCTCCTAAATTTAGTTATTAATTAAATAATATACATTATTAGTTAAATAATATACATTATTAATTGTAAACCATACACCTCCCTCCAAATCCAGCTTTTCTACACAGTGCTTGATTAATCTCCCCAAAATTTACCTTCTTTAAATCCTACATAGAACAATTTGGAATTTCACATATTAGAGTACCACTAAAAGATGAGCACTGTAAAAAATTTGAGTAGCTTGTTATATGAATGCTTATATCAGAGCAAAAAGCTTGCATGCCAAAATCGTTGAAACACCTCACAACACACCTTTGAATGTCAAGCCTCATTGCTTCTAATGTATTTATCGTTGAACATAAGAAAACCTGGCTTTATTGCGCAACTCACTTCTATTCTTGTTTCTCCTGCATTCCTCTCCACTTCAAACTCTTATATACGTCATGTATATTTCATGTGCTTTTGGTAGAATTAATTAGCATATTATCCGAAAAAAATAAAAGTAAAGTTTGTTTTACCTTGAACAGTTCAAGCCGTGTAAATTGACAAATGCAAATTACTATAGCAAATAAATTGGTATTACCTTTGGTGAATTTCAGACATATTTCATTAGGGTTTAAATCTTTGGAGATACCCAGTATGTTTGTAGCTTGATCCGAGTCAACAACCATTTCCTTTTACAAGTTCTTGATCCTTTCCAGAAGCTCATTAATGTAATCAATTGTCTGCTAGAATTAAAGTCTTATCCATCTACATAATTTGAAATTAATAGTTTTAATTACACAAAAAATTGAATCAGTTTTGTTAATAAACTAAAACAAAAAAAGAAACCTTGCTGATCTTAGGAACTGCAGATCTAATCATAGTGAGACGATTATTAAGTCTTCCTCCTTTCAGACATCAAATTCTTCGAAGGCACATTCCTAGATTTCTTTTTATAATAACTTATTCTCACACCTAGTTACCGAATTTGTACATGCAGCTAATGTGCAACTAAAATCGTAGTTCGATTCCCCATAATCAACATCTCAAGCGTCTCCTACACAACTCTACTTGACTCTGACTCTATTGCTGAACTTGCTCCATCTAATAGTAGAATTGGTGCAATTTTCTGTATTACTCTAGCGATCACTGTCCTTTGTTTTTACCCTAGGGTTAAATCGACCACTCTCATGCCTATGCGAATGTCATACTTGTGTGGCAGGCTGCTTATGAATTGGTGCGCGTTTGCGATTCTGCCTCTGTCACGTTGTCCCTTGTGTATATGATGTTTTCTTTAATGGTGTTTGAACAGATCATGGGCTACTGCTGCATGAACCCAATGTGGTTTCTCAACCATCTTAGGTTGAAAGATTTTAAGTTTTGGTTGTCCAGTAGAAAATGACCGGATACATGGTCATAGAATCTTTCAATTAGGGATAATACAGTGCTTTTTCCCTAGCCTGAAACGCCTACCAAAGACACTGTTTGGTCGCCGTTTACCTTAAGGGTAAAGTCTTTTAGAACTGGAAGTTCAGAATGGGTTGAGTAGGAGAAGTTCGAGGTGCTTTGGCCTGAGAATTTGAAAGTTTGAGGTATGAAGTTTTGTTCAGTTTGAGTTTATTTGTAAATATGGGGTTGTGATTTTGATGATCACACGAAAGTGGATTTGGTTGTGGTGGTGGAATAGTGAAATGAAGGGAGGAGTTGAGCTGTTGGGTTTTTTTGCTTTGTGTGTTGTTTATGGCTTCTTCTTGCTAAGGGGGAGATGCATTTGTTTCTTGTTGAGTGTTAATGCTGGTTGATTCATAACGTGAATTCTGGGATGAAACTTTTTCTTGCATTTTGTTTATGTGGGCTTGTAATACAATCATCCATCAAGCTCGTTAAAGTATATTCAATATAGGACTGCTGGATACGTTTTAATGAGTGATAATCGTTTTTCTTTACTATACCAAAATTATAGTCTAGAATTAAAAGTGCATACATCTTCATTCACGTATACTTGAATTTTTAGTTGGTTGTGTTCACTGTACTGCGTTTAAATATTGGAACAAAAGCATTGGTTTAGGGATTCCATTACAAATTTTGCTCATTCCAGATTAATATATGTTAGGCTTTGAGAAGTGGTACACTCCATGATTTGCACGATTAAAGGATTTCTCTAGTCATTTATTGCATGTGAAGTTGGACCTTCTTTTCTGTCAATAACAAGAAGTAAGGGAATTAGCTGGAACCAGATCAAATTCATCACATGGATTAGTTAATGATCATCTTCCTCCATGTGAAAAAGTAATTAATAGTCTGCTAAGTATAATAAGCATTAGTTTACAATTTTGTTTTATTTGCTTTAGAATTTAATACAAAGGTTGGTTTCATTTTGAGATGGAAGGAAAAACACAGTGCACTCGTGTATTTCAATTCTTTAGTCTTTAATGAGACTTAAGTCTTCATTCATAGTTTTATTTATAGTGAGTTAAACTATGTAAAACTAAAAAACTTTTACTTTACAGGTGGATAATTACCTTTGGTGCAAAAAGTAATAACATGTCGCAACAAGTCATGTATTCGATGTTACTTTTGATGTTAACTACATTTTATTTTATATGTTGTTATGTATTACTACTTTTGGTCACTAGCGGTGGCTTGTCCTATATTATGGACGTATATAAATTTGATAATTTATGTTCTATCATGTGTGTTACATTTTGATTAAAAAATATGGTTAAATATAATATGTTGATTATAAAGTGTTTGATTAGTATGATATATATGTTCATTTTGAAATCTGTGTGTTTATATAGATTGTGTTACATATAAATTGTGCCTGCATATCGAACCGAAACCTGCATATTGATTGGGAACTATGCAAAACACAAAAGCATTTTACAAAATGCTGTTAAAGTTTCAACAACGTTTAGTATTCATCGTGGCAACAAATGGAAACATTGTAATAAGAAATCACAGCAACGAAAGTCAACGCTATCAAAAGTTAATACAGCTTAATATAACCACTATGGAGTATATTTCTTAGCAAAGATGAAATGCCATAGGAAGAAATTTTGCTCAACAACAAAACGCTGTAAAATGTATTAATGACATCCAATAAACACTGTAATTATATTGATTCTATAGCGTTTCTTGTATTGCCATGGTAGATGTCTGATCTATAATGGCATGTTAACATACATCGTAGTTAAAAACACTGTTAGAGCTTTTTATATCTTTTTTAAAACGTTGTTATAGGTGCGTTTTGTTGTAGTGTTGGGAATTTCATTTTGATTCCGTTGTTTATATTAAGTCAGTTATGACTATATTGCTTTGATCAACCAATGAGGCATCGTCATATGTCGTTCTTGGTGTATTTTGTAGATGATATATTTAATCATTATCTGGGAAACGATATGAGATTATGTAACATGGATGAATTATTGTTTTGAAATATAATCAGCTAAATGTTGTTTTTAAAATCAGTGATTTTGTTCATATTCATGTGCTTCTGGTATTATGGAACCATTACCATTATCGTATTTCGTCACCAGAAGTTAATACAATGGATGACTGCAATATCTGTAGTGTTTAGCTTTTGGCCTTCAGATACGGGATGTTACAACTTGGTATCAGACCATGGTTTATGGAAAAATTAAACTAAAAAATGGTTTTTAAAACATAACCCTAAGGCATTAAAGTGATATTGGGGTATAGGATAACGCTATAGTAACGTACTTGTATGTGCTATATATAAATATGTGCTTTATCTCTAGTCTCCTATCCTTGCTAGGTTATTTTTCTGTATCTCATGAGGTTTGAATACATATATGGATGGTAGAAGAAGCAGAGTTAACTGAGGAGGGGAGGGCACTGAAGGAAATGTCAGGTCTAAAGTAAGAAGAGACTAAGATCATGCATAGATAGGAATTATGGGTGCTGAAGTCTCGCAAGTTGAGTTGGAAGCTATGTATCAGTTCTTTGTGAATATGGTGCAGGCAGGTGTTGCTACTGGAGTAGTAGGAGGAGGAGTTCTGATAGCTAACCTTTACGTAAGCTAAGTGGAGATTACACCAAGATTGGAGGGAAGTCGTTTGTTGGAATGGAAGATGCCATTGCAGTAGAGAATTTGCTGTTGCACCGCGAAAGGATTTGTGCAGATTTAGGGCTCGATGATGAGCAGAAGAGGAGGTTGGCATCTAGACAGCGTAGGGAGCATCTCTGTTCTGGTGGAATAGTATGACTGTGACAGCGGATGAGGAAACTATGACCTAGAAAGATTTCGAGGGAAGGTTCTAGAAGAGGTTTATGTCAACAATGACACAGTTTGCTCTAATCAAGAAGTTTGTTAAGTTAGAGCAGGGAGAGAGGTTTGTACTGGAGTATGCTAGGAAGTTTGAGGAGCTTGCCAGATATGGTATGCTTTAGTAGATACTATGATGAAAAGGAATGAGAAGATCATCAGGTGGTTGAAGCCTGAGTTAGCTATGGCCATATTACCTCATATTAAAGATTCTTCTGACTTTGTTGTGGAGATGGCCTTGAGGCATGAGGAGTTACTTGATTCTCTAGAGAAGAGTAAGGCTAAAGAAGTACAAGTTGGGCAGAATCAGAAGAGGAAGTTCTTTCTTAACAAAAGTGCTCAGAAGGGAGGAGCAGCTACTAAGGAGAAGTCTGCGATTGTATGTTACAAGTGTGACAAGAATGAGCACTACGCTAATGAGTGTCATGCTGGGAAGGCAAATGAGGTAGCTAGAAAGAAGGGTATCAGGTGCTACAACAATGATCATATTGCCCATTATATGTGCCAGCGCAAGGAACCCATTAAGGATGGAAATGGCAAGGTGTATGCATTGGAGCATATTGCTTCTAAGCCGACAGCTCGAGAGAAACGAAAGGCAATCTTGGAAGGTTCGCTTCAGTTTCATGATATGTCTGTTAACATTCTATTTGATACTGGTGCATCACATTCTTTTATATCTGGATATTTGATAGATAAGTTTAACCTAGAACCCACATATTTAGTTACTTCCTTATGGGTTGCAAACCCAATAGAAGGGTATGCAAGTATAGGGTTGAGATATGACCAGTTAGAGTTTAACCTACTAGGTCATATTTTTGTTTATAGTTTGCATGTGTTTGATTTTGCGAGGTTTGGGATTATTCTTATAATCGATTGGTTAAGTGAGTATTATGCTAGGGTATTTTTCTAGGATAGGAAGATATCTCTTAGATACCCTGATTGTAGCGACATGATTGTTTATACCATAGAAGTTTCTTGCGGTGGGATGTATGCTTTGTTGGGTGCTATATAATCAGATGATGAGCTGAGTTGAGTTTTCGTGTTTAGAGAATTCGAAGATGTTTTTGGACCTGTAGTTGGATTGCCAACGAAACCAGCCATTGAGTTTCGGATAAATTTAGTTCCGGGAGCAGAATCAGTGAGTAGGCCGCCAAGCAGGATGACTCCTACAGAGATGAGGGAGATAAAGGTGCAATTGGTGGATTTAGAAGGCAAGAGTTTGATCAGGCCGAGTAGTTCGCCTTGCGGTGCAGCCGTAGTGTTTACTAAGAAGCTGGATGGATCGTTAAGGCTATGTATCGATTATCGTAAGTTGAATGAGAGGACGATAAAGAATCAATATCCATTGCCGAGAATTGACGATTTCTTCGACCAGTTGAGTGGAATCAAGGTATTCTTGTATTTGGATTTAGCAATAGGTTTCCATCTGCTCAGGGTAGCAGAGGATAGTATACCTTTGACGATGTTTAAGACCACATATGGGTCGTACGAATGGTTAGTTATGCCGTCCGAACTGACTAATAAGCCAGCATTCTTTGTGGATTTTATGAACTGGGTTTTTCGAGAGCACTTGGATAGGTTTATATTGGTTTTCATAGATGATATCTTTATATACTCTAAGGATGAAAATAAGCATGAAGTTCATCATAGAGTGGTGCTTGAAACGTTAAGGCAGCAACAGCAGAAAGCAAAGTTTTCGAAGTGTCATTTTTGAAAGAATGAAGTGAAGTTTCTAGGTCATGTAGTCTCAGAGGAAGGTTTGTCAGTTGATCCGACTAAGATTGATGCAATAATAGTTGGAAGAGATCCAAGACAATAGCAGAGATAAAGAGTTTTCTTGGGTTGGCCAGTTATTATCAGAGATCCATTAAGGACTTTTTATGGATAGCGACACCGATGACCAAGCTAACGAGAAAGGATGTGAAGTTTTTGTGGACCGATAAGTGTGAGGAAGCATTCTAGAGCTTGAAACACTTATTGACCTATGCACATGTGTCGGTTGTTCTAGAGAGGAATCAAGATTTAGTGGTCTATATAGATGCATGTGGAAGAGGATTAGGAGTTGTGCTGATGCAGAGAGGTAAAGTGATTGCCTATGCTTCTAGACAGCTTAGACCGCATGAGATCGGTATCCGACGCATGATTTGGAATTGGCTGCAGTTATTTTTCTTTGAAGGTATGGAGACATTGCCTTTTAGGAGAGAGGGTTGAATTATATACAAATCATAAGTGGCTTAAGTATTTGTTCTCCTAGGAGGAGCTGAACATAAGACAACATATGTGTTTAGAGTTTATTGTCGCTTATGATTTTGGGATTGAGTACACATCAGGAAAAGGCAACAAGGTTGTAGTTGCACTTAGCAGGAAGCATCAGAATGCAGTGTCAGCGATGATTGCTGCGTGGAAATATTTAGAAGCATTAGCAGATTGCTGAGTGCAGTAGAGATCCAAGGTTGGGTCTAGTGGAGATACAGTTGTATTATCTTATTTGGAAGTTCATTCGGTGTTGATCGAAAGGACTGCTTCAAAACAGGAAGAGGATCCAGTGTTAGCTGAACGGATCAGGAAGTTAAGAGAAGGAATTCTAACATCCCCTGTCTAGAGGCCCAAAACTAAGTACTACAGATGCTGCAGTTATCTATAGTATTAGGTTCCGACGACTAAATACGACAATGTTAATGGTAATATGAAACAAAACATAGATTTCAAAAAACCACATTTACTTCATTACATTTCAAAATCAAATGTTTCATGCATAATCCCCAAATCTTTCCCAAGCATAGATCAATTATAATTATTACAAATTATGCCAAGAACGATATATGAGGATAACCCCTTGGTTGATCAGAGTCGTATGGTCAAATAGACCTAATCCAAACAGCATAGCAGAAAATCCATCAAAACATAACAAGAACTGCAAATCTTAAGTAGCTATATGTTGCCTCTTGCATGCCTCTGGTAGCTTATTCATCAACATTCTAAAACCTGAAAAAGTACATTAACGTCTCAGCCTACGTAAATCAATTTTGAGCATCCGTGAGTTTAAGGGGGAAAACATAAACTTTGAGTCAAACATAAAGCCTGTTGTGAATATTATTATACATCTTGGAATAATTATGTTAATTGAGACCACACCGCTTAGTGGAACGAGTTTCCCCTCACTAACAACCTTTTAAAATATATCTTTGCAAAAACTTTCATAAAACCATATAATGTGCTCCTGCATCCACAATGATTAAATACTGTAAACCAATCATTATGTAAATATACATAAATATTAGGTAATAATGAACTATCTGCTCAAACACACAAGCTTGGTTTGGACAACTTTTAACCTTTGGCCGACTTAGCCTATCAGACAATATAATCAAAATTAACCTAACACCTGTTAAGTATTCTTCTTCTGGATTATATATCCTTAACTATCCATTAAACATTTCCCATCTAGACGGTCTATCCTTAACTATCTGCTAAACACTTTACTTTTGGATGGTCTGTCCCAACTTATCATCTCCCGGGTCATCCCGATCATAATGGTTTTCGGGGCTCACCAATGACCTATTTGTATACAAATATATATTCCTTTCAGTGTGTAACCATAATTTTAGTCTAGCCATGACAAAGTCCTATACACTGGAATTTTGAACAACAATTAACTGGGACTATTAGCTAATGTATAGGGCATGACCCTATACTAGTCCCATCTGGTTTTCAAATATCCGAGTCGTTTTCACTTAAGGATCCCCTTCCATAATTTTCCATAAAAACATTTTCAAAATGATTTAAAACCTTTAAATCAAACTTAAACAAGGAAAGGTATATAATCTTTATACTTTATTGAAAATCATATCACCATGTCGTACAAATACATATATTCTTTACTCAAAATTTAGTTGATGAAAACATTTAACCATTTGAAGAAATCTTTCTAAACTTTTGAAATCCTCTCTTTCAAAACCAAACATTAAACCTTTCAAAACTATTCTCCAAACCTTTTGAAAATATTGAAAAACAAGCCGACATCCTTCTTTAAAACCACTCTAAAACGTTGCCTTAGAAAAACCTTTGGAAAACCTTCCTCCATAAACCTTTCAAAATCATTCAATAAACCTTTCGAAACCTTTGAACTAAACATTTCGAAATTACTTAACTAAAATATTTCGAAACCATTCAATAAACCTTTCGAAACCATTGAACTAAACCTTTCGAAATCATTTAACTCAAACCTTTCGAAACCATTCAATAAACCTTTCGAAACCATTGAACTAAACCTTTCGAAACCGTTCAATATAAACCTTTCGAAACCATTGAACTATAACTTTCAAAACCATTCAATATAAACCTTTTGAAACCATTTAATAAACCTTTCGAAACCATTGAATTCAAATCTTTCGAAATCGTTAATAAACAAATCTTTCGAAAGCTTTGGGTTTTACTTCAATTTATAAAATAAGGGTGAATTACCTAAGTCGAAAGCTTCTTTCGAAAGCATGGAGAAGTGGCTAATTTTTAAAACAAGTAAACCTTTCGCCTTTGTCAAAAGTTTCAAAACAAAACATTTATAAAGCGGCAGCAACCCTTTGACCGTGTCGAAAGGTTTCCAAACAGAATAGTGTTAAAACAGCAATAATCTTCGACTACGTCGAAAGGTTTAAAACCTTTACTTTAAAATTTTGACCTATTCGAAAGCAACCAAATCGAAAGATCTTATTCGAAAGCAAAGAAAGCGATCCTTTGGCTTATAAAACAAACATACTTCAACCCCTTCGACAACCAACCTTTCCACTAAGAACCCTTCGACTCTGTCCAATTCATTACTTACCAATTCGTTACGTACATAGTAACTTGGTACCATATATATTGAATTGACCTTGTCGAAAGCTTTAAACCTCTCGACCTTGTCAAAAGGTCTGGGTCAAAAGGTTTAATACCAGAATTGGTTGAAACATGCCCAAAGTACGATTTCTTTGTTTTTAACATAAAAGGGATAATTTTCAACTAAGCTACCTTTATTTGTCAAATTCTCATCGGTTAACAAGTACTATTCAGAAATGTGCTGCCACTATTTTTTAAATTAAATACTCATTTTATTTTACAAAATGCCCTTTCTCCTTAATTAAATATATGAAACATTAAGTCTCATACATTAAATAATTTTATATATTCATTAAAATATCTAGGAAAAATCCCGAAAAATCTAATTTAATATGTCGCCTAACATATAAAAATTTCAACACTAAATGATTATTATTTTAGCCGAAAATAATTTATAACCCAATAAACAATTTCCTTCACTTGAAAATTTATATAAAATCCGTATTAATTCAGAAAATTATGAAAATCGAAACCCATCTCTAAAATATTATTTCAGACCTATTTCAATTTTCAATGCATTTGGATGTTGTTAAATAAGGTTTTCATGTCAAATATACCATAAAACTTACATGATCATATATAATCCATGAACAACATATACATACATATATATACACACACACACAATTTTAACCATCAAAACATCGCATATACTTGCAAAATCATTTCGAGTATAATCTTAAAATAGAAAACTAAAAGAAAATTGGGATTTAATAATTATTCGCCTTATCTTTGAGATTATAGATGTGAGATTTGATGTTGATTTAGTCGATTGTTTTCTTTCCCTTGAATCCTAGCTTTAATCTTCTTCTTGAGAATGGTAATGGTGGTCGGCCTTAGTATTTCTAGTATGATTAAAATGAAATGAGCACGAGCATTCTATCTCCTAAGGGTTTAGGGTATAAGCTTCACCTATTTCCCATATTGCCCTTCTCGTATCCTAACACATTAGCTTAGGTTATTTCATTTTAATTTGAATATTAACATGGCACGGTTACCCTTAGCTAATCAATTATCAACTTATTAATCTCCATACTTTTATTTAATTTACCAAATTAATTATTCTAAATAATGTTTTAGAAACATGAGGTGTTACAGGAACCGAGAGCGACGACTTTAAAGATTTCTGTCTTAACTAGAATGTAAGGTTGAGAAAGAAAGATTATGTGTTCTAAGTGTAGGAAGCATAAGGAAAGAAATCTTAGAGGAATGCCATCGTTCAAAGTTCTCGATTCATCTAGGAGGTATTAAGATGTATCGGGATATGAAGAGGAGTTTTTTCTGGGAAGGTATGAAGCGGGATATTGGTTTGTGTGAAGTAGTGCTTAATTTGTCAACAGGCAAAGGCCGAATACTAGTTGCCTGGTGGGTTGCTTCAATCATTAGATATTCCAATCTGGATGTGGGATTCTATTTCTGTGGATTTCATTAACGAATTGCCAAGGTCGAACAAGGGAAATAATAGTACAAGGGTCATAGTGGACAGATTGACCAAGAGTGCCCATTTCATTCTAGTTAGGTCAACCAGAACAGCACCTATTTTAGAAAGATTGTTTATGAAGAATGTGGTTAGACTGCATGGGATTCCTAGTAGCATAGTTAGTGATAGAGAACTTTTGTTCATTAGCGGATTTTGGAAAAGTCTATAGGAAGATTTGGGAACTAAGCTCAAGATGAGTGCTGCTTACCATCCACAGATAGATGGAAAAATGGAAAGAGTTAACAAAACCTTGGAAGATTTGTTGAAGCTTGTGTTTTGAACTTCGAGGATCTTGGGGAGATTATCTGCATATAGTCGAGTTTTCATATAACTATAGTTATCAGACTAGTATTAGGATGGCACCGTTTGAAGCTTTGTAAGGAAAGCCATGCAAATTTCTTGTTTGTCGGTTGGAGACCGAGGATAGGCTGGTTCTTGGTCCAGATTTGGTTAGAGAAGCTGCAGGATGGATTGAGGTCATTCGAGCTGGGATGAATGAGGCTCAATCTAGGTAGAAAAGTTATGCAGATAAGAGACAGACTGATTTGGGGTTTTCAGTTGGGGACCAGGTTTTCGTCAAAGTATCACTGATGAAGGGTGCTATTAGATTTGCAAAATCAAGAAAGTTAGCACCTAGATTCGTTGGGTCTTTTCCTATTCTTGAGAGGATTAGGAAACTCGCATATAGAGTTGAGTTACCACACAGTTTGGCAGGTGTCCACGATGTTTTCCATGTCTCTCATCTCAAAAAGCGTGTTAGAGAACCAGAGGCTGCTATTGCACCGACCGTGTTAGATGATTTAGTGGTAGAACCGGATATGACTATAGTGAGAAAGACAGTTCGCATTGTTGCGAGAGATGAGAAGAAGGTCAAAACCAAGATGGTCAAGTTCGTCAAATTCCGGTCAAATTCCAGTGGGGTGACGATGATATGGACTGTACTTGGGAGATTGAGAGCAGGATTAGAGATACTTATCCTAACTAGTTTGATATTATGTTTTACCTTCTTGTTTGATTTGTTGTGTACCTTATTGTAATTTCGAGGATGAATTTTTTTAAGGAGGGGAGTCTGTAACACCCTAGATTTCTGGTAACATTATTTTGGATATTTAATTGGCTAAATTAAATAAAATAACGTATAGATTAAGGGGATTGAGATTTGATTTTAATTAAGGGGTGGTCGTGCCATTTAACAATGAACTAAAAAGGGTTTAAAATGAATTAGAGGAAGGGTAAAATGGGAAAGAAGGCATTCTTATATCTTTGCCCATAGCCGTGTATAGTAACACACATTCATTTCATTTTAAATTTTCATAAAACATGGCTGGCCACCATTAACAAGGAAAAGGAATTAAGGAAAAGCTCATTCAAAATCCAATTCATCCAAATCTCAAGCTCCTTTAATCTCTAAAAGCCAAGGTTAATAATGTTTACATCTCATTTTGATTATGGCTTCAGTTTTAATATGAACTCTGAATATTTTGCAATGATTTTTCATGTTTTTGAATGATAGAATGAATGTGTATATATATATATATATATATATATATATATATATGTTGATGAATTATGGTTATTCATATTGAATTTATGACATGTTTTAAGGTGAAGACCCTATTAAATGACATTTAATTTCCTTGCAAATTTTTTTGAAGATCACAAATATTATTTTGGAGATGGGTTTTAATTTTGGGAATTAATGTGGATTTTATATGAATTTTCTAGTCAAGAAAATGATAATTTTGGTTAGTAATTATTTTCAGCTAAATAGTTAATTTTCTAGGTCTAAATTTTTTATATGTTAGAAAACATATTAAAAGGAATTTTCTAGAATTTTTTAAGAATTTTCCTAAGTATTTTGATTGGTATATAAAATTATTTAAGGTATGGGTCTTAAATGTTTTATCTAATTTAAAGCGGAGAAGGGGCTTTTTGCAAATAATTTAAAATGTTAAAATCTGGAAAGTCGTCAGCCTTTTGACAAAGTGCAATACTTTTTATTGGTAAAGAAAGAGGCAACCAATCATATTTAGACACGTAAAACAAGTTAGGTGAAACGAACTATTTGCAACATGATTTACACTGTTTTGACCAAGTCGGCACCAGGTTCCGCTTCCTCACCTTCGCTTTCGGCATAGTCAAAACTAATGCATATGGTATCAATTTACTGGTATGTCGTGAATTAGATGTAGGCGGAAGGTTTGGATTCGAAACTAAGGCTATCGAAGGGGTTGAAGCAATGCTTTGTTTTTAATTTAAAAACTCGGCTGCTTGCTTTCGACTAAGATGCTTTCGACTAAGTCAAATGGTTTTAAAAGGAAGGGTTTCATTGGGTTGCATTTTTGTTTTAGTGATTGCTTTCTATCGGGTCGAAGCCTTTTAGCTGCCGCTTCCTACCTTTCGATCCAGATGGTTTTGAAGGGGTTTTTTTTATTTACTGAAAATATGGCCACCTCTCCAATGCTTTTAAAGGGATGGTTTTGACACCATCACTTCATTTCTTAGAAAATGGTTTCGAAGTAGTAGCTTTTGACTTAAATGTTTTAAGGATCCTTTTTCTTCAAGTAAAGTAAAACCCAAATGGTTTCGAAAGAGATAGTTTTAAAAGGTTTCGAAATAGATACTTTCAACTATCGAAACGTTTTAAAAGGGGGTTATGAAGTAACTAACTTCGAATTGTTACGAAAGGTTTCCAAATGTTTTAAATTGAACCTCAAGTGCTTTCGAAAGGATTTTTTTAAATGATTCCGAAAGGCTTTATTGATTTGTTTTGAAAGGGATGGTTTCCTATGGTTTCTAAAGGGTTGAAGGAAAAGGTTTTTCCCTATGTTTTTGAAAGGAAATATTTAAAGGTTTTAAAGAAGGATGTCTAAATGTTTTAAATCTTTCGAAGGAAGGACTTTTATTGGTTTTGAAAGAGGTAGCATTCAATGATTTTGAAAGATAAGGTTTGGCCTTTCGGCCTAGTTTAAGTAGAAGTTTTTACTTAGTTTCGAAGGAGTTACCTTCAAGGGATTTCGGGTGAGTTGTTTAAAGGTTTAAACAAAGGTTTCAAATATATTATATAGGAAGATTAGCCTAAGTATTTACAAGTTAAAAAGGATTTTAACTTATTTGAAAGGATGGCCAATCCTTATTAAAATCCATCAATATTATTTTGAGTGAAGTGTATATATCATGGCAAAATAGCTTAGAGTAAAGCTAAAGATTCATTTTCCTTGAATATATATATATATATATGTGTGTGTGTGTGTGTGTATGTATGTATATATACGATTTGAAGGACTAAATCATTTTGAAAGGGTTTTCAAGGAAAATTTAAAGGGTAGTTAACGTTAAGAAAGAAATTCGGACAGCCGACCATTTTACAGTCAGTCGGTCTAGATTTCGGACAGTAGTCCAACTTCTGGGTAGTCAGCCCAGTTTTATGAATAGATAGTTCATTTGGAGCATAACGGTCCTTGCTATTATATATAGGCAGATAGCTTACATATTACCTGTTTTTACGGATAGATAGTCCACTTATTTAGTATAATGGATATTGCTATTTTGAGAAAATAAGTTTGATTGATAGGTAGTCTGTTTATTTAGCATAATGGATATTGCTATTTTGATAAATCAGTTTGATTAAACAGTTTTGTTGCAGGAAAGGATTGGAAAATATATATGTTTTGAAAAGGATATTATTGAAGGGAAACCTGTTCCGCTAAGCTGCATGGTCTCACTTAATATCAGTTAACCGAGATGTAATAGAATAATTCAAACCAAGCTTTATGTCCGACTCAAAGTTTTTGTTTTCCCTTAAACTCTCGGTTACTCAAAATTAATTTGAGTAGACTAAGGGTTGAGGTTTTCAAGATTTAGTATTTTGGCGAATAAAGAATCCAACGACGAGCAGGTGGCTGACGGATAGCTATTTAGGAGTTTCATTTTGATTTCGCTGTGTATACTAAGTCAGTTATGACTATACTGCTTTGATCAACCAAGAGGGCATCATCATATGTCGTTCTTGGTGTATTTCATAAATGATATATTTAGTCATTGTCTAGGAAATGATATGGGATTATGCAACATGAATATGAATTATTATTTTGAAATGTAATCAGCTAAATGTTGTTTTTAAAATCAGTGATTTTGTTCATATTCAATATGCTTATGGTATTATGGAACCATTATCATTATCGTATTTCATTACCGGAAGTTAATACTATGGATGACTGCAGCATCTGTATCGCTTAGCTTTGGCCTTTAGATACGGGATGTTATAGTAACCCAACCTAATAACTGCATATCTTAAGAAGTAGGTTCAGTGTATGATAATAAGTTGTGAAGTGATATGAGTTGAACATGCTATAGATTCATGTATTCCTGAAGCAATAGAAGGATGAGTTGATATCAACTCTTAATGAGTTGTGTACCCTATGTAGACTGGAATACCTAGATATAGGAGTATTCTTTATAGACTCATCTATGTGTATGTGGAAATGAAGCTGTTTGCTATGGAGTTTTAAGGTAGAAATTCCTAAAGCGTTCACTATGACGGGATAGACGTGCATGGTCATGAACACACTGGCTTTTAGATTGTGCCTTAGAAAGATTTTATGTAGTTTGATGTCAAAGATTGAGTTTAAGACTACAAGTCACTCTAGTACAATCTAAGTTTTACTCACTATGCAAAGTTTCGAATTGACCTTTGTTTATATGCAATCTTATATTACTTTTCTGGAAATCGCTTAAAAAAAATTAAATAAAATTCAAGTGGGGGTTGTTAGAATTGTTTGAATTGTTAAAAAAATTAATAAAAGGGAATAAACGCATTTATTATTTGAGTGCTGCACATGGGGATTATTAAGAGAAATGTTTTATAGTTTTGGTATAAAATTAATCAAACCTTTGATTAAGTGCATTTAATGTTTTTACAAATGGTTATAAAATGTTTTATAACATCGAATTATTTACAAAAATTAATAAAAGGATTTTAATAAGTGCATTTAGTGTTTGAGTCTCACAGCATGGGGATTGTTAAGAGAAATATTTTATTCTTTTGGTACAAATTAATAAAAGTTTGAATAAGCGCATTTAATGTTTTTATAAATGGCCAGGAAATGTTTTATAACATTAGTTTTTGGTATAAATTAATAAAACATTTTATACTTTTGGTTTAAAATTAATAAAACCTTTATTTAAGGAGAATTAATTTCAATTATTTCAGATGCCTTTTTCATTAATAAAATGGTAATAAAATATTTTTAATGCTTTTATATTTTTTCCTATTAAATAGCAAAGCTCTTTTAGTATTTTGTCTGTTTATTAATGAATAGACAAAATGAAAATTAATAACAAACAGTTATCTCTCAGCCATTTCTCTTTATCATCCATTCCTCTTTTCAAAAAAAAGAAAAAATAAAACAAGTAATATTTTAACCGTTTGAGGATGCAAATTCTGGTCATCAATCTTGGTTAAATGTTTTGATAAAAATCTATATCCGATTGTTTTATCTTGGAGGCTGCCCTGGTTATAGTTTACTTACTTAACTTTGGACAGAGCAATGAATTGTCTTAAAGAAAGTGATAAAGTATGTGACTCAACCACATGGATAATTCAGTTCGGTGATCCAAGTTCAACAGTGTTGAAACCTGTGCAGTTAAAGCGCTCAGCAATTCAATGCGCAAAAAGTCATAGCGGGGATACATCGAGGATATAGCAGGATATAGCGGATGACTTTAAAATAACAAATAAAACTTGTACTTAATGTTTTTACAAACATATAAATGGTAATTAAATAAAAAACTAACATTCAATTGAATTATAAATAATACATAAATAATTTTAAATAAAAACATAAGCGAATATACTGTAAATAAACATAAAACTGTTATATACCATATTGAATTTAGTAGAATATTAAAGTATTTTCATTTCTAAAAATATATTAAAAATCAATTAAATAAATTAATTTCATGATTTTTATAATGTATAAATATCATTTTCCAATTCATTTCTTTTAAAGAAGATATAATGGAAATAGCAGAATATAGCTGAAATAACGGGATATAGTGGAAATAACAGAGCTTAAAGCGAAAAGGTATATTTGAGGCTATATGGAAAAATCGTAGTGGTAGAAATTCGATATGAGATATAACAGGACTATAGCGGCTAATAGCGGGGTATTAACTGCATAGGTTGAAATCGACCATTTAGTTGTATTTTTTAGAAAAAGGTTATTGTATTCTTTTATTAATTTTTGTCAAATACATAATGATAATACATTAGGAATTTATTTGCACTATTAGAAACTTAAAGTAATAATATATAGGAAAATGTAGCGGAAACAAATTACGATTAAGTGTTATAAATGATATGTATGTACAAACATGCTCACATACATATATATCCATATGTCTGGACCTATGGGTAGGCCACCAAGCCCATGGGCTGGGGCAACCCACTAGGACAAAGGCAATAAAAATAAAAATAAAAATAAAAAAGTTGTATATATATTATTGTGGTTATAGAGATCATAGACATTAAAAGTAAATAATATGCATTTGTTCAAGTGGGTAGTATAACTCGATAGTAACCAAGAGGTTAAGAATCCAATTCATGCCATTATGAGTTTTGTAGTCATATTCTAACAAATATTTTATGGGAAATTTTGATTTTGAACCCGACAAATATTGTTAAATTACCAGAACAATAATTTAGCATTGCATTATGTTGTTCTTCTTAATCATTATGGAATTTGTAAATTTTGATGATTTATTCATTAAAATAACTAAACATATTATTAGTTATTACAAGGACATATGTACACTACACATATTTTAGTTTAAAATTATATTGATCAAAATTTCTAATTTTAAAATAATTGATTAAAAAATTATGCAAAATTTTCTTATGTAAATTATATTGTATATTATGAAAATTTAAAATATATTATGAAAATCTAAAACGAAAAGTGCATATACTTAATACCTTTCCCCATAAACTAAAAAAAGAATCGTAAAATGGAAAATTATCTTTAAATATTTAGAATATCATGTTTTCTTATGATCTATTATTCGAAAATTCCAACCTTTTCAATTTATAAAAAATATATAATGTGAAATACATATATTTGTATGTATATTATAATATGACAATGTGGAACTAATATGAGTTTTATTTATTTTCTATAAATTAATTCAAATTTTTTATGCTAAAAAAATTAGGGCAACAGAAGGTTTCTTAGGCTAGGGCAACCCACCCTATTAGGCCGCCATTATATACTTATATACACACACACATATTATATTTATTATATAGAGGAAGAATTAATAGACTATAGAGATGATGAGTGAAAAAGGATAAATTTCTATAATATATTTGTAATATAGTATAATATATTAAAAAAATTGGAACAAATGAAAAAAGAATATTAATGGTGTAAGGAAAATACATTTGTTTAGAGAAATGGAAGAAAGTAATTATTAGTACAAAGAGATGAAAGAGTTCAGACTATTTGATTTTGCAAGTTTGCAATAAATCAACCTACATGCCCCTAATATAATTGAATTACATGGAAATATAACTCATAGAACATAGAATTTATATCAATAACTACAAAAGTTTAAGACCATTACTATATAAACTCAAATTAAACTACCTTACACATTGTACCAACAAAACACTCATTTTGGTCATTAATATGAAATATTTGTTCAAATATTTATTAGTCAATAAAGTAAAAAAGGAAAAGGAGTTTATTATGTGGAACACCACGGCTAGTGCAATATTATTTTGAGTCGTGAGCATGATTAATAATAACATAATATTGGATCCATTACAAAAACATGTTAGAAGCATTTGGTTTCTTATAATAAAAATTTCAGTGCCACTTCAATTGCCATACATGCAAATTACCATCTGAGTTATATTTCAATTTACTTATTCGTTAAAAGAAAAATCATTTAAATAAACAATAACATGTACTGAATTCTTCAAAAAGTATGAAATAAGGATGATCGTCCAACTAGCTCATTCTTACGTCAACCTTCCTAACACCAGATTAGATACATTTTATATATCCAATCATGAAATCGATAAAAGAGTATGCATTTCAATTTGCTTTCTATTTCATTCTGGCTTTTCAATTTCATAGGGTTCACAGAGTCATTAGGATTATGAGCCTTTTCTTTTTAGTTTAGAAATTCACGTAATCGACAATTTGATCAAAAATATTAGTCTAAAAAAATATTATCAACATTTTGACTAAAACAGTAGTTTTATTAGTTTTACCCAAGGATCCTTACGCAATTAGATTTAGTAAGAGATAAGAAATGAAGAAAAACACGTTACACATCCTTTTAACTTTAATTTTTCCTCCAAACAAACAAATGGAAAATTTGACTTGAATGCCAAATTCAAATCCAAAATCTAAAAAATTGGTTATCTCTTAATCTAAATGAACATTTGTGACCTTTTTTTTTATAATAATCAATTACTCGATGGTAAGTCCCTATGTATATAATAACTAGTAAATTATCGCATCCAATTTGAGAGAGGGACATCTTCTCTTTTATTACAATATGCATGTCCAAATATGCAATATTAATTTAGGCAAGTCAAATATATGCTTTTCTTCTTCATATTTATTTCTTTTAAATGTGATTTTATATCAAAAATCACAAAACTCCACCTGAATGTAAAATCACATCACTCTAATACATAATATTTATTATAAACAAAACACACAGTTATACATGTTCGTCAATTGAACATCCATCCACAATCTAATAAAAATTGTTTGTAATAACACAAAGGCCTCCATGTAGATATATTTGCATATCCAACTCGAACTTTGGAGCTCTCTACACTGCACCATTTTTCCAAGCAATTTGCTAAAATTATTACTTCCTCATTTTTCATACAAAGCTTCTGTATTTGCTTTCCATACTCTTATAATTCCATCCAAAGTTGAAAATAGCAGTGTTTTTCTTCCAACGCCTCCTTGAAATAGATTAAATTCTTGGACATAACTAACTCTGGAGAGCCTTACTGCATTTCCAACATACATCAATATCTTAAATGAATTTATTCATTAGACTTCCACCTATCAACCATTAGTCCATACCTTGCTCTGTTGGTCCTTAAAATCAATGAATTTCTACTTTCGTTTGCATATCTAGCATTCTTATTGTAATTCTTGCTTTTTTACTTGATTTATTTTTTGATTGCATAGAAAAGATTAGATAAAACATTCTTAATTTTATTAGTACATTCTCTAGACTTTTCTTCAATTCTCGTGAAAAATCTATTCTTTAGGCTTCTCTCAAATTCCATATTAGATAACTCTAGATTTTAGCCTCTCCATAAATGCAAAAACTAAAATTTTCGACATAGTTAATGCTTCATAAAACCAATTTTATTTCCAACATCCCCATGTAAACTTGGTTTTGTAACTCTGGGAATGCTTCGCAACCTTTCAAAGTCATCATCCTTCAATACCATTACGACTTGATCCTTTGAATTGAAAACTTTGCTTGTACTTCCTTTTTTGCAATCCTTTCTTAATTAAAATGGTAGTGTGTATCAGTATATGAACTTCGACTATGGAAGATAGGATTCCTTTCAAGTGCTATGGTGGACTTGTTATCCATAAATATCTTCGTAGCAATATGTTATGACATGTACATGTAACACCCTTAATTTTATTGACATTATTTAGGAGATTTAATTAGAATAAACTAAATAGAACAATGAGGATAAGGAGATTGAAGTTGATTAATAAATTAGGTGGCCGTGCTTATTTAATATCTAATGAAGTTATAAAAATGGTTAAGTAATTGAGCATAATGGAATTAGGGCAAATAGCCGCCCATATTTCCCACCCTTATACTATTCTCCTTAGTCATACACGTTCATTCTATTTCATACAAAATTTTTATAAATGTAAGAAGGAAGCAAGACCGGCTAGTAGGAAGAAAGAAGAGAAGATAAAAATTAACTTAAAGCTTAGGATTCAAGCTAGAGAAAATCAATCTCAATCAAACTTCAACTTCCTTATCCAATCTAAGGTGAACAATAATTTCTACATCTCTATTTTGATTTTAACAACATATGGTTTTAGATTTAAGGATAAATCTATTTTTATGATATATATGGAATGATGATATGCTTGATTTTGAATTATATATGTTTAAACAAGGTTATTAAAAAGGATATAATGGTTTTAGGTTAAAACTGAGGTGAAATAATTTTAATTACTATGGGAAAATTATATGTTATAGAAAACACAATTCTAGAGATGGATTCCAATTTTCATAATTTTTTGAATTTATATGGAGTTTATATCAATTTTTCTAGCAAAGAAAATGATTTATTGGGTTATAAATTATTTGCGGCTAAACTAATTATTATTTGGGTTTGAAATTTTCATATGATGGAAAACATATTAAAATAGATTTTCAGAAATTCTTCAAGATTTTTCCTAAGTGATTTGATGAATATATAAAATTATTTAAGGTATGAGACTTAAATGTTTTATATATTTAATTAAGGAAAATGAGCATTTTATAAAATAAAATTATTTTTTAATTCTGAAATTAGTGGCAGCATTTTTCTGAGAAGTAATTGTTGACCAATGAGAATTTGATAAAACAAGGCAGATTAGTTGAAAAGTTATCTTCTTTAAGTTAAAAACAAGAAAATCATGCTTTTAGCATGTTTCAACCATTTTAGGTATCAAACCTTCCGACCCAGCCCTTTCGATAGGGTCGAGAGGTTTATAGCTTTCGACAAGGTCAAACCAATGCATATGGTATCAAGTTACTTCGTACGTAATGAATTGAATAGTGTCGAAGGGTTCTAAGTCGAAAGGTTGGTCGCCAAAGAGGTTGAAGTGTGTTTGTTTTATAAATGAAAGATAGCCTGCTTTGCTTTCAAATGAGCGATTTCGACTTGTTTGCTTCTGAACAGGTCAAATGTTTAAAATAAAGGTTTTAAACCTTTCAACATAGTCGAAAGTTTGCTACTGTTCACTATTGTGTTTTGAAACCTTTCGACACAGTCGAAAGGTTAATGCCTCTTTTGTTTTGTTTGTTTTGAACCTTCCGACATAGATGAAAGGTTATAGCCGCTTTTCCCAACATTTCGTAGTCGTCGCTTTCGACAAAGTAGAAAGGTTTACTAATTTTAAAACCAGCCGCTTCTCTAATGCTTTCGAAAGGTGTCATAGCTTTCGACTTCAATTATTTACCCTTGTGTTATCATTGAAGTATACCCTAAGGCTTTCAAAGGAGTTTCTTTAAGAGGCAGAGGCCTATAGTTTTAAATGATATGTTTTAAAGCTTTTGAAGCAAAGCTTTCGAAAAAGTTGAAAGGTTTTCAAAGAAGGTTCTCTACATGTTTTCATTTGAACCCAATGAATTTGTGAAAGGTTTGCTTTTCAATGGTTTTGAAAGGTTCTACTCTTATATAGTAATGCTTTATCAGGTCAAAAGGTTTCCAAGGAGAGTTTTAAAGTATTAAAATGGCTAGAGCCAATTGTTTTAAAAGCAGATGATTAAACCTTTCAAAGAGGTTGAAAGTGTAAACTTCCGACGTTGTTGAAAGGTTTGAAAATCCATACTCCGATTTTTTTAGGAAAACCCACAGCTTATATAACGGAGTTTGTAAAGGCTTTAAGTATGAAATTTTTGGAGAAGTATTGCCCTGATAAAAATATAAGTTAAAGGAGTTAACTATGTTTTATGAAATATATTTCAAGGACCTTAAACCCATAGGAGTGGTATGTTAAATCGTTTTTTTGCTTCTTCAAACGTGAATATATTCACATGATAACCCATAATTGTAATTTGGGGAAAAAGGTGTAGAAGACCCAGCAAGGTTAACTCAATAGTGAATATAAATTGCCTAAACTTCTGAATAAGTAGACTTGCATCCAAAGAGTTAGGGTGACCAAAAATATAGGATGCTTAAACTTAGTAGTTTTTGGTGTAAACCAAACGGTTCATAGTAAACCCATGAAAACTATGATTAACTAGTTATTGGTGTAAACCAAAAGGTTCATGGTAAACCCCTGAAAACTATGATTAAATAGTCGTTGGAGGAAACCATTCATAGTTAACCCATGAAAACTATGGATTAAGGATAATTGGCAGGGCCCAATTGGTTTGTAGTGACCCACGAAAACTAATCCGGATTAAGAATTGACATCGGTTGGTAGGTTCCTAGTAAACCCATGAAAACTAGGATAAGAAAGTTGCTAATGGAAGTAGCAGTGGTTCCTAGTCAACCTATGAAAACAAGGGTGTGAAATGAGTTACTGGATAAATCCATAGGTTACTAGTAAACCCATGAAAACTAGGATAAGATGATTAGTTATTGGAAGGACCAATAGGTTTAGGAGGACCCACGAATTGATTAAGTTAACTAGCAGGAGCCTATAGTTTCTTAGTGATCTCATGAAAACTATGATTAGGACAGGGTGTCCATTAGTTATAACAAGGTTATTAGTAAATCCATTAAAACTAAAAAGGTTAATAGTGACCCTAGAAATTATAATTATGACAGGGTGTCAGGTTAAACAAGGAATGGAAAATCCTAATTATTTTTAAGTATGCATATCATCATAATATTTTTAAAATATATGTTTAAACCATTTTGGATGCAGGAGCACAGTATATGGTTTTATAAAGGTTTTAGGATACTAGTTAGGGGAAACCCGTTTCGCTAAGCGGCGTGATCTCACTAGATATCTAAAAGGATTGAAATGTTAGATTATTATTCATACCACGTTTTATGTCTGACTCGAAGTTTTTTCCCCTTAAACTCTCAGATGCTTAATTGATTTTGAGTAGTTTGAGGTCAAGGTTTTTAGGTTCTCTTCTTAGACAAATAAAGCTTCCGGAGGCTTGTAGGTGGCAGTTAGTTAGTTAGAGTTTTTCTTTCCACCGTGGGTTTTGGTTGTAAAGGCTGATTTATTAGACTTACTATATACTCTGATCAACCCAAGGAGCATCTTTATATGTCGCTCTTGGCATAATTATAATAATTATATTTTGCTGAACGTGGTTAACGTACTTTGGGGATTATGTAGTGAACATGAAATGTTTCAATTTGGATGTGGAAATATGTTTTTGAATTGTTAATTTTTTTTTTCATATTTCTGTGATCAGTTTATCAATGTATCTAGCACTGTTGTATTTGGTCGTCAAGAATTAATAACTACGGATAACTGCATCATCCATAGCCATTAGTTTTGAGCCTTTACGTATGGGGATGTTACAGTACAACTCCTTAATAAGTCTCTGAGCCAAATTGCATGGCATACGGAAGTTGAAGCGGTGATATACTTAGCTTTACAAGTTGATAATGTCACGATTGATTATTTTTTTGAGCTCCAAGTGAAAACTGTGTCTTCCATGAAGAAAACAAATCCAATTATACTTTTACGATCATCAACATCTCTAGCCCAGTCACTATCACTGTAACAAATCAACTTGAAATTATTAGAATGTGAATATAATAATCCAAAATCAATGGTACCTTTAATATATCGAAGGATCCTTTTTAGTATCTTCGAGTGTGATGTTGTAGGTACTTCCATGTAGTAACTAATAAAACCCGCACCATAAAGTATATTCGGTTTTGTGTAGAATAAGTATCTTAAGCTACCAACGAGGCTCTTAAATAGTGTAGGATCCATATTCTCTTCTTGTGTATGTTTTGAGAGATTCGAATCACTAGAGTGTTTATGGGTTCACATCCATCAATTCAATATTTCGTTTGCATATGCTTCCCGAGAAATAAATATATTATTCTTACTTTGAATCACTTAGATTCGAAGATAGCATGACATGAGTCCAACATCCATCATCTCAAATTCTAAACGCATTCCCTTCCTGAAATCATCAAAAGCTTTTGGATTATTTCCAATAAAGGTTAAATCGTCCACATATAAACACACAATCGAAATATCTCCATTTTGATTTGGCTTTGTGTATAAAACATGTTTTTGAGGGAATTTTACAAAATATTTTCTAAAAAGTACTTACCATTTCTTGTATTCCATGCACTTGGGGCTTGTTTTAAACCATAAAATGTTTATTTCAATTTAAAACTATGTTCATGTTCTTTAATTTTATAACTTGATAGTTGCTCTAAATAAACCTCCTCTTCTAATTTACCAAATACGAAAGCAGATTTCACATACATTTGATTATTTTTTATTTGTTTTAAGTTGTCGAAGAAATTAATAATCTTATAATTTCTAAGCGGGCAACATGAGCAAATACGTCATCATAGTCTATACCTACTCTTTGCTTGTGTCCTTTAGCTACCAATCTTTCAACTTCTTCATTAGCATTCTTCGTCACTTTGTATACCCCCTTGCACCAATATCTTTTTGTCTTTTAGGTAAAGTACTAGCTCCATGTAATCTTCTTTATAATACTTTGATTTATTCATCCGTGGCTTCCCTTTGGCTTGGTTTTCTTTTTTAAAACTGATTAGTTCATAATTGGCAAAAAGAAAAAATAAGGTAATATAATAAAAATTGGAGTTTCTCATATATCTTGCAAAGATCTCATGTGTGGTGGTCTTTCACTTGAGCTTTCTTCAAATGGATATTCTTAGTGGATGGTTGAACGAGATGTTGATGTTGGACTAATGGGTCCTTCTTCCACATCATCATTGTTTTCCTCTTCATAAAGCGAAAATAAACTATAATCATCTTCTTGTTTATTCAATTCTAAGCACTTTCTTCACCGAACTCGATTTTGACTAACAACAACTTTTCCATTAATAGGATTATATAACTTATATCCTTTTGACTTTGAGTCATACCCAATGAAAATATATTTTCATTTTTGTCATTTAATCTGGAGCATCTTTGATTCAACACATGGGAATATGGGATGCTTTTGAAAACTTTCAGGTGATATATATGTATGTATATATATATATATCACTTTTTACCACTCTATGCTTCTACCAGGGTTTTCTTCCATACACTTAAAGTTGGAGAGCAATTGGACATATGCACCGCACGTTCGACGGCTTCAGCCCAAAACCTATTTGGAACATTTTTACTTTTTAACATGCTCCATGCCATGTTAATAACAGTTCTATTATTCATTTCCATGGCCCTATTTTTTTTGGAGTGTACGAGACTGTTAGTGGACGATAAATTCCATTTTATTTACAAAAATTTTAAAACCATTTTGATATAAATTCTCCACCTTAGTCAGATCTCGTGTCTTTGACCTCATAACTACTTTCATTTTCAACGAAGACTTTGAATTTCTTAAAAGTATCAAATACCTCTGATTTTTTGTTTAAGATAATAAACCCATGTTTTTTGTACTAAAAGCATCAATAAAAAGTTCAAAATGGTTACTTTTTCCAAGTGAGCATGGTTTTATTAGGCCAAAAGTATCCGCATGAATTAATTAGAATGGTTCTTTGGCTCTTGTAGTTGATTGTCTTCAAAAAAAAATTCTTGGTTACTCTTCAAATAAGCATCCTTCACAAAATTGACTCTCATGATGAATTGATGGCAAACCTTCCACCATGTTTCTGTTCTTTAATAATTTTAATCCCCTAAAATTAAGGTATCCAAACCTTAAATGCAAAAGCCATGATGATTCTTTATAGCACTATTTTAGACATTTTGCAATATTATTTTGAGATTTTAATGGACATATTCTATTTACAGGAAATTATTGCGAAGGACAAAATTTCACAGTTTTTTAGCCTTAAGGACAGACCTTCAATATTTTATTCTGAAGGACAACTTTCTGTAGGTATCAGTTTTTAATTAATGATAGCAGTTTTTAGGTATCAGTTTGTAGTTATCGGTAGCAGTTTTTAGGTATCAGTTTTTAGCTCGGTATCAGTTTTGTTGTCCTTATGAATAATTTTGGAAAATGTCCTTGTGAATAATTTTTATAAGAATGTTTGTCCTTATGGTAAAAATATTGAGGTCATGTCCTTCAGGCAAAAAATATAGAAATTTTTGTCCTTTAAAATTAATTCCCCTTCTATTTATTGACATCTCCACTTCATCAGTTAAATTCCTTTACCATCTCTCATTGGAAGAATTATATTTTTCATGTGTATATTATTATCTGGCACTTAGAAGTGGCTTTCAAACAAATGTGGACACCAAGATGAAGATGAAGTGGTTTAAGACTTAAAGGCATGCTTGGAAGGATAATGAAAGACGCTTCAAAGAATGAGAGTGCAGAATTTGGCTAAGTAAGAGATCACTATCGACCTCTTTTCAGGTCGATACCGACTTAATGTAACGCGCTATTGTGGATTTCAGGGTAATGGTCAAAGGATTACAACCTAAAGTGATTGTCTTTGGGTCTATTTCAGAGAGAGAAGGCAAAAAACTCCAAAAAAAATATAAAGAGAAAATATGTACTAGAAATGTCAAAACCTTTCGACAATGACTTGATACCTATGGTAACAATGCTTAGAACTTAATGGATCGAAGCTAGATGAAAATGTAGTAAAAGATGGCATGGTTCATGGTTAATAATTCAGATCCGTATCGATCACTTCTGATCAGTACCGATATGATTTTATCACCATGGGGACTTCATCTCTACTACTTTCTTGGATTTGAAGTTTGAACCGGTGTGTCATGATCCAATGACTTTATTGGGCAATTTCTATATAAATAGCAAGCTTATGTCAATTTGGAGAGGACTTTTAACACTTCTTCTTCTTCATCTCCCACCTCTACTTGGCCTTTTCATAAAGGAAGCTACGTTTTGTTGTTCTAGATTGTTTAAAACTATAAATTCCTTATATACAAAAGCTTTATATATTAACATTAAAGTGGACGTAGGCCTCAAATTTGCCGAACCACTATAAATGTTCTCACGTTTCTTGCTTTTTCTTTACTGTTTATTGCCATATCTCTCTATATTAATTCTTTTTAAGGGTGTTGTGCCACTTTTTGGTCTAATATTTTTTGGTGCTTTCACCGAGAGGGAGGTACTCAAGCATATATTTAGCCATCTATTATGGATTAAAGCATCTAGGAGTTAGTTCCAGAAGGTTTCTCTCTAAAGTTTGAAGGAATTTCATATTGGAAGTAATGGCACCAAGAAAATCTATAGTTGCTAATGGAGAAGACGGTGCATCCTACCACGTTGAGGTGACTAACTAATCGATAGAAGCATTGTCATAATCATCTGCTCCTCATGAGATGGTCACAAGGAAGGAATTCGACATGACAATGGTATAGATGAATCAAAGGGATGATAGATAGTCAGAAGGCTCTCATTGACAAGATGGAGCCTAACATAGCCTTGCTGACCCAGTTGTCTTAAAGGGTCAAGAGGAGCAGGAGATATGTGTCACTTTTTGGTTCTAAAGCAGAAAAATCATCTATTTCTGGTAAAAAAAAGGGATGGAAAGTTAGAGATGAGGGAATAGTTTATTGGAATAGTAAGGAGGAATACTAGAGGAAGCGGCTGAGCCCCTACTAAGGGAATTCATATTAGTGCAATAGGTTGGTACCAATCTGAATTTGAGGAGTTTGGAGGGGAAAAGGCCCGAGGCTATCAACTTATCAAATTTCAAGATGATTTGCAAGATGTTGGCAATATGGATAGTCCAAATTCTAAAGCATAGGATGTTGATATTCAAGCAACCGCTACAAAGCCAACTAAATGTCAGAGAAGGTCTAAATGAGTGTCTCTCCCAAAGACAGAAGAATCTTGATGTCGACGAGAAAATCGAGACCGTTATTAAACACTCGATGCAGCTTCTGATAATCTTGCTTTATATCACTAGGTTAGTGTGGAGCGTATTATTAACACAATTAAGTGGTTGCTAGAAGAAAACAAAAAATAAGGAATGAAGATTGGCGTTCTGCACCTAGTTGAGCTCCATTCATGGAGAACATACCGAGGGAAGAGTATCTCAGGGAGTTTACGATACCTCCAACGCCATCGTATATGGGAAAGCTGATCGCAGGCAACATTTATTCAAATAAAAGTGCATATGGATGGTGCCAGAGCAAGATATGTAGTTCGATGAACGTGTTTCCCTGTCTTTTTAGATGGGACTGCATCGATGTGGTTCACTTAGCTCACATCAAAATCCATTTTGACTCTTAATATGTTAGCTAAGAAGTTCTTATAGCAATTTAGGCTCCGTGCTACCCGACTAAGGATAAAATGTACTTGTTGAGCATTTCTCAAGGACCTGTGAAAAGTTGCTGAAAGGTTTTTCGAACAAGTTTAACATTTCAGTTACTAAAGTAAATAATCCAAATGAGGATATGGTGTTATTGACTTTTTCTAGGGTATACATCCGAACAAGGATTTTGGAAAGTGGCCGGTGATGAAGATGTAACAATCCGTAATTTCACTACTTCGAAAATGAGAGATTTCATTTGTTTTAAATTTTAAAAGGGATTTAAATCTTAAATAAATAGGTTATGTATAATAAATAATTATCTATTCTTATAGTTAATAAATTAAAAAGTATAAATTTGAATTTTAGAACAAATCAACAAAACTTAAGTTTTGTTAATAATAAACGAAGGCTTAAATAAATGGATTTAAATATTTATTTGATAAGTTAAATCTTATTTAAAACATCTAATAAAGATACTAAAAATATATTGAAATATTTAAAATAATGCTAATAATTATTTTACAAAAATAACCAAAATTTTGTTGCATTTTGTCAGTTTTACATACACTTTAAAATTAGAGATTTTGATATTAATTAAATACGATTTTAAAATATAAAGAGACACGTTTTACTTTATTTAAAGAAGTAAAAATTTCATTTTAAAGTTTGGTTTACATCAACATATAGCTTAATAAAAGCGTCAAATTTTGACTGTAAAATTTATCGGCAAAAACACCATTTTCAACCGAAACAAGTTGTCGACAAGTTGTTGCAACTTGATATATTTTCTAACACATAAATACAAGTTTACAAGATATTTAAACACTTTATATTTAGCACTAAAGACAAAAAGAGTTTACTCTTGAAATAGTTTACATAAATAAAAAAAATGTAAAAGTTATGATTTGAAAATTTTAAATTTAATTAAAGCTTTTATAGAACGACATCATTACATATCTTTCTTTTCTCTTACACATTATGTAACTAATACACCTTTAATTCAAGCAAATGACAGTGAAAAGTTAACTAAATAAAGGAATTAATGACACATATGCTTAACATCAATGCAAATCAAATCAATGCAAAAATCTTCTCTTTAAAATACAGAATTTAAGAAAGAAAAAGGAAATAATCATTTTTATCTTTACCATCACCATTAATGCATATCAAATCTTTCCTTTCACATAAAAGAAAATGTATATTTAGATTAAGAGAGTATTAATGTCATTTACCGCCAAAATCTTCACTTATAAATACAACCTCAAACTCTTCATTTTCACTCCACTTTCCTTTCATAAAATTTTCAAAATCTTTCTCTACTACCTCCATTTCTCTTCTACCTTCAAGCTATCACCTCTACACCACAAAACCAAGCCTAGCTTCCACCTACCCACCTCCTACACCCACCTACCCTCGGCTTCACACCAAACCCGAGCCAAAACCCACCACCCCGAGCCGTACCCACGCTCCTGCACCACAAAGCCGAGCCCTTAGACCCCTACCCTCGGCCGTAACACCTACCCGATCCCTTACACCCCACTACCAAGGCCTTACCCTCCTCTCCAATAAAAAGGAAGAAAAAAAAAAGAAAAAAAAAGAAAGGAAAACAAAAGCGGTTCGGAAGGAAAATAAATAAAGGCGGAGTTCAGAACGTTCGGAAAAGTCCATTTGTTCGAAGAGCACCTTAGCCCACAAAATGATTGATGGAGTGGATATGAAGGTGAGAAATTCTCATCGCTTTTTATTATGTTAAAACAATCATATTTATATCCTCATGACATATGAATGTTTATTTGATTGTTAATATGGATGATTTGACTGTTGATTAGATAATTGAATTGTGATAATGTATTTCGTTATGGTATAAATAGTGAATGTTGAATTTGAAATCATATGTTTTGTAACTGATTGAATGGATGCACGTTAGTGATAAAGATGGATATTGGTTATGTTTATTTTGATTAAGTAATCACCTTTATTAATAAGACCGTATTTTAGCGATATGAGATATTTTGGAAAAATAGGTCTCTTTTCAATTAGAAGTGAAATTAAAGTAAAAATAAAAGAGAATGTAGAATTTGAAGTGAAAGGATTTAAAAAGAATAGTTAAATTGAAATTGAAATTGAGATGTACAGTGAAATTAAAATCGATTTTGAAAAACTGAAGTTTTGATTAAGGTTGAATTGAAGTTTGAATTGAAATTAGATTTGAAATCTAAGTTTTAAATAAGTTTAGTATGAAGTTAGAATTCAAAATGAATTGAAATTGAAATTTAAAATTTAATATTAAAATAATGGAAATATAATAATATTATAATATATGGTAATGGTGAAAATTCATTTTAAATACTTTAAAAAGTGAAAATATCGATTTAAGATGATTTTTAATGATTTTATAAGTAATAAAATTCAATTTGAATAGATTACTTCAAATATTGAAAAATAAGTTAAAACTAGGTGCATCACGCAACGGTTGTTCGCGATTTCACGCCGAAAAGTTCAAATAAACGTGTAGAGTTAAATATAGCTCGGAATTCTTCGAGATAAGAAAATTCCTGACTATTATATCCATATCTTCTAATCAAAGAAAGAAAATCAAAGTTTCGTTGAGAGATTTGAATTAAGTCCAAAACAATTCTCCAGAAAAATCGCGCTAGTGCAGTTAAGTGACCATAACAGAAAATCTGTTTAAATGAATGTTTTTAACTGTGAAAAAATATGGAATAAATTTGATAAATATATTTAAATAGTTTAAAAGAGTTTTGGATTGGAAAATATGAATTTTCAAATATTTAAGAGTTGTTTAAATCAAATGAGCTTATATAGCACTTTCTGCAGCACTTTTCTGTTGCGAATTCTATAACTTTTGGAATATGAGTTAAATGTAACGACTTTTCTGAGAATCAATTGTGAATATTTTAAAAAGGATAATTAAGAATTTCAAAAGATAATTGAATATTTATAAGTAGTTCCAAAATAAAGTTGAAAATCTGAGTATGCGGAAACGATTAGTATATTTGTCCCGCCTGTGAGATCTGGATAGATGAAACAAGGTGTTTAACTAAGGTTAGGTATGGAGCAACCAGTGCCCTGAACTTACCTGGCCTATGTTTTCTTTTCTTAGGCGAGGGGTGAAATAGATCAAAAGGAAAGCCCAAATGCTCTTAAATAAAAAAGATTCCGTTAAGTTTTTCAAAATAAAAGAAGATTAGTAGTATCCAAAATTTAAGCAATCTCCAGAATGAATGATTTCTATTTACTCAAAAATGTTGCTAAGATTGATTTATGGTTTATCGTAAACAATGCCTTAAATAACATTGTTTTTGGCCTGCCTAAAAGTTAGGGAATTTGGATAGAGGGTTAAGTGAGAAAAATTGAGATATTTTCCAAAGCAAAAATTACTTAGAATTATCCTAAGTCAAAAGAAAGAGATTTCAAAATCATCCGAAAAATATTAAAGTGAAAAGAGACTTAATAAATACTGTATACCCATATTCACTTTTTATCGATAATTGGATTTCGAAGGAATTGGGGTTGGATTTGGGTAATTCCTAGTTGAAAACCACTTCGAACCAATGTATACGTTCGAACGTGAAGATATGTTGAAGATAATGATTATTGAAGAACGTGGATCTTCATAGCGTGAAGATTGCTTGTTGAACATGCTCTGGTTGGCCCCCTTTATAGAGATATTTATAGCAGTGGTCTCCTCGTGATGGAGATTTATCGGATTGCAAGGGCTACTCGCCACTAGTGGTAGTAGAAGAGTGCCTTCGGTTTGTCCTGTTCCTGGACAAATTGTATGGATGTTTTTCTGACACTGCATTTCTAAAAGATTACGTACATTGGTTTTTACAAACATACATCAGCGGTGAAGGAGAAGGCAACCTCTCTTAGCTTAGCATCCTCCTTGAGACATACCTCAAGGGTTGTATTTTTGTGGAAGGAAATTAGTAGTTAACGGAAATGGCAATGTGTTATTCAAAGATGTGATATGTGCTATGTGAAAAGGTAATCATTGCCTCAAGCCTAATCAAACCGGAAATGACCGAAACAGGATTAGATGCGGCAAGGTTAAGTGGGTCATTCCCAATTAGGGTATGATCATCCCCTTCTGTATATATTTCTTCCTGCTATGACGTTCGGGATGTAAATTAATATGGTGTATGGAAACGAGCACTCGGTTAAAGGTTGGTAACGACCTGGGGATGACATATTCGATACTATCTAGTTACAGAGGTAGGCCGGTCTTGTGTTGGTAGAGGGAAGATGTTCTGTGCCTCGGGACATCCATCTAGAGGTGTACCCATTTCGGAAGGTAGATCCTTCACCTGGTCATTTTTTTGGAAATCCATTCTCCAATAACAGTCTGCGGTTTTGTTTGTATTGGTGTAATGAATAGCCTCGAAATGCTATATGGGTAACCATTTCGGATAAATTTAATAAGTTTATTTGCAAATGTTTTCAAAAAGATGTCATTAGAAATAATATCAAACTTTTTTTATACAAAAGTGCTTTAGTTATCATAAGGTAAAAACCCGTCCGTATTTATGTGTAGGCATGGTATTATGAGATACTCTTTGTTTTCAAAGGATTTTATTCAAAGGCTAATATGTGACACTGTCATTTATTATTGAGTTTTTCTTACGCTGGTTTATCATGCCTGATCCAGGTATTTTCAATACTCGGGTCAGATCCGAGTAGTTTCATGTTAGTCGAAGACGGTTGAAGTTTCCAGAGGAGAGATGGAGATATTCATCTACGTATGGACATATTCTATTATCCGCCGTACTTAGTTTGTTTTAGTTGATGTTTGTCAGCAATTGTAAGAACAGATGTTATAACTGTCCAAGATGAATTTCGGTTAGACTCTGGTATATGTATTTAAAAGTTTTCCACTGTAAAGATATTTGTTCAATATTATATGTTATTCCATTAGTGTGAGATTCTGTTCTGTCTATTTTTCTTTATTACACTTCATGTTCCGTATTTTCATGTGATTTGAGTTAGACATGTGTGGTTTATTGTCGATTCAATGGGTATGAAAAAACGGGCCTTGATAGAAGCAGCCAACTACTATGGAGGAGTTCAACAAAAACACAAATCGATTCTTGCAGTTAGAAGAAATAATCCAGGTTGCCCAAAAGACTGGTGGTGGATAGTCAAAGTATGTTATTGAGAGAAAAATAGCTATCAAACAGACTTTTGAGATCGTTGGTAATGTAGCTATGAATATTGGGAATTTTAGTAACCAAAGAAATAGGAATCATGGTACGGAGGGTAGACAAAATGATTCCAAAAGGCATCCCAGGAATATTAGGCTAGAGGAGTACATGCCTTTGAACGATACGCTCAAGAGCTTATACCTTGCCACATATGGTACATAAAGGTATAAAAAGCCGTATAAGAGAGACGCGACTAAGGTGGAAAAACGCTCTATGAAGTTTTGCCGACTCCATAAAACACATAGATATAACACAAACGAATTTAGACATCTTATAGATTTCATTAAAGAGTTGATACAAAAAATAAATTGCATCAATATGCTAGAGAGCCTTTAGGATGGTGGACCAAATGTAAGACCCCAAAGGTAGAACACCAAAGGAAACCCGACTGGATCCAGTGGAGAAGGGGCCAAGCGGCCGGATGGAAGGATTGGTATTAACACCACAATTGGAGGACCTTTATTTAGTGGTGAAAAGTTGGGATGAGATGGAGGGACATGCGAGATTGTTGAGGCACTTATCACAGGAGAGCTGCTTTGCTTTTGAGGACGAAGCTCCGACCAAGTAGTAGATGTTGATAATGGGTAATATAATTTTTTAAAATAGGAATGATGATAGGGTTGAAGTGCTAACCTTTGATCCTATGGTGATAATGGCCGTTGTAGGGCCTTCACCTATACAACGAGTCTTGGTGGATTGCAAAAGCTCGGTGAATATTCTATTCAAAAGAAATTTTGATTAGGTGTGGATAATTTTGAAAGACGTCAAGCCTTGTAAACCAAAGATTCAAGGATTTACCGATGAGGTATTGATTTGTCCATAGAGTTGGGAGACAGAGACCGTAAGATTGCGTGAGTTTAGAAGTTGTAATTATTACCAAATTTTTGACGTATAACCACTTTTTGGGCCGGTCGACTCATATCGCTTTCAGAATAGCACTAGCTCCTTGGTTTTTGATGATGAAGTTCCCAATGTATAACAGGCTTGGATCTATTTGGGGTGACTAGAGCACTGATTAAGAATGTTTCATCGTTGAGCTTAGAGAGGCAAAGCAATGGGAGAAAGGAAAATATGCAAAGCAAGCCTTCTACATTAAAACACAGATGCATAGTAATTAATGCCCAAGCCTTGGCTTGAGAACCATATCAAATTATATAAATTTATGAATCCCATGAAGCAATCAGAGGAAGTGTGGACAACACCAACTGAGCTAAGGGTCAACATTTCGATCAATATGGACGATCCTATGCGGGTGCTTAAGATTGGATCTCAACTCAGCACCATAGTAAGGAAGGAATTGGTCAGTTTTCTCCTAGGAAACCTAGATGTATTTGTTTGGACACATTAGAATATATGTGGGATAGCATGCCATGAATTTAATATGGACCTGAAATATCCACCAGTAAAATGGAAGAGACGCAGTCTAGGTCTGGTGCGATCCACTGCATTGAAGGATGAAGTGGATAAGCTGAAGGCAAACGGCTTTATCTGCGATGCTCTATATTTTGAATGAGTATTGAATCCTATATTGGTTCATAAAGTCCAATATCGTACATATTCTAATCTATAGTCTAAACTTAAAGTCCTTATTTCAATAATAAAAATTATTATTAACCGAACTACTTTGTGCAAAGATTTTGATTTTGAGTTGACTTAAGTTAGCCATGATACTAATGCATATAACTAAGGAGATGAATCCTCTCTTGAATAGTATTTCACTCCGAATACTTCCACTGGACCTAACTACCGTCACTCAATGGACATTGTTCCATGACTTGACTATAATCAAAGCGAAGATTTCATATTGAAGATCATATTCTTAAGTCGAGTGAACTGTTTAAATTAGTCACATTAATATTTTTTGCTTGACCCTGATTGTATTAACCAACAAAAACTATCGAGTGAGTCATTCTGTAGTTATCCAATAACTATTAGTACGTACCCCTTGGTGTCCCCAGCACTCATGAGTAAGACACTATCCAACATTTGGAGAGCACTATGTACTCTAGTCTCAACTGATGCATTGATATCTAGTCTCGATGCATCTTGACTAGGAATATTTGAAATGATGATGATTACAAATATTTGTAATTATTATCACAAAAACATCATTTATAGATTTTCTCATAAATATATTTTAATTATTTATAACACGTTATAATAAATATATAATAGAAAGAAAAACATCTTTATTGTGAATGAGAATTGGTTATAGAGTTAACTAATCTACAATAAATTACAGAATCGCCCCTAGGGCAATCCTTAACTCTATCAATCTCCCACTTGCACTTGCAGCTAATTATGGAGTCTTAATGCCATCCCTTCAATCAGTTTCTTAAGAGCCAATCAAGCTAGACCCATAGTGAATGGATCTACTTGTTACCCTTGGTATCGACCCTTTTGTATCACAACCTCTTTCTTCTCAACGAATGCTCTAATGAGGTGGAACTTTTGAAGAATATGCCATGACTTCTTGTAAGCTCTGGGTTCCTTTGCAATCTATATTGCCGCATTATTGTCATAGACAATGCTATTGGATTCTCGGTATTAGGAACCACTCCGAGCTCACTTAAAAATTTATGTATCCAGATTGCCTCTTTAGCTGCTTCATTGAGAATAATGTATTTGGCCTCCATCGATTAATCGGCTACTATTTATTTCTTGGAACTTTTCAACTAATGGCTCCGCCATTAAGTGTAAAGATGTAAACAGACACCAATTTACTATCATATATATTGCTTTGAGAGATAGAGTCCGTATACCCCTTCATAAGGAGCCCTCCATTAAAATATACCAGTATGTATGGCATGTCCGTTGGACGTGTGCAAAGACAACCGTGAGTTAAATTCGCTTTAAAGTAACCTACAAAACATGACTATATTGTTGCAGTCTGATGACATGAATGAAGAATAATGTCACCATTTGTTCATAAAATGTTTTCTCTCCTCCTTTATCCATGCTTGAGACAGGCATCAGTAAGTAATAGGTGATGGCGGAGTTAAAAACTTTTTTTAAGGATCATTTTATGTAAAAATGTTTGTATAATGATCATAAAAATTTAGAATTATTGTTGTTATACATTTTGATGTAAACAAAAGTTTCAAAGTTGAGCATAAATTAATACATGGTTAAGAAAAGTAACTGAAATATAAGTGAAATAATGAAGTCCTTTTAGTAATTGTAGAATGACATTACTCATTGATACTATGAAGATGAATAATGTATATTAAAAAAGTTTGGCAGAAAAGATACTCTTAATTCTAATTAGTTTAAGTTTTGATTACACGTCAATAAAACGACTTTGTACACAACATTTCTAGTGTGAGTTCCTTTGCTATGTGGAATTTTTCCTTTGTGTACTAATTTTTTTTTGAGTTTCGTGCAACTCCTCTGGACAATGCCATATATAGTTGACTGTGACTAAAAACGTGGTCTGGAAGATAAATTCCAACATGAGGAATGGTTTATCCTTGTGATTTATTAATTGTTAAAGCAAATGATAATTTAGTTGGGAATTGTTTGCGAATTAAATTAAAAGGCATGTTAATATTTTCATAAGGCTTTAGGGGGATACGTGGAATAAATACCCTTGTACCACGATAATGACCAACTGTAATTTCTGCATCAACGAGATTTCTATGGAAGATATGACATACTAATCTTGTTCCATTACATAATCCAATTTTTGGGTCTGTATCTCTAAGTAACACTAAATGGTGATCCTACTTTAAGTGTTAGTTTATGTGGTCGCAAGCCACTTAAAGCAAGCGAGTTTAGAAATTCCGGCTGATACAAATTAGTAGTATCATCTTCAACACTATCAGAAGAATAATAAACATGTTCTTCTCCTGGAAACATATGTATGATTGTATTATTTATCTCATCTGTTGTTTTATTTGTTGGTGTTAATATTTCTCTATTCACTATATAATCAGTGTTACCTAAATTTTCATTGAGTGTAGGGAAGACTTCCTCAACTAAATGACATAGAAAAGTTGCATTGGCGTTGGGTATAACAATATCATCTGGGAGTTTAATAAGATCATCTTGTACATAAGGTTCTGTTCCATTTCCAATATATAAAAGCAATTCATCATATGATTGATCGTTTATCGCTCGCATATTTTGTGTTAAATGAAATTGGTGAATAAAAATAAGATGTTTTTATGTCTAAAAAAGGCTACAATTTTTTGTTCTAAAAATAGATTACATTTTACCCTCACTTTCAGTCAAACACGCGATTAAAATCTGAGCTAATCATCTAATTAAGTCATGAAAACAGTGGCATTCAACTTTAGACAAAATTGGTAGTACTTTCTGAGATGCAGTGCATAATTAGTAAGTTTGATATCTATTTATATATATTGAGTGCGTAATGACATAGCTCGAAAAATACTACATCTTCCCCAATGTTTCAATAATGCGTCCGACTTTATCAATATGTTCAAATCGATAAACAAAAGGTCAGGTTGAATATTCAACAACCCTCATGTGATTAAACATTTCATTACTTAATCATTTGTCATCTGTTACACTTGGTTGTGTTAAGGAGCCAATATATTTGGTTGAGTTAAGAAGCCAATATGCAATCTTATAGGAGTGTGTTAGGCATGGTTATACATTCATAATTGACTTCGGTTACGTATTTATACCTATTTCTACAATCCGACTTCAGTTTTTCAAGTTAATAAGCACGTGAAGTTGATTAAGTATGCACCTTTTACACAATTTTTTCTAACGTATCAAAGTGAAAAGCCTTTTTTTACATCTTTACTATTTTATAATGCTTATTTAAGGAACAATTTGCTAAGAACATTTTGGTAGCATGGCACCACACAAAACTATTTTGATTTATTTTCCTACCTTCCAGCTTTGACTTCTATTTAAATTTGCCAATTTTATCTTAGGTGCTTGTCACATAACTATTTTCACATCCACTTCTTTACTCCATATATAAAAACCCCAAAACCCTTTTCATTTTGCAGTAGTTTCATACTAACATATATAGTAACAATTACCCCATTGTTTTGTCTCTACATACCCTTTATTATACCGTTAGGGCTTCTGGACAAAGCTTTTGTTTTATTACAAAGGTTAACCATGAAAAATTCATATGAAATGAAAACAAAGAAACTTACAAAGCTAACTTTATTGTGCAATAAGGCCTAAGGGATTGCAATACATAAATAAATAAAAATGCATGAAAACAAAAACGTCTAGCGTAAATCTTTGAAAGGTACGTTGAAATATCGATCTTCACTTGTCAAATACCTTGCAACGTTCAATCTATAAAAGATAGAATCGTGAATAAACGTATGTTATATGGATAATTAAATTAAAATGTTAGTTTGTTATTTACCACATCATTTGCATATGGTTCAGATGGTTGGTCCATAATTACTTTGGATTCTCGAACATTCATGGTTCCTTCTGATTCGTGAACAACAATAGTTTCGCTAAAAGCTCTGTCTTTGTTTTCCAGTTTAACTGCAGTAGGGAGGGAAGTTTCCGATGACTGATTGAATGGTTTTAATTTAACCGAGAAGGGGTTTGAATCTTGTACCAACTCATCACGGTGTTGCTTTCCTGCTCGCTATAGCTGTTGCTTTCGAGTGCATATTGAATTATCAATTTTGTTACCTATAGATTTACCCTATAGTACAACATATAATAACTAAATTTAAAAAGAGAGAAAAAACATTATACAATAAAAATAAACATAATTATCAATTACCTTAGGCATGATAACGAAAGAAAAATATATAGCTTGATATTTTGTCTAGAATGGAGAAGAGATACTGGATAGTTTATATAGACGTAGATAATTAAATTATAGGAAGTGGAAGTTAGTAACATAAACGTGGACAGTAAAATTGGAAGAAATAATGGGTCAGTTGATATAACTTTTACGGATGGTTTCCTACTTACATGCCTAGGTAGTAGAACAGCTTGAATAAGTACATTTTGCTTTGTTTGAATACAATAGGCTGCTATACATAGAAGTTTGTGGATATATTTAAATATAATATGCTACATATAATATGCTAATGTAGGTAAAAGCTTGTGGACCTACTTTGTTTGACAGTCGGCAGATGGCTACTCTGTATTAGCTGTATTATGTCATTCAATTTTTGTGCATTGTTTAAATACAATAAGCTTCTATACATAGAAGTTTGTATTGCAACAAGAAGCTTGTGGACCTGGTTGCTTTGTTTGACAGCCAGCATGATGGCTACTCTTTATTAGCTATATACAGTTATTCAATTTTTGTTTTTTTCTAAAAAACAAAAAAGCAGATGGAAGAGTTACTCTTGTACCTACCATGCGTTACCACGCAACCCCTAGCAACGACAACTGAGATATGTGTACGCGTATAATATACACACACCTAAAATACATTCACCTTCCTTGCACACGCAACCCACGCACTTACCCAAACACAACTGCAAATACACATAGTTATGTGAACATGTATTCTCCCTGTTACAACACAGCCCTTAAACTCACAAAACTAATACATGATACAACCACATTTAAACCCCTTTTTGTAACGTGACACAACAAGGCACGGTAGTCCCAACGAAGCTTAAATTATTTGAACTGAAAGATTATTTGTTTAAATAACATATCTCAATCGTAACACATAATACAGTAAAGTACAATTCGACATTAGCACTATAACATAAAGAAACCATTATTCACTGATATGCTTTTAAGGAGCAGTAGTAGTATCATCTGTATCATCTTAAAGTTGTGAGTTGACTGCATTTTGCACACCATAGTTTAAAAAATGTATTGAACCAAAAGTGATGATTGTCATTTGATGCAATTTGAATGTTATACCTTTGTATGTATTTGTACATACTTCCAAACGCTGCACAACTTCTAGCTATTTCAAAGTTCATCCATTATCTTTTTGCATGCTACTCTGCCCGTGATAAGCAAGTGAGAATAGTAACTATTGTGAGAAAGCCTCTCTTTGTGAATACATACATTCTTAGATTTCCTTCTTCATTTGGCTTCCTAAGCTATCGGTTGGTTCTTTAATGTATTCATGTACATGGATATATAATCTAACCATTATGATTGAAAACCACACCACAATAAATGTTAGTACAATATTTAAGAAATCTAGAAATGTATCGTATCCTAGCACTTTCCAGATCCAACTCTGGTCCAGCAAACATGCATATATCTTAGTTTCAAAATGAAAAAAACATAATACTAATCAAAAATCCTATCAAAGCATCTTTGACTTCCATCCCACTATCTTCTTCCTTTGATTTAATTATATAAAAAATTTGTACACCTAGGTGCACAGCTTGATAAAAAACCGTGAAATGGTTAAAGATCAAAGATCGCAAATGAAGAAAACCTCAAACCACATATCATTCACTATTTTCATGTAGTAAAAAAATAAAATAATTGACTAAAATTGTGAGTTAGCTAAAAATATAGGCTAATATTTTAAATAATGAAAAATCTTAATATTTTTATCTTTGAATGTCAAGGTTGTTCTTAAGTTGTGAACAAATTTAAAATAAATGTTTTATTTTAATGTAGTGGTTGACGACTTTAATCAAATATAATGATTTTCTAAAAAATATATCGATTGAACATAGACAACTCGAAATTATACTAATAAATGGTCATTTGAAAAATGCATGGCTTTGAGTTTTCTCTAACCAACTAAATTTATTTGTATGCTCTCAAAAATAGATGAAAAATCTTAATGCTTTTATCTTTGAATGTCAAAATTGTTCCTGAATTGTAAACAAATTCAAAATAAATATTTTGTGTTAATGTAGTGGTTGACGACTTTAATCAAAACATAATGATTTTCTAAAATATATTAATTGAACATAAGCAACTCGAAATTATACTAGCAATTGTTCATCTGAAAAGTGCACAGCTTTAAGTTTTCTCTAACCTACTAAATTTATTTGTACGCTCTCAAAAATAGATGAAAATCTTAATATTTTTATCTTTGAATGTCAAAGTTGTTCTTGAATTGTAAAAAAATTTAAAATAAATGTTTTGTGTTAATGTAGTGGTTGACGAATTTAATCAAGCATTATGATTTTCTAAAAAATATACTAATTGAACATAGACAACTCGAAATTATACTAACAATTGTTCATCTGAAACGTGCACTGCTTTGAGTTTTCTCTAACTTACTAAATTTATTTGTATGCTCTCAAAAATATGTGACAAATCTTAATATTTTTATCTTCGAATGTCAAAGTTGTTCCCAAATAGTAAACAAACTTAAGATAAATGTTTTGTGCTAATGTAGGCTTTGAGTTTTCTCTAACCAACTAAATTTATTTGTATTCTCTCAAAAATAGGTAACAATGAATTTTACTACTTGATAAACGAATTGAGTTAAAAGATTTTTCAGTAGTGATAACCTGATTGCTGAGATTATGGCTTGGATAGGTAACTATGTTGCAATGGAAGAACATATATGTTGTAATTTATTGCTATAGTAGGTAGTATTAACATCATAGTAGATACCACGGATAACTTACGCATGAAAACAGTGTAAAATAAACGATTTAATTATTTTTAACATAACTCGCTAACAGTTGACAAAGGGCGACTCTAAAGCGGTTTAATTACCAAATAATGAATAAATAAGTTATGAGGAAACAAAGTGCATTCATCCACTCCCACCAAAAACACAATTATCAGGTAAAATGACTAAAATATATATAAACCATTACTTAATGGCTTATAGGTAGCACCTGGCTGTATTTTTAGTAAACTCCTATTTTGTAAGAGCATGTACGCATAATCATTTTTGCAGCTTATCAATCGTATGAAACAAATGCTGAACAGCAAGCAACAAAGTTAGCAGAAAAATGTTCACTTCCAACAAAACTGAGCAAAATAAAGCTAAAAGACTAACATCTGATCTGGAAAAAAACTAATGAGCATCTGTCCCATTACTACATTAAACTACGATGAAATAGTCTACATTTTGAAAATAAATAAAAGGCCAATCATCCACATATTTTAAAACAGTTGGCAATGCTAATTCGACATACAAACTCACATGACAACTAATTAGCTTAGAAATGACACTATAACCTCAAAAAGGCCTTAAAACAATTTTTTTTAATAGTCAACAAAATTACTAAAAACCACATATCATAGTAATGCATATTATCAAACATGGAACAACGAAGCATGTATCAAAAATACGTTTGGAATTTAGTAAGGATGCATGACATTAACATCTAGATGTACATGATTTCTAAATTGCTTTGGTAATAACTTGCTGCACCTCTAAATTGCGTCAGCGGTAATTTAGAAATTAAATATTAAACTAACAAATTCAAGGAATTAAAACAAAACTAACTATTGAAAGATTATTATGAGCTTTTTAAATTTTTGTTTGTTAACCAAAATTAACCTGGCAATACAATAGTTATTCGCTTTGATGCAAGAGGTCACAAGTTCGAAACTTGCTTTCGAACGTTTGTTGACATGGGTTATGTTGTCCCGATGATTTATTGTATATAAAGTACCATTTCCAAAAAAAATAAAAAAAATGCAACAGTTATTCACAAAAAGAAGCATATACTGAATTTTGGATTCTATTCAATTAGAAAAGTAACGAATGAATGATTTCACATGAATAGCTAATATAACCATTAGAAATATTTTTTTGATTACAAAGTTATGCATTCAATAAAAATAAAAAGGAGAAGCATACCTTTATGAGGATGGAAAGAAGAAATAATTTGACAAATTCGAATGCAACTTTTCCATAATTTCCTCTGGTTTGATAAGTAATATTAACTATTTTTTCCTAAATTATCTACAAGTAATTAAGCGGATTTGAAGCAAGCCAAGCATCCATAGAGTTGAAATAAATATTCAGGCAGCATATAAAGTGCTTGAAAAAAATTTGCTGAAAAAAATAACAAACTGAATTTAGTGAATACAGAAGCATGTATGTGTGCATATGTGTACTTCAAATGGACATTAATATGCTATAGTCGCATCTTTCATGCTGTTGAGGGAAATAGAAAGAGCAGCAAGAAGTTGGGGCTATTAGAATCTATTGACCAGTATTTCATATATAGAAACATACATGTATATACATTTGACTGCACACACATTAAGGAAATTGTGTGTATATGCATTAATATACACATCCATAAATATACGCATTTACCCCAAAAATTAATCTGATTTGTTAAATAAATAAGGGAAAATAGATTCATGAATGCAAATAAATCAAAATTAAAAAGTTAGAAAATAACAAAAAAAATGAGCAGACCAAAAAATTAAAACATTCGCACCACTATCACGAATAGAACACTATCATGAGTAGATTCATGAACATCATTATGAGACAATCACATGATAGTTCATAAAAAACTAAATTGAAATGGAAGTACATATAGTTTGTAATTGATTGGTGTAGTAGGTAGTATGAACATCACAGTAGAACACCATAGATAACCTAGGCATGAAAACACTGTAAAACAGATGATTTAATTATTTTTAACATAACCCACTAATAGTTGAAAAATGACAACTCTAAAGTAGTTTGATTACCAACTAAAATGTACATAAACCATTACTTAATGGCTTATAAGTAGCACCTGGCTGTATTTTCAGTAAACTCCTATTTTGTACGAGCACGTACGCACAATCATTTTTGCAGCTAATCAATCGTCTAAAACAAATGCTGAATAGCAAGAAACAAAGTTGGCAGAAAAATGTTCACTTCGAACAAAACTGAGCGGAATAAAGCTAAAAGACTAACAACTGATTTGGGAAAAAATTTAATGAGCATATGTCCCATTACTACATTAAACAACAATGAAATAGTTCACATTTTGAAAATAAATAAAAAGCAATCATCCATATAATTTAAAATTGTTGGTAATGCTAATTCGACATACAAACTCACATGACAACCGATTAGCTTAGAAATGACACTATAACCTAAAAAAGGCCTTACAAACAAAACTTTTTTTAATATTCAACAAAATTACTGAAAACCAAATATCATAGTGATACATATTATCAAACATGGAACAGTGAAGCATGTATCAAAAATATGTTTGGAACTTAGTAAGGATGCATGATATTAACATCTACATGTACATCATCTCTAAATTGCTTTGGCAATAACTTGTTGCACCTCTGAATTGCATCAGCAGTAATTTAGAAATTAAATATTGAACTAACAAGTTCAGGGAATTAAAACAAAACTAACTGTTGAAAGATTATTATGAGCTTTATAAATTTTTGTTTGTTAACCAAAATTAATCTGGCAATACAACATTTATTCACAAAAAGAAGCATATATTGAATTTTGGATTCTATTCAATTAGAAAAATAACGAACGAATGATTTCGCATGAATAGCTAATATAACCATTAGAAATATTTGTTTGATTACAAAATTATGCATTCAATAAAAATAAAAAGGATAAGCATACCTTTATGAGGATGAAAAGAAGAAATAATTTGACAAATTCGAATGCAACTTTTCCATAATTTCCTCTGGTTTGATAAGTAATATTAACTATTTTTTCCTAAATTATCTACAAGTAATTAAGAGGATTTGAAGCAAACCAAGCATCCATAGAGTTGAAATAAATATTCAGGCAGCATATAAAGTGCTTAAAAAATTTGCTGAAAAAACTAACAAACTGAATTTAGTGAATACGGAAGCATGTATGTGTGCATATGTATACTTCAAATGGACATTAATATGCTATAGTCGCATCTTTCAAGCTGTTGAGGGAAATAGAAAGAGCAGCAAGAAGTTGGGGCTATTAGAATCTATTGACCGGTATTTCATATATAAAAACATACATGTATATACATTTGATTGCACACACATTAAGGAAATTGTGTGTATATGCATTAATATACACATCCATAAATATACGCATTTCCCCCAAAAATTAATCTGATTTGTTAAATAAATAAAGGAAAGTAGATTCATGAATGCAAATAAATCAAAATTAAAAAGTTAGAAAATAACAAAAAAATGAGCAGACCAAAAAATTAAAATATTCGCACCACTATCATGAGTAGAACATCATTATCAGACAATTACATGATAGTTCATTAAAAACTAAATTGAAATGGAAGCACATATAGTTTGTAATTGATTATTGTAGTAGGTAGTATGAACACAGCAGAACACCGTAGATAACTTAGGCATGTAAACACTGTAAAACAGATGATTTAATTATTTTTAACATAACCCACTACAGTTGAAAAATGACTAAAATTTACACATCAAACCACTACTTAATGGATTATGGGTAGTACCTAGCTATATTTTCAGTAAACTTATATTTTGCATAATAAAGATAGTAAAGATGCTTATTTTTAACATAACCCACCAACAGTTGACAAATGACTTAAATCTGTACACCAAACCACTACTTAAAGGATTATGGGTAGTACCTGGCTATATTTTCAGTAAACTTCCATTTTGCATAATAAAGATGGTAAATACGTTTATTTTTAACATAACCCACTAACAGTTGACAAATGACTAAAATATGTACATCAAACCACTACTTAATGGATTGTGGGTAGTACCTAGCTATATTTTCAGTAAACTTCTATTTTGCATAATAAAGATAGTAAAGACGCTCATTCAAGACTTTAGATTTGTATTGAACAAAGTTATTTGTCTGTTGAAATTGGTAAAATAAACCTTTTCCATGCACTGATATTTGTACACACCAAAATCACCTAAATGAGATATACATATATCTAGATGAAAGCAACAAAAAAGAGGTCCAAATTATGTAAAAGAAAAGATAAAGGCCTAAACATAAAATAGGAGATAAAATCAGTTAAAAGCCAACTCACATCAGCTTACAGAGCTCAGTAACAACAATGGACAAATCGATAAACATCAACTTTTTTTTTTCTTTTCAAAATCATGAAATAGGTGCAAGTAATCAAAAACTTTTATCAAAATATGTAGAATAGTGTATTATCTGGTGTAACTAACACAATTTTATCAATACCATTATCAATGAAGTTTATGATTAGAAGCCCTAAAGGTTTAAAGCTTACAAAGATAAATAAAATTTGAAAGTGAATTTAGGGGAAAGATTATAATCAATACCTGAACATTTAACATGGGTGAAGCGACGGGAATGGATAGTTGAAATCTGGCTCTGCAATTCTACAGAAAAAGCAAGCAGGTAGCCTGAGACAAAAAGGGGCGATATTTATAATGTCACTTAGAGTTTCAAATCTAACAAACACAAATTCAACATGAAGGTACATAATTTGAGTAACAAACCCTAATTTTGACGCGGAGTTAACATAAAGGTAAAGTGAAAATAACCTGGATTCTTACGTTGGGGAGGAAGGAGGCGAATTCCATAGAAAAAGCGAGAAGCTAGCCTGAGACAAAAATGGGCGATATTTGTAATGTCACTTAGAGTTTCAAATCTAGCAAACACAAATTCAACATAAAGGTGCATAATTTGAGTAATAAACCCTAATTTTGATGAGGAGTTAACATAAAGATACCAAAATCAACAATTTAGAATAGTGAAAATAACCTGGATCCTTGTGTTGAGGAAGGAGGCGAACCGCAATGGATAAAAGCGAGATATTGTTTCGTAATCTGGCAAACAGGAAGGAGGCGAACCGCAATGGATATAGATCAAAGGAGGAAGCAAATAGTAAATGGATTTAGAACGTGCATCATAGAAATTACATAAACCTCCTTATCATGGTAGGAAAAGAATGTTATTATAGGTATTTCAAAAGCTTCATTTGGGGGTATTCCCATTATATATAGATAAAGAAGAAGTCCTTTGTATTTCTTGAATACTTTTAGTATATATTTTACAGTTGTCCAATATTTTTCTCTAGGGTTAGATTGATATCGATTTATGCATCCTAATGCGTATGCCACTACCGTTCTAGTACATAGCACAACATACATTATGGATCCTATGGCTAAGCATAGAGGATTCTCTTCATACGCTCTTTCTCTTCATCAGTATGAGGAGTGTCCTTCTTAGAAAGGATGATTTTAGAATGCATTGGAACATTTCCACTCTTGGAATTCCCCATACCAAACCTTTTCAGTATGATATTTATTTACAGGGGTAGGAAAATTCCAAACAACCTTTCAGATCTATCTCTATAGATCTTTATACCTAGTATATAGGCTGTTTTTCCCAAATCTTTCAACGAGAATTTCTTGGAAAGCCAAGCTTTCATTAATTATAACAACAAAGTGTCGTTACCAATCAATAATAGATCATCAATGTACATCACTAAAAATACGATGGCTTTTCCTCATTCCTTCCTGTATACGCATGCTTCCTATGTGTTCTGATTAAAACAAAACTGTTTGATTACCCCATCATTCAACTTATTCAAACTCCTTAAAGCTTGTTAAAGTCCATAGGATTTTAACAACTTGCAGGCCTTACCTTCACTCCCACTAACCATAAAACCCTCAGGCTGTGACATATAGATGGTCTCTTCTAAATCGCCATCTAGAAATCATCTTCGCGTCCATTTGATGAATTTCATAGCCATAGAATGCTGCAATGGCCAGCACAATCTGAATGGACTTAAGCTTGGCTACAAGCGAAAAAGTTTCTTCTTAATAAACACCTTGAATTTGACGAAATCCTTTCACCACTAGCCTAGCTTTGTAAGTCTCTACTTTTCTATCTGCATTTATCTTTTTAGTTGAAGTCCATTTGCAGCCAATTGGTTTTGTCCCATCGGTACATTTGAAAAAGTACATATTTTGTATTTCTACATGGAATCCACCTTGGAATTCATTAATCCAAGCCATAGTGCAGAGTCTTTACTCTCTACAGTGTTGTCGGAAAGATAGAGGAGTATTCTCATCTAAGGCACAGTCCTCCTTCTTGCCATCCATGAGAAAACCATAGTATCTCTCGGGTGATCGAGATTCCCTATTAGACCTTCTATATATTGCGTGTTATTGTATACTGTAAATTTAGTTCTCCTACTGTTTCAGTCTTAGTGTTAGTCTCTCAGATCTCATCTAAGTCTGCAACTTTGCTATCGATTTCTTTTGATAGAAATTCCTTTTTTAAAAAACAATGTGTGCGGAAACAATCACTTTTTATTCCTGTGTTATAAAAAATATAACTTTTATAATTCTTGGGATATTTTATAAACTTACACAAAGTTGATCTCGCCTCAAGCTTACTAGTTCCAATGTTCTTAACATACCTTCAAATAATTTAAATGGGTTTCTTCCCGTGCCATTTCACATATGGCGTCTTAAGCGAATATTTTGTGAGCAATAATTTCAGCATATGCGCTGTAGTTTCTAGTGAAAAACCTTAATAAGATAGAGGCAACTCAACTTTATTCATCACAGAATGAACCATACCTAATAAGGTTTGGTTTCTTCGCTCCGACACACCGTTGTGTTGTGGAGTATAAGGTAGAATAACGTGAGAGATTATCCCATTATCTTTTACGTAGTATTGGAGCTCTTGCCTAACGTACTTGCCTCCTTGATCGGATTGTAGGATATTAATCTTTTGTTTCATCTGATTTTCGACTTCATTCTTATGCATCTTAAATTTCTCACGGACACCGGATTTGTTCTTTATAAGATATACATATCCTAGTCCTCAAAAATCATACTTGAACGTAATGAAGTAAGAACTATTATCTTTGGTTACTATAGCATTGGGCAACATGCATCACTACGTACTAGCCCTAAGAGTTCATCAACTCTTTCATTGCTCCCACTACAGGGGTGCTTTCATTGAGACACAACTCACATGTGTCAAATGATTCAGAATTAAGTAACGGTAGAAAACCTTTGGTTTTTCGGTTCATTTCCATCTAATATAACCTAGCTTATAATGCCAAAGATAATTATCATTTATATTGCTACTAGAATACTTATAGAACATACATAATTTGTATTGATCACATAAATGTCATTTTCAAAAGAACTATTGCAAATTTATTCCATTTGAACTAATGTTCATAACATTATTTACACAATGAAATATATATCGAGTCTCAGGCAAACTAAAAACAAAAACAATTCCACAAATAAAGACATTTACAAAATAACATTTATTTAATATTAAAAGAAAACCTCTAGGCAAATATAAATGAAAATCCCTCAATGTCGTTGCATCTATAATGGATCCACCGACAACTTGGAGTCCCACTTCTCTCTCTGCTATATAATGCTAGTTCCTAAGCCCATGTATTGAATTACAAATGCAAGTTCCATATCCTATATCTAAAATTTACCCGATGGAGTTGTAGAACAATTTTGCTTATTTTCTTTCATAATTTTAAGATACTCGAGATAGTTTCTCTTCTAGCCGCCATGCATCTTGACTAGGAATGTTTAAAATGATGTGTTTGTTACATTGTAACACAATACCCATGATTACAACTATTTGTGGTTACTGTCATAAACATACCATTATGGATTTTGTATTAAAGACAATTTAATTAAATATTTAATTATTTATAACACAGTATAACAAATATATAATAGAAAGAAAAGCATCTTTATTACAAATGAGAATTGATTACTGAGTTAATTAATTTATAATAAATTGCATAATAGCCTCTAGGGAATACCACTAACTATATCAAAATGAACTATATGAAGTCAGAAAAGCTTGCTTATTGCTTGTTGATTGTATTGAGGAAGTTGTAACCATAATTACAGGCTAACCCGATAAAGGTGCCAACGGATCAACCTTTAAAGCAACAACTGATCAACCCCAAGACTTCGGGAAGATTACTGAAATGACATCGAATTGAGCTAGTATGACATCACTTACATCAAATAATGGCGATAAAATGACAAATATTGGTGGATTTCATTACTGAGCATAGCATGTAGGATGGAGTAAAAGAATGATATGGTCACAGTTTCTCAATGGAAACTATTCGCTGATGGAGCTTCCAATAAACGAAGTTTTTGAGCAAGAGTGGTACTCGTGACTCTGAAAGGATGATCGATTTGCAATGCATTGAAGTTAGAGTTCCCCGTGACAAACAATGAGACCGAGTACAAAGCGTTTATAGCGGCACTAGGGATAGTAAAGGACCTAGTTGGTGGTTGACCAGGTAAAGAGGGAATTTTAGGCTAAGGACACAAGACTTTCCCCTTACGTGATGAAGACTCTGGAACTACTAAATGATTTAGAGAACTACATGGCTATGCACATCCCCAAAGAGGAGAAAATTAAGATCCCTTCATTGGCTAAGCTAGGTAGCTTTAGAGATGCGCCACTATAGGATTGGTTCCTATGAAGGTTTCGTCCGCTCCGAGAATCGACTAGATTGATGTTGATTGGATCTTGGAATCCGAAAAGGAGAAGGAGTCATGGATGAATCTAGGAAAGGATTATTTGTTGAAGAAAACTCTTTCGAAATGAAAGGACAAATGATGAAAACACCTTCGTAAAATGTCATGATTTATACTACGGGAAGGAATGCTATACATGAGAGATTTCTCAATCCCCCTATTTCAGTCTGTAACCAAGGATAAGGTTAGGAAAATCCTTATGGAAATCCATGATGGTAGTTGTGGTAGCCACGGCGGGGATAGACATTAACGAAGACGATGATTCGCTATGGATGCTTCTGGCCAACAATAAACTATCATGCTACTGATTTCACTAGACAGTGAGATCGTTGCCGGTGGTTTGTGAAAATTCATCCACATAACTTAAGCAAATGGTTAGCACATGGCCCTTCGTGGTTTGGGAATGAATATAATCGATGTTTTGCCGATGGAAGAAGGACCTAAGTACGTTATTTTTGTAGTGGATAACTTCATAAAGTGGGCTAAAGTGGAACCGCTTGTCAGGATCACAACGTGGAAAGTGAACAATTTTATGATGAAGAATATTTGTTAACCCAAAAAAATGGATCAACACCCTAGGTTGAGTGTGAAAGCACCGGTCGTATTTCTTAGAGCAAACAATATAGAGAATAAATGTAAAAAGAGCATAAATAGTAAAGAGACAAGAAGATTTTTATACTGGTTCAGTTGTGATTGAAGCCTACGTCCACTTTATAAATTTTATTTGTTGAACGTTGTTACAAGATTGATTTGGTTCACAATATGATTGAATCATCCAAGTTAGATCCAAATCACAAGTACTTAAAGGCAATCGAAGGACCTCAAATGGTCCTTTGTGACTATTATGTGGGAGAAGAAGAGTGAAGAATAGTAATGGCAGAGTTACAACAATCATTCCAGAGGATCCTCTTTTTGTTGTAGATGCGATGGTATTTACAGGAGTTGGAGGGCACTTGGGCCAAAGCCACATTGTCGGAAGCCTGCACTCGGTGCGAAGAAGGAGCCTAGAAAGTTTGAGGTTATAGGATATAACTATTTGGATCGATACCGATCCAACTGGACCAGATCAGAACCGATCCAGTTGGATTGGATCAGAACCGATCCTAATAGTTAAGCATTTTTTATGCTTCAACTACTTTTCTATCTTCCTTGCTTTGTTTTGATGCTCTACTCATATTTTCATAGCTTGTTGGCTTGTTTTGATGATGATTCTCCTATGTGTAAGATAGAACCACATATTGAGTCAAACGAGTTTGCACTTGTTGAACTTCGATGCTCGGAATGTTACCAAACTTGTTAAATGAGCTTATTAAAGGCATAAGGTCATACTGAAAAATGAATGGAGCCACTATGAATTAACAATTTGAATCAGTACCGATCCAATTAGACCGGATCGGTGCTAATCCAAAAAGTTCGACCATTTTTGGCCTATACTTCTTAGAGGCTTTTATCTCATTCTTTTAGGCTTATTGGTGAAGTTTCGAGTCATTCTAGATTAGCTTGAATGTTCTAACTCCTTTTGAGTTCGGTTGAGTTGAAAACTCGGTTAATAATATTATCTATAGTACATGATCAAGAAAAAATTATTGGCCATAGCACACCCATAAGCGAATGGATAGGTGGAGGAAGTAAATAAAATCATCAATTTTGAAGAAACGACAAATCAAAGCCAAGGGCAACTGAGTCGATGAGCTTCCATTTACGTTATGGACTTGTAGGACGACCCACAAGCCATGACTAAGCATACTCCATTTGCCCTGGCCTTTGAATTTTAGGCCATGATTCCAATAGAACTGGAAGTCGTTCTCACCAAAAAAATACTGTGGCCCTAAGGTCAATGCGAAACTCTTGCTTGAGTCCCTCGACTTGATTGATGAAAAGTGAGAAGAGGTCGAGTTAAGGTAGCTACTGGCTAGAAAAGAGTAGCATGGCATTTCAACAACAAGGTATGAGTCGTACCTTTAAAATGGGGGACCTCATTTTGAAATGGGTTCTCCTGGGTATAGAGGCACATTGTCCGAATTGGGAAGGTCCCTATTCGATTGAACAAAAGCCTGGAGATGAAACTTTCAAGATGGCCATTTTCGATAGAATCCCATTCCATGGGCATGGAATAACGACCTATTATGATCTATTTCACTTAGATTTATTTACTTTATTTTGTACAAATAAGCCATCCTAGTGAATTGAGGGCAATATAAAAAGGCAGGGCTTGCCACTCGTTTATAAATAAACTTATCTTCTTGAGCCAATGGAGTCATGTTTTTGTAAGCACAACTCTATATTGCATGATTAATAATATAATCAGGTATCCAAAGAATAACTCCTTTGATCCAGGATCAATACAGAGGAGTATAATTACAAGGTCAATTGAATAATTCAACCATATCCCTCCAGTATTGATTAATGCTGAGAGATAGGAAAAGTCAACTAGGGAATCCCAGGATCAAGGAACTAAAGTGCTAGTTTTTGGAGATAGAAACTAGTGCGCAATTGATGTTTCGATGACCACGCTTGAGGCCTAACAGGACATTCACGATCGAAGATTAGAGAGAACGATAAAAGGATATTCTCATTTAATGCCCGAAGATAGGTGAGACTAGGAGGATGTTCAAAGATAGGCGTCCAAAGCATCGTTCCTAGAGATAGGAACTGTTGCACACTCGGTATTTTCACTACTACGCTTGCAGCCCAATAGGACATGCTCGATCGAGGATAAGCAAGGATGGTCAATGAATGCTTTCGATTAATGTCTGGAGATAGGTAAATCGAGAATGGGTACTCGAAAATAGATAGTGATGGACTCCTTTGGTCCAGGATCAAGATCGAGAGAGTATGATTGGACTGGAGAAACAGATAATATTTCTCGCATTATTAAGCTTTGACCGATGCTTGGAGATAGGCAAGGTCAAAGGGTGATCCTTAGATTCTAGTATCTGGAACGTCGAGTCTCGTAGATTAGACTCGATGTGTAACAAAATTATAATAATGTATGACCCCCCTCACAACCCAATAATACATGCTTGGTCGAGACCAAGTGGCGAAGGTCGATGGATAATATCAAGCGCTCCGATATTAGCAAGGTCAAGGATGTTAGGATATAAATGTCCAAACTACTATTGCCCAAAGATAGAAACGGTACAGAAATCGATCTAATTATAACTTACTAATGGTCGAAGGGAACTCAACAAAGAGTGAACAAGAATAACCATAGAGTTGGTAAAATATAAATTTTGGTTTAGCCAAATGGAAACACTTTGGCAATACTAAATAGAACGAAATAAAGAAATATAGCCAAGCAATTACAGGAATTTAACTTATATGTACAGAGTTACACTAAGTAAAAGCATTGCACAAAAAAGGCATGTATAATATGGATGAATTGCAGTACAAAGGTTATTTTATATATGGGATTATATATAGGAAAATATAATATAAAAACGTGGAAATGTAAATGATAAAGGGATTGAACAAAAATACAGTCTTTCATTACATCAATTTTTATATATACATCAGTTGTAGCGGCCGCACCTACACAAACACGACCAATGTGCAACATGGAAAAGCAAAAAAGGTATAACAAAAGATAAAAAGAAGTTGTCTTATCATCATCAAAGTCCTGTGGAAGGCATATTTCTTTTCCACCTTTTTCTTCATCTCGCCTTTGCCATCCTTTCCACCCAAACCGTTATGTGGTCTCTTCTTGCCTTGACTAACCTGGGGTTTCCCCTTTGGCAGTGCTACTATCGGAGGGAGTAGTCTCTCCTTAAGTGATTGTCATAGTTGGATCTTCAGGCTTTTCAATGAGATCATCAGATGTCTCTATGGAGGCGCCGATAGTGCCGCCCTTAGGAAGCCTAATGGTAACAGTATGAATTCTCGGTGTATGCTTTGGCTTTTTGATGCCAGTTGAATTTTCAATTCTAGGCTCGATCTTGATTTTCACCTTAGATATTGTCAATCTTCCACCTCTCTGGCATGAAAATAGGATTAGTTGGCTAGAAGTGCTGGTGATGGTAATGTCTTCCTATAGGGATTGCAAAGTGTCATCTAATCTCTTCAAAGCCAAGATTTTCTATGAATTAGGACTATGGATGGAGCTGGAGAGAAGGATTGGTGCAACTAATCCTATGGTAACAGAGGTGGACTCGATGGAGATAGCAACGAGACTTAAGCTTCGAGTACTTGGCGATGGAGGAGGAGGAAGCAATAGAGAACCTGTAATTTCAAAAATAGTGAAGTAAAGGTTAGTGATTGTCTTATGTGAGAACCAAGGCTTCTTGAATACCTAAGAGACGAACGAAATACCTTCACTGGTTAGAGTTTACTTAGTAGGAGTTATGCAGTTAATTCCTCACTAAAGGCCCACAAAATCTCCACTATAGCACATAACACTCTTCGACTGATATACTATTTCAATTTAGCTTTATTAAATAGAAGATTCGCTTTAAGACCTACTATTTTCCACAATGCCTACTAAATCAAGGCATTCAACCACTCGCTTTAGCAACACTAATATACAAAGGTTGATTTGACTTGTTACTTTTTAAAGAAAATCAACAAAATTTGGGGAAAGGCCAAATTTAAAGGCATAAGTGCTCAATGTTAGTTAGGAATCTATTATAGTCACCAAATTTAGTCTGCATAAATCATGATATTCTTTGGCTCTGTTACATAACATTAAACAATATTTCTTTTTGCTATACAAATGATGTGAAAATGAGGATAACTTAACTTAATATTTGGTTTATATCTAATGAAGCTTTTTGCACCTCCTCCATTTTTTATTGTATCCTTCCTTTACCTTTACTATTACTTTTTGCAACACCACCGCTATAGAATCACTAAGAGCTTTAGCTGCACAAAGTTGAAGACACATCAATTTCACCCTCTTCTATATCCGACTAGATGGGTTGAGAAACAAAGTAAGGAATATAGGTATTGTAGGTGGCTATGGTGACAGAAGACAAAGTTGTAGTAAGGGCGGCCTCATAGCTGGCACCCTTGGATGTTGGAATATCCACTGCAAGCTCTTGGACTTTTGGAGATGATGATTCTGCATGGCTCGATGCATTCGGACCAGCATGAGCTTCAGTGGTGGTTTTAGCAGCAACAACGTCCTATGCAGCCATAATCACTTTTCCCTCTTCCATCTTTTCATTGTCATTGGTGTCGAGGTACTTATCTTTTAACTGGTCCTCGATGATGCCTTTATTGGATGCAGTCGCTTGGTGTATTATCTCTTTCTTGGAATTGACTAGAGTGCCAAATAAGTACTTCTTAACCACATTAGGTTTTTGAATTGGATGACATTAGCAAAGAAATTCTAAAGAGTGGAATTTAGGTTTTCTTTTTCCCTAGCCACCTACTCTTTAACTCAATTAGCTTGCTCACTGCACTAGCATGATTGATATAAGCCTCCTGTTTCTTTTCTTTTTTCATCAATAAGGTGGATTCAAGCTTCTCAATATAGGCATAGAGTATTTGGATACCGGCCTCCTTAGCCTGAAGTGCCTGGCCTTTTTCTTAGAGGGCATGTTCCTTGGTATCAATCTGCACCTTGAGAAGTACATTTCTTCACGAGCTATTACGACCATGCTACAATTCTGACACCCAATATAACTAAATAGTACACTGCTGGGTGCCTGATCGATGTAGGATGATTGCCAAGTGTTGGAAAAAAATAAAAACATCACAAAACATATCATATGTCTCATAATGCATCGATTAAATTATAATAATCATTATAGATATAAAACAGGAGATATAGTAAAAACAATATGAACCAAATATTAAAGCACAGATTCACATAATTATAGAACGTAGTAATAGAGTTTATACAAATGGAAATAAACTCAAACAAAACTATCTCGATAGTAAAGCAAATATCGTCTAGACTCTATAGTTTTGCACAATGGAATAAGCAATAGCATATCCATATATAATATTATAAATCTCCATCTACCTTTTCTTCTGCATAGCTACCACATTTCACCTAGACTGCTATCTAGTTTACTCATTTGAGAGTACCTAAGATAACAAGAAGCAAAGCATAAAATCTCAAGTCTAACAATAGTCTGGTGTAAGCGATGAATGAACCTCAAATACTATACAAGTCGATATAGTAGGAACAAGGGTATACAAACCGTACCCGACTTGTCACTACAACCAGTGAGTTAGCACATAACAAAAATAATATGATACTCTACAAAAATCATAAAGGTAACTTGCAATCTAAGTACAATGATGGCAATCCAGGTATACCCATCCATATACCTATTTCAAGTGACATCCTTAGAGTGGGAGACTACGTAGGAAAACAACCAAAGTATACGTACAATCCATCAAACAGTCCTCGCTATCATTCAATGTACCCTCGATATATGATAACTAGTATGTCCTTTCCTATACCAGGAAATAATGGAAAATCCTAGTTTTTAGTGTACTCGCTCATAGCCCAAAGTTGACACTGTACCTATTCCACCAATTTAGGATCTACAAATCCATTCTATGAACCTGGTGTAGTTATTCCAAGTACCCACTAAGCGTCCTCACGATACCACTGCTTTTGAGTACATAAGGAAAATTTCTCGAGTATCAGTGATCCCTTAGCACACGTATCAATCCCTTTCCTTACTCCATCTAGTTTCCATTATCCACAAGGAACCATTCCACTTTCCTTTGTTTCCATGATAGAAACATTCAACATTCTATCCATGGGTTACCTTCTTAGAACTTGCCCTTTGTGGACAATCAATCTTACAACTTCTTTTAACATCGAGCCACCATCGTCAAAACCTAACTCCATTCACCAGTGAGTTACCATCATCGAAGTCCGAAGCTATCATAATTCATTGTGCATCCACATCGCCATTAACCCTCAAGCGAAAAAATAAGCACCTTCAGCATGACCTGTAGAGCCCCCACATTCCCTTTTGGAAATTCCACAGACCTTGCTACCCTAAATACATGTCAATACCAACCAAAAGAGGTTGGTACTGACATGAATCCTTCAACTTATATTTGCCCAAAATTTGGCTCAGTATTTTCCTTCCCGATCTCTTTGACTTGACATGCTTAAAATCCCTTGCTTCATTTCCCCAAGCTCCCAGCTCTAACAAAGTGCTAGAAAAACAACTCAATCTCGATCAAAATAAATCTGCGCCAAGTGATCAGATGTTGATTCCCTCAGTATTACGCAGGCAGTTCCATCTTTCACTTGATGCTCAGCCTAGTGATTTTGACTCCACCATTGTTTTCCAACTATCTCGAGATGTTTTGGTGAAGTCATTTTTCTCCCTCCCAAGCGGGTATTTGAATTCTGCATCGATCTTACTACTGGAGCTCGACCTATTGTCCTCCTTCCTCTCGGACGAATGGTTCCTATGAATGGTCAGTCATCCCTTTGGATTAACCAATGCTCCTGCCTTCTTCACCAATCTCATGAAACACGTTTCCAGCAATGATTCTCAGCAAGTTGTCCTGGTTTCCATGATGGTATTCTCGTCTCTTCTAAGTCTCGGTTGACTCGGTTAAGGTCACCCATGATTTTATGAGTCTATCCTCTTAGCAAAAGTCTCTCTGATTTGGTTCCTCAAAATTTGAATATATGTTCTTATTCTATAATCCATTCTTGAATCATCGAGTGAGGGAATGTATTGGTAATTGATACAAAATTGTTTTATATTGTGTTGTTTGAATTATTAAGTTTGATTTTGGGTTTCGATCGATTCGTCTGGCCAACGCTATCGATAGGAATTCCAAAACACTTAAACAGAGCAAACTGACATAATACAGTTTTCGAGATTGGTAAATGAAATAATTTTATGTATAATTATATTTTATAATAGTAATTTTTTTCTAAAATTGGATAATTAAGTGAATTGGTTGTTAGTAATGATAATACTATATTATCATTTATTGTTTTGATTAATGTTCATAAACCATTAACTATTGTTTTATAAGGAGACTTAATAATATGGTTTATAAATCTAGTTTGTGAATGAAATGAATTTGAATTAGGAATTTGAGAATATAATTTCAGGTGCTTTTCAAAAAATGGTTGTCAATGTTTTGAAAAATAGATTATCTGAAATTATTTTCGAATGGAAATTGTTTTCATAGAATTTTAAAAGAAGCATGTCTATACTCTCCTCATTTGTCTCTGGAAAATAATTACCACAATGACTGCAACATCACCAACATTCAGTTTTGAGTCTCAAAATGGGGGGACCACTTAGTAGCTTTGCGATATTGTTGTTTTGAAAAATGGATTTGATTGAATTTATTAAATATGATTGATTTATATAATATATGTATCTACTTATCTCAAAATGTTTTGGAGTGAAACCGCAAATTTAACTCTTAAATTTTATGTTAAGTAATGGTTTTCAATTATGGAAATGAAGCAATTTTTTTTGAATAATAGGAAATCTAAAAAGAGAAAAGAAATTTATAACAACTTGAAATAGTTGAATTAGGATAAAATTTATTTGTATAACACTTAATTGCATTCTATATATAGCTTATCTGAAATATTCAAAAAGTTAAAATGTAATGTGAATATGTAATTGAAGGTTATACAAGAGGAAACTAAAGTAATAAAATATTCAAACTAAATTTTGCTTAACAGAAATCTTGTAAATAAAAGAAAAACTTGTATAATGTTTAATTACATTCAAAAATATTAATATAACTTACCTAGAAAAAGTTAAATGTTAATGAGAAAATGTAATTAAATAATATACAATGTAAATGTAAGTAATGAGATGTCCAGGAATGAAATTTTAAGGAAATTTATGAATAAAAAGTCGGTGAGTATAATAAATGTTTATATACTGATTAAGTGAAATAAATTGAATAATAAAATAAGAATGCTATTTAAGCAAATGATTATGAACTTTAGAAAATAAACAGGAAATAAATAAATTTATATTTTGAAAACAGTGGTAAATAACAAAGAATAGTTGAAACTGAATTATTATTGGAATAAACTTAACTGAAGAAAAAAATGGATAAAATAAATGAGTTAAATAAAATAAATTTTGTTTTAAAAGATTTTTTTGTAAAAATGTTAATAATTGAAGCCAAATTGATTAAATGAAAATATATTGAATTGAAATGAACCAAATGTGAATACAATGAATATTTATTGAATATATAACATGAATTTAAACCAAATTAGTTGAATATCAACCAATTTAATATAAAATGGAATTCATATGGTTTAGGTAAATTGTTGCATATGGTATGTATTTCAATCTATCGTTTTCTGTTGTTTCTATTCCCCTATCTCGTTCCTTTTCGAGGACGAAAAGTTTTGAGTGGGGGAGAGTGTAACGACCCGAAAATTTTAACGATTTTTATAACGTAATTAATTGAATTTTTCTTGAAAATTTAATAACTAAATTTGACAATAAATTTTGATATTTGAAATGCGCCTATTTAAACATAGCAAATGCCAGATTTTCATTAGAAAATATGGAAGTTTATTTTTATTGTGTAATTCTTCAATTTCAATTTTAAATCAGTTAATTTGATGAAAATAAATATTCCAAAATCTGAATATTTTTATATAATAAATTTGTAAATCATTTTTCGAGCGAGACATCGTAATTTGTTTCGCCAAATTTGGACTGTTATTGCATTGTTTATCTTAATTTCGATGTTTTAGCAGCATTTTTAGTACCAAATATCAACTTTTGATAAGATGGTCATATCGCTGATATCTGTGTAACATTTTATTCGTCCCGTCATCATGATCTCCATAGTATATTCATTTGTGCATTTCGGTGTTTAGTACGCAGCGAAATTCGCTAAATGGTTAGCCGTATCGGTATCCGTTTTGAACCTATTTGTTTTCCTTGTGACCATTAATTATCTCTGTGAGAAACCAATGGTCAGTAGCTTTATATAATTCTAGAATTCAAGCACCTGAATTTTGGTTATTCCCACTTCTCATTTTTTTACGGTTCATTTCCCTGAGAAACACATGCTTGTTCATTTTCTCTCGAATCCCCTCTTCCTTCCTGATTTACTACAAAAACATATATAATAATATATATATTTCATATATTAAGGTTTCCTAAAGCTCTGTTCATCATTTGCATTCCTCGAGGCCAACCTCCAAGTCATAAAATTTTTGCCCGAAGCAACCCTCTCGATTACATCTACCTTCCCCTCTCTCATCACCATGCACCCAAGCAGTGCTCTGTCCTGTTAAAGTATTTAGTTTTAGCTATTATTTTTTAGTTTGTATTTGCTGTTAATAAGACTAGATCTGTGTGTTGATCCTTTATTCAGTTGTTGACCTATTCTCAAATCTTGAATTTAATCAGAGCTTAGATAATGAGAAGAGCTTGATTTGCTTTACACTTGATTTTTTTTTACAGGAACTTGATTTATTTGCAGATATTTTTTCTGAAATTTGCTTTGCAGTTTTGAGATTTTGAAATGAGGCTTGAGTTTCTTGATTAAATTTTGGTTGAAAGTGTGAAGATTTTAGGAATTTCAGTTTTGAAAATGAAGGAGTGATTTCTCTTTGCTTTTTTAGAAAATGATAAAACTTTAGAGGAAGAATATGGAATAGCTTTTTATAGAATAATTTTGTTTTTATAAAAATTAAAGAAAATAAATTAAAATTGTGACACTTGTCATTACACAATTTTATCTCCTTACACATGTTATTAGTGTGTTTTAAATTGTGACAAATGCAATCTCCATGCAAAAAAGAATTTTTAAATGTTTTTATAAATTAATTTTCTAAATTTGAAATACATTTTTAATTTATATAAATCAATTCTTTGTAAAGAAATAAATATTAATCAAATTTTATATCCTAAATAAAATCATTGAAATACACCTTTAAAATCAAAATATGATTTAAGATATGAATAACTCTATTTTGAATTTCAACTTTACAATTCAAATTCAAATTAAATTTCAAATTCAATTTAAAAATCAAATTTGATATGAATACAATTTTAACAAATCCATTTCCCTTTTGTACATATTAATTTCAATTAAAATAATTATACATTTACAACCTATTTATTATTGTTTAAAATAAAAAATTTATTAATTTTAATTAATTTATTAAAAAGATTATCACATTTAAATTGGGTTTGAAATTCCAGAATATCACAATTGCCAAATATGAATTTTTGGTCTTCTATTTTTGCCAGATAAGGGTTTCTTGTTCTCTGTTATGAATTTCTGTTCTACTACTATTGTTGCCCAATAAGGATTTCTGGTTCTCCATTATGAATTTATGGTTTTCTACTATTATTGCCATAGATGGATTTCTGATCTTTTATTATTATTACCAGATTTGGATTTCTGAACTTTTATTATTAATGTAGATATAGGGTTTTGGTACTATGTAATTACTAGCAGATTTGGATTTTTGGTCTTTTCTTATTACTGCCAAATATGGATTTCTGATGTTCTATTATTAGTGCTAGATATGAATTTTTGGTCTTTTATTATTATTGCCAGATATAGATTTCTTGTCTTCTATTATTATTTCCAGACATAAATTTTCAATCTTCTATTATTATTGCCAAATATGGATTTTGTTGTATTATTATTGCCAGATATGGATTATTAGTCTTCTATTGTTGCCAGATAACGATTACTGGTTCTTTGTTATGAATTTCTGGTCTTCTATTATCAAGTATAGATTTATGGACTTCTTTTTTCAGATATATTTCTGGTTTTCTGTTATTAATTGTCGAATGGGTTTCATGTTCTTTTATGAGAGTGAATTCTAATATGAAAATTTCAGTTAGTAGGCTTTTCGGTTATCTTAACAAGCAGAATGTTGATCTTGACATCAGAAGCTCAAAGTACAAAAAACAAGATAATCAGAGATTTTGATTCAAAGCCACTTACTGTACATTGAGGAAACTTTTATTCCAATATAAGTTCATTTATAACTAATATATCACATACAAAATTACAGGCACAAAATCAAGCAGATAAGAGGATCTGTTCAGAGCAAACCTTCGCTAAGGCTCAAGGTTCCATGCTAGCTTATCTAAATTCGTGACAATTAAATGATCAATAATGTGCTGAATGGCCATATCTAGAAATCCTTTGAGTTTCTTTTCCTTCATTTAAATGACGTTTGCATCATCAATTGAATCGATTTGAGTTTTTAAGTTATGCTGAAGGGTCTCATTGGCTCCGAGTAAAGTTTGGACCGTATTCTTCAACTCTTCGGTCCTTTAGCTAAGATTATATTTCCCATACTGAATCCTATAGACTTTTCTTTCATATTCGTTGATACGTTAAGATACCTTTTCATTCCATCTATTGCTAAAATGTCACATGCATTATAGTTTAACTTGTCTACTCCATTTTGAGATCGTGTCTTCGCTTAAGCCTAAAGGAGGATTTAATGTGGTATGCTAACCAAAGATCGAGATATGGTCATTCTACCAGGAGTAGGGTTAGGAAGGCCTGATTCATCTTCACTCATAACAAGTTCTAGCAATTGGCTTGGCTTTTTATTAGCTCAACTTTGAGATCATTTATTTGTTGATGCAATTTAGTAGTTTCAATGTCGAAATCAACTGGAGGCTTGGACTCTAAGGACGATTCAATCTTCTCTACTGACGATTGGACTACTTTGTCCTTCTTCTTCATTTCTCCTTCCAAGCTGGAAGTTTGCACTTTCAAAACTTTAAAAATCACTCTTAGTCCAAAGTATTTCCTTCACCATTTTTGTACCTTTGTATTATTCTAAAATATTAAAGCTGAGTCGTCTTGGAAATATTTATTCTTCTCAATATCTGCTAGCAATCTATCTTTGATTTCAACAAATCTTGAGGAAGCATCTAGAGGATTAGATGTACGCACTAATTGTGTTTCTATTGGGAAAAAATGAAATAAAGATCAATATGTAAAGAGAAACAATAAGTTCTTTCATTAACAATAACAAAAGCTTTCAAACAACACGGAAGCTTAAAATACATCAGTGCTCTATTTTCAAATATTTAATTGATTCCTAAAACTTATAAATGACGTTTTTAGCCTTTTTACATAACTTAGCTGACAAAGTGTGTGCAGAATCAAAGGAAGCCTTGATTCCTTCTGAGGTATAAATAGAAGGAAACTGATGATAATCCAGTTCCCCAATTGGAGGGCTATCATTACCGCATATTAATTTCATGTGATAGGACTGAATTTCACTAAGTAATTTATCTTTTCATCACCCAGAAAGTCCGAAAGAAAATAAGGGAAAACATGTAAACTTTTTGAAAATATCTAAGGAAACAATGTCTTGCCAGCTAAAACATTTTGAGAATCGAAGAGTTTTATGTAAAATCTTTCTTAGCTTGACAAATTTACTCAAAAGATCCCTAGGAAACGGATGTAACACCCCTAATTTTAAATAACATTATTCAGTAGATTTAATTAGAAAAATGAAATACAATAATGTAAATATTAGAGTGATAAGGGGATTGAGATTTGAAAACTTAATAGGGGCCATGATTAATTAAATAAAAAGAATAGGTTAAGGAAATGTTTTCATAAATTAACTAATAGGCAAATAAGGTAAGGGCGTTATGGGTAATAGTCGCACCTATAACCCCATAACCCCTAAAACCTTGTTTCTGTTTCCACTCCACACGTTCAAAATTCAAAATTCCAAGACGTAAAATAAAGAGCAAGCCGGCAATAACTTAGGGGAAGAAAAGGAGAAAAATCAATTAAAAGATAAGGAATCAAGCATGACGAATTAAGCAAGATCAAATCTCAAGTCCTTATCCAAATCAAAGTGAATAATATCAAAACCATCTCGTTTTTCGTTTTTAAAAAACATTAGATTTCGGGTTTAAGTTTAAATCCATTACGATGATTTTTGATGATGATATGCTAGGATTACATGATATGTTATCAAACAAATTTGTTTAATAAATATTTTATTCAATTTCAAGGCTAAAATCGTTTATATTGGGTTTCGAATGCCATGAGAATTTAATATGTTATGTAGAACATTATTTTAGAGATGGATTTAATGTTTCATAATTGTCCAAGATATGGATAAATTATTATGAATTTTCAAAGGAGAATATGAATAATTGGGTTTGGAAATTAATTTCGGTAATTAGTCAAGGAACTCAGGTCCGAAATTTATATATGTTAGATAATATAATAAAAAGTGAAAATTGACGATTTGGTGATTATTGCTACGTAATATACTATGCAATTTAAATTAATTAAGTTAAAGGACTTAAATATTTTAATTTTTTTGTTAAAGGGAAGAGCTCCTTTGTTAATTATCTTAATTAATTTTCTAAATAAATTCGGCACCCTTTTTGGAAAGATTTTGATAAAGTTTATGGAAACCAGTCATATTTTTACAAATAGGCAAGTTAGTTGAAAAGTATTACTTCAAATGGCCATGAAAACAGTTTTGCATAACTTTATTGTTACGCCACTTCCAATAGTTACCTTTCAACCCTATACTACCACCCCAACCAAGTCAAAGCCATTCACAAGTTATCAATGCGTTGGTACGTAGTGGATTGGAAATGGCGGAAGGTATGGAGTTGAAACCTAGCTTTTTTCAAGGGGTCGAAGCCTTTGTTTTATTATCCGAAGAAATGTCACCTGCCTTGTTTTCAAAAGAAAGCTTTCGAAAGGGATTAATATAGCTTTCGAAGTGGTTGCCACCTTTTTGTTTAAAGAGTAGCTTTCGAATGAATTGCTTCAATTTTAAATCAATGCTTTCAAAAGGGTAGTTTTAACCCAGTCGAAACCAGGCTGCCGTCCTTATGCCTTTCGATTGATTGAAGACATCAATAAGTTTGAAAGGTAACTTTTATTTTATAAATATACTAAGCCACTTCCCAATGCTTTCGAAAGGGATCCAATAGCCACTTATACTAATAGTTTCAAAGGCAATGGCTTCAAAAGGTGTTTCAAAGCTATCCTTCCAATTGTTTTATTTAAAAGATTAAAGTTTTCGAAAGGATGGTTCCGAAGCCATCTTTTTCCCCAAACTCTTTTATTTGAAGATTACTGGTTTCAAAAGGGCATTTTTGCTTATGTTCACTTTGATCCAAAAGATATGTTTAAGATTAAAACCAATGGTTTCTAAAGGGGTACTTTCAAATCGTTTCGAAGCTATGCTTCTATGAGTTACTTTTATACTTTTGAAAGGTACGTTATGATGGTTTCGAAAGGCATAGGCCCAGTGTTTTGAAAAGAAGATTTGCATGCTTTTGAAAGAGGTTTTCCAATGGTTTCAAAAGTAAAGGTCTAAGGTTTTAAAAGCCTTAGTTTTCAAAAAAAGAAACCAACCTCAATTTTTAAAGAAAAATCCTATGGCACTATAAAATAACTTTAAAATGGCTTTTAATTTTGGAATTTTTGAAGACGCTTTCCTTGATAAAATAATATGTTAAAGGGATTAACCATTTTTCATTATGAAAAATGATTTCAAGGATATTAAACCATAAATGTTGGTATTGATATGTTATTATGATTGCTTCTTCTAAATACATATTCGCCGTATAATAGACCAAAATCTCTATTTTGGGGAGAAAGGGTAGAATAACCAGCTAGGTTAACCCAGTAGTTAATATATATTGAATCAACTCTTGTATGAGTAGAATTGCATCTAGGAGGTTAGATAGTCAAGAAATTAGGATGCACAAACAATAATTAAAGAAGTTTTCGGTTAAGACAGTTTCATAGTAAACCCATGATAACTATATTTGGAAAGAGTTATTGGTAGGGGTCAATAGGTTCGTAGTCATCCATGAAAACTATATCCGGATAAAGTTATGGACATAAGTCAATAGGTTCTTAGTCAACCCATGAAAACCATGATATGGAAGAAGTTATTGGGGATGCCAATAGGTTCAAGGAGAACCTATGAAATAATGAAGTTATTGGCAGGGACCAATAGGTTCTTAGTAATCCCATGAAAACTACGAGACCGGGCAGATAGTCCATTATCTTTAAATAGGTTATTAGTTGTTATCCCACCTTTTGGCAAGGTTGAGATATCAAGGAGTTGACTGAAGACCAAAGACCACTCATCCCGAATGTCGAGTAAGCATAGGTTCACTATGGACGTCGATGAATTTTGTCTAAGTCCGGATCAAGCTATAATTGATAATACTGACAAGCAAAGCTATGAAAGCTAGCGTTCCAAATTTCGGGTCAATTCGAGTTCATATGCTTAAGATATGATCGATGCAAGTCGAGGAGGTCAACTTATTCATATCCATCATTTCGTATCGATCAAGTTGCAACCCATCACTTTGCATCGGTCAACTTCGTATCCCTTAAGCAGTCGCTTGTTCGTATCCATCAATCTTCGGCTCCCATTTCATATCCATCCAATTTTAGATCCATAGAAGACTGTCTTCTTCGAATTGATCGGCAGATGGGCCCGCTTCGAATCGATAGGCTATCGCTCATTCGTACCCATCGATTGTAGTACAAGTGTCTTATTTGTGTCAATCAACCATCTTGCATACTTCGTATCGATCAACCACGGATCGATACGAAATAGACATTTCCCATCGATACGAATAGAACTGGACAATCGATCAATACGAATAATGCAATACGATCGATACCAACAGAACCAAACGATCGATACGAATTAAGCAATACGATCGGTACGAACAAAGCAAGAATGATCGATACGAATAAGGCACATGCGTAGGGAAGACTCGGTCATTAAGCACAAAATGTGGATCGATCCAAGGAGTTAGCACCATGTCAATTTGCTGGCACGTACCCAGGAGCGATTCGAACCGATCGATACGAAGGCATCGATTCGAACGCGACAGCCCACATAAAACCCAAGTTTTCATCGATTATAACTCACAATCTACAAGTCCAAATGCTATGAAACTTTCACAGGAGCTTACGTACAACCTAAAGAATATTCCTACCAAGTTTAGACTCTATTGGGTCAAATCTTGATCGATACGAAATTCATTTGTATCGATCACGGATCGAGTCGAAATCGCCTGGGATCGATCACGTGGGCCCACTAACATGCTAGAAGAGGCCTCACAAGATCTGAGCGAGATATTTGCATCCTACGCTTATAAATAGCGCCCCAGAACCTACAGAAAAAGGATCTTTTGGCTCTTTGACGTCCATACTCTGCCCAAACAATTCTTGTACACCATAGCTGCTATTGTACTCGAATTTCAACACTATAATCCATTGTAATCAGTTGTAAGCAACAAGTGAATATCAATAAGTCATCAACTTCATAGTGGACGTAGGCCGTGCGCCGAACCCCTCTAAATCATTGTGTTTCTACATTTTTTTTCATTTGTTTTTGAAGTGTTTGTTAGACAATCCACTTTTTACAGTTCTATTTTTCATTTTTATCTCTTTAAATACTTCCTAAGAGTGTTGTGTCCATTTGTGGTATAAACATTTTGGTGCTTTCACTGAGAGAACATAGTATTTCTTCTGCTCTTTGGATCTGCTATCGATACCGGATTGCACAAATCCAAGAAGAAGATCCAGATCTCAAGTTCAGAATCCTTCCAACCTATTCAGATTTGCATAGAATCTAGAAAAGGACTTCGTTATTCTCCATGTTTAGCACAAAGACTGCCTCAACCGCTACAAATCAAGAAGGACATGACAGATAAAATTCCATACAACTGCCTCCATCCAACCCGAATGCTGCCGGGCCGTCCAATCTGTCAGGACCTATTCCTATCTTTGTCACAGTATTCCTGACTAGAATAACCACTTCTGCGGTTTCTATCATCTTCCCTTCTACGGGCTCATAATATGAGCTCAATGACTGACGCGCTGAACAGAGACTTCCAAGCATAGAATCTCACCTAGTCATCGTATCTATGAAGTAAAAGAAGAATAGAGTTAGCATTCTCATAGAGTAAACAACTTATGGTTAGAAATCATCTAGTGCCATGAAGTGTGTATATATGTGTAACACCCCGATCAATCGAAAATGTCGGCCACACTAGTGGGAAGAGACTCGCTTAAGTCTAAAGCATACTGAAGCCCCTCCAATCCGGCGTCATGTTGAAGTGACACGTAGTCTGAAATTGGAATGTCGACGAGCCCTTCGAAAAGGTTTTCCACCTGCGAGGGAGGAGCCTCCAAAAATCTAATCCTAGAAACAGGCAAAGATATGACCGCAGTTTTCCATCTCACGGATTTAGAATGTCTAAAAGCAGCTGCCTTGCCTTTTCTCTTTCCTTCGGAACCCTGAAAGGCATAAGAAGGCCCGGACATGAGTTCATCATCGGTGGGTGTTCTTTCCGGATCAACCACCTCAGTTATAACAACTTCGAGCGTCTTACGTTTCACTCGTTTCTTTGAGACAGCCCTTAGCGTTCCCTCAAGCTTTATACTTTGGGCTACGCTCGATTAATCCAACGATTCTCAAATTTATATCTATCAAAACCAAGTCAATGTGCCTCATTTCACTTGGAACTTCTTGGAGAACTCGTACTACCTCTTTGAAGTGTGCACCTTCAGATCGTGCAATTGCACCTGTAAAGAGAAGATGATATTAGTTTGACATCAGTTATGATTACTATATTAACTACTTGAAAAGACTGTGGCACTTACGTCTGAATAGCCATCAGCTGGCGAATCCTGGGGGGCAGCGAACATGAACCATTCCATTTTAAAGTAGCTCAACCTAGTCCAGGAACCCATTATCACTTGACAGTTCCTAACCGCTTCCAAAAACATAAAATAAGGGCTATCTCCCCAACTCTTGACATTAAATAAGTATCTTATCTCGACCGATGTAGGGGTCGAAAGAGATGCTCCATAAATACGATGAAAAGGCTATTCAACAGAGCATATCTGTTAGGGTGTAGTTGAGATGGAGAGATTCCAAGGTAAAAACATTTCACTAATGTATTGGTTAAGTGGAGGAAGTGTTCCAGCTGTGCATGCATGGCGGTTGAAAGCAGTAAACCCTTCAGTGGATAATGCGGCCTATCATTTGGTCCTGGTTATAGCACATCGTCTAATGACAAGCCATGCCTTAAGCATATCCCTCCCAGCATATCTTCAAAAATGTTGGACGGTACAGAATCTGGCGGATTACCAATAAAATTAGTGCCATTAGCTCATCCGGAGCTGGATCTATAACTTAGGCCGCGATGGTCGGTATCTCGATTCTTAGAGGGAGTGAACTCTGAATTTCCTATGGTTATGAGCTTGTGCACTCCATAACTAACTAGCTTATGAAAAATCATCATTAGACGATAATAAGCCCGTGTATTCCCTAGTGTGAAGTGCGTGAATGTGTTGTGCAGTGCAGTGCTACAGTTACTTGAGAACTTCAATAGAAATGAGTAATTTGCAAACAACAAGACTTTTGAGATTCAACCGGAGTGACCGTCATCGCTGACCGTCACAACCGTGCCATCCAGACTTTAGGGACCGATTCAAGTTAAAGTTCATTATAGTTTTGTTAAGTTCTAGTTCCATCGACGAGCTTTGATGGGCTGTCAGATATGATGTTCAACGTTTAAGTGCAGTTATGCAAGGCGAAAGTTCGTTGAAGTCAAATGTTCATTTGTGCGAAGATTTCATATCCATCAGAGTTCGGAGTCGATCGATCTCCAGATGCCCAATTCATATCGATCGTGGAATATCGTATCAATCGCTCCAAAATCAGTTCGTATCGATCTCAAACGTCCATGTTCGTATCGACCGCCGGGTCCAAGACTTCGTATCGATTACACAATCAAGTCTTCGTATCGATCGCTTTGGATTGATGCAAACTCCTCTTTCTTCCCAATCGATACGAAGCTTTTTCCCTTCATCTGTGCGAACTTCCACTGTCACCTGATCGGTATGAGCATCTTCCTCCATCTACAATCGATACGAACATTTCCTCCATTCGTCCTTCTTCCTCAGACAATTTAAGCACCATCTTCTCCTTCCTCAACCAGGCTTCGACCTAACAATAGCATTGCCCTGACCAACCTCCGGTGTCAATGTCGCTGAAGACCGACCATGAATATGAATGGATTGACATTTGAACTCGGGTCTCATCATTTTTGGTGTGGGTTAATTAATCATTTACCTAGTTGAAGTATATATATATGGAGGATTGAGATGGTGTTCGATTTGAGAATTGTCGTCTTCGAATCGATCGGCAGACGGGCCCGCTTCAAATCGATAGGCTTTTGCTCATTTCTCGATTGTAATACAAGTGCCTTGTTCGTGTCGATCAAACATCTTGCATACTTCCTATCGATCAACCATGGATCGATACAAAATAGACACTTCCCATCGATACGAACGATACCGGACAATCGATCGATACGAATAATGCAATACGATCGATACAAATAGAACCAGACGATCGATCGATACGAATTAAGCAATGTGATCGGTACAAACAAAGCAAGAACGATCAATATGAATAAAGCACATGCGAAGGGAAGACTCGATCGTTCGACATAAAATGTGGATCAATCTGAAGAGTTAGCACCACGTCAATTTGCAGGCACGTGCCTAGGAGCGATTCAAACCGATTGATACGAAGGCATCGATTCGAACGTGACAGCCCACATAAAAGCCAAGTTTGCATCGATCATAGCTCACATCTACAAGTCCAAATGCTATGAAATTTTCATAGAAGCTTACGTACAACCTAAAGAATGTTCCTACCAAGTTTCGACTCGACTGGGTCAAATCCTGATCGATACGAAATTCGTTCATATCGATCATGTGATCGAGTCAAAATCGCCTAAAATCGATCGCGTGGGCCCACTCACGTGCCAGAAGAGGTTTCCCGAGATCTGAGCGAGATATTTGCATCCTACGCATATAAGTAGCGCCCCAAAACCTACAGAAAAAAGATCTTTTGGCTCTTTGACGTCCAGACTCTACCGGAACCATTCTTGTACTTCATAGCTACTGTTGTACTCGAATTTCAACACCATAGTCTACTGTAATCCGCTGTAATCAGATTTAAGCAACAAGTAAATATCAATAAAGTCGTCAACTTCATAGTGGACGTAGGAAATATGCCGAACCACTCTAAATCATTGTGTTTCTACGTGTTTTCATCATTTGTTTTTGAAGTATTTGTTAGATAATCCACTTTTTACATTTCTTTTCTTCATTTTTATCTCTTCAAATACTTCCAAAGCGTGTTGTACCCAATTTTGGTACAAACACTAGTCAACCTATGAAAACTAATAGGTTAAAAGTGACCCTAGAAACTATAACTGAGAGAGATAGTCAAATGTATGGGGATGGGAAATCCAAAATAATTTGCTTGTTTGCATATCATCATAATATTTTAAAATTGATATATTTAAACCATTGTTGATGTAAGAGCACAGTATATGGTTATTATAATTTTCGGATAAGATACTAGTGAGGGGAAACACGTTCCGCTAAGCGGCATGGTCTCACTAGATATCTAAATGGTTCGAGATGGTAGGTTATTATTCATACCAGGCTTGATGTCTGACTCGAAGTTTATATTTTCCCGTGAAACTCAGGTACTCAATTAATTTTTACTAGTTTGAGAGTTGAGGTTTTCAGGTTCTCCGTTAGACGAATAAGCTTCCGGAGACATGCAAGCAACAAGCTAGCAAGTAGGAGTTCTTTTCTATTTTGATTCCATGTGTTTATTGCAAAGGAAAAGTTGTTTAATTTCCAATATTTAGACTCTAATGGTCCAAGAGGGCATCTTCATTGTCGCTCTTGGTATATATTATAATAACTATATTTTCTTGGAGCATGGTTCTCCAATCTGGGTTTATGTAATGTATTTGAACTAATTTAAAATGGAATGAGAGAGTTGTTTAATAATTTTAAAAATTTTCCATATCCATATGTTTTTGTTATATCTATGTTTCTAACATTACCATATTTGATCACTTAGGATTAATAACCATGGATGACTATAGCATCCATAGCCATTAGTTTTGGGTCTCCAAGTGGGGGATGTTACAAGTTGGTATCAGAGGAAAGGTTCATGGAAACTTAAGAAATTTAAACCTAAAATATTTTTCAAAACATGATCCAATGAATCAGAAAATAAAATCGAAGTTTGGGTTAATGCTATAATAACATACTTGTATTTGATATATATATACAAGTATATATTCCCCGCTCTCTTAGGCCGTTCTTCTATATCTTACTAAGACTCGTATGCAGATTTATGGGAAAGGAAGATATGGACGTAGGAAACAGAAGAGGAAATCTCGGTGGAGTAAGTATCACAACAAATGGCAATATTCGACCTACAAATGGAGGAATCTGGGTCGACGGGAAAATGCTAACCAAAATGTATTTGCCAATGTAGGTGCTAAAAATTCGCCGATAAATATGGGGATGATGTACTAATTCTTTGTCAATCTGATGCAAGCGGAAGCAGCGGCTAGAATAGCCAAGAACGTTGGAGAAGCTAATCTCATGACTCCAATTGAGAATAACTATGCTAATTCGAGCAGAGATTACACCAGTCTTGTCGGGATGCCATTGTAGGAACGGTGGATGCCATATAAGTTGAGAGTTGACTGTTGTAGTATGAGAGAATCTTCACTAACTTTGGATTGAATGATGAGAAAAAGAGAAGATTAGCCTCTATGCAGTTGCAGGGAGCAGCGCTTCATTGGTGGAATAGTGTTACTACTGGAGTTCCTGAGGAAGAGTTGACCTGGGCAGAATTTTGAAGGAGATTCGAGCAGAGGATTTTATCTGAAGTTGCTAAATCAGCATTATGGAGAAAGTTCATGGATTTGGTGCAGGGAGAAATATCGGTAATTGAGTATGCTACTAAGTTTGTTGAGCTATCCAAATATGGGTATGCTACCATTGACACCGTCATAAAGAGCAATGAGGAGTTTATTCGAGGGTTGAGACTTGAGATTCCTAGGGCGACCCTACCCCATCTTCATGATCCTTGTAATATTGTTGTGGAAATGGCAATCCGGCATAAGGAAATGCTTGCTCTTTATGGAAAGGAGAAGCCGGTTGAAGCCCAGGGTTTTCAGGCTAAGAAGAGGAAATTCTTTAAGAAGAAAGGAACCCAGAAGAGAGAAGTTATCAAGAAGGCAAACGTAGATCGAGTATGTTTCAAGTGTGATAAGAAGGGTCATTACGCTCATGAATGCTGGACAAGCAAGGGGAAGAAGGCAGTAGAAAAGAAGGGCATGAAGTGCTTTAACTATGATTGGATATGGCATTATAAGAATAAGTATCTAGAACCAGTCAAGGAAGACAAGGGAAAGGTCCTTGCTATTGGACCATCATCTGCTAGGCCAACTACTGCTGAGAAAGGAAATACTGTGATGGAAGGTATACTGTTGATTTAGAGTATAGTAGTTAGGTTACTATTTGATACCGGTGCATCACATTCATTTATATCTCAGTGTTTGGTTAATAGGTTATGTCTAGAACCCATATACATTGTTACTTCCTTAAGGGTTGTGAATCTGATATGAGGGTTTGCAACTCTGATGATGAGATGTGACCAGTTAGAACTTGACTTGTTTGGTCATAAGTTTGCATGCAGTTTGCATGCAATTTGTATGTTTTTGATTTCGTAGATTTCAAGATCATTTTGGCTATGGATTGATTGGGTAAATACGAGGCTAGGATATTTTGCTAAGATAGGAAAATATCACCGAGACACCCTATAGTCATAACCGAACGATAATCTCAATATAGGATTCTGACCGGAGTACTTGTGCTTTGTTAAGAGCTATGGAGGTAAAAGAAGAGTTAAATCAGCTTCAAATAGCAAGAGAATTTGCAGATGTTTTTGAGACAGTTACAAGACTACCACTAAAACGAGTTGTTGTGTTTCAGATAGATCTTGTGCTAGGAGCTGAACTTGTTAGTCGACCACCTAGCATGATGACACCGATCGAGATGAAGGAATTGAAGGTGCAGCTAGTGGATCTAAGATGGAGAAATTTTATTAGACCAGGTAGTCCGCCTTGGGTGCGACAACGGTATTCTTGATGAAACCAGATGGGTCGACAAGGATGTGTATCGACTATCGTAAGTTGAACGAGAAAGCGATCAAGAATAAGTATCATTTGGTGAGAATTGATGGTTTATATGATCATTGTGTGGATCAAGAGTATTTTCCAAATTAGATTTGGCGATAGTTTTCCATCAATTAAGAGTGGCAGAGGACTGTATTCCATCAATAATGTTTTGAACTGGGTATGGTTCATACGAGTGGTTAGTACACCATTCGGGTTAACGATTGCACCATCTTTCTTCGTAGATTTGATGAACCAGATTTTCCAAGAGTACTTAGATAGGTTTATATTGATATTTATAGATGACATTTTAGTATACTCTAGGGATGAAAGAGAGCTTAAAGATCATCTTAGGGTAGTGCTTGAGAAGTTGAGGCAGCATCATTTGAAAGCGAAGTTTTTCAAATGTTATTTTTGGAAGAAAGAGGTTAAGTTTCCTAGTCGAGTATTTTCAAAGAAGGGTTTGTAAGTCGATCCTGATAAGATCAAAGCTATTAATAACTAGAAGAGACCAGAGACGGTGACTGAGATTAGAATTTTTCTTTGAATTGCTGGCTATTACTAGAGATTCATTAAGTATTTATCGGAGGTAGCAGCGCTTTGACTAAGTTAATCTGGAAGGACATGAAGTTTTCTTGGTCTAACATATGTGAGGTAGCATTCCTTAAGTGAAAGCATTTGTTGACCAACGCGCCTGTGGTAGTAGTTTCAAACGGAAACCAAGGATTGGTAGTGTATACCGATGCATGCGGAACCGGATTAGGAGCTCTATTGATGCAGAAGGGTAAAGTCGTTGCCTATGCTTTGCAACCGCATGAAGTGAGATATCATACTCATGATTTGGCATTGGTTGAGGTCATCTTCGCATTAAAGATATGGATACATTATCTCTTAGGGGAGATATTTGAGCTATACACAGATCATAAGTCCTTAAGATGTTTATTCTCTCAGAAGGAGTTGAATATGAGACAACAAGGTGGCTAGAGTTTTAGCAGCTTATGATTTTGCTATAGAGTATACACCTAGGAAGAGGAATAAATTAGTGGATGCTTTTAGCATAAGGCATTAGAATGTGGTGTAAGCTATGTTGGCAGAATGGAAAGATTTAGAAGCTTTGACTATTTGTAGTGTGCAATTAAGGTTGACTACTAGTTCTAATTTGAGCACCGCCATGTTGTCCTATTTAGAAGTCCAACCAGTTCTGATTGAAACGATTGCTTCTAAGCAGAAAGAGGATCCACTATTAGCTGAGAGGGTTGGAAGGCTTGAGGTTGGATCAGATATCGATAGTCTAAAGGATTTTAGTCTTGACGAGGTATGGTTAAGAAAAAAGGGACATTTGTGTGTTTCGAATGTTGAGGACTTAAGGAAAGAAGTTTTTAAGGAATGTCATTGAACAAAATTTATGATTCATCCTGAAGGAACCAATATGTATCAAGACATAAAGAGGAGCTTCTATTGGGAAGGTATGAAGAAGGATACTGGCTTGTGGGTTAGGCAGTGTACAAACTGTCAACAAGTGAAGGCCAAGCATCAGAAGTCGAGTGGGTTGCTTCAATCTTTGGAGATACCAGTTTGGAAATGGGATTCGATATCCATGGATTTTATAGACGGATTGCCAAGGTCGAATAGAGGAAATGAAAGTATATGGCTCATAGTGGACAGGTTGACCAAGAGTGCCCGTTTCATTCCAATAAAGTCAACCAGGACGGCACCTGTTTTGGTTAAGTTGTTCATGAAGAACATAGTTAGACTGCGTGGAATTCCTAGTAGTATAGTCAGTGACAGAGATACTTTGTTTACTAGTGAATTTTGAAAAAGTCTACATGATATGTGATGTACCAAGCTCAAGATATGTACCGCATATCACCCTCAGACGGATGGGCAAACAGAGAGGGTCAATAAGGTACTCAAGGATTTATTCAGGGCTTATGTGCTAGCCTATGGTGGATCTTGGGAATATCACCTATACTTAGTTGGGCTTTCCTACACTACACTTATCAGACTAGTATAATAATGGCGCCTTTTGAATCTTTGTATGGAAGGCCATGCAAATCACCAGCATGTTGGTTAGAAACTGGGGACATATTAGTGTTGGGTCTAGATCTGGTTAGAGTGGCGACAAAGAAAATTGAGTTGATTCGAGAAAGGATGAAGGGCGCTTAGTCTAGATGGAAGAGTTACGTAGATAATAGGTGCAAGGATCTAGAATTTTCAATTGGAGATAAAGTTCTCATTAAGTTATCACCAATGAAGGCTATGGTACGATTCGAAAAGTTTATGAACTTGGCACTAATATATGTTGGTCCGTTTCCAATTATAGGGAGGATCGGGAAGCTCGCATAAAGAGTAGAGTTGCCAAACAGTACGACAGGAGTCCATAATGCGTCTCATGTATCTCACCTTTACAAGTATGTGCACGATCCGGTGATTACTATTCCTCTGACGGAGATGGAAGATTTGATAGTAGAACCGAGTTTGACTTTTGTTAGACAACCAGTTCGAGTTTTGGAGAGAGATGAGAAAAAGTTAAGCAACAGGACATTCGAGTTGGTGAAAGTTCAGCGGATCGACAACGAGAAGGACTATACATGGAAGACAGAGATAGGGAGATACTTATCCTGATCTACTATGAGGGTATGCTCTATATTTACTTTATATAGACTATTTCCAATCAGGTAGGCTAGTTTGGTAGTTAGAAACTGTTACAGATGATTGCCACGTTTAGTATTTAGTCCTTAATGAATTTCAAGGACGAAATTCTTTAAGGTGGGAAGCTTATAACACCCCTAATTTTAAATAACATTGTTCAAGAAATTAAATTAGATAAACTAAATAGAATAATGTAAATATTAGAGTGATAAGGGAATTGAGATTTGAAAATTTAATGGGGGCCATGCTTAATTAAATAAAAAGAATGGGTTATGGAATCATTTTCATAAATTAACTAATAAGGAAATAAGGCAAGGGCATTAGGATAATAACCGCACTCATAACCCCTTAACCCTTCAAACCTTGTTTCCATTTACACTTTACACGTTCATAATTCAAAATTCTAAATGTTAACCAAAGAGCAAGCCGGCCATAGCCTAGGGGACAAAAAGGAGAAAAATCAATTAAAATCTAAGGAATAAAGCAAGGGGAATAAATAAGATCAAATCTCAAGTCCTTATCCAAATCAAGGTGAACGATAATCAAAACCATCTCGTTTTCGTTTTTAAAGAACATTGGATTTCGTATTTAAGTTTAAATCCATTATGATGATTGTTGACGATGATATGCTTGGATTACATGATATGTTATATTCAAAAAAGTTTGTTTGATAAATATTTTATACGACTTTAAGGCTAAAATCATTTTATTTGGTTTCAAATGCCATAAGAATTTAATATATTATGTAAAACATTATTTTGGAGATGAGTTTAATTTTTCGTAATTATTCAAGCTATGGATGACTTATTATGAATTTTCAAAGGAGAATATCAATAATTAGGTTTAAAAATTAGTTTGGGCAATTATGTAAAGGAATTTGGGTCCTAATTCAATGTATGTTAGATAATATAATAAAAAGTGAATACTCATGATTTTTGGGAATTTTACCTTAGTTATTTACTATGGAAATTAAATTAATTAAGTTGGAGGACTTAAATGTTTTAATTGTTTTATTAAATGGAAGGGCTCCTTTGCTAATTATCTTTAATTAATTTTCTAAATAAATTCAACAGTCCTTTCAAAAAGATTTTTGTAATGTTTATGGAAACCAATCACATTTTGGCAAATAGGCAAGTTAGTTGAAAAGTATTACTTAAAAAGGCCATGAAAACATTTTTGCATATGTTTATTGTTTCTCCACTTCCAATAGCTACCTTGCGACCCTATACTTCTACCCCAACCAAGTCGAAGCTAATACACAACGTACCAATGTGTAACACCCCATATTTTTATAACATTATTTAAAATAATTAATTGGATAAATTAAACTAAAAAATGTGAAGATTAATAGGTTCTGATTTGATTAGACTAAGTGTAGTCGAGCTATGTTAGTGTGTTTATTAAAATAAAATAACATAAATAAAGGTGTTAGGAATGAGTCAGGGCAATATGAGAAATAAGAAAGGCTTATACCCTAAACCCTTAGGAAATGAGACCCATATTCATTTCATTTTCACTCAAACTAAAATTTTACTAAGGCCAGCCACCATTATTGTTCTCAAGGAAAGATTAAAGCTAGGATTCAAGAGAAGGAAGATATTCAACATCAAATCTCACATCTTTTAATCTCAAAGCTAAGATGAATAATTGCTACATCCCATTCACTTATGGTTTTCAGTTTTTAGATTAGATCTGCAATGATTTTGCAAGTTTATGGCATGTTTTTTATAATTAAAGTTATATATATATATATATATATGTGTATATATATGTTGATGAATTTTATATGTACATGTTAATTTTTATGATATGTTTGACATGAAAACCCTATCAAATGACATCCAAATGCCTTGAAAATTTAAATATAAGTCAGAAATGATATTTTGGATATGGGCTTTGATTCTTATAATTTTACGAGTTAATATGAATTTTTTAGTAATTTTCTATTGAAGAAAATGATTTATTGGGTTATAAATTATTTACGGCTAAAATAATGATTATTTGGGTTTGGAATTTTTATATGTTGGAAAACATATTAAAATAGATTTTTTGGAATTTTTCTAGATTGTTCATAAGTGTTTTGATGAATATATAACATTATTTAAAGTATGGGACTTAAATGTTTTATATGTTTAATTAAGAAAAAGGGGTATTTTATAAAATAAAATTATTATTTATTTCTGAAATTAGTGGCATCACTTTTTTGAAAATTATTTGTTAACCAATGAGAATTTGACAAACGAAGGCAGGTTAATTGAATAGTTATCCTTTTTATGTTAAAAACAAAGAAATCATACTTTTAGCATGTTTCAACCATTTTGTTATCAATCCTTCCGACCCAGACCCTCCGACAAGGTCAAAAGGTACAAAACTTTTAAAAAAGGTCAAACCAATGCATACGGTATCAAGTTGCACGGTACGCAATGAATTGGACAAGTTCGAAGGGTTCTTATTCGAAAGGTTGATGAACAAAGTGGTTGGGGTATGTTTGTTTTCTAAACCAAAAGAATTATCTGTTTTCTTTCAAAAAGGAGCTTTTGATTTGGTTGCTTTCGACCAGTCAAG